>CM062815.1:426394235-426994235 GCA_031772625.1 Pinus tabuliformis
CGGGCTTCCTCCATTTTGGCCCTGTTCGCCCAGTGATGCACGATTAGCGCTAGGCGCTAAGGCGCTAATCGCGCATAAAAAATCACCTCTGTTTCCCAATCCGGGGCACCCAGGGGCTAATTCAGCCTCCCGCGTAGTCTCCATGAACCTCGGTCAACGTGCTTTGATCGAGGTCCTCGTCATTCCACATTGGCTGCCATTGCCACTGGTTTAGTGTTTTTGATCGCTGTTTTGGAATTCTTTAGAGATTTGTCCTCACTTGATATAGTCATGGTTCTTTGACAGTTCTTTATGGATCCAATTCGGATCATGGTGAGAGAGAGACCGCATTACCTAGGAAAATTACATGGATTTTCCAGACTAGTGAGATGGGGTGACACAAGCTGAACAGGGTGCAACATTTACACGATGGATGACATGTTCTGTGTATGGTTTTTCATGCATTCGATCCCTCTCTTAGGGTTGGATGGTGAGAGATATTGAGTTGGTATTTGGTGGAGTTGGCTAGGAAGTTAGATGCATCCATGGCCATAGTTCAACAGAGGCCATGGATTACCAGAGGGGCTAGAGAGACAAACTGTTGTTGGGATCCAAGTGGGATTCTCCATTACATCGTGGAGTGAGTAGGTGATGGTAGTGGCTACATGATTGACTTGGTGGTTGGATGCACACACCTTTTCATATCCCCTTCAGAATCCTTGACAACACTAGTGACAGAATGGATTGATAGAGGAGCAGGAATATTTCATGAGTTGTCATGGCATGTTGGGTTGACATGGGATTGTAGGATGATTAGACTACTCTTGTAGGAGTTGGTAGGAGAAGGTGGCATCATCAGGCCACCAAACAGGGCATCATGTGGAGACAATGCCCTCTCATTGATGTATTGGGCACTAGAGCTACTGAGGTTCGACATGGTAGCACTATTCCCAATTGCATGTGAGGAGTTGGGACACATAGGTGTACCTGAGTAGATGATGAGGTGTAGATCACATCATGGTGGGTGTACTAGAAGAGTGGTGGATGCATGGGCACATATGGGATGTCCTATGGTACATGGTGGGATGGAATTGAGTTTTTTTTCTAGTTGTGCATAGAGTTGTGTTACAGAGTTCAATGCTATGCAGAGGACTGTAGGGGTACGTATTTGAGTGCAACAGAGGATGATTATGCACGATAGGTTGTTAAAGTTTTTCTACTAGAGAGATCTCCTAATGAGGGCATCAGACACACCATTGGGTTTGGCACACTCAGATTTGGAGAGAAAGTTGATGACAAGGCCGACTGTGAGCTTCCATTTTTCACTCTCCAGCATTGCACACTGACACAATGGACTTGGATATCGTCTCTTGATGCTCGCATCATGGGCAACAAGACCCTGGAGGATGGTCTCAGATAGTTCGACGAGACATAGTGCATCAAGAGAGAGGATTTCCAACTGTGGCATATGGTTAGGGTGCGAGTTGGTGAATGCATGTTTGGGGGTAGTCTGATCTTCTTTAGAGGTAACACTTGCACCACCCTTGAGCCCACACTCAGGGATAGGCATGACCCCCTTTTGGCAAGAAATTATGAGGTGTCTCGTGAGCATCTACAACAGTTGGTGGACCTTACTTCCAGACGAATGTTTAGACCCGGGTAGTATTTGGGAGCGTTTTTAGGAGGTAGGATGATAGATCCCACTACATGGTATGGCCGATGAAGGGAAATTTCACATGCACTAGATTGGTTCATGATGTAGGGATTCCATATATTGATTGCATGTAGGGACTTGAGACGTGGTATAGGTTGGTGCTAGAAGCTGTCAGGACTATGCTACAACCATTCTAGCTATGGAATCTGGGGAGTTGGTTGGTTGATGGGACACCCTATTTTGTGATGAGTGGGATCAGGATAGAGGATAACCCAACTCACACTTGGTTTGATATGTGGGGGAGAATTTAGGCCTTTGTCGGATGGCAAGGTTGGTTTTCCTTGTTGTCACTATAGATCAGAGTGAGTCTTGGATGGGTAGGTCCTAGGAGAGGAGGATACAACTTGAACATGATGGGCATACTGTCATGGTTGGAGTTGTTTAACGACAACATGGTGGAACCCATTTTAGACTAGCATGGGATACAAACATCATAGGATTTGGCAATACAACTACCCTTGGGGATGAACTGGTTTCTACATGGAGAGATTAGTCAGATCTTCCATTGCGATTTAGTGATTCACTGATGGCGTGGGGGACTTCATCAACATGGCAGGGGCATCAACAAGAAGATATCAAAGGAATCTCACGTGAGTGATACTTTATCTTTGCAAGGATTGGGTGGTATCTTCAGGAGTTTACTCTTGGAGTGTATGAGATGGACCACTCAGTAGGGAAGCTTCATGAGGAGTTAGATAGAGTGCTACATTATCATGATCATGATTCCCTACTCATTTATGGTATGCAGAGGGCTTATGGTACTTATACATGGTAGGATAGTGAGTGGAGCAAGGGGAGCTTCACGTTGGACATGATGGCTTGGGATCCTGGTATTGAGGGATTCCTTCATGACAGGACAATGCAAATGTTAGGGACGATTCAATGGTGTATTTGGGACCCTGGCATAGTTTGCAGTAATAATGGGGATCAACAGCTAGAGAGGGTGCTTGTTCAGGCATTGCTTGAGGACAAGCAATTTTTGGCGGGGAGGACTGTAATATCCCCAATTTTGATTTTTCATTTGAGGAGATTA
Source organism: Pinus tabuliformis (assembly GCA_031772625.1). Taxonomy (NCBI): domain Eukaryota; kingdom Viridiplantae; phylum Streptophyta; class Pinopsida; order Pinales; family Pinaceae; genus Pinus; species Pinus tabuliformis. Next base: position 426,396,962 of record CM062815.1, read on the forward strand.
ATGAAGTTTATTAGGGAGGTGCTAGGCATAGCACAATTTTGTAGTTCGAGTTTCAGATATGATTTTGGCTTGAGGAGCTTGGGTGAAAAGGCAAGATTGTAGCTCATTGGCAAGTGGGGGCCACAAGAGAGACAAAAAGGGAATGCACACTTATGGAGAAAGAGAGAGATAAAGAAAGGGGATGAAATAGTGGAAAGTGGGGGCCACCAAGGGAGAGAGAGGTGAACAATTATAAATAGATAAAGGAGGCTCTCATTTGGGGATGTTTAGTCATTTTACAATTTCAACATTGGTTCTCTTGAGTTGCTTAGACAAGACAACTGTGTTGTTCAGAGCAAGGAATTTCTGAGTGGGAATTCCACCTCTACCTTCGGTGAGCTTCAAGTGTCACCCTATGGGAGTAAGAAGGAGTCCATCTCAGTGCTTCTCTAGGAGCTACATTGCAAACCATTTCCAGTTGGAGCATGCTTCTCTTAGGGTGCAGAAGGAAATTCGAAGGGGGCTGAGAGAAGCTAGAAAATAATGGAGTTTTGGCTGAAGAATTTGCATAGATTTATCCATTGGGAGGGAGAGTTATTCTTTGGTAATTTGCAGGGCCAAGAGTGTTGCATTTTGGAGGGCCGACTTTATCTATTTCAGGGGTTTTTGGATAGTTATTGCACATACATTTTGGCAGGGAGATTTGGGAAGTTCGGGCTAAGGAGAAATGAAGAGGCTCAGAGTGATTTGCAGGGCTTGGAGGAGATTTTTATAGTAATTGATTGGCCTTGTATAGCATAATTATTTGTATAGGGCATTTTTCTAGCTAGTTAGAGCCATACACATTTCTTGGGGTCACCGGAGCACATTGGATTCAGCGTAAACCATTTATGGGTTTTTGTCAGTTTATTGAGAGGAGTTTGTGACTAATTTTATAGAATTTTTTGGGCAATATTCGGGCCTGAAATCCTCCTTCTTATAGCATGGTGAATTGCTAGTTAGCTGGGGAGTCTGCGTCACTTGGTGGGCCCAGTTTTGGCTTGGATTTGGGCCAAACCATTTCTGGGTATTTCTGGGTTTTTGGAGGGGAGTGTGTGGCTGAAATTTCAAGGTGATTTGAGCATTCTTCAATGCATAATCTTCAGTTCCATTCCAGTAGCAGTAGTAGTAATTTTTTGGGTAGTGCACAGTACTAGTTGGGCCAATATTTCCTCCATATCATAGTTGTACTACATGGGGTTTGCATAACTTGCATAGCAAGTCCAGGTTCCAAAACTGCATCTCATTTTATGTACTCTTTTATTGTAAAATTAATAAAATGGCTCAAAATTGTGTTGTTGGACATTTTGGTGTTTTAATTATTGTGTACGAGTTCCATTTTACTTATTTTGCTTGGTATTCGCTGTTAAATTCCAATTAGGAATATTACAGTGGTATTGGATCATGATCTTGGCCAGCTGTGGGGGAGCCATCAAGATCATGGAGGATTTGGCCATGCATTCATAGTGACTAGTGAATTTATGGGCACTTTGATGACACTGAAAGAGAAGAGTACGGAAGGGATCATGGAGGAGTTGATGAGGGAGAACCGATTATTGAGGAGGAAAAACCAACAAGTCCTAAAGAGGATGCAATAAATGATGGGCACGTTGAGACATAACCAACAAAGAAGCCACACACATGCACACTCAGTTCAGCAGAACAATACCCATGGCCAGCCCAACCGACCTACCATGCCTCATTTTCTGGGTGAACCGAAGAAGGAGAGGGAACCAAACACCTTTGCAGATTTGATGAGGCTCTCCATGGATAGGATTGATGAGTGTGAGGCGTTGGATCTTAGTATCATGAGGGATTTCTCATTTGAGGAGCATAGAGGAGGATAGCTAGAACCTTGCTTTAGATATCAAAAGCCTGAGGAGGAGGTTGAGCATGAGATTGTGGGCACACAGGAGTGTGAGGAGCGTGTCGATGTGTTCGATGTGATGCATGAGTCACCCTTGTTGGAGATCCCTTCGGTAGATTTGGTTAACACCCTAGTGGAGAGAGTAGAGCATACACTCAGTGGGACATTTGTTGATGAGGAGCCACCTATGGATGAGATGTTGTCCATTGTTGAAGGATCCGTTGATGAGGTATCCAGGGAAATGTTTGAGTTTTCAGGATGATAACAACACACAAGAGGTTGATGAGGTACCAGGGGACATATCCACCATTGATGAGGAGTTGATAGGTATAGAGGCATCTGTGACAGAGTTTCTAGATGGTAGCTACCTATTGTTGATTGTTGAGGATGTTATGCATGATGAGCTATCTTTGGAGGGACAGTTAGTGGCTCATGTTGAGCCCATGGTGGAGTAGGATGAGCATCCATCCTTAGAGTCTGCCATTGATGAGGAGCAGTCAGATGCATTAGAAGCCAACATGGATGTCATACCTTCAAATGACAGTCCCTTTCAAGCATACATTGATGAGGCTTGTAGCATTATTGGGCCACCTCTGCATGTTGGTGAGAGAGAGGCCGCATTACCTAGGAAGATTACATGGATTTTCCAGACTAGTGAGATGGGGCGACATGAGCTGCATAGGGTGCAACATTCACACGATGGAGGACATGTTCCGTGTATGGTTGTTCATGCATTCGATCCCTCTCTCAGGGTTGGATGGTGAGAGATATTGAGTTGGTATCCGATGGAGTTGGCTAGGAAGTTAGATGCATCCATGGCCACAGTTCAACAAAGGTTGTGGATTACTAGAGGGGCTCGAGAGCCAAACTGTTGTTGGGATCCAGGTGGGATTCTCCATCACATTATGGAGTCAGTAGGTGATGGTAGTAGTTGCATGATGGACTTGGTGGTTGGACACACACACCTTTTCATATCCCCTTCAGAGTTCTTGACAACACTAGTGACAGGATGGATTGACAGAGGAGCAGGAAGATTTCATGAGTTGTCATGGCATGTTGGGTTGACATGGGATTGTAGGATGATTAGACTACTCTGGCAGGAGTTGGTAGGAGGAGGTGGCATCATCAGGCCACCAAACAGGGCATCATATGGAGACAATTCTCTCTCATTGATGTATTGGGAACTAGAGCTACTGAGGTTCAACATGGTAGCATTATTCCCGATTGCATGTGAGGAGTTGGGCCACATAGGTGTACCTAGGTATATGAGGAGGTGTAGATCACATCGTGGTAGGTGTACTAGCAGAGTGGTGGATGCATGGGCACATATGGGATGCCCTATGGTACATGGTGGCATGGAATTGAGTTTTTGTATCTAGTTGTGCATAGAGTTGTGCCACGAAGTTCAATGCTATATAGAGGAGTGTAGGGGTACGTATTTGGGTGTGGCAAGGGATGATGATGCACGACAATTTTTTGAAGTGTTTCTGCTAGAGATATCTACTAGCAAGGGCATCATACACACCATTGGGTTTGGCACAATCAGATCTAGAGAGCGAGTTGATGATAGGGCCAACTGTGAGCTTCCATTTTTCACTCTCCAACATTGCACACTAATACAGTGGACTTGGATATCGTCTCTTGATGCTTGAATAATGAGAAATAGGACCCTGGAGGATGGTATGAGACAGTTGGATACGACACGGTGCATTAGGAGAGAGGCTTTCCAGCTGTGGCATATGCTCAGGGCGCGAGTTGGTGGATGCATGCTTGGGGGTAGTCGGATCTTCTTTAGCAGTAACACTTGCACCACCCTTAAGCCCACACTCAGGGAGATGCATGACCCCCTTTTAGCAAGACATTCTGAGGTGTCTCATCAGCATCTACAATGGTTGGTGGACCTTACTTCCAGATGGATGTTTAGACTCTAGGCAGTATTTGGGAGCGCTTTCAGGAGGCAGGATGACAGATCCCACTACGTGGTATGGCCGACAAAGGGAAATTTCACATGCACTAGATTGGTTTGTGATGTAGGAAGTCCATATATTGATTGCATGCAGGGACTTGAGACGTGGTATAGGTTGGTGCCAGCAATTGTTAGGACTATGCTGCAACCATTCTGGCTATGGAATCCGGGGAGTTGGTTGGTTGATGGGACACTCTGTTTTGTGATGAGTGGGATTGGGATAGAGGATAACCCAACTCACACTTGGTTTGACATGTGGGGGAGTGTTGAGGCCTTTGTCGCATGGAAAGGTTGGTTTTCCTTGTTGCTACTACGAATCAGGGTGAGTGTTGGATGGGTAGGTCGTGACATTGTGGAGATTCCTGGGCCAAATGCGTTGGGGTTCCATAGATATTTTTCCATTAGGTCCCAAGTGAGGAGGACACAACTTACACATGATGGGAAAACTGTCATGGTTGGAGTTGCGCAACGACAACATGGTGGAACCCATTTTAGACTAGCATGGGATCCGGGCATCATAAGATTTGGTAGTACAACTACGCCTAGGGATGAACCGATTTCTATAGGGAGAGAGAATTTAGATCTTCCATTGGGATTCAGTCATTCATTGATGGCGTGGGGTACTTCATCAGGACGGTAAGGGCATCAACAAGAAGATATGGCGGGAAGCTCATGTGAGCAAGACTTTATCTCTGTAGGGATTGGGTGGTATCTTCGGGAGTTTACTCTTGGAGTGTATGAGATGGACCACTCAATAGGGAAGCTTAATGAAGAGTTAGATAGAGTGTTGCATTATCATGATCATGATTCCCTACTCATTTATGGTATGCAGAGGGCTTATGGTACTTATACATGGAAGGATAATGAGTGGAGCAAGGGGAGTTTCACATTGGACATGATGGCTTGGGATCCTGGTATTGAGAGATTCCTTCATGACAGGACAATGCAAATGTCAGGGTTGATTCAGTGGTGTATTTGGGACCTTAGCATAGTTTGCAGTAACAGGGGGATCAACAACTAGAGAGGGTGCTTGTTCTTGCATTGATCGAGGACAAGCAATTTTTGGCAGGGAGGACTATAATATCCTCAATTTTGATTTTTCATTTGAGAAGATTAACGAAGTTTATTGGGGAGGTGCTAGGCATAGCACAATTTTGTAGTTCGAGTTTCAGATATGATTTTAGCTTGAGGAGCTTGGGTGAAAAGGCAAGATTGTAGCTCACTGGAAAGTGGGGGCCACAAGAGAAACAAAAAGGGAATGCACACTTGTGGAGAAAGAGAGAGAAAAAGAAAGGGGATGAACTAGTGGAAAGTGGGGGCCACCAAGGGAGAGAGAGGCCAACAATTATAAATAGAGAAAGGAGGCTCTCATTTGGGGATCTTTAGTCATTTTACAATTTCAACATTAGTTCTCTTGAGCTGCTTAGCCAAGACAACTGTGTTGTTCAACACAAGGAATTTCCGAGCGGGAATTCCACCTCTACCTTCGGTGAACTTCAAGTGTCACCCTAGGGGAGTAAGAAGGAGTCCATCTCAGGGCTTCTCTAGGAGCTACATTGCAAACCATTTCCAATTGGAGCGTGCTTCTCTTAGGGTGCAGAAGGAAATTCGAAGGGCGCTGAGAGAAGCTAGCAAATAGTGGAGTTTTGGGTGAAGAATTTTGCAGAGATTTATCCATTGGGAGGGCGAGTTATTCTTTGGTGATTTGCAGGGCCGAGAGTGTTGCATTTTGGAGGGCTGAATTTATCTATTTAAGGGGTTTCTAGGCAGTTACTGCACATACATTTTGACATCGAGATTTGGGAAGTTCAGGCTAAGGAGAAATAAAGAGGGTTGGAGTGATTTACAAGGCTTGGAGGATATTTTTATAGTAATTGATTGGCCTTGTATAGCATAATTATTTGTATAGGGCATTTTTCCAGTGAATTAGAACCATACACACTTCTCGGGGTCACCGGGGCACGTTGGATTCAACCCAAACACTTTTTGGGTTTTTGTGGGTTTATTGAGAGGAGTCTATGACTAATTTTATAGAATTTTTTGGGAAATATTCGGGCCTGAAATCCTCATTCATATAGTAGGGCGAATTTCTAGTTCACTGGGGAGTCTGCATCACATGGTGGGCTCAATTTTGGCTTAGAGTTGGGCCAAACAATTTCTAGGTATTTATGAGGTTTTGGAGGGGAGTGTGTGGCTGCAATTTCAAGGTGATCCGAGCATTTTTCAGGGCATAATATTTAGTTCCATTCCAACAACAGTAGCAATAATTTTCTGGGTAGTGCACAATCCCAGTTTGGGCTAGTATTCCCTCCAGATCATAGCTATACTACATGGGGTTTGTACAACTTGCATAGCAAGCCCAGGTTCCAAAATTTGAGCTCATTTTATGTACTCTTTTATCATAAAATTAATAAAATGGCTCAGATTGTGTTGCTATACATTTTGGTGTTTTAATTATTGTATATGAGTTCCATTTTACTTATTGTTCTTAGTCCATTGCTTGGTATTAGTTGTTAAACTCCAATTAGGATTATTACAGGGTCCATGTTGAAACCCGATTTTATGCTTTCTTCCTCAAAAGATTTTCCTTCCTTCCTAGATCTTAATTGATATTTAGGTTTGTATTGGCTATTGGAAGTCTCCTCCAAGACAAATTTTAATGGGCTTATGATGGCATCTAATTGCTCCATTACAATATATTTTCCCTCTTGTAACCAAGGACATGAGATGTCTATTTCCTTAGAGATCTTGTGAGATCTTAAACTGACCTAGAAGCATCTTTGTTTATACTTTTTACATCCACTTTTCCACACTTTTTTGAAAGTCCTGTCCCTAAATCCAATCATCCACATGTTAAAAAATGCGGCTTTCTTGGTTGATAATTACTTGACAACCTAAAAAACACAAATGACTTCTCCTTCATAAAACTCTATGATATATTCCAATACTTAATTGTTCCTTGTCAAACTCCATCTCTTGAATACTAAGTTTCCCCATTCATGGTTTTTCAGATCTACCTTTCAACTTATCACTTAAATGTGTTAGAAATTATGCAAATAAATTAACATCATAATATGATTATGTGAACTCTTATGTAGTGTTAGGATATTTTCACCCACATAATTAAAGAATTAAACCATATGTAAGGAATTATTCAAATATCTTTAAACCATATGTAAGGGATTATTCAAATATGGTGATATAGGTAAGTGAGAACCTTTGCATTTTTATTATCGTTATTGAACTGTTTTTAATGAGATATTTTTGGAAATTTTTTTCAGTGAGTTTTTTTGGTCTAATTTCTCTAAAATCTTGTAGGAATTTATTGAAATCGCAAGTGTGATGGGTAATCCTTTTTTTTTTCTCGGTAAATCTATTCTATTTTATTATGTACAGAAGAAAACATTACAGGCATATCTTCATATTGCCCAAGGCCGACTGTGGCTCTTTGGAGCATGATTTCTCAACACCAGACCCGCCCTTGCAGGGGCTGCTTGACCAGACAAAACTATCCTCACAGTACATTAAAATATGACAGTGAATCTTTACCATGCAAAAAACATCCCACGTAGGGGCACCGGAGCAAAGTAGAACATCCCTCGTAGGGGCGACAAAAGAGTTATAGACATAGCCGGAGCCGACATAGACATAAACGTAAACAAGAGGGACATAGCCATAGCAGACATAGACAGAAACATAAACCAGAGAGACATAGACATAGATATAGGACCGGAACAGGACCTGCACAATTGTGGAAAACGACAGATTGAACCAGTGGAGGTTAGTCCTCCGGCTTCTTCTCGACAATTCTGCACCATCCATACTTCTCTCGCTCTTCTGCAGTGGGGAAGGAGTCCCAGTATTCAGCAGTGTTCTCCTTGGATGTCGACGCCTGCTGAGCCTGAGGGCTGATGGAAGCTTGCACAGGAGCCCCCGCCAATCTTTCCTCGTCACCTTCCATGCTTTCGTCTGGGACCTCCTCCTGATTGCGCGAGCCACCTTCACCATCCTGAGTTTCCTCGATGAATAAGACCGAAATGTGAGCATTAATGCATGGTTTATTCTTCGAGCTGTCGAAAGTGAAGATGGTTGAGCCAAACGCAGGAAGAGGGTCTGGTTCAGTGCTTGGACTGCTCGCATCCATGAACTGGCTCGCCTGGAGGGGATTGGCCTCTGCCCTTCTATGGCAATTACAGCGGAAACATTGGAGATGGGGCTCTGTAGCTGGAGGACGAGAAGACCCTCCCCGAGCAGAGCCTCGTCGACTGAGCAATCTTTGTCGGGGTCTAACCATAGTTGCAGAAGTACCAGCGGTTTGAAGCAGTATTGCGATTGAAGACCTTCCCAACTGGATATATCCCCCAAATGAGTTAGCATTGCTCTCAGCAGACCTGGGACAACACTCAACAGAGCAAAGGCGACAACCAGTAGAGTTTCCGACCTGGAGGCAACCCTCTCCACCTTGAAAACTCGCCTTGACAGCAAGAGCTGTGGCCTGTAGAATAGAACAACACGCAGGAGCCTGAACCTTGTTACCACAACACTGAGCTTGACCCTACTCCATACCTTCAGCCACCTTAATAACCTCAACATTCCCTCAATACTTGTTTTCCATAACTGCAGATTGCAGTCGCACCAATGAACTGGACGCTGCATTGAATTCCCATCACCCTCACCTGAGCTTTTAATCTTCGGCGGCGAGAGACGCATTAGCATTTAAGCTTGAGCTTAAGGCTCCACATGGCTAGCATGTGGCTCCTCCCTGCCACCCGTACTATCACCCGCATCTGGGACATCAGTATCACATTGGACCAGGTTATCATATTCCTGAGCCTGGACAGTATTTGGAATTATGGTGGTATTCCCAGTGAGAAGGGTGTTCTCGCTTTCCACTCCTATATTGGCGAGAAGGTCAGCAACCTTGTTGCCTTCCCTTTTTATATGAGTAAAAGAGATAGCTCTGTTGCTGCGTAGCAATTGTTCAATAGCCTCCAATCTTGCTTCTAGCCTCCAGCTAGTGGCGATTTTCCTTGCTTGGGTTCCATTCTGAATGCGCTTGGCCATGTTAATGAGAATTTGGGAGTCTCCTTCCACGACCAATGGTTGGAGGTTGAGATTCCATGCAAGAGTGAGCCCTTGCCATAGTCCTTCTAGCTCAGCTGAGTTATTAGTATCCCATCCTATATTGCCAAAGTATATCTGCATGGGAGAGCCTTCGTGATTTCTTAGAATGCCTCCGAAGCCAGCCATACCAGGGTTGCCTTTGGAAGCACCATCGAAGTTGAGCTTGTAGGAGTGCTTTGGAGGGGGTGTCCATTTACCTTTGTTGCTGTTGCTACTTTTGGCAGAGCCTTTCTTATGAAGTTCCTTAGGAAGATGCAGTTGCCAGTTGTCCAAGATGCTTTTCTCATCGTTTAGAGAGGGTAGATCCTCCTGTGCCCATGATCTTAGCAATATCGTTTCTTTGAGATTTCCACAGAACCTCCTCCATACGTCCTCGATCGGGGAACATTGGTTTTTGAATATTCGTTTGTTTCTTTCCTTCCATATGCTCCAGAGGATTAGACCAGGGATAGTGTTCCAAAGACAATTGAGGAGCTCGCTTTTGTAAGGTTTCTGAGGCCATTGTCTTAAAGAGTTGGTAATGTCGTTCTCCAATCTGCATCTTCTTTGACATCTGAAGCTTGCCTTTTCCCATAGCTGATTGGCTAAGGGGCAGGAGTCCAGGAGGTGCTGAAGAGTTTCCTCATTACAATTGCAATTATAGCAAATGGACGGACCATGAAAGTTTCTTCTTCTTAATTTATCCCAGGTGAGTATTCTTTTATGTCCTACTAACCATAAGAAGTGAGAGACTTTGGGCCAGGAGTCGAGCTCCCATATTTTGCGCCATATTGGGTCAGACGGGATGTTAATATTACTTACTATTTTGTACGCCTCTGAAGGGGTGTAGGTACCTTTTGGTTGATACCCCCAACGAAGTATGTCATTTCCTTCGTTCTGTCTAATATTTCTTTTCCGCAGCTCCTGCTCCAGCTGCTCAGCGTCTTGAAGGTTTGTGTTATGGATTAATTGATAACCCTGTTTCCATTTCCTGAAGCCGTTCTCCGTGTTCGGCAGCCAGAACTGTTGGATCTTTTCTTGCTGCTGCTCCTGCCTATTGAATTCTGGAACTGGGTGCAGAATACTGTTGAGCTTTGGCATCTGATTCCATGCATCCGTCCAGAATCTTGCCGTTCTGCCATCCCTCACTTCCCAGAAGCTGTGCGTTTGAATTAGGTGGAAGTGTTGTTTGGCTGCATTCCATATTAGCGAGCCTTTGACATTGGGAGTGAACCTGATGAGTTCCTCCTGAGGTCTGTTGTTGGCGTATTTAGCTGTCCATAGCTTGACCCAGGGCTTATCTGGATTAGTGACCCATTGCCACCAGATCTTGGCGCTCATGATGGAATTGCTATGCTCTGGGTCTCTCAGTCCAATGCCCCCTTTATCTTTGGGAGTACAAACGGTAGTCCATTTTACTAGAGCCCATTTACGGTTAGTTGCCGAACCTCCCCATAGGAAGCCACGCTGAAGATTCCTTATTCGTTTTAACACCCACTTTGGCGCTGCTAGGATTGAGAACAGGTAGAGAGGCATTGCCTGAAGAACCGACTTGATGAGGACCACCCGACTGGCTAGATTTAGAGTTCTATAGGTCCAGAGGTTAAGGCGTGAGTCGAGTTTTTCAAGGAGAGATCGCCAGGAGGAATGCTTAATGGCTGAGGCTGTGAGAGGAGCCCCAAGGTACTTGGACGGGAGGGTGGCAGAGGGAAAACCCAAGATGCGGGTCACCGCGGACTTGACTGAGGGAGGGGTGTGAAAGAAAAAAATTTGCGATTTAGTGCAATTGACATTAGTGCCTGAGGCTTCAGTAAAATCAGAGAGCAGGGATTTGAAGCAGGAGGCTTCCTGGACAGAGGGGTAGCCGAATAGCATGGTGTCGTCAACAAACTGCTGATGGGAGTTAGCAGGGGTGTTGTGAACAGAAAGGCCTTTGAGCTTATGAGAGTGGAGGGCATTTTTTATGTGACGCCCTAGACCCTCAGCCATAAGAACAAAGAGGAAGGGAGATAGGGGGTCACCTTGCCTGATTCCTCGGGAGGGTTTGAAGGGGCGGGAGGGAATGCCGTTCACTAGAATGGAGAAGTGAGTAGAAGTGATTAAACTCATGATCCATCGAACCCACATGGAGCAAAATCCAAAGGCTATTAGCATTTGCTGAATGTAAGTCCAGCTGAGTTTATCAAAAGCCTTAGAGAGATCCAGTTTGAGAATCATACCTGCCTGCTTGGTTTGCTTGAGAGAGTGTATTATCTCGTGCGTGAGGAGAATTCCGTCCATAATCTGTCGTCCTTCCACATACCCTGACTGTTCCGGCGAGATAAGCAGGGGCAAGAGGGGCTTTAGCCGATTCACAATTACTTTGGATATGACTTTGTATATGACATTGCAAAGAGCAATCGGCCTATACTTGTCAGGTGTTATGGAGTCTTCCTCTTTAGGAATGAGAGCAATGAAGGTTGAGTTTAGAGAGGGAAGCAGCCAATGGAGAGCTCTTGATTCTTCTACAATTTGCCAGACCTCTTGCTTTATTAGCTCCCAGAAGGTGTGGAAGAACGTTGTGGTAAATCCATCCGGGCCAGGGGCTTTTCCTTCTTTGAGCTGGGCCATAGCTTCATCCACTTCCTGAGATAGAATGGGGCGAAGGAGAAGTTCATTGTGCTCCTCCGTGATGATTTTTGGCACATTTTTGGTTATTTTCTCAATAGCCGGACGCCTGTCTCCTTCAGGCTCTCGATGGACCTGATTGAAGTGATTGAGGAATTCCTCCTCAATTTCCTCATGCTTTTCTATTTTTGCCCCTCCTTGTTTTTGGATGTAAGGGATGCTGTTGTGCATTCTTCGCTGAACAGTGGTTCTGTGGAAGAATTTGGTATTTCGCTCTCCTTCCTTCAACCATCTGATTCTGGATTTTTGCTTCCAATATATTTCCTCTTGTTTCCTCCTTTCCTCCAGTTGGCTTTGGATGCGTCGTTCCTTTTCCAGAGTTTCTTCAGTGTGCCCCCTTGTGATTATCCTTTGTTGTAGGTCCGTTAGTTCCTTGTTTAAATCCTGTTGCGCTGTAAATATGTTGCCGAAGGTCTCTCTGTTCCACTGCTTTAATTGACTTTTTAGGAACCTAAGCTTCTGTTGGAACTGATACATCTTGGATCCTTCCGGCGGGATGAAGGATGTCCATGTTGTTTTGACAAAGTCTTTAAACGAGGGATGCGAGAGCCAGAATGCTTCGAAGCGGAAGGGTCTTCTGGTTTGGTTGCCTGGTCTTTGCCACTGGAGGGCTATCGGCCAGTGGTCCGATCCAATGTGGGAAAGAATAGCTGCTGAAAAATCTCCTCCAAGGTGAACCGCATTGTCTGATATGAGGAAGCGGTCCAGTTTGGAAGCGATTTGATGCTTGCCTGCTCTGCGATTGCTCCATGTGAAAGTTCCATTGCAGAAAGGCATATCTATGAGGGAAGTATTCTGAATGAAATCCTTGAAGTGGGAGTTTTCTTGTTCCATTCTATTTCTACCCCCAATCTTCTCCTCTAGCTTGGTGATCATGTTAAAATCCCCTCCTATTATCCAGAGCGGGTGCCTCCTATTGTTGTTCAGGGCTTCTATAGTATCAAGAAGAGCAATTTTGCTTCCTGTGTCCTGCGGGAAATAAACATTTGAGAGGTTTCCATGAATGTTCGTACCTAGGATGTGGAACTCAGCCTGGATGAGGTGGTGAGAGGCGTGAAAATCTGAAAGAGCAATCGCTTGTGTACTCCAAGCTATTGCCAGCCCTCCTGAAGCTCCAGAGGCATCTACCGCAACCGATCGACAACCTGGCCAAGCCTTGGAGAGAATACTGCCTAACGTAGAGCTATTACATTTGGTTTCTTGGATAAAGCACATTTGCGGTTTTTCCATTTTAATCATGTTTTTTAACATTCTGAGTTTTCCTGGGCTGTTGAGCCCTCTTACATTCCATGATACCAGCTTCATGATTTAACTATTGAGAGAGGGTTTGTAGTACTTCGTCAACTTAGCATACCTGCCCGAGTCTACCAGGATTTTCCCAATCTCGATCGTTCGCTGAAGATCCGTTTTTCTTCCTCTCTTCTTGGTGTCTTTTGGGGGCAAGCTACCGTCCCATCGGCTTCCTGGCTGAATGCCTAGTTGATGCTGATGAAAGGCTCTGGAAATGACCACTTCCAGCTTATTGAGCTGATACTCTGATATACTATCATATGCTTTCTTTTTGCATGCCATTTCCAGTTCTAGAATGTCTAATCCATTCAGATCTATGCTCTCTGGTTCTTCTTCCATTTGTTGTACTTGATTGCTCCCCTCCATATTGATTTCTGAGTTTTGTGGGGGGTCTGACTTCCCATCAACTTCCATGTCCTTGCACTTCCCTTCCGTTTCTTTCTGTCCATCATTGAGGGTTATTGGATTGATGATGGGAGGTTTAGATTTGGATGAGGAGGCTGATGGAGGCGGGGGGGAGGATGAGGACGGAGGGGCTTGGGTGGCTTCAGGGATCGAGGGAGGCTCATCAGAGGTACTCGCGAGAATTTCAAAGTTGTTCTTTGTGGCTGGGCCATGGTTAGGGTTTTGCTGGGGTTTATTCCCATTAGAGGGTTTCTTGTGCGCACGCCGTCTGCTTGGGGCTTTGGTGAAACCGTCCTGGGTTTGGGCATCCGAGGGATCAGGATTAGTAGCTTTGGCATTCAGCGGACAGTCCCGGAAGAGATGCCCAAGAGCATGGCATTTTCTGCAACGAAAGGGGACATGCTCATAGTCCAGAGGTTGAACCCATTCTTCATCACGGTGAGAGAGTGTTACCGATTCTGGCAAAGCTTCATTCAGTCGTATAAAGACACATATGCGGGCATAAGAGGTATATTTGCGCATTTTTGTTTCTTCTGCTGCTCTAATGTATTCTCCTATTCCATTTCCTATGCCTTTGAGAATGTCCTCGTCCCAATATTCGTCTGGAAGTGAGTACATTCGAATCCAGACTGGCGCCCATGTGAGATCTTCCTTATCCGGGTTAAATTTTGGTATCCATTCCCTCAGATACAGACCCGCTGAGTTGAAAAAGTAGGGCCCTGCTCCCAGAATTCTGTATTTGTCCTCAAGACAGAAGAAAATCGCCGTAAAGAAGCCTTTCGGCCCTAGCTGCAGGGTTACATCTCCTTTGGGTTTCCATTTCGCTGCAATCCATCCATTTAGGGCTCTTTCCGTCGGCCAGAACCCTATGAACTTCCCAATGAGGGCATGATCCCGCATGTACTCTATTCGCTGATCAATCTTGTGTCCCGGCAGCTCTATCCTGGGCCTTTCTTTGGCTATGGGCTTGCATGTGGTCGAAGAAACTTTCGGAGCTTCCTTAGGTTTCTCCCCATTGTCTTGTTCGGCGCTGGCTTTGTCCTTTCGCCCTTCTTTCGCCTTATTTCCGTGCTGATACCTCTTTTCTTGATTCATTACCTCCCTGTCGATAGATCCAAAAACAAAATCCTGTTCAGGATCGTGCCGCGTGGTGTTTGCGCTGGGGGAGGGCTCTGACGCCCTCCCCTGAGGAGATTCCATTTTCTTCCTTTAGTACCCTGCAACGCTGCTGCGCTACAGGTTTCCTGGTCCGGTTCTTGAGTGTGTCCAGTGGGTTGCCGTCTGCGCCGTCACAGAGTTTCTCAGAACCCTAATCCAGTTTCAACCGAGTCTCGAGTTCTTCGTTCATTGAATTTGTGATGGATAATCCTTGCACAATCAAAGTGCCCTAAATATTTTTCAGGTTGTTAAATCCATATATAAAGATAAATATAAGATGCAAAATAATGTTTTTGGTTATAAAAAAAAAACAAAAAAATTGATAAATTTAATTGATGTGATTTATATAAGGGTTTAGCTCACCATTCAAATCACGCACATTTAATTCTTATCCAATATAGGGGAATTTACGTAGACATTCAGATAAATATAAATATAAGATGCAAAGTAATGTTTTTGGTTATAAAGGAAAATGAAAAGAATGGATAAATTTGATTGGTTTGATTTATATAAGGAGTTGGCTCACCATTCAAATCACGCACGTCTAATTCTTATACCAATTCTGACGATCTAATTTATGAATTATTGTGCAACTTTCTTTAAAAAGTGACTTGTAAGGTGTTAAAAAAATGAAAATGAATAGGAATTAGGACTTTTTCAATGAAATAGAAATCAAATGCATTTTAATATATAATATTAAAATTTGTTTGTGTACATAAAAACTGCAATCTTTATTCAATTTTTAAATAAAAATGTTTTTATTTTAAGAAAAGAAATATAATTCAAAAAAATTATTGGATTATTATTAAAAATATTAAATATTTTGTTAATTTTATATTATATATATTATTTAATGTTTAAATTAAATACATAATGATTTAATGATATAAATAAATTTATTAAAAATATAAAAATATTAATAAAAATATGTTTTTTCAAAATAAAAATTATTTATTATATTATTTTATAATTTTTTTCAAAATAATTTTTAATAAATAAATTTATTAAAAATATAAAAATATTAATAAAAATATGTTTTTTCAAAATAAAAATTATTTATTATATTATTTTATAATTTTTTTCAAAATAATTTTTAATAAAAATATTAATGATGAATCATTCGTATAGATTTAAAACACATCAATAAAAAATTTCTCTTATATAATTTTATCAAAATTTTTTTTACTTAAAAAATATTAATATTAACCCAACAATATCATAAATGGTCGCCATTAACAAAGTCGCTAAAGATCTCTTTCTAGAGAAATAATTTCTCCTCACCATCCTTACCGAATGATGTTTTCTATTTTAACGAACTCCGAGAAGAGAACGATACCTTTTGAATTTTAACACCGACCAGAGCATGGTACATTCCTCGTGGTTGTTCTCCCCCTTGGAATTCAATATGACAGGGATTGAATCCATACCTATCCATTCAAAGTTCTGTCAGGAAGATGAAGACGTTCGGTGCATTGACTCGTGTGTTACTTGAAATGAATGGTAAGTATTGAAATGTTCTATGAAGCATAAGTACCTTGGTATACTTTGTTCTTAATATTAAGATTAAGGAAACAATTATTTTGCTATATATTTATTCTCCTTTTCATGAATTATTCGCTTAAATTTGCCTTTTCTTTATTATTAATAAATATTAAGAAATAAAAATGATAAAAGTGTTTTGCAAATATGTTAATAATAAAAAATTACATATATTTTTGGAAATGTAGTGATTGTGTTAGGAAAAAGTTTAAAATTAACAGATAATTATGGTTTTTTAAAGAGCAAATTATAAGTCACAATATACAACACTTTATTACCATTTACTAATTTTCTAAACTATAGTATCTAGGTGTATATTCAGAATTTTTTTTAAGACAACATAAAATTTGACTTGTATTGAGATTTAATTATGATGATGGATTTGACTCTACTACACTGGATTAACCATTTTGTTGGAGGCTATTGTTGAAAAATCTATTAAGGCAATGGATAGAGTGATTTATCTTTTATTGATAACTGCTTGTGATTTCTTTTTACTTTTCTTATTTATTTAGCTTCTTTACTTATTTTTATGTTTGTGTATCATCAAACAACTACCAAAACAAGAAGAACAATAACACAAAATATAGGTTGCAAGCTAGGGAAAAAACCTCTCCACTTGAGAGGAAAACCCATAGATTTATTCTCTTCTTATAGATTCTTCAATTGAAGAATTCCAAGACCTCTAGACCAAGACTGTTACACTCCAAGACCAAGTCCAACCCTTCTTGATGATGTGCTTCCTTTGTTCAAGCCAAAACCCCAGTAAAATCTCTTCTAGTAGCACAACTTCGACCTCCAGTTGCAGAATTTCAACCTCTACTGTAGGTCTGAAATTTTTAGTCCTCCAGAAGCAGTTTTTTCCACACATGTGAGCTTCTTCTGGCCTTCCAAGGCTTCCTTAGACCTTCGCTTGACTTTTCTCTTCCTTCTGGAGCTTGAGGATGGCTTATTGTGAACTTCGTTGACCTTCTTTCCCTTCCTTCTTCAAGATCAAACCTGCAAAAGAAAACCCTCAACCAACTGCAGAAACCCTAGCCTTCGTTCACACATGTGAGAGAGAAATAGCCCAAAGACAAGTCTCCTTTGTCCTCTTCCTTCTTCGTTGCCTTCTTCTTCTTCCTCCTTCACTTGAATGAGTGAATGATGATTGTGTTCCAAGGAGGTCAAGTTTCCTTCTTTATATAGGCTTCTTAAGGTGGACGTTTCTCCTCAAATTAGGCTAACTTGGTCTTGAAGGGTATTTTGACATTTTTAAGGATAAACCTAATTTTCTTTACAAGTTACAATGTGCCCGATGGGGTCTTCAACTTATGACAATGATTCTTTTGACTTCTTAACCTAGGATAAACCCTAGAAGCACACTATGGGTGCTTGACTTATCAAATAAAAGACTTTGAGCATGAAACCCATGCTCCAATAATAATAATAATAATATTTTTTTTTTACGATTTACAAGAATCAAAAGTACATTTCATATTTATGAAGACCAAACCTAGTTACAAATTTTTCAACAACTACAACATCCAACTCCATGAGTGCAAGAGACACTTGAACCAAAGAATACACCAAATTGAAAGAAGCTTGAGTTCGCTATAAGTCCTTAATATAACTATGGAGACTATCTATTTCTTCATTTCTCTCTACAACATATGGCAATGATCAATTAGAATATCCACTACCGAAGTCAATTGTGAAGCAAGTTGTTCAATGTAGACTTGGAGTTGAAGAATGTTTTCAAGGGGGACCCCATCGTCATAGGAAGGAGCAATTTTTTGTCAATGGTGGTCATTCTCACAACAAACCAAATCAGTACGTCTCTGGCCCACAAGAATCATAGCAAAGGAAAGTTGTGAATGATCCCTGAGCCATATTAAAAGGAGTAAACTCAAGCGAACGATGAACACAAGCCAATTGATACCACCATGAACTGTAATGATACTAGGCGTACAAAGTTTTGAAGGCTTGAAGGGGGTTTGGGGGGATATGCAATACAAACCATATAAGGAGATGATGGGATAATATAGAAGATCCATTCTAAATTGGGGCAAAAAAAGCATCATCACAACCTCACAACATGCCAAGTGATGCAAGGTTGAGTTAAAAAATGACATCCAAATTAGGGTATAGGTCAGGTCTGTCTATATCTATTAATGCATAGTGTCTTTTTTCTTCATAGGTGATTGGCTTGGCTAATATGTGAATTATTGTATTATTGTCTCTCAATACATGAAATGAAGACACTGCTAGGATGTGGCATACCCCTCTCCAAATGCACTTAAAAATGGAACTCAACTTGGGGTCAAAGGGGGAGGAATCATTATGCAGTTGTCTAATTGTGATATTAGAGTCTCCCACTAATAATAATTTCCCAAGAGAGATACATGGGGCAAGAGAGGCACCTCGGAAAAGAGCAAACTCTTCAACTTGGTTTTTTGTATCCCTTCCCAGACTCCATGACTATGTAAATTCTTTTTGTTCTTTAGAGCCATAGATAACACCCCCCCTTCCCCCACCCTTGGGGCACATTCCACCCTAGTTTATAATCTAATAAAATTGGTATAAAAAATGAGAAAAGGTGAAGTGGAGATTAATAATGATAATCTTGTTAGTAGTTAGTCATTAAGTTGTTGGTTATATATATATATATATATAAAAACAGAGACATGCACAAACTTAATTATCCCTATTTTTTTTTTTTATTATCAAATGTGCCTATAAGAAGAATGCAGTATCATGTAGAAGACATGGTTTGGACATCAAATTAATATCTTCCATTTCTTATCTATTTGTCTTTATTTGTATCAAAGCTTGTGTTCCTTACTTCCATAACCAAGGTAAGCAAAGCGTACAACATCCTCTATCTTAGGAATCATTTTCCAAGATCTATTTAGGACTAAATCTCTTCAGGTAGACAATAATATGTGCATTAACAAAGAAAAACAAAGAAATTAGGAAAATATTTTGGGCTAAGTATTCCACATCGCACTTCCCAAAACCTCTCAAAGTGAATACGTATCTCTTGTAGATATACAAGTATAGTTCACACAAAAATAACAACAACATGTACAACTACATATTATAGGTGATCCAACATTAGAATCAAGTGATCATTAAACTTATTGAACAAATTACACATCTAAAATTTTGTAGTGTCACATTAGTGCCTTCCTCTAGCCAACATTGGAATCCTAAAGTGACTTATCTCTAGTTTTCCAATGCATTTGATGGTGAACAAAAGGATGCATAGATCAATATTTCTCCTCTTACTATAAGCATAATGCTAAGCTATTAGAGCATGATAATATGGCATTGGAAACCTATCAACTCTAGGGGCGAGCAACTCAATGGTAGAATTTTTATAAAGATGGATCAAAGCTACATCTCTATGTGTAGAACTTAAGAACAAAGCAACGATCCATGCTTCTTGTTGGAATCACTAGTTTGAATATTTTCTACACAACTTTTTGTAAGCATTTACATCTTGCTAGGTATAGTGAAGGTTTATGGGAAAACTAGCTTTAGCTATGGCAATTTTATAACCAACAATGCACCAATACACTGAGGTCTTTTACAAACTTTAATTTCAACTACCTAGTTTAGATCTCATATGGGTACTTAATATTAAGTTAAATTCCCATTTTCTTCCTTAGATGTGTAATGAAGTTGCCTTGGTCCCTACTGTGTCTTTTTCTTTAGTGAAGATTTATGAGCAAAGTGGCCTTACCTATGGTAGTGAGTCTAGATAGAAAAATGCACCAATACATTGAGGTCTTTTACAAACTTCAAGTTCAAATATCCATTTTAGATCTCAAATAAGTACTTCTTATTAAATTTAATTCCTTCTTGCTTCGTTAGTTATTTAATGAAGTTTCCCTGGTCCCTACTATGTCATTTTATTTATCATCTTAGAATGCTCTTGTAGTAGGAAAGAAGTTGAGAAATCGCCCATTATCTCCTCATTCCCCATCCTAACTGCCTCCCTCCCTAATGACCCCAACGGTTTCTTCTACATCACCTCCACCACTCAATAAATACTATAGTTTTCTTATGACCTCTTCTCATAGCATGACCAATCATCATTCTCTCTAATAACCACCCACTATGAAGACTACGCTCTCCAAACCTTCACCCACTATGTCATCTTCTAATCCTACTCTAAAAGTGAACAATTTAGCGAATCCTACTGAACCTAATCCACGTCTCATGCTCATGACTCAGAATTATAGTCATGTTTACCATGGGTCCTTCTTCACTTACAATTGCTAGGTTAAAAATTAGATAGTTACAATGACTCTTGATAATGGTAGTAAAGTAAAATTATTCTTAGCTTCTCTTATTAAAGCATTGGACCTTCCTATCACTCTTCACCACTACTTATATTGTTTAGAATGAGACATTGATGGTTGAGTGAAACCATGAAGATGGTTTACACTTTTGGTCCAAATGTGGTGATGAAATTTCGAAATTTTACTTTTTTATTGAATTGAATCCCTCAAAATTCATATAATCTTTGTGAATTTTGATTTGGAGTAAAATGACAATTTGTGGAGAACTATGTCGTTGTTCTAATGATTTTTTTTTTTTTTTTTAAATATTAGTGTCATATAATCTGTGAATTTACCATTAAATTAAATGTTTGTCCTTGCAATTCTTCGCAAATATTAACATGTATGTGCGTGTTCATGTGAAATAAATTAGTATTGTGTGTGTGTGTGTGAGATCTACACAAAGAGCACTTACTTTACTTTTTATGCAAAATTATATTTTATTATTATTTTTGAAGTTGGCGAATTAATATTTGAATTGCAATTTTCAAACACATGCATTTTTGCATGAGTTTTTTCTATTATTTAAATAAATTCAAAAACCAAGAGTACCCTTTTGAAGAGGACTTGTAAATGAAGTGAATGCAATTTTTTGAAATCTTTTAGTTTTGTATATTTTATGTTATTAATTGTTCGTTCAGCTCCTTCAAAATTGTCCCAAAAAATTTCAAGCATAAAGTTTAAAAGAAATTAGATAAAAAATATCATATGAATTTGAAAATTTCAAACTCATATACGATTGGATATGATTCCTTCATGGATCCAATATGATCAACTCTGCCACATGAATACTTATATTTTTATGTAAAAAATCATATGCCAGCTTTCCTCAAAAAATATAGCATAAATAATAATGTCATTCTTAAAATAACATGAATAATTATCTTTTATGCAAAATATATCTATAAATATTTTCTCAAAAAAATATCATAAATAATTATCTTTTATACACATGATTCACATATAATTTTTTCAAGAAAATATCATTTTTATCTTTTTAGACACAAGTCCCTGCAAACTTTTCAAGAATCTGATGAATAGAAACCATGTCAATATTTCCAAAAATATTAATAAAATAATCTACTTTTGATGCATATGCAATATTTTTCAAGAGAAACATGGGTACTTATCTTAGCCGCCATTATCGCAGACGAGCCCATCCAAAATAAACTCTCACAAGAGGAATATGAATGACAACTCTTCCTCCTTCAGGGCATCTACACATTCCTTACAGAGAATGATCAAGAGAGTCATTTTATTTGTTTTGGAGTTTTGGCGTCGTTTGTGTATAGTACATGTGTGGTATTATTTTATTTAAAAATAATATTGTTTTTTGAAATGGAAATCATTTTACTTAATAAAATATTAAAACAATTTAAATGTAGTATTATCAAAAATATGTTTTATGTACTTTATTTATGAATATTGATAATATAAACCGATCATATAAATTTTATTTTTGAATATTAGAATTAAAATTTTATAAATGTAAAAATTGTATTTATAATATAAATTATATTTTTTAATAGAATGATAATGTTTTAATGATGAATCACATTAGAGAGTTTGAAACGTGGACCATTAAACTTATATATAATCTAAGACTAGTTGCTTATATATAATTAATATTGGGATAACAACAATTATAGATTGTTTAATTATTTATTAATTTATGGACCATAATAAGTTTGAATGACATAAATATTATATGCTATACCTTTATTAAGCATAGTCATTTAGTTAACGAATGAATTATTTCAAGTTTAGTTAATAATAATATATTTTTTAAATATACATAGGAATTCTTTTAATATATTATTTACCAAATTTAGCTGTTTTCCAAGAATAATAAGAATTTATTATATCAAGAATATTAGTGGTTTGACTTTGTCCTTTAGGTCAAACTAGCCGTTGGCAATATAGCCGTTGGAGTCTCTGCACGCTCTATTTAATCAAGCTAAGCCAGATCAGTTCTTCATCTTGTCCTGACGATGAACCACACTGGTTGGTTCGAAACGCGTCGACAATAGATTGGTTATGTGATTTCGCCGAAAAGTTTCTGAACAATGTTATGGATCACAGAAGTCTAAATTCCTTAACAATATAAATTACAAAAATCTAAAATAAAGAATGATAATAGTTAATGTTTTTAAAAATTAATAAAAAAATATTATTTTCAAATATTAAATTTAATATTTTGTAAGCCGGAAAAAAATAATAAAATATAATAAATATGATTTTACTCATAAAATTAGTAATTATTAATTTTGTGAAATTATGAAAAATATAGATTTTTTTTAATAATTGTTAGTTTTATATGAAATTATGAAAAATATAGATTTTTTTTTAATAATTGTTAATTTTATATAAAACTAATTGTGACAAATTATTTTTTTATCTAGCCATTGAATATAAAGATAAATTTTCAGTGATCATAAAAATACCTTTGTTAAAACTCCAAGCTATAAATTAATTAGATATAATTTCTGATCATAGATTCTTACTTTAAAGTGCAAAAATGGTTTGCTATTTAAAAACTGAGTCATAATTAGGAATTTACATATTAAAAAAAATTACAAACTAATTAAAAATATATAAAAAAATAATTTAAAAAAACAGGTAATAAGAATTAAAAAAAATCATATCAAATACATTAAAAAAATGTTTTAAATATATTTATTGTATAATGAAAGAAATTTATAAAATGTTTATTAAAAATATATATAGGAAAATAAAAATGACATAATAGTATGAAAGAAAAAGGAAATATAACTATTTAATTTTTAAAATAAATTATGTTTAAAACTTGTCTATTAAATCTTGAATAGACTGTGATTGGATGTTCTATTAAGGCATTCTTTGATGTGAAGTTATCAGTTCAATTCCCTCTCCTGATCTGGGTGATATATGGGACCTGATGAAGATGTAGCCCCGCAAAGCTTAAAAAAATGCTTTTAAATCCTTTTTTTTAAATGTAAAGTAATTCAGCCTATTTAGTTTATGTGTTTGACCAAATACCTTGAATATTATTAAAGTCACGTTTCCTTTTCTCCTTGGTTTCTTTCCACTAAACCAATCATTTCATCAATCCGGGCAGTGCTAAATGAATATATTGATAAGCAACACATAGATTTCTTAGCCTCGGGTTAGAGGAAATGGGAGCTAAAGGAAATGGATTCTCAGAGAGATTTCTTGGTGAGGAATGATAGTAATAAAAAATGGAAAAAAAGGAAATCTAAGTTTCAAGTCCACTAGGAGAAGTGCATAAGACATGTTAAGGATGCATGCAATCCACTTAGAATTCATGGAAGTTGGATAGGGAATAGTAGCTGCATAGATTCTTTCCTTCCTTCTTGCATGGGCGATAGAAATAACTAACCAAACATAAGAAACTATAGTAGAGATGTTAAACGAAAAATGTCATGGACCAATCATGGTGGAGATTCTTCCATCTCCACTCTTTATTGACCTAGTGAAAGAAGTCATAAAGGAAAAAAAACATATCATTAAGTGTTTAATTGAAAATTCATTAAAACATATATTTAAAAATATATATATTATATAATATGAATTTGAAAAATTAAAATATTTATATTTTAGAGCAATGAAAAAGAAGAACTCAATTTGGCTAGCCATAAGCGAAATGTTAAAATACGATTGAGAAAAGATTGAGCTAATGATGAGATTCTTATCATTAGTTCAATTGTTCCTCTATCTTATTAGTCCCTGCCATCTGGCATTCGGCAGGGACTATAGTAATCGATCAGGGTGGAGTTAGCATTAGTTCTGCGGTGTTATTAGTTGTTTAACATAAGGTTTGCAAATCGCCTTTGCGCCGATGTGCTAGATAACCTAAGTTCGATTTGCACCTGACGCTTCGCCATCTTATTTGGCCTCTTCCCGAGGCGGAAGAGGCCCGATCATAGCTTAAATTACCTTTATGCCCAGTGCATTCTCCCTAACCGTCAACGGTCTGGTTTTAATGTTAACATTAATTCCATTAATTCGTATTATCTGCAGGGGTATGCTAAGGATTCCTAAGCTTTGGTGTTAAGCTGCAGGTGTCCGTGGATGCCGGCAGGTGTCATGAACCTGCTCTGCCTCTGTGCCGGCTCGTTACGCTCTGCACCGACTCGTTATATATCAGCTTCATCTGAGAGGCATGATCCAGCGGTCCACTGGGGGATGCCTTCGTCTCTCCGGCTATGTCTAGCGGTCTTGGGAGCCCATCGTGCTGAGTTTCCGCTATCTGCTGTCTACTGTTTTCGACTTCCATGTCTGTCCCGAGGTCTTTTGCAAGAGACGCCAGGGTAATCCCTGGTACCTTTCATGCTTTTCTTGAATTCTTCTTTCTGATCGCTTTGCTGAATTTTAACTCAATCTTCTGATACATAAAAGAACCAGAATAAATTAGGAGACAAATTTCTTGGCGGAAATACTTGCACTGCTAAAAGGAAATAAATATTTCCCTTGTACCTTTCATGCTTTTCTTGAATACTCAATCTTCTGATACATAAAAGAACCAGAATAAATTAGGAGACAAATTTCTTGGCGGAAATACTTGCACTGCTAAAAGGAAATAAATATTTCCCTTGTACCTTTCATGCTTTTCTTGAATTCTTCTTTCTGATCGCTTTGCTGAATTTTAACTCAATCTTCTGATACATAAAAGAACCAGAATAAATTAGGAGACAAATTTCTAGTTAAAATCTTCTGATACATAAAAGAACCAGAATAAATTAGGAGACAAATTTCTTGGCGGAAATACTTGCACTGCTAAAAGGAAATAAATATTTCCCTTGTACCTTTCATGCTTTTCTTACCTTTCATGCTTTTCTTGAATTCTTCTTTCTGATCGCTTTGCTGAATTTTAACTCAATCTTCTGATACATAAAAGAACCAGAATAAATTAGGAGACAAATTTCTTGGCGGAAATACTTGCACTGCTAAAAGGAAATAAATATTTACACCTTTAGGACTATTATAATATGTTCAGAAACACCATTCGACAGCTTGAGAAGACTTTCTTTTGTTATCTTAAGTAAACAAGTAGCAAACTGGGAAATCTGAGCATTATAATATAAACTAAAATCGTTTTAGAAGCTGAAAAGAAGAACCCAAAATGGGTGTTCAGGAAACGAATGTTTCCAAGAGGGTCATGGCCCAAATCCGGTTCAGACTCTTACAAGCCTTTTGTTGTAATCAGACTGTGAGGCGTAATCTTCAGAAGTAGACTAACCGCGAATTGGGGCTCCTGAGCCTCTGCGCTGCTTGCTGCGAGCCCGCCCGGACACTGCCCTCTGTGACCTGGGAGTCTCCTTTATAGGCAGTATTTCAGGGATTATCGCTTCATCGGTTGCGTACTGGTTCTGCTACTACTGGTGCTGCTGGACATGGAAACGCTGAGTCGGTTTCGTTTCTAGTACTTAGTAATATTTGTCCTGTGAGATACACCACGTGTCACATTACATGCCACCATGTCAGCAAACCACGTGGTATCTGCATGTACTGGCCATGTGCATGAAGATGCGGACTTGGCCGCCTTAGAATAGGCTCTGCAACGGACATATATGCTCTGGGAAATGGAATTTTCCGCTCTGGTATAGGCTCTACAACTAGGCAATGGATGTTCCATTAAATAATTACATTTTCCCTGCTATGCAGATTTTAGATTTTCCCTGCTATTCAAATTTTAGATTTGTTGTGCAAGTTCATATTTTAGATTTGCTATGAAGGTACCAGATAAGGTTTTAACAAAAGTAAGCTCTAATCACTCAACATCCTTTTTCCTGCCATTCTGGAGCATCAAAGAACATGTCAACAACAAGTAAACAACAAAACTAACATTTTTTAAGTGCTTCGAATGCACTTATATGCCTTTCTATAAGTTCTTCAACTATATTTCATGGTATAGAAATTGATTAAATATATAAACATACATGTAGCTACAGACAGGTATAGAGCCTGCTTTTTATTCAACTTAAGCTTCCTCCTCAGCTCAGTCTGCATCCCAGCTCTGAGATGTGTATTTCATAGAAGCTGGAGTCCATGAAAGAACATGAGTCCTATCAGCATGTTACCAGGAAGGAGGAAAACAAGAAACAATGGTAAGAATGTATTCCCTTTAAGCTCCTTTAAAAATTACAGAGAGGACAATATTAGATGCAGGAGTAGGATACCTTTGATATGGAACCCGAGATGCACGAGTAGCAGATGGAGTAGCACCAGTACGATGAAGGGCAAATTCTGAGACGCAAAAACGTAGGGCAGGCAAGCTTAAACAAGCGTTGTTGTTGCGATTTTCATGAGCTGGTGTTTTTAGGATTTTAATTTTCTCTTACCACATACTGGTCTTCTTCAGAGACATGAAGACAAGTTTTATTTTCATGTGACATGTTTCATTTTCTTTACTCATGTCTACAGGTTTCGTTTTCTATGGGCATGCCATGTTTCATGTGCTTTCACTAACCACGTGGATTCACGCCTGGCTGAAAACCGCAAGTTGCACGTGGGTCCATAATATGATGAATTGCTGCGATATTGTATATACTGTATTGGTGGCCCGAAACCACCATGCCGGTTGCTCCCATTACATTGTTTAATAACTGTGGCTTTTTAACTGCATTTTTAATATATACATGCGTTGGCATATTACTGTGTTGCCATCGCGTATTAATTTTGTTTTTAATACATGCGTTTTCTGTGGTTGTTAATGCAATTCATTATTTTGTTGACTGGTATAATGCTCCACCTCACCATACATTGAATATATAACGCCCCCTCTGTTACAAAGTATTTAATGCTGGCGCAGTCCAAAACATAAAGTATATAACACTGGCCTCCACGTTGGCCATATAACGTTGGTCAACATACATCCCATACTTTGGTTAATATATAAAGCAGACCATACGTTGGTTAATATGTAGCACATGCCATACATTGGTTAATGTATAATGCATGCCCGATAGTCATAACTGTGCCATTTAATTTCATATAACTCATCCCCTCTTCTGGCCTCCATATATAACACTTCCTCCATATATAACTCTCCCCCAATTATACCTTTGTTTTAAGACCTCGAAATTTCTTTTGTAAACCCAATTTTGCTCTCGGTCTCCAATCTTGCACCAGCCGAGCTTCAAAATAGATCATTTTCTTATTGGGCAACTTCTGTTACACTTGAGCCGGGATGCTCTAGCTGCCTCAAAAGTAACTTGTAAATTTTCAGCTGTTTCAAAAGTAACTTGTAAATGCTGACTCAAAAGTAACTTGTAAATCTTCAGCTGTTTCAAAAGTAACTTGTAAATCTTCAGCTGCCTCATAAGTAACTTGTAAATCCTTTCACTTTAAGACATTGTAAAGCCTTCCACAGGCAGGGACTTGCTGCGATGCAGCTTCCCTTGTTTGAGAAATTAAACTGATATAAAGTTGAATTTGGGCGCTCCTTAACTCATGGTACTGGTTTTTTTGTCGCTCTTTAGCTCGTGACATATATTTTCTTAACCTTGACATATGATGTTGGTGAAAAATGGCTCAATCAACCATAAAAAAATAAAATGAAGCTCTCTATGAAGAGAGAAAAAAGGAATCATTTGTATTTAAATAGTACAAAGCTCTCAAATTATGTATATTTCAAAAAAATAAAATTAATTCTTTCTTAAAATAAGATTTTAATTATAATTCTATCTATTTTTTGATATTTTATTTAAGTTTACATAATTGAACTTGCATATTTAGTATTATTCATATTTTCTTAACCTATTAAATGATTTAATCGTAAATTTTATTATATTTTAATATTGCTAAACATTTATTATAAATTTAGTATCTATATTATAAATCATAATTAACAAGTATGATATTGATTTAATGCAATTGTCACCCTGCATAACTAATACTTTCCAAGATTCATCTCAATGAAAAAATCCATACATTTTTCAAAAGTTCCATTTATAAGATAGGGAAGGTTTATATGGTAAATATATTTTCCTTTATATAAAATAAATAGGGCTAATTCTATATTATATTTATTCATTAATTTAAATATTTATATAATATAATTCTTTTATATATATATATATATATAATATAAATTTTGAATTATTATTATTATTTTAATATAGTTTTTAGTATATATGAAAGTTTTTAATTTATTTATATATTGTTAATTTGGGGTAGCATCAGATGTGTTCTAGCCATAAAAATTGATGGAGAGCCTAAAACACATGAGATCTACAGTACCCAGAAATAGTTTGGGCAGATTCTAAACAGTTTGAGATATATTAAAATAATTAATATTTTTAATGGAGTCCCTAAGTCTAAACTTAGGGAAAATAAAATATTAATGTGAATTAACATAAAACTGTGTTAGAAGGGTCCAAAAATCATGGATCAAGCTAGAGTTAATGTTAGCCATTCATTATGGAATTAATATCGGCCATTGAATTGTCAACGATAAAAGTATAAGAGGAGGCTTGAGGGTCACTTGGAGAACACACCAAGTTGATCAAGATTTCGATTTTTTGGAGCAGGGTTTGCTGAGGAAGTCAAAAGAGTGATTAGAGTTGCAGTTGAGGCGCAGTGAATATAGAAACAGAGAGGCAGAGATAGTACCAGGAGGATCATCGCAGAAGTTGGGAGAGAGGGACGTTGAGCCAGCTAGAGGTTCACACAGAGCCAACTAGGGTTCACGCAGGGGCAACCAGGGGTTGCACAGTGCCTTAGAGAGCCAACATGGGTGACGCAGAGGCTTTAAGGGCCGACGAAGTGCCTCCAAAGGTTGACGCAGGGCAAGATAGGGTGACGCTAGGCCAGAGAGGGCTAACACAGTCCCTAGAGGCTGACGCTGGGGTTTCGTGGGGCAGATTGGAGCTGGGAGTTGTCGAAGTGTTTATCTGGTGTTTTAGCCAGAACATATGTCTTCGAATGAGAGGTAATACTGCCGAGATTATTCTCTGTTGGGTGAGACGGTTTTAGCACCCAGATTGTATTCTGAAAACACTTAATAATTAAAACCCTCATATAGCTGCACAGGTTTTTCTACATTGGGTTTTTTCAGGGACATTGGTCCAAAAACAATGGTGTCACTTGTGTGCTTGTTTTGTTTCCTTCAGTTGATGATTTGTAATGTGTTGAGCATGTACTTGTATTTATTTCCAATATTTACATGGTAAATAACTTGTTAATTTTTTTTTTGGTCAAGTAAGAGTGGTGCCTTCAATTAACCTCAAAAATAAGATTACATATGGTACAACGTCTTTACAAGTGTAAAGACCAGCAAAAGACAGACCCGTTGATGAAAAAAAGCAACAGGGTCAACAATACCCCAAACATCACACATAAAACAAAAAAAAGAATACTCTTCCTTCTAATCCCAGCTTATCACACCTCGCATTGACTGTAAGCCGCCAACACCTGAAACTGCGAAATGCGAGAGTCCATCGCAACCTCGCAAACCTCGACACATCTCAGCTTATCGCACATCTCGGCTTATCGCACATTTCAGCTTATCACACATCGCAGTGACTGCACGCTGCCAACCCTTGAAACTGCGAAATGCGGGAGTAAACCTCCGCCGTTCGATCAAACTATTGATCATACGGTCCACAGTCCATCGCATTCCCGTAAATCTTGGCACATCGCAATATCGTAAAACTAATTTTATCATTGGCCATACACTTTTACCGAAAGACAAAATGCGATTGAATCTCCACCGTTGATTTGGTTTTTGATCCTACGGTTGATGCAACATCGCTTTAGGTACTTGCGCGCCCATTAACCGCTTTCTAGACCCAATAAAGAAAAGGAACATGTGATCTATAAAAAATCGGGTCCACTCTTCGGCTTAACTACCCCCCATCTTAAAACCCAATATCCATTCAATGACGAGGTACTTAGATCCATCGGTTTGTGGCTTCGGGTTTATGTCGTTCCTTCCTCTCCTGCTAAAAATTCAGGTGTGGTCTAAGTCTTAACCTTCGATCACTTTTAAAACCCGATATCCATACGATCAAGCCCCTGTTGATCTGTCGGTCATTAGAGATATTGGATTGGAAACTAGCGCGACCTTTACCTACTTTACGGAGCTGATAAAGATTATAAACTGCTAATATATAAATCTTCAGGTCTGCTTGTAGACTTAACCTTCGGTCATTTTTCAACCCGATAGCCATTCGTTAACGAAGGCCATCAAAATCTATGGTTGGTGGCCTTTCTACTAGCCTGCTATTTACCATGTACTCCTTCACTGTAGCTTGCTCTGTCTTAAGCATTCTTTGTGGGATCAACGGTTAGGATTGACTCCTACTTCCGCTCTCTCCTGCTTCCACTAGTCTTCCTTCTGCTCATTTCTCATGGTCTGGAAGTGCTCCATGTCTTTGGTTTCCTGTCTTTGACAATCATCACGTAATTTCCTCGAGGGTTTTGAATCCAAAGTGTACCTGATGTAACTTTCCTTGCGAATCACTCCTTCATTCGCCAGATGATCAGCTAGCATATTGGATTTTCTTCGCACATGAATGAAACTGATAGTTCTCAGGGTTCGCAAGTGGGAAGAAATACGCTAAAAGACCTGTGATAGCCTCCAATGTTTTGAAACTTTTCCTGGTGCCATTCCATTACATATCTTCTTGGCTGCATGATGACCGATTCAAAATCCGTGTCAATGATGGTGTTGTATAAATTTGACTCGATCAGGATTTCCAGGCACTGCTCTAAGGCCATGAGCTCCGCCATATTATTAGTGGCAGTCCCCAAATGACTATGAAAGATGTCCTTCATGTGCACCTGCTCATCTCTTATAACCCCACCAAATCCAACCATCCCAAGGTTGCCCTTAGAGGCTGTTGGGTTGTGTTATATTCTTTCCACGACTAGCCCATGTAGTTAACCGGGGGGGTAGAAAGGGGGCGGAACCCCCCCGTTATTGCGCTGATTGCGTAGCGAGGGGAGTCATAGGGCGTTTGAGGGGTGTAGGTAACCCCACTCTTTTGGTTTTGGAACCTATGTTAGGTTGGGCGGACCCACCTATGGTTTTGTGCATGATTTTCACACATGTTTTTGGATGCGATGGTTTTCGGTCCATGGTTTTGGACACGATGGTTTACGGTCCATGGTATTGGATGCTCTAGCATGTATAAATATGTATTATAACATTGAAAGGAACATAATGAAAAATCAAATTGGTAGTCCCTGTTTTGGGATGTAGGGGAAAATATCTGCGTATATGTGTTTTAATGTGTTATGCTCTCGCATTGTTTATTTTCCGTGTTTCAGATTTCGTATGTAGGTAATTTTTGTACAGGGTTAAAACCTACATTTGGTATCAGAGCAGTTTTGGCTTCAAGGGGATGCCTTTGTTGCTGAGGGGTTTTGCTCGGGCCTGTGGTAGACCCTGTTCAGTGGGAGATCTGCGAGATCGATTTTGGTGGTGAAAGAAGATGGCAAGAAGTGGAAAGACAGAGATCAAGAAATATGGTTCGGGGAGAACTGGTATTGATGTGGGGAGTTCGGATTGGAACTATGTACAAGCTGCAAGGTAGCATTATTGTTGATGGGTGCAACAGTTTTGTGGTTCCTGAAAGTGGAGTAGAAAATCTAGTGGTCTCTGGAGAGAAGACCATGCTGTGGCATCAAAGGCTTGGACATATTGGAGAGAAGGGTCTTCGAATACTTCATCGTAAGGGTATGGTAGAAGGTATGAGTAATAGCTCTTTGGATTTTAATTTTTGTGAAAATTGTGTATATGAGAAGCAGAATCGGGTGAGTTTCCCCTCTAGTGGTAAGAGGGTGAAACATATATTAGAGCTTGTGCATAGTGATGTGTTTGGACCTATGAAGGTTCCATCACTAGGTAAGTCTATGTACTATGTATCATTTATAGATGACTTCTCAAGGAATACATAGATATATTTCCTTAAGAAGAAATCTGAAGTCTTTGATAGGTTTAAAGAATTCAAGGCTTTGTTGGAAAACCAGATAGAGAAGAAGATAAAGGTGCCGAGGACAGATAATGGTGGAGAGTTTTGCAGTAAGGAATTTGAAGAATTATGTAAGAAGTGTGGTATAGCACGGCAAAAGACTACTCCATATACACCTCAGAAAAATGGAGTTGCAGAAAGAATGAATAAGACATTTATGGAAAGGGAAAGAAGCATGCTCAGCGGTGCCGGGTTAGGACAAGAATTCTGGGCAGAGGTGGTAGAGACAACATGTTACCTGGTCAATAGATCACCTTCATCAACGTTGGAAGATAAAACTCCACAAGAGGTATGGACTGGTAATACATCCTCTCTTTCACATCTGAGGGTATTTGGATGTGATGCATATGTACATGTTCCAAAGGAGAAATGAACCAAGTTGGATAGTAAATCCGAAAAGTGCATCTTTATTGGGTATAAGGATGGTTTAAAGGGTTATAAGCTTTGGAACCCAGTAACAAGGAATATTGTGTACAACCGAGATGTGATGTTCATAGAGGTAAAAGATATTATTAAACATGAAGTCCAACCAAAGGAACCCGAGAAGACAAAGTTTGAGCTAAAGGAGGAAGAATCAGACTCTACAACGGAGGAGGAATTAGAAGATGAAGAGCCACAAACTCTGGGTGTGAGAAGATCAGTTCGAGAAGGAAGGAAGCCAGAAAGGTATAGTCCATCTGCTTTCTGTTCAAATTTTGCTTTATCTATTACTGATGATGATCCCAGAAATGTGAAGGAAGCAGTAGATTCAGATGATGGAAAACTCTGGAAAGAGGCCATTGTTGATGAAATGGCATCTTTGCACAAAAATGAGGCTTAGGATCTGGTGGAGTTGCTGGCTGGAAGAAAACCCATTGGTAGCAAATGGGTGTTCAAGAAGAAGACAAATGCAGAAGGAAAGGTGGAGAAATGCAAACCTTGGTTGGTAGCAAAAGGTTATTCCCAAGTGTCGAGAATTGATTCAGTGATATTTTTTCTCTTGTTGCCAAGGTAGCTTCTATTAGATTACTTTTATCTGTTGCTACTGCTTTTGATTTTGAGGTAGCACAGATGGATGTGAAGACAACATTTCTTCATGGGGATTTGGAAGAGGAGATCTACATGAAGCAACCTGAAGGCTTTGCAGTGAAGGGAAAGAAAGAACTGGTATGCAAGTTAAAGAAGTCTTTGTATGGGTTAAAACAGTCACCAAGGATGTGGTATCAAAAATTTGATACATTTATACGGGGACTTGGCTTCACTAGAAGCAAAGCAGATCACTGTGTGTATTTTAAATTAATTGGTGACTGTGTTATTTATCTGGTATTGTATGTGGATGATATGTTGCTGGTTGGAAATGACAAAGAAATTATCCAGGATTTGAAGACCCATTTGTCCTCCAAATTCAATATGAAAGATCTTGGTGCTGCAAACTATATTTTGGGCATGGAAATTAAAAGAGATCAGACAAAGAGGAAGTTATGTTTAAACCAGAGGAAGTATGTCGAGACAATATTGCAAAGGTTTAATATGCAATATAGTAAACCGATGAAGGTTCTTATTCCTGTAGGTGTGAAGTTATCTACTGAACAGTGTCCCAAGACACAAGAAGAGGAAGAGGACATGTCCCATGTTCCATATGCAAGTGCAGTCGGTAGCCTGATGTATGCGATGGTCTGTACTAGACAAGACATTGCACATGCAGTGGGAGTATTGAGTAGGTTCATGTCAAAACCAGGGAAGGATCATTAGATAGCAGTGAAGTGGGTTTTCAAGTATTTGCGTGGCACTAGTGATTATGGTTTGTGCTACCAAGGAAGACCAGGATTGGACAAAAGTGTTGGATATTCATGGCTTTGTTGATGTAGACTGGGTTGGAGATCTGGATCAGAGAAGATCTACAAGTGGGTATGTGTTTAACCTATTTGGAGGTGCAGTCAGTTGGATGAGTAAGAAACAATATGTAGTGGCACTATCAACTACAGAGGCAAAATACATGGTAGCCACTCATGCAAGAAAGGAAGTAGTTTGGTTGCAGATATTGTGTTCAAATATGGGGTTAGTACATGGAGATATAAGGATAGACTGTGACAACCAAAGTGCAATTTTCTTGGAAAAGAACCTTGCATATCATTCAAATACAAAGCACATTAATGTTCAATATCACTTTGTGAGGGATATGATAGAAGACAAAAAGGTGTTGCTAGTAAAGGTGGACACTTTGAAGAATATTACAGATGCATTGACAAAATCTGTGAGCTTTGAGAAGTTCTCTTGGTGTAGAGAAACAATGGGCATTGCAGGGCTAGATAAATTACTAAGCTCTCTTTTTGCCCCCTGTGGAAAGAAAAAAACAAGTGGGAGAATGTTGGGTTGTGTTATAGTCTTTCCATGACTAGCCCACGTAGTTAACTGGGGGGTTATAAGGGGGGCGGAACCCCCCCTTTGTTGTGCCGATTGCGTAGTGCGGGGAGTCACAGGGGTTTTGAGGGGTGCAGGTAACCCCACTCTATGGGGTCTTGGGCATCGCCCTAGAAAATTTTGGTTTTGGAACCTATGTTAGGTTGGGCGGACCCATCTATGGTTTTGTGCATGATTTCCCACATGTTTTTGGACGCGATGGTTTTCGATCCATCGTTTTGGACGTGATGGTTTTAGGTCCATGGTATTGGATGATTCAAAATGTATAAATATGTATTATAACATTGAAAGGAACATAATGAAAAATGAAGCTGGTAGTCCCGATTTTTGGATCCAAGGGAAAATCCCTGTGTATATGTGTTTTAATGTGTTATGCTCTCGCATTGTTTATTTTCTGTGTTTCAGAATTCGTATGTAGGTAATTTCTGTACGGGGTTAAAACCTACAGAGGCTCCGTCTATATTGATTTTCAAAAAACCATGAGGAGGAGGTTGCGAGATGTCTTTACCAACAGTTGTTTGGCTCACACCCTTGTTTATGCCGTGGGGAGCTAGCACATGGAGACCCAACTACAGTAGTATGCGAGCATATTGGGGCAAAGGAGGGTTCTCAAGAAGTTTCCATAAAAGGGCTCCAACTTTGTCTTTGAGCTGTCCTAATATTTGTGCAATGATGTACTGGGTCGAGCCAATTTTGTTCTTGAAAATCCTGCCATTGCATTCTTTCCATACATCCTAGATAATAAAGCCTAGAACCAAAGTACAAGCTTTATTGATGATTTCATTGCCTGAGAAGTTTTTCCTCCAATTCTTCAAAGTGTTGGTGATGCTGAGTCTGTCCTTGTTAGTTTGCCTAAAGAATGAGGCCACCCAATTCCCACAAGGTAGAGGTGAATGGGCAGAGGTTGAGTAAGTGTTCCATCATCTCCTCTTGTAAGCCATATAGATGGCATTTGGATGGGCCAAAAAAACCCCTTTTCAACAAATTCTCCCAAGTTAGAATTTTCTTTTGTTGAACCAACCACATAAACAACTTTATTTTCATCCAATGCGGGTTCTGCCAAAGGTTCTTCCATACCTGATCAGGGTTTTGATAATCAAACCCTAGGGTCATTCGTTTATCTTCTTTGAGGTTAAATTTGCCTTTGGTGTTTCTTCCCCATCTCAGTTGGTTAGACAAGGATGACACCAAAATCTTCCTCTGTTCCAAGTCTAGAGCAAGAGAAACTGCTTGGGCCTTCAAAGGGCTCTCTTCACTATAACCCAGATCCTTCCATATTCTCCATTTACCATTGTTCCTTACTTGATCCCAGAAGTCACTTACCATAAGTAAACCTTTGTTGTTAGTATCATTCTTGAGAGTGGTTAATTCTTCCTTGAAAAAATTTGGTTCCTGTTGCTAGTTATCCTCCCAAAACCGTGCCAGGTTCCCAGCTCGGATCTCCCAGAAACTATGCTGCTAGACAATGGATCTATTCTCCCTAGCAAGGTTCTAAATGTGGGAGACCTTGATGAACCTTGACATTCAGATATGATCCCTCGCCAATAATTTGCATATTTTTGTTTACAAAGCTTGGCCCAAGGGGTTGTCGATTCCTTAAGCCACCTCCACCAAATTTTTTCTCCTGAAAATCTACTGAGGGTTTCAAGGTCATGAAGCCCCAAACCACCATGGTCCTTAGGTTTTCCGAGATTGTCCCAACTATCAAAGCCCACTTCTTTTTCTCTTCCCCTCCGCCCTGGAGAAATCTCGTTGAATACTCCTGATCTGTTGCATAACTCCTTTAGGAGTAGGAGGAGCTGAAAACATGAAAATGGGAATAGCTCGTAGGACTGCCTTTGTAAGCACAAGACGCCCCACCAAATTTAAATACCTGCATGTCCATTTCGTGACCTTGTCCTGAAGTTTATTCGTTACCGACTCCCACACTCCCTTTCTTAGAGGTTTGTCAGTAAGAGGCATTCCAAGGTATTTGGAAGGTAATTGATCCCTTTGAAACTCGAGAATTTTGGTGAGGTTCCTCTCAATAGCAATGTTAGTGTTAAAAAATAAAACTTTTGATTTGTCAAGGCTTACCTCTGTACCAGCAGCCATAGCGAAGTCATTCAAGATTTGTTTGAAATCTTTGGCTTCCCTGACTGTGGGAATACCCTGCAGTGTTATGTCATCCAAAAATTGTTGATGAGTAAAAGCAGCACCATCCAGGGTAAGTTTCAGACCTTGGATTCTTCCTTCAACATTTTCCATTTTGATTGCTCTGCCTAGCCCTTCCATCATGAGAACAAAGAGGAAGGGGGAGAGTAGATCCCCTTGTCTGAGACCCCTAGAAGGCATAAAGGTTCTGGAGGGAGAGTCGTTAAGCAGGATGGAAAAACTAGCCATGGATACAAGGGCCATAACCCATCTTATCCAGTTGTGGTCAAAGCCATAAGCTCTTAGCACTGCCCTGATGTAAGACCAACTTAGCTTATCATAAGCTTTTGCTAGGTCAAGCTGTATGATCATACCAACTTGCTTATTGCTCTTAAGAGAGTGTACCACCTCGTGAGCTTGAATGATGTTATTGAGAATCTGTCTTCCTTCCACATAACCAGTTTTCTCCTCTGAGACAAGAGCTAGAAGTAGGGGCTTGAGTCTGTTAGTGATCACTTTGGAAATAATTTTGTACACCACATTACATAAAGCTATGGGTTTGAATCAGTCTGGTGTCATAGATTTTTCTTGCTTTGGAATCAAAGCTATGAAAGAGGCATTAAGAGCCTTCAAAACCATTTTGGATCTTCTTGAGTCTTCCACAACCTCAAGGATATCTTGTTTGACTATTTTCCAGCAAGCTTTGAAGAAGTCCACATTGAACCCATTCGGGCCCGGAGCTTTCCCATTTTGCATCTCATTGATAACTTCACTGACCTCCTCTTCAGACACTGGCTTGTTAAGATTGTGGTTGTCTTCCCTGGTTACAAGCTTCAGAATGTGCTTTGTGAAATTGTTAATGAAGCGATATCTATCGACGACAGGCTCCTCTGCTATGCTAAGGAAGTGTTGAACTAGGACTGATTCCATTTCTTTGTGAGAGATGAGCTCTTTCCCTTGAGAAGCTTTGAGTTTTGTAATTTTTTATGTGACTTGTGATCCAGGGTTGATTTATGAAAAAACTTTGTGTTTCTTTCTCCCTCTCTAATCCACTGCACCCTCGATTTCTATCTCCATAAAATCTCTTCTTGCATGCACCGATCTTCCCATTCGTTCTGAAGAGAGTCAGCTTGATTTTTCTTTTCCTCGGTAAAACCATATGTGATGATAATTTTATTAATCCCCTGGAGTTTCTACTCAACTTCTCTTTTGGCTTTAAAAATATTACCAAACTCCTTTTTGTTCCAATCTTTAAGACTAGATTTGATGTGTTTAAGTCTATGTTGTAGCATGAACATTTTTGTACCTTGAATAGGCATATCTTCCATCCACCATTTGTCGATATTGTTGGTGAAGTTAGGGTGAGAGAGCCAGACATTTTGAAACCTAAAAGATCTATTCCTCGGTGTGCCTATAAAAGTAGCTTCAAGCTGGACAGGCCAGTGGTCCAAGCCTCCAAAGGGAAGGATTAAAGCTGACATGTCAAGGCCTGTGAGAAGGAGGTCCTTTGAGATTATGAATGTATCTAGTTTAGAGGCAACTTGAACAACCACTCCCCTCTTATTGTTCCAGGTAAAAGTGCCATTTATTGTTTTAGTGTCCACTAGCCCCATGTTATTTATGAAGTTCTAGAAGGCAATGGAGTCTCTTCCTAGTTTTATGGTATTGCCTTTTTTCTCTGTAAGAGATCTAATCATATTGAAATCCCCTACCAGAATCCAGGGCACATCAGGATATCTCTCTCTTAGCTCCCCAAGGGAGGTGAGAAGCTTGAGTTTGTCTTCTTGTTTTTGAGGACCATAGAAGTTTGTGATCATGTATATCTCCTTATCACCCAAAGGTTGAATCACCAATGATAGATAGTTCCTGGACACTTCAACATCCAGGATTCCTAGTTTATGGGGGTCCCAAATCATAAGAATCCCCCTCGCCAAGTTGTTCGCTTTAACCTATAGATACTCATACTTGATTAACCACTTGTTGTGTATCTCTCTGATCTTGTCCATCGAACACTTTGTTTCCTAAATAAAAGCCATATCTGGTTTTTCTTCTTTTATTCTACTGCTGAGACTTCTTTGTTCCTTTTACTTCCTAGACCCCTAATGTTCCAGGTTGTAAGCTTCATTAAGAAATGTTTGTAAAGGAGTAACTGGTAAAATCTCTCATCTTACCTGAGTTAATCATGAGTTTCTCACATTCGGTTAACAACTCATTCTGTCTTTTTCTTCCTCTTTTCCTACTCGGGTTCTTGGAAGAATGCATCGGTGTATCCTCCATCATTTTAACCCCTCTTTTCTCCTGGCTATCATGGTTTCTTTTGACTCCAGAGCCCTTTGATTGTGATCTCTAGAGGAAGAGCTTTTGAACCCTATCAAACTCCTCTTTTGGCAAGGAGTCTACCCCTTTGGCTATTCCTTGCTCCAGAAACTTTTCTAGATCTAAATTCTTTCTTTCTAGAATCTCCTGCAGTTCATGGTCGTTCGTTCCAACCTTACTTGGGGTCATATCATGGTCCCTACTAAGCTCCATAATGCTTGGTAGATAATCCTTTTGTTGACTGTTCTCTGGTATATCCTCCATGCTAGCATTCTTTTCCTTCTCAGTGGGATTATTCTCTGATTCCTAGTTTGTCTCGTTGTTTCCAAATTCTTCTTCTAAGATCTTGAAACTGTTGTGGCTCAGTTTTCCGTCCCCATTAATCTTATTTTGGTACCTCTTTCTTCCTTTCCCTTTGCCCCCAACCTTAGTAAAACCCTCAAGATCTTTGTATGTGGTGTTTTTTTATGTTGCTCTCTATTTTGTTTAATGGATAGTCTCTATATAGGTTCCCGTGTTCATGGAACTTGCGGCACCTAAATGGGACATGTTCATAGTCCAAATTCTGCACTCATTCTTCGTCATACACTTCTAAAATGATTGCATCCAGAAGTGCCCCAGATAAGTCGATTTCCACACATATCCGGGCGAAGGATGTGTATTTATTTTTAGAGTCGCATATGAGATTTTTATAAAATTCCCTAGTTTGTTGCCGATAGCCTTTAGAGACTCCGATAACCAATAATCTAAAGGAAGGGAGTAAAGTCTTATCCATACCGGTACCGATGTGAAAGTTTCTCGTTCTAGGACAAAGTTTATCATCCATGGTCACATGTAAAGGCCTGCAACAATGTAAAAATAGGGTCCTCCTGGAACACTCTATCTTTATCCTCTAAGCTTGCGAACACCACCGCAAAGAAGCCCTTGGACCCAAGGTGAAGGTTTATTTCCCCCTTTGTTTTCCAGTGGTTCCTTATCCATGCTTGCGAAGC
This sequence comes from Pinus tabuliformis, assembly GCA_031772625.1. NCBI lineage: Eukaryota > Viridiplantae > Streptophyta > Pinopsida > Pinales > Pinaceae > Pinus > Pinus tabuliformis. The sequence continues at coordinate 426,437,122 of CM062815.1, forward strand.
TTTCTCTGTCAGCCAAATCCCCATAAATTTTCATATAATCGTGTATTCCACCATGTGATCTCTGTGCACCTATAGCGCTAGGTCACTTAAAATGACCCGAGGAATAATGGTCGACTTGGGTTTACAGACCCCTATTATACTCATAGGAGAAAATTTCTGACTGCTACCCCCTGTCCTCCTCTCCCTACTAGCTTCCTCATGAATCCCTTCCTGTTCATGAGGTCTGATATTTTCTGATATTTTCTGTGTTAATAGCCTATGTTGCCACCTCCATCAGTTTCTTGAAGCGATGTGATCTAGCTCCCTTGCTTCTATCCGCAACTACTTGATTATAGGAGGGAGTAGAACTCCCTCCTCCGCATCCCACCATGGTGACCAGCAACAAAACCCTAACGCAAAACCCTAGTTCAGATTGTAGAGCCAAACCTCAGTTTCAATCCTAAATAACTTGTTAATTAACAAAACAAGTATGTAGGAATAAATCAGTAAAGTACATGAAGGGTTTCTAATGGGTTAGACTTAGAAATTCCAACATATAATAATTATTGCTAATTTTATATAATATTCATTAATTTAAATATCTATAAATACAATTTTTGGATTTAAATTCTATAATATAAAGTTTGAATTTAAATATTTTTATATACATTTTGAATTTCAATATTTTTTAAAGTTATACATGTAATTTTTTTTCTCCAACATCATTTAATAGGTTTATATAAAATTAATTTCATATAAAATTCAAATATAATATTAGATTTTTATGTCCTCGATGGGGTGATCAATCATGCATACACCTGGCACATGCGAGGCCCTTGAGGTTCACCTCTCTTCCACGCGATCATTAAAACTAAGCTCATGCGCCATCCCTGCATTCATTCCACTTGAGTGACGATCTATCTAGCAAATCCATCAGTTAAATTCAAGGGTATGTGAGCGTTCTTCTCCAGTCTGGAATTTTGGGCGATGAATTTGTGTCGGGCGGAGAACTGTGGAGCGAGCAACAGGGTCCATGGAGACTCACTGGGGTCATGGTCTTGGATGAGTGGTGAAGTGGAAGCACAATCTGTTTTGTTTGGGTTGAATTTTTCCTTCAGTCTTGCACTTGGGATCTGGGAACCTTAGGGGATGGTGTTTCGAGTTGGATCCACGCCTTTTTCTAGAAAACCTGTCACCAACCTTCAAAAAGGAAGTAGAGACTCCTGGAACTCTCCTTCGGTGTGTGGGGTAAGGTATTAGTGTCTGTAATTTTTACCAGACATTCTACATGTAATTACAGTTGGGAGGTTCAGTCAGTGTTTGTTTGTGGTCACCCTGTTGTCGTTTCCCTGGCGGAAGCCATCTTTGGTTTTATTTGTGTGGGGGGCGTGTTACTTTAGTCTCTAGTCAATTTTGTTGTTTGTATGGGTGCCCATTCAGGGTAGGTTTTATTGAGTTAGTCTCTCTATGCACTTGGGGATGTGTCGCTTGTCTCAGAGGGTCAATTGGTTGGCAGGTGGTGTATGTCTTGGGTAGCTCTTTAACCTGGGCAAAAGCTTGCCCATCTTAGTGCAAAGTCTATGGTATTTGGGTTCTAGTGTGTGTCCAATTGGGATATCAATGTCTTGGTCTTGGTTTTTGCAACTCTTTTTGCAGGTTCCACGAAGGGTATCCCTCGGCCCTGCTCATTAACCGCTTGTCTGTTCCTGCCAAGCACGTTATGCCCTGTCAACGAGGTTGACCTCGTCACATGGGGGGGTCAGCAATTTCATGTAGGGCGTCCCGAGTCAAGCCATAGCTCACCCTACGATAACTCAGACAGCCGGGAAACCGAGGATGTTGTGGCTATCTCTCCATCTCATTCTCCAGGTCATATAGTGGCTCCTGCAACTATGGAGTCCATCGCAGAGCAACTTTGAAATATCCAAATCAATATGGACATTCTCAGGGACCACAGGTATGAAGACCGCAACGAGATTGTGGCTTATCTCAATGATATTCAATATAGTCATAATGAAATTCTGGAACAATTGGATAGCCTCCACTGCAATCACTGTCGCACAAATGACCACCTTCGCATCCTAGAAGCGCGGGTGGAACACATTGATTTCCATATGCATGATCATGTTGGTTACTTTGCAGCTCCCCCTGTACTCCCTCCCCATCCCCCTCCTTGATATGTTGTTGTTAGTTCTGGTCTCCTTTTTGTTTTCTCCTAGTATGTTATGGCTACAATGCCTACCGAAAATAAAGAATGTAATTTGTTCTCTATGGTATCCTCTAGTCCCCAATCTCAACAAGTCTAGTTGGAATGAGAGAAGGGGGATCGTTGAGACATATTTTGTAAGCTATGTTTTCCTGAAAATCTAATGAAAGTTTTTTAAATGACCAAAAAAAAAAAAAAAATTAGGTTTGTATGAAATTTAATTTAACCCCATTTACTTCATGTCCAACCTTGATATTCAGATGAATATAAAGTTAGGTTTATATTGAAATTTGTTTGATTCCATTTAAGGCTCGAAATACTCAACATACCATTAATTGGCCCAACCTTTTAAAAACTTTATATAAAATTTCATTGATTGTAATGACTTCATGTTCAGCTGGATCGCTGTTGACTCCAACAAATTGACTCCAACAAAATAGCATTAGGTTGAACATATATATATGGTATAAAATATAAATTCGACCAAATTAATTTCTCCACTCTTTCATGTGAAATGATCTTCGATTGAAATCCCAATCCTAAGTGTTATATGCTATTTTTTTCTACTTCTAAAAAGAAATTAAAATTTTTGACTTCAATTTTTTTATCCTTTTTTCATTTGAGTGTTTTTTCTTATTTTCCAAATAATGAGACACAATACCATGTTTTTACCCTTTAACAATGTAAAAGAGCTTGAGCGAGCCTATATCTCGATTGAGCCCCGTTTTTTAATATCCCACCAAAACCAACAAGTTGCTCAATCGAGGGCCTGAGTAACCATGGGTCACATAGGAGCTCGATCTAGGGTTTGTTTTATAGTTCTATCGAGCAACATTTAATCCCTCAAATAGCTCGATCGAGCACTTAAAAAATGCTTGATAGAGAGTCTTTTCTTCGAGTTACACACCACGTGCTTGCCAAAAAGTGTAAACCACCTCCTTGGGTTCACCTAGTTCAAACTCTTCATTAGCTTCACAAACATATGTTGTTACATTCACAATTGTACCCCAATTTCACAATAATGTTCTCTATGATGTCACCCTCTAGATTATGCCTAATTACAAATGAATATCCTGTATTAGTAGCACATTTTCCCCAATGCGATTCACATTCAAACGCCTACATCTTTCATAAAGATGGATGGCCTTATCACTTTCATTCCTCATCCACCTCTTAGGTTGAATCTCTCTCCAACAATAACAAGGTTAGGTAGGTGGCTCTCCATAAGTACCTACACTTTTGGATTGTCAATAAAGCCAAATATGATAAAAACCATTTATAGTTTTTTTTATCTCTTATCTAGTATTTTTGTAATACTGAAATTTCCCCTTTGCACCCTATCAATATGGCATTGATATAGTCCTTAGTACCTTGCTTTTTAACACCTCCCTACAATACATCTTGCACACTAAAAGGTTAAAGTACATTATGCCCCCATCATTTTTTTCCAAGCACCACAACCTTGAATACTAACCTTAACATCCTCCTTTCGGTTGTGCATGGGGCAAATTTTGCATTGGGGTGTATTTGTGCACTTAGAAATGAGGATATACAAAAGTTAAGAAGGCCATGTACCATATTTGCAATGGAATACCTGGTGTAGAAGGCCATGTAAGATATTGGCAATGACATTCCTTGCGTTGACTACAAAAGTTGGTAATGCAATAATTGGGGCTCTATTGCACTCAAAGATGTCTAAATTGTGAAATCGGAGTAGAGCATTAAAATAAAGCAAACGTAGCAAAAAAAAGACCCTGAGAAATTGTTAGAATATCTTTAAAATGTCAAAGATGAAATTATAACGTGAAGGGTAAAACATAACGTGAAGTGTAAAACATAAACTAGCATTTGCACCTTATGTTGCAAAGGAAACGCCGTAAGGCATAGAGTGGGGAAGAATAGCGACATGTGAATGGACATTGTTGAAAGCAAGGGTGGATGATAATGAGTTATAATTGCAATAGTTAGTTATGTGTATTCTGAAAATGGATATTTTGTAAATAATAATAGTTTGTGGAAGAATAGCGACATGTGAATGGACCTTGTTGAAAGAAAGGGTGGATGATAATGAGTTACAGTTGAAAGTATTAGTTATGTGTATTTTTAATATGGATATTTTGTAAATAATAGTAGTGTGTGGAAGAATAGCAACATGTGAATGGACATTGTTGAAAGCTAGGGTGGATGATAATGAGTTATACTTGAAATTATTAGCTATGTGTATTCTGAATATGGCTATTTTGAAAATAGTAGTAATAGTTTTTGTACATTATTTTAAAGGGTTTTTTTTTTTTTGTCTTTCGAGATGTAATTTTTCCAAATGCTACCTGTTTATGGTGTTATTAAAAAATACTAGTAGATTGTAATGGAAGAGGTGAAAAAAATGATACGACATTGTGAACAACATCATGGTTGTCGTTACATATTTGAAAATGCATGAAAAATTGTTGGAGCCATCGAAGCTTGGAGTAAAAAACTTATCCTTCACACCGTCTACTCTGAAGCAGACCTCAAGTAAGTCTTCCAGTTTTTAAGGCATCATGCTTTTAATGAGTTTAACCTTCTAAAGGTTTCATACTTCTAGACCTCATAGGTTTCTTAATCAATTATAGGCAGGAAATTTGTTACAATGAGATGAGACTTGTTCATAAAAAGTGTTCAGAACCATATTTTGGCTGTGTTGCTTTTCTAAGCCCTGCCAACTTACTAGTTGATGATAGTTGCAGCTCTAACACCTGATAAGTATGAAAATTAGAATTAATCCAGGAAACCAAATTGAAGTTTGTCTATTCTTCCAAGTCGATTGAAAAGCTACCACTGGTGGCGCCATTCTCAAGAAGTTTTGGGTTATGTTATGTAAATATCCCTTGACAAAACATATGTAAATTTCTAGTTGAAAATTTCCATACCTTGTGAAATTCATCAATACTGGACATTTTCACTAGTAGACTGATGCTAGGTCGATCTTTTGAATGTTTTGTTGACATCCTTAGACTTCTAAGTGTCTAAGGAATACGATTTTATTAATCGGATACATTTGGATTTTTTGAAGAAGGTGGGCAATCAATTTCTTCCAGTATATATAATTCATCATTTTACATTTTTGTTGATGGGCTTTGTATATATAATTCATCATTTTACATTTTTGTTGATGGGCTTTGTATATATAATTCATCATTTTACATTTTTTGTTGATGGGCTTTGAGTATGTCTTAGTAATTTTTTATTTATGATATTTCGATATGTAAGTAGACTTGTAGTTCAAATAAAATTTTGCCAAAATTTAAATTTAAGTAGGCTATTGCTTCAACCTTACGACATTGATGGTGTTTTATGTTAATTTTTCTACAATTTAGCTTGGAACATGAGCCCTTGTAGAATGATAGTCTTGAACATAATCATATTCTTCCAATATATGATTCATCATTTTACATTTTTTGTTGATGGCCTTTGAGTACGTCTCAATACTTTTTTATTTATGATATTTCCATATGTAAGTATACCTGTAGTTCAAATATAGTTTTTCCAAGTTTTAAATTTAAATAGGCTACTGCTTCAAGCTTATGGCAGTGCTGGTATTTTATTTTAATTTTTCTGCAGTGTAGCTTGGAACATGAGCCCCTGTAGAATGATAGTCTTGAACATAACCATATTCTTCCAATATATATAATTCATAATTTTACATCTTTTGTTGATGGTCTTTGAGTACGTCTCAATAATTTTTTGTTTATGATATTTCCATATCTAAATAGACCTATATTCAAATATAATTTTGCCAAAATTTAAATTTAAATATGCTACTACTTCAACCTTGTGTCGTTGATGGTATTCTATGTTAATTTTCATGTAGTTTAGCTTGGAACATGAGACCCTATAGGATGATCGTCTTGACCATCAGATCGGGCATAGGGCATCCAATGCTCTGTATGTGTGGCTGATAGATTATAGTTGATAGATTATCTATTGATTCACTTTCTGGTAGTTGCAATATAATTTCTATATTAGCAGACTGGAACTAATCTACATTTTTGCAGTATACCTGAGTGTGTGATTTAGAGGGTTTGTGATAATTTAGTAGGAGATAAGAATGGATTGGTACGAGTGATCACCAATCTATTGAATCAAAAACATGTAGTCAACATGTCCTTGTGGATCACATGTCGAGAGTGGTAAAATTTTCTCCAGAACTTTAGTATTACATCATTAAGTTTTCAGTAACATTTACAATAATAAAATAGTTGTGCATTGATTGTTGTTGCATGACAACTTCGTAGACTTGTGCTACTTTAATAGGATCTAGGAATGGATGGGTGAATGAGTTGTATTGCAACATAGTTAACTAAAGCTCTATGAGTTATGCCACAACATACTTGAGTGAATGAATTTTAATGACGTTCACATCATTTAGATTTAGATAAGTTTTACAATAATAAAATAGTTGTGCATTGATTGTTGTTGCATGAAAACTTTGTATACTTGTGCTACTTTAATAGGATCTAGGAATGGATGGGTGAATGAGTTGTATTGCAGCATAGTTAACTAAATCTCGATGAGTTATGCCACAAAGTACTTGAATGAATGAATTTTAATGACGTTCACAAGACCTCATGGTCTAAGGGACCAACAAATAATTATTTTAATGATTGGTCACAAAGTGATTGTTGCATGAATTGAATGGTGACTTGAAAATGACCTCATTTCAATAAGGCACATGTGAATCATGTGTCAAGAGTGGTAAGTTATATGTTGGCAGTAACTTTTACAGTTATAAAATAGAGTTGTGCTAGTTTAATAGGTTCTAGGAATGGATGGGTGAATGTGTTGGATTGCAACATAGTTAGCTAAAGCTCGATGAGTTATGCCACAAAATACTTGAATGAATGGATGAGTTTTAATGAAGTTCACAAGACCTCACGGTCTAAGGGACCAACAAATAATAATTTTAATGATTTGTCACAAAGTGATTGTTGCATGAATTGAATGGTGACTTGAAAATGACCTCATTTCAATAGGCCCATGTGAATCATGTGTCAAGAGTGGTAAATTATATGTTGGTAGTAACTTTTACATTTATAAAATACTCATGGATTGATTGTTGTTGCATGAAAGAAAATTATGACTTAGACCAATCACATTGAAAGAATACTTTACAAAAGCCAAATTGTAATCAAGACTGGGTCCCTTACATTTATAGAATACTCATGGATTGATTGTTGTTGCATGAAAGAAAATTATGACTTAGACTAATAACATTGAAAGAATACTTTACAAAAGCCAAAATGTAATCAAGAATGGGTCCCTTAGTGTATTCCAGTGATGTGTTTGGAGGGTATGTGATATTTTAATGGGATCAAATTGTGTTATTTTAGTGGGTGAATGAGATGGATTGCAACATAGTTAACTAAATCTTGGTGAGTTGAGTTGTGTATGCCACAAAATACTTATGGAAATCGGTCACGAAGTGATTGTTGCACGAATTGAATGGTGAATTGAAACTATCGTGATTGTTGCATGAATTGAATGGTGACTTGAAACTGCCTCACTTCAACAGGCCCGTGTGAACCATGTGTCAAGAGTGGTAAGTTATATTGCCAGTAACTTTTACAGTTATAAAATACTTAAAGATTGATTTCTGTTACAGGAAAACAAATTATGACCAATCACATTGAAATAATACCTCACAAAAGCCACATTGAAAGAATACCTCACAAACGCCAAAATGTAATAGTGCTAGTATTCCAGTGATGTGTTTGGAGGGTTTGGGTTATGTTATGTAAATATCCCTTGACAAAACATATGTAAATTTCTAGTTGAAAATTTCCATACCTTGTGAAATTCATCAATACTGGACATTTTCACTAGCAGACTGATGCTAGGTCCATATTTTGAATGTTTTGTTGACATCCTTAGACTTCTAAGTGTCTAAGGAATACGATTTTATTAATCGGATACACTTGGATTTTTTGAAGAAGGTGGGCAATCAATTTCTTCCAGTATATATAATTCATCATTTTACATTTTTGTTGATGGGCTTTGTATATATAATTCATCATTTTACATTTTTTGTTGATGGGTTTTGAGTATGTCTTAGTAATTTTTTATTTATGATATTTCGATATGTAAGTAGACTTGTAGTTCAAATAAAATTTTGCCAAAATTTAATTTTAATTAAGCTATTGCTTCAACCTTACGACATTGATGGTGTTCTATGTTAATTTTTCTACAATTTAGCATGGAACATGAGCCCTTGTAGAATGATAGTCTTGAACATAATCATATTCTTCCAATATATGATTCATCATTTTACATTTTTTGTTGATGGCCTTTGAGTACGTCTCAATACTTTTTTATTTATGATATTTCCATATGTAAGTATACCTGTAGTTCAAATATAGTTTTTCCAAATTTTAAATTTAAATAGGCTACTGCTTCAAGCTTATGGGAGTGCTGGTATTTTATTTTAATTTTTCTACAGTGTAGCTTGGAACATGAGCCCCCGTAGAATGATAGTCTTGAACATAACCATATTCTTCCAATATATATAATTCATAATTTTACATCTTTTGTTGATGGGCTTTGAGTACATCTCAATAATTTTTTGTTTATGATATTTCCATATCTAAATAGACCTATATTCAAATATAATTTTGCCAAAATTTAAATTTAAATATGCTACTACTTCAACCTTGTGTCGTTGATGGTATTCTATGTTAATTTTCATTTAGTTTAGCTTGGAACATGAGACCTTATAGGATGATCGTCTTGAACATCAGATCGGGCATAGGGCATCCAATGCTCTGTATGTGTGGCTGATAGATTATAGTTGATAGATTATCTATTGATTCACTTTCTGGTATTTGCAATATAATTTCTATATTAGCAGACTGGAACTAATCTACATTTTTGCAGTATACCTGAGTGTGATTTAGAGGGTTTTTGATAATTTAGTAGGAGATAAGAATGGATTGGTACGAGTGATCACCAATCTATTCAATCAAAAACATGTAGTCAACATGTCCTTGTGGATCACATGTCGAGAGTGGTAAAATGTTTTCCAGAACTTTAGTATTACATCATTAAGTTTTCAGTAACTTTTACAATAATAAAATAGTTGTGCATTGATTGTTGTTGCATGACAATTTCGTAGACTTGTGCTACTTTAATAGGATCTAGGAATGCATGGGTGAATGAGTTGTATTGCAAAGTTATGCCAAAACATACTTGAGTGAATGAATTTTAATGACATTCACATCATTAAGATTTCGATAAGTTTTACAATAACAAAATAGTTGTGCATTGATTGTTGTTGCATGACAACTTTGTATACTTGTGCTACTTTAATAGGATCTAGGAATGGATGGGTGAATGAGTTGTATTGCAGCATAGTTAACTAAATCTTGATGAGTTATGCCACAAAGTACTTGAATGAATGAATTTTAATGACGTTCACAAGACCTCATGGTCTGAGGGACCAACAAATAATTATTTTAATGATTGGTCACAAAGTGATTGTTGCATGAATTGAATGGTGACTTGAAAATGACCTCATTTCAATAAGGCACATGTGAATCATGTGTCAAGAGTGGTAAGTTATATGTTGGCAGTAACTTTTACAGTTATAAAATAGAGTTGTGCTAGTTTAATAGGTTCTAGGAATGGATGGGTGAATGAGTTGGATTGCAACATAGTTAGCTAAAGCTCGATGAGTTATGCCATGAAATACTTGAATGAATGGATGAGTTTTAATGAAGTTCACAAGACCTCACGGTCTAAGGGACCAACAAATAATGATTTTAATGATTTGTCACAAAGTGATTGTTGCATGAATTGAATGGTGACTTGAAAATGACCTCATTTCAATAGGCCCATGTGAATCATGTGTCAAGAGTGGTAAATTATATGTTGGTAGTAACTTTTACATTTATAAAATACTCATGGATTGATTTTTGTTGCATGAAAGAAAATTATGACTTAGACCAATCACATTGAAAGAATACTTTACAAAAGCCAAAATGTAATCAAGACTGAGTCCCTTACATTTATAGAATACTCATGGATTGATTGTTGTTGCATGAAAGAAAATTATGACTTAGACTAATCACATTGAAAGAATACTTTACAAAAGCCAAAATGTAATCAAGAATGGGTCCTTTAGTGTATTCCAGTGATGTGTTTGGAGGGTATGTGATATTTTAATGGAATCAAATTGTGTTATTTTAGTGGGTGAATGAGATGGATTGCAACATAGTTAACTAAAGCTTGGTGAGTTGAGTTGTGTATGCCACAAAATACTTATGGAAATCGGTCACGAAGTGATTGTTGCACGAATTGAATGGTGAATTGAAACTATCGTGATTGTTGCATGAATTGAATGGTGACTTGAAACTGCCTCACTTCAACAGGCCCGTGTGAACCATTTGTTAAGAATGGTAAGTTATATTGGCAGTAACTTTTATAGTTATAAAATACTTAAAGATTGATTTCTGTTACAGGAAATTATGACCGATCACATTGAAAGAATACCTCACAAAAGCCACATTGAAAGAATACCTCACAAACGCCAGAATGTAATAGTGCTAGTATTCGAGTGATGTGTTTGGAGGGTTTGTGCTATTTTAAAATGGTGTACTATAAAATTTGGGCGAATAAGTTTAGAAAAAAATGGAAATTGGCGAACCTTTTTTTTTGGAAAAAGCATGGAAAATTAGCCCAAAAGAATACCTCACAAAAGCCACATTGAAAAAATACCTCACAAAAGCCAAAATGTAATAGTGCTAGTATTCGAGTGATGTGTTTGGAGGGTTTGTGCTATTTTATAATGGTATATTATAAAATTTGAGCCAATAATTTTAGAAAAAAATGGAAATTGGTGAACTTTTTTTGGAAAAAGCATGGAAAATTAGCCCACTATGAATATTAACCCCTAAATACCCGCATTTTATTACTACACAATTAAAAAAATAAATAAATCAGATACATTATTTAGAAAATATGTACTTCACACTCCAACCCATTTAAAAACAAACACAATACTTTCATTTATCAGATGTCCACTTCATATTCCCTTTAAAAAAAACTTACTTCGAAAGGTATCCATTATGTAATAACGCTGAGACACTCAATTTTAGAAAAAAAACAGAAATTGGTGAACCTTTCTTTTTGGAAAAAGCATGGAAAATTAGCCCAAAAGAATACCTCACAAAAGCCACATTGAAAAAATACCTCACAAAAACCAAAATGTAATAGTGCTAGTATTGGAGTGATGTGTTTGGAGGGTTTGTGCTATTTTATAATGGTGTATTATAAAATTTGAGCGAATAATTTTAGAAAAAAATAGAAATTGGTGAACCTTTTTTGGAAAAAGCATAGAAAATTAGCCTACTATGAATATTAACTCCTAAATACCCACATTTTATTACTACACAATAAAAAAAATAAATCAGATACATTACTTAGAAAATATGTACTTCACACTCCAACCCATTTAAAAACAAACACAATACTTTCATTTGAAAACGTATCAGATGTCCACTTCATATTCCCTTTAAAAAAAAACTTGCTTCGAAACCAGGACTACCACAAGCTACATAAAAAATCTGCAAACTTAAAATGTAAATAGAATATAAAAGTAGTTGGATTAATTAAGGGCGAGCAAACTCGGACAACGATAAGCTACATAAAAGATTTGCAAACTTAAAATGTAAATAGAATCTAAAAGAAGTTGGATTAATTAAAGGCAATCGAAAATTTGGAAACATGTGGTGTTTCACAGTGACTTTCCATCCAACCACGGCTTATAAAATGTTAACGCTTCCTTAGGTTTATATTGTGGCACGGTATGTCCAGATCCCTGCAAAAAATACATTGTAATTAGTTTAAATGAAAAAAATACATTGTAATTAGTTTAAATGAAAAAAACCATCTTAGTTCAACAAATCAATAGGAAGTGGAAGTGAGAATTAATGTTAATTGATTAGTTGGAATTATATGACTAGTAGCAATTTGCATAGATGAAAAATTATAAAGGCTATATAAATGTATCGATGGTTGTATATATAAATGATAAGAAGTAGAAAGAAATATATGGATGTTTGTATATATATATAGCGATGGTTGTATTTATATCGGTGGTTGTATTTATATCGATGGTTGTATATATATGAAAAATTATAAAGGCTATATATATATATATCGATGGTTGTAATTATATGAATTGTATTCGAGTTAGGCTTCTCACAATTTCCAGACATCCTTAAAGTAAAATTTCATTATATGAGACAACAATTACACTAACTTTTCATGCTGAAAAAAAAAATTTCGTGTTGAAACAATTACACTAATTTTTACCATATTTTCATTAAATATGTTTAGGTCGCTAGGCCTCTCTTTTGATTCAATTAGCCTCTGATTTTAGCATACGTTTTTAACCCAGGCTTAACATCTGTGCACAAATGACCTCACATTTTATGCTAAGGTTACAACGTTAATGTTACTGGCTAGTTTGCCGCTGGTTCCCTCTATCGTGTCGTTGGCTCCCCATATCATACTGCGAGTTCCTACTGGTTCCAATGGCATGCTCTCTGCTTGAGCGACAACATTTTCGCCGATTCACTTAAATTTCCTCCCGCCATATTGTTTCCGCCAATAGCTTCCTTGCGCGGAAGAACACAATAGCTCACTTCTCCCTTTGCATGTGCATGGCCATTTTCTTGTGAGTTTACACCAGAAACAAGCTCAACTTCAAATGTTTGTGATGGTAGCCTCTCATAAATGCTTGATCCAAGCTGTGTGAGTTTACTTGAGGTTGCCCGACCAAATGTAAGCTTATTCCATCTCTACTGGATGAAAATCACAATTGCAAGCATCACGACAATGACTGGAATAACAATATCTCGAAACTTGGAATAAAAATCTGAGCTATGATTCAAAAATTCATATTCATTTGCAAAATAAATATTGAAAACTCAAGATCTCAAGTAGTCGCAGATGTGAGTACCATCATTATTACCATGCAAATTCTCATGGAGAAAGCACCCAGTTCCAGAACCCAATCTACAGGAGCTTCAATGCGTCGGGTAAGGGTCGGCTAGAGTGTGACTAGGCCTAATTATGAGCTCTGAGTTAGACTATTATCTGTATAAGAAGCCGACCCTGGCTTAAAACAAGAAAACTGGGTTTAGCATTTAAAAAAGAGGGGCCTTCAGATACAAAATCAAAGTGGAGAAAAGATAGAAATGTGGAATTATTCATACCCTGGCGGCCGCAACCCATGGTGTAGCAGGTATGGCAGGTGGGAGATTGCAGAGCTCGTTGGCAGAGGGAAGCATGCAAACGAGGGTTGCGTTGGGGGTAGAGATTTGGTACTGACCTCAACAAAGAATCTCTGCGGGGAAGGTAGCAGAAGAGTCTTATCGCAGTCTTTTTGCCAGCATGCGAAGGCAGCAGAAGAGTCTTATGGCAGAGTCTCTTTGCCAGCAGGCAGTCTATGCGAAGGCAGCAGAAGAGTCTCATCGCCAGCAGGGGAGGTCTGGCTTTTCATTGCCCATTACCATGGGAAAATACCATTTTTTTTATAAATAAAATAGATTAAACGAACGGCCGAAAACACTCCAATCATCTAACACACAAAATCAATGGCTCACAATCGCACACTTCACATTTTAAGGATGTCTTTCTCAGAGGGAACGCCTTACGGCGTAATTATAAAGTGAAATTATAACGTGAAGGGTAAAACATGCATATTAATAACCTTGGGATCTTTAGAAATCATAACTAACAAACCGCAATGCAAATACATAATATTATGTTCTAGATATTAATACCCCTAAGCACTAAATATATTCCCTACCTTATCCATTGTAGCTTGGTTGGTTGTATGTGGAAATTGATAATCATTTTTTTTGGCGTGACACTTATCACAATGATGTTTTCTATACTTGGAATCCTTTCCGTGTCCAAATGTTGTAGGTTTAAGTTTGCTACGTTCTATCATGAGAGTTCATACGTTGGTTTATTAACTATTCTTATGCTCAGTTATATAAGATTCTCATGTGGACAAACTATATGAGAAACATACTAACTTGATTGCTTGCATATTTCCTAGAATTGTATTTTGGGCATTTCTTTTTATGGAATGCATGGCTTTGGGGGTGTGGTGTTGTGCTTTTGTCATACAACATGTTTTTTCAATCCTCATTGGTGGCATATAACAATTTTCTTTGATCGACCTTAACAAAATGTAAATATAATATTTATATCAGAGCAACCTAAGATCAAATTTAAGTTGGTATAATGTCTTTCTTGAAGTGAAAAGAAGCCTTTGTATATTTTATTTGTGAGGAATTGGATTAGAAATCAACATAAATTTATTTTAAATACGGATTTGACATGACCTGAGAGGGATCCAATTTCTTTATTTGTAATTTTTTTTAATTTTTATTTTAGCTAACATAAGTAAAATTTCAATTTTGATGATGATGATGATGATGATGGTGGTTAACGTCCATTGAGACCAAACTGGTCTATCGGACCTATAATTTTCTTAGTTTTTAATTGTCTGGCTCCTCATCTTTCTTGGTGAGATTGGTGTTGTAGCTTTCTTTTTTTTCTCTACGGTCTTCCAACTTCCTTTATCTTGCATCTCCTTCATCTCTTCTGGTTCTTGAGACATTAGTGTCTTAGCTTCGCGATCTATTGTGTTTTTCCTTTTGAAGATAGTCGGAGAAGAACTTTGGTTTAGAAGATCTGCTTTGCTGTTAAATGAAGATTTATTTTGTGCGGTATTCGAATCCTCATAAGTGTTGATGTTTGAGGTGTTGTTGAGTTCACTTTTTTGTTGTTGGGCAAGGCTTCCCCCTGCTTGTCTTGAGAGTTGTTTCTTTCTTGCTTGATTTCTTGTGATTCAGAGTTTTCTCGAGAGTATTCTTCTTTGATGACAGTGTAGTGTTCTTTTTATGCTTCTTCCCGCCATGTAGATCTGTGGTGATTTTTTCTAGCAGAATTTTTCTGGGAGGCTTTTGGGCAATTTTTGGCTAGATGGCCTGTCTCAAAGCAGGATCGACATCTGAAGAGGACACCTTCATAATCGAGTTTCTGGTTCCACACATAGTCTTTACTTGTTAGGTGTATTTCGGCTGGGAATCCGACCCTGAAGTCCATTTCCACACAGATGCATGCATAGGTGGTTCTGACATATTCCTCTATTTCTGGGCACCTGCAGTAAAATTTCTCAATTGCATTTCCAATGGCTTTTAGTGAGGAGGAATTCCAAAGATGCAGGGGTAGGTTTGGCAATCTCACCCAAACTGGTGCTGAAGTTATGATTGTTTTTGAGGGATCGAATGATGGGTTCTATGGCTTCATGAATAGGCTTGAGTTTTCCCAAAACCAAGGGCCAGAATCTATAATACTTTGTTTGCTTTCATGGTTTTCAAAATCTACTATAAAGAAACCCCTAACATAGGGGTAGATATTAAAGCATCAGAAATGACAGGCTTCCATACCTCCGAGATCCAACTGTGGAGAGCTGTCAGCTGCGGCCAAAAACCATTGAATCGGCAGATTAGGGCACTTACAGAAAGCTTCAAAGCCTCATCAAGTGAGGCCTGGTCCACCTGGAGAGACATCCTTCCACATCATTTATAATTTTTTTTTAATTTTTATTTTAGTCAACATAAGTAAAATTTCAATTTTAATGATAGAGAGACATCCTTACACATCATACTGGACTGTAAAATAAACCTCTCAACTCAATTAAAATAAAAAATAAAAAATAAAAATAATTAATTATAACTCATTATATCATATTTTTAAAAAATGATCAAAATTGCCTATATAGTAAGAAGACAATTTCATATGAACAAGAAACCTTTTTAAATATTTAAATATATTTAAATAATATTATCTTCACTTAAAAAAAGAAATTATCAATAATATAATATTGAGAGATAAAGTTAAGATAGCTCCTAATCGTTGTGTCCATATTAAAACCCCCTTGACTTATATAGGTCCAAAATCCCACATGTATCATGTAGTGCATAGCGGGGATAAAAGCCAAAGTTGTCGCTAGTTCCATTGGAAGATGACAATTATATGCGAATAACACTTTCAAAGGCTAGGCTTTTATTAGTAGTAACGGAGAATTTTTTTTGTTAAGCGTGGGAGGATTTTTTATTTTTGTGTTTACATGTCTATTATTCACTCTACTATGGGGGAGGGTAGCACAAGATTCATGGCCATCACCACTTGAGCTACCCTAGAGGACTGTAGCAATAGAGAATATTAACTACATGATAATTTTATATTTAGTAATAAAACATATGGTTATATATATATATATAATCTTATTAATTATAAATATATACTTTATTAAAAAGAGATAAGTGATTTATTTTTTAATATAAAATTGATATATAATATTTAAATAACAATAATAATATTTTAATATACATTCTAATATATATATATATATATATATATATATATATATAGATATATATCTTTTAAAATAGAGATAAGAAAGAACATACAATATATGATTCCTTAGACGTGGTGTAGAGGGGAATTTTGTCACAATTCTTTGTAGCGTTGCAGGTTTTAATGATTTAGAATTTGGATTGCTTGAGACCTCCTTGCGTAAGTTGCTCTTAAAGTTAACTAAACCTTAAAAACGCTGGGGTTTCTACAACTACATAATTAGATCCACACTCCACTTCAATTTTCCTTATGAGTCATACGTCGTTGTTGGGTTGAAAGTTGCTCAGATATAAAGCAGGGTGTAGCCATGGTGAGCATCGAAAGGGTGGTGCAATCCCCTCTCCCCTCCCTCTCCTCCAAAAATATATTCATATGGGATATCAACTCATGGTTATGTCAGCGAGAAGATGCAATTCACTGATCATTTCCTGGGATTCATCAATCCGAAGGAAATAGAGAAGACCTTCACTCAGTGCATCTTGGCAAAGCCGTAACAGGGACAAATGCATCTTGAAGGTAGTTAGAGATAGAAAATCCGAGGCAAAATCATCTAAAATTATTAGTTACATCCAACATATGAAGGATCACGCCTTGATATATAGGTTCATTAACATCTGAGCAATAGAGAAAGCCTTAATTGGATGGATCCAATAACAATGGAAAGCGAAGGGGCACATTAACTTTGAGTTAGGTGTCAATGTCTACTTTATTGTCATATTTATGAATTTGGAGGAGAGATTATTAATGAGCCCTAATTTTGGTACAATTTGGGCTCATTTTGGCCTATTCTACTTGCTCAAACCATTCATTTTTATTGCTTATGCATGCATTTCTTAGTTTATTCATGTTGTTTGTAGGAAGAAGGGTAGGCACTTTCTCTACGTGACTGATGCATGTTGATTCCAGGTTTTGGCATTAAAAGGGAGCAAAAGACAACGAAAAAGGAGTTAAGGAGACAACGAGGTGGCACTGCGGGTTTTGGGAGAGGATGTCCACGGTTCTAGGGACATCCCTCGTAATTCCCATCAAGAACTCCGAGCTCTAAATCCATCTCCCCTCCAAGCTTAAAAAACAGCCAGCTGTTCTACAGGAACAGCAGTTATAAACTGCTCTACAGGAACAACAATTATGTCTATCCTACAGGATCAACAGTTAAACTCTAGTTGGACAGTCGAGCTCCTAAAATGTAGGACACTTGTTGGATCATCATTTTTGTATAAGTATGAAGGCTTTAGCCTTAGATAGGTTGTTGAAACTCTCGTATTGCTATTGTAGTTTTGGAGCACAGTTCAGTTTTCGTTCCTTTTTGTAATCCAATTTGGCATGATATCAGTTATGAATAAAGAAGGCAGTTTGTGATCTAGTTCTGAGTTTTTCTTAAGGAGACTATAGCTCTCAGGTTAGGGCCCAACCTGAGAGCCATAGATCCCCTCTGCTGTAGTGTTGTTTCCATTTCCTTTCAGCACTGTGAGCTTTCCATTTACACATGCAATTCGAATTACAGGTTGATGAGTTGGTCTTTTTCATGAAGTAGATAGGAGTTTGCTTATAGTGAATTTGTTTCCATTTGCTTAGTGTAGCAGAGGATAAATATAATCGATTGGAGCTCCAACAAAAAGGTTGTTAAGGCTCACTACCGTCTCATCTGGGATTGGAGTGAAGTCCATGAATAACCACCAAAAATACGCATTTCTTGATTCCATGATTGCTACCAACACAGACATGTTAAGTTAGATGCTTTTACATGATTCACACATGCACCACACTTCCTTACCACAGCTTCATGCACGTTCTCTTTCACATTTCGATCGCTGCTCATTGAATTTACAAGCACAAGTAGTTTAGGTTGATGCATTTTTGGTTAAGTAACAGTCATAATCATTTGTTTCACTTACACTGCTCTCTCTCTCTCGTTCCATCACTTTACCCTCCATCTTGATCACGCATGCAGACATCTCTTTGACCCTTGCTCCGCTCTGTTACCTCACCAAGTCTTTCATTCCTCACGTGTTTCCATTCTCTAGCCTTTCGTTGACATAGCCCTTCACCTTCCATCCTCCTCCCTACACTCACTTCCCATCCTAATCTTTCACTTCTACAGCCATCACCAGCCTCACCCCTACCTTACACATCTCCCTCTACCATTCCATCATCCCTCCATCACTCCAAACACTCACGGTAGGTCATCCTGTAGCCATTTATAGACATCCTGTAGAAAACAGAGTATCCTATAGGATTCTCCACAGCCATCCTGTAGGAGGCCACTCTCTCGGTTGCTGAGCATCTGAATGCGAGGAACCTCTGTGGATGGTTGCTAAGGATCCCTAGGGACCTCTCCTAGCCTCCCCAACCTATCCCACGCTTTCCTTCCTTCTCCATCCCATCTGCACAACCAAACCCTAGTTAGCTCAAGATCACCATCATCACACACACACTTAAAAGAAAATACAAAAACATAACTTTCATGATGCAAGTAGTTTAGAATGATGCATTCTCATTTATCAGAGGTAGTGACAGCATTGGTAGAAGTTGCATTTACATTCCATGCATTGTAGAGGTCAGACTAGTTAAATTAGGGTTTCCTAGGTTTACATGCTTTGATTTGCTTTCAGTTCATTTTTGTCAAGCAGAATAGCTTTCCTTTGAGATTAGCTTTCGTCCATCAATTAGAAAGCTTCTTCTGAGAGCCTATAGAAGTTGGCTTGAGCCCTAGCGGACTTGTGCCAGCTGACCAAGTGACAGCTGCGACAAGAGCTAGTACTTGTGCATATAGCACCGTCGCTTCCAAGTTTGTACGAACTACCGGGTTGATAAAATGAGAGACCGGAAGCCCCAGGAGTTGTAGCATTATTGCAACAATACTGGAGCTCACCATCTTTTTGGCACCGTTGCCGGGGAAGCGTCAGAGTATTAGTAATTGTTGCTTTTCTTCTACTTCCATACTCTTACTTCTGCTCAGTAGTTTACTTCATTTCCCTTTTTGCAAAAGTAGCTTAGCATTTCTTGCTTTCCTAGATTAGCATTTCTTGCTTTCCTAGATTAGCTTTCCAATTTTGCAATTTCATTTGAGCAATATAGTTAGTTGTAGATCACTTTGTTTCAGTTTTGCAGGTACCAAAGAAAAAGCAAAAGCACTCAAAACAAAAGAAAAAAAGTCATTTCCATTTCATGCCTCGTAGGAACCGTGATAGATCGGGCAAATTCCTACCAAACACCCCCACCACATCACTGAGTCACCCTTCACTCTTCTTTGGTGACCGTGACCTAGAGGAACCTATAGGTGAACATCCGAAGATACATCAAGACCCTCTAGAAGAAGAAGAGTTAGAGACCACTCCATCTGTAGCCATGGCTGATAATAGGAGAGAAGATGAGAGAATAGAAGGAGCTTTCCCCATCCGAGAGACCAATGGAGAGATGAGAATGAAAAACATTAGCCCCTCTGCTTTGCCTCACTTCCATGGACTGACCACTGAGGATCCTGATACCTTCTTATTTGAGTTTGCTGTCCTTTGTAGAACCTATGACTATACTGAAGATGAGCAAAAGCTGAAGCTTTTCCCTTCCACCCTTAAGGATGCAGCCCTACGCTGGTTCATGGGATTACCTGGGAATAGCATAGCTACTTGGGCTCAGATGCAGCAAGCCTTCAATACCAAGTATAGGGATTATTGTAGGTCCAAGGAAACTAAGGGAGAGATCTTTCGAATGACCATGGGAAATGATGAGTCTTTAGAGGATTATGAGGAGAGGTTCCAACTTAGTTATAAACGGGCCAGGTGCACACTTGACCCTGAATCCCTCAAGTTGGTTCTACTCCGAGGAGTCCCTGCAGATCTCTTAGACACCCTCCACATGTTAGCTGGGGGGGACATTTACCAACTGCCTTATGAGGACATCAAGACTGTGTTCCGAAATCATTCTAGGGCAGCTAGGAAAAGAGGTAGAGGAAATCTCCTCTCCACTGGTGTCCCCTTCTCCAAACATGAGTTTACAAACCAATTAGAAGATCTTAAGAGTGAGGTGAGACAGACCATTGCCATGCAGCTAGACACATTCAGGATCCAGCAGAAGAAAGAAGAAGCTGAGAGAGCCTTGGCTATCTTCTGTCCTAGGTGCACCAGAAGACACCCTAAGAATGAATGCCCATTGCATTCGGTTGAAGTGTGTTTTGTTTGTGAGGAAGACCATCCTACCAATCAGTATCCCACCTTACCTGGGTTTAAAGCCATGTACCAAGGGACTGAAGCCCCCACTGAACCTCTCTACTTCATCAATCAAAGGAGGCCTCAAGGATCTAGACCTTATCAGCAGGGGATGCAAGGGGCATCTCAAGCCTATTACAACCCCAACCAATCGACTCCTATGCCTTCCTGGGGTCCCCCTGCTCATCCTTCTTGGTCCATGCCTCCTCCATGGTCTTATCCACCTCAGTATCCTACTCAACCTCCCTCTCATCCATATCACTCACATACCCAGTTGCAGCCTCAATGGAGTGCTCCTCAGTCGGGGTGGAGGCCCCAATACAACACTCCTCCTGCCATTTTGCCTCCACCACCAGTCCAACCTCAGCCTTTACCTCCTGCTCCTCCTAGGCAACCTTAGATGCCTGCTCAACCGAACCCGAACCCCAACAATAGACAGGCTCAGCAGGTATATACTGGAGAGACCTCATGCCCTACCTATGCTGTGGAGATCCAGGAGATCAATCTTAGATCTGGAAAGACTCTTCCAGATCGCCAACCTCCTCCCCCAGAGGATGAGGAAAACCATCAGGAGAGTGAACCTAAGCCCATTCCACCCTTTCCTGAGAGACTAACAGCCACCACACAACCTAACCCAGAAGAAGATGAGCTTTTGGGTGAGCTCAAGCAGTTGTGTGTAAAAATCCCACTTCTCCAAGCCATCAAGGATGTGCCTATATATAACAAGCTGGTTAAGGAGAAGTGTTTCAAACACCCAGGCAGACGAAAGAAAGATGCCTCAACTATCAATGTCATAGGACAACTGTCTGACCTGATGCTAGGACAAGTCATCTGCCCAAAGTACCTAGATCCTGGAAGCCCTGTAGTAGATGTTCACATCAATGGCACCATTATCCCCCACACCTTGATTGATATGGGGGCAGCCATCAATGTGATGACCAGAGATACCATGCTTAAACTCAATCTTCAGGGTTCCTTGAGGAAGACCTCGACAATACTGCAATTAGCAGATCGCTCCACCGTGACTCCCGAAGGGATTGTGGAGGATGTCTTGGTCTCTATTGACTCTTGGGAATACCCTGCAGACTTCCTGGTTCTGCAACCAAAGGCCAAGCTTACTGGATACCCTCTCATCTTGGGAAGGCCTTGGTTAGCTACTGCATATGCTTACATAAGTTGTCGGGCAAGAAACATGACCATCAAGAATGGTCCCATGTCCAAGCAACTTGTCCTATACCCTCCTGCCCAACCTTCTTTAGAGCATGATTTACCCCTCTGGTTGGAAGAAGGAAAAGAAGATGAGGTGTATTCAGCACCTCTGTGTACCATAGAAGCCAATAGAAGAGACCCTCCTACCGAGGATGATCTGATTGAGACCCTGATCCATAATCCACCTTCCAGTGCACTATCTTTAAAAAAGTTGGTGGAGGATGCCCAAGCTAGCACCTCAGTGGACCGCTGTACAACCGACCCTGTCACTCCCAGAATCAAAAGTGTGGAGTTTGGCCCTGGGAAAGCATTAAAGATCAGCTCCTCCCTATCTCCTTCCCAGGAGAAGGAGTTGTGTAGCCTATTGGCCAGCCACTTAGATGCCTTTGCTTGGAGCTATAAGGAGATGAAAGGAGTCCATCCCTCGATCTGTACCCATCATATATACATCAAAGAGGATTGTAAACCAGTTAGGCAACCCCAGAGAAGGATGAATCTAGCCCTCAAGGACATTGTCAAGGAAGAATTGCAAAAACTGTTGGATGCCGGATTCATCTACCCCATCTCTGATAGTGAATGGGTGTCCCCTCTAGTGTTGGTTCCCAAGAAGAATGGGAAGTGGAGGATCTGTGTAGATTACCATGAGCTGAACAAAGCTACCAAGAAAGACCATTTCCCCCTACCCTTCATAGATCAAGTGTTGGATGGACTAGCAGGAAAGAAGTTCTTCTCTTTCCTGGATGGGTTTAGCGGGTACAATCAAATCCAAATCAGCCCGGAAGACCAAGATAAGACCACCTTCACCTGTCCTTGGGGTACCTTTGCCTACAGAGTCCTTCCCTTTGGGCTATGCAATGCTCCTGCTACTTTTCAGAGAGCTGTCTTAAGCATATTCTCGGAGTTGGTCCATGATGGAGTGGAAATATACATGGATGACTTTACCCCTTACGGGGCCAACTTCCAAGAAGCATTGTCCAACTTGGGAAAGGTCCTCACCAAGTGCACTGAGATGAACTTGTCCCTTAGTCCTGAAAAATGTGAATTCC
The DNA here is from genome assembly GCA_031772625.1 of Pinus tabuliformis. Classification (NCBI taxonomy): domain Eukaryota; kingdom Viridiplantae; phylum Streptophyta; class Pinopsida; order Pinales; family Pinaceae; genus Pinus; species Pinus tabuliformis. Next base: position 426,460,242 of record CM062815.1, read on the forward strand.
TAATGATTGAGGGGACCGTGCTAGGCCATACTATTTCTTCTCAAGGATTGCAGGTGGATCCCAACAAAATTGCTCTCATCAAAAGGGTTCCACCTCCTCAAAAAGTAAGGGATGTCCGGAGTTTCTTGGGATTAGCAGGATACTACCGGAGATTCATTAAAGACTTCAGCAAGTTACCCACACCATTGTTTGGTCTGTTGGCAAAAGACGTGGAGTTTAAGTGGACTGACGATTGTCAGAAGAGTTTGAATGAGATAAAGGACAAGTTGGTGTCTGCACCAATCTTGAGAGGTCCAAACTGGGCCCTACCTTTCCACATCCACACTGATGCCTCAAACAAAGCCATAGGTGCAACCTTAGGACAAGTTGAGGAAAAACTTCCATATGCCATTTACTTCGTTAGTAAAAACTTGTCCAAGGCCGAGCTGAACTACACTGTAACCGAGAAGGAATTCTTAGCTGTGGTCCATGCACTGAACAAGTTCCGTCATTATATTACCGGTTACCAGACTTTTGTACATACTGACCATGCTGCTATTAGATACTTGATGAGTAAACCAGATGTGAATGCTCGTATTATTAGATGGTTACTTTTATTGCAGCAGTTTGATCTAACCATTGTTGATAAACCAGGGAGAGAAAATGTTGTTGTTGACTTCTTGTCTAGATTGGATTTGTCTGCAGATGAAGATGGGACGGTGGATGATCAGATGCCTGATGAACATCTGTTTGCTATATCATTACTCTCTCCATGGTTTGCTGATATAGCAAACTACCTTGTTTCAGCTCAGTTCCCTCTGCACCTCTCTTCAAAAGAGAAGAGCAAAATCATCAGAAAGAGTGCCTCATTTACATGGATTGGGGGCAACCTGTTCAAGCTTGGCCCTGATCAGATCTTAAGGCGTTTTGTAAGGGAAGAGGAAGTCTTTGACATCCTCCTCACCTGTCATGATGGGCCTTGTGGAGGACACTTTGCAGCAAAGAGAACTGCCTTCAAGATTCTGCAGGCAGGCTACTATTGGCCCACACTGCATCAAGATGTCAGAAGATATGTCAGCCAGTGCGACCAATGCCAAAGAATGGGAAAACCGACCCAAAGGGACGAGATGCCTCTCCAACCTCAAGTGACTCTTGAGCCATTTGAGAAGTGGGGCATGGAATTTGTGGGTCCAATCAATCCCTCTTCGAGGCAAAGATCCTACATCATTGTATGCACTGACTACCTGACGAAGTGGGCAGAGACCAAAGCCATCAAAGCAGCAACAGAAGAAAAAGTGGCCGAGTTCTTGAGAGAGAACATCTTCTATAAGTTTGGCTATCCAAGAGAGCTGGTCACTGATCAAGGGAGCCAGTTCACCTCCCACTTGGTTGAAGATCTCCTAGCTCATTACAAGATCAAGCATAGAACCTCCACTCCCTATCATCCTCAAGAAAATGGGCAGGTGGAGGTCACCAATAGAGCATTAGAGGGGATCTTGACCAAAGTGGTGAGCAGCAGCAGAAAGGACTGGGCAGATCGCCTGGTTGAAGCCACCTGGGCTTACAACACCACTTGGAAGACCACCACCAGCTTCACACCTTATGAGCTGGTCTATGGGAAGAAAGCTTTGTTGTCCATTGAGTTTGAGTATAACACTTTGAGGATGGCAGCTCAGCTGGACTTAGATCTCAGCCATGCACAGCAAGAAAGGTTGTTGCAGCTGAATGGACTGGATGAGCACCGCATGCAGGCCCTCCTTCACTCAGAAGTGGTTCAACTTCAGAGGAAGGTGTGGCATGACCAACATCTCCATGACAAGCAATTTCAGCTGGGAGATTGGGCTTTGTTGTATGACTCCAGATTCAAAGATTTCAAGGGGAAGTTGAGAACCATATGGCTAGGGCCATATGTAGTGGAGCAGTGCCATGACAATGGATCTATCCTCATTCGAACCATTGATGAGGAAGCCATTCCCATGCTTGTCAATGGGCACCGATTGAAGATCTACAGGAAGCCTCCCTCAAGACAAGAGTTTATCAGCACTATGGAGAAATCTGTTTTGGTCATAGAGAAGGGTTCTGCCTCCATTTTGGGCATACCCTGAAGAGAAAAAAAGAAAAAAAAAAAGAAAAAAAAAAAAGAAGAAAAAAGAAAAAAAAAAGAAAAAAATTAATAAAGATCCTTGGGTGAAAACCTCTCTGAGGCACCCAAGGCAGGCAGTAGGGGTGAAAACCTCATTGAGGCGCTCCTATTGTCTTCCGAAAAAAAGAGAAAGTTTAAGAAAAAATATCCTTGAGTGAAAACCTCCCTGAGGCGCTCAGGGCAGGTAGCAAGGGTGAAAACCTCTCTGGGGCGCCCCTGCTATCTTTTTGAAAAAAAAAAAAAAAAAAAAAAGAGAGAAAAAAAAGAAGAAAAAAAAAAAACAATAAGTACAATAAAAGTTTTGCATGCAGATGTTCTATGGAGGAGAAGAAGCCTCTCCACTCCAAGCCAGGGGCCTTCATCATGCTATCAAAGGATGTCATCAACACCTCCTCCAAGAATGACAATGTTTTTCAAGGTATGTGCAATTTTCATCATGATTTGGATCTTCTACAGGAAGATACAGTTTTCTACAGGAACAGACAGTCTTCCTACAGGAAGACGCAGATCTTCTACAGGAAAGTGCAAAGTTTCTACAGGAAGCTCTGTGTTCTACAGGAAACTTCCTGTAGAAGGTTGCGACGGCCGAAATGTGTTTCAAATGAAGATCTAGCGACTGAGGAATGGATTGAATGCATGCATGCCACCGATGGCATCCCTGAACATTGCTATTATCTGGCTCGACCATCCTCGTCGCCATGCAAACAAGATCCCTGCAGCAGCACAACAAAGCAATGAGTTCTCGTGGAAAAAAATGTCTGTTAAAGAAAAACCAAGCACCGAGAGCCATACCACATCCACGTTATGCATCAGAAGCACTGGGGTCGTGATCGAGAAGCCAGAACCGCCAGCATGCAGCATGCACCCAAGGAGGTGAGACTGTTGCAAGGCTCCCGCGGGAATCCTGTAGCAGTCAAACCTGCAGGAGTGGATGCCATTCATCGCCCAGCTATCTGCAAGCAAAACGCGGGCGCATGCAACCAGAACGTCCACCACAGCGCCGGCATCCCGTGACCACGAGCCTCTGGACTGTGTGAGCCACATGCAGCAGGTAGATCCGTCGTCCAAAAACCCGAAAATCATATGCAGACGCGCGCAGGTAAGTGTTCTAATCCTTCTCTCCATCAAATTGCATGGATATTGCTTTGATTTGTTTTGCATGGCATAAAGGTGAATGGTTGAGCGGCCGTAAGGCCAGTTGACTGGCCACATCGGCTAGTAAAGGGATAGTAGGATGATGAGGTGGCAGCCACAACAAAGGACACACTCAGCACACACGTGAGGATCAGTCCCGTCAACCGTGAAACGAGTCTAACCGAAAAGGGCGGCAGCAGATCTGTGGGAATGAATGCGGCAGCAAGCGAATGTGCAGGCGGATGATGGGTGACGTCACCCAACGGTCCAGCGGGGCCAACTCACCCCCCGTGCCACGAGCTGCGCCGATTCAAAATCTAATCGGCTCGATTAAGCGTGTATATCCATCAACTTCACTTCAAGACTCGAATAGCTCCTCTGATTACCTCTGCATGTTGATACGCCAAGCTCTCGGCTACCTGAACGCTGGTAAGGCACCTCTCGACCGCTGTCCAACTATAGCTCCCTCTGAAGTCTGCGCACTGCTCCTACAGGAACAGTTTCTACAGGAAGCAGTATCTACAAGGAAGCCGTATCTACAGGAAGGTGAAGTCTTCACGTGAAAAAGGTGGCGGAAAAGAGGTAACCCTGAAACTCCTTCCGCAATTGGTTTTCAAAGGTGGCAAGGTCATTATTCACAGTCTGGTCATAAAAGATACTGGATTACCGTGCCTATACTATCGCTTCTACAGGATAGCAGTATAATTCGACTGTGGTTTTGTGAATTCATTGCATGCTCTGTCTATAAGACCGAATTTCCTTTGTGTCTACCGCCTTTTGTCAATACCACTGTGTTCGCCATGCCTGGTGGGTTTATCAGGCGAGAACCCATAGATTCCGCCAAATTAAGGAGAAACCCGGCAGTGGTTGAGCTCTTCACTAGAGCACAATGGTTGCCTTTTTGTGATAAGCTACGAGGCTACGATGATGAAGTAGCAGAGGAATTCTTGCAGGCCTTGAAGCCTAAATCCCCGACACTAGCCACGGTAAGCTTCCGAGGCCTCAGCCTCCAACTCACCCCAGAGCACATAAGTCGAGTCACGGAACTGCCCATGGGCCTGCCGTGGGATAAAGAAGAGCGGAAGTGGAGCCAGCAAGCAAAGAAGAAGTTTTTCACACCTGAGGAATAATTCTCTAAGGATAAAAACGGGGTGAGGAGGACCAGCCTGTCACCACCGTGGAACGAAGTCAGTTTGCAAATTATCAAATATATCACCTGTGAGGGTCGTTACAGCATCATATATGCATATCACTTCAGGCTGCTCAATGAACTAAGACACCAAATTGACCTCCCTGCGGCACAGAGGCTGAGCATTCCTTACTTTTTACTGCAGTCCTTGATAGAGTGCTCTACAAAGCTCAAGGACGGAATCCCTGATCAGATAGCCCATCATGGGCTGATAAAATTGCTTGTGGAGGACGCTCTCCACTCATATAAAGTCCCCCTCGCATGAGAATCATTTAGGAACTTAACAAGAGACGGGGACATAAAAATGTTGCTTGAAGAAACGGGGTCCTCTAGCAGTGAAGAAGAAGAGCCCGTAGCCAAGAGTAAGAAAGGGAAAAGCAAAAAGGTCCCGACTCCATCACAGAAGAAAGAACGAAAAGAGAAGGAGGAGGGAAAGGATGACAGAGCAAAAGAAGACACCCCCATCCTGTCAGCAAGGGAACAGAGGTTGAGAAGCAGGGCAGTCAAAACTGAGGTGGTCCTTTCCAGCCCAAGCACCTCGTCAGCTCCTGCAGGCAAAGCCAAAAGAAAAATCCATGCAGCCAAGAAAGAAAAGGTGGCGGAAGTTGCATCTACAGGAACGCAAGCACAGGCTTCTACAGGAAGCCCGAAAACACAAAAACAGGCTTCTACAGGAAGCCCGAAAACAAAGACAAAGGCTTCTACAGGAAGCCCGAAGATCAGTAAGGAGCAGGCTTCTACAGGAAGCCCAAGAGCAACAACCAAGGATTCTACAGGAAGCCCGAAAATCATTGGAGGACAGGCTTCTACGGGAGGCCCAAAAACGGAGACAGAGGCTTCTACAGGAAGCCCGAAAGTGCAACCACAGGCTTCTACAGGAAGCCCGAAGACAGAGACAGGGGCTTCTACAAGAAGCCCGAGATTGGAAAGAGGGGCTTCTACAAGAGGCTCGAAGGTCATTGAGAAACAGCCTCCTACAGGGAGTCCGAAGACAAAGAAAGAGTCTTCTACAGGAAGCCCGGAAGTGGGCAAAGCAGGGTCTTCCACAGGAAGCCCGAAGTCTAAAAAGGAAAGGCCCTCTACAAGGAGCTCCGAGAGAGCAAATCGCAAGAAAGAGAAGGCTGGCATTCTTGAGAAGGAGGCAGCAGTGGCACTAACTGCCCTCAGCACACCTCCAAAACCGAAAGAGAAAAGGGAGAGGGAGACCCCTCTACCACCTGAAGTCAGGAGGAGCAAGAGGATGACCACGGGCAAGCCACAGCCTCCACCCAGCAGCCAAACCACTTCAGGGGATGTACCTACTTCACCCAGTCCAAGGACTCCCTCTAAAACATCAGCCACCCCAGAAAAAGGGAGCCCAAAAATAACCTCCTGGACTCGAAAGATAGGCCAGTCACCTTCCGAAGCCCGACTCAAGGAAATGGAAAAGGGGAAGGAAGCGTCACCTTCATCACCACCAGGGGCAGAGAAGGCAGGGCCATCAAAAGCAGAAAAGAAAGAGCCTGTTCCGGCCCCGAGTCCTCAGCCAAGGACGAGAAGCAGGAGCAAGGTTGCTCAAGGATGAGCAAATGGTTCAGCTGGGGGGTGATGATGAGCCCCAATTTTGGTACAATTTGGGCTCATTTTGGCCTATTCTACTTGCTCAAACCATTCATTTTTATTGCTTATGCATGCATTTCTTAGTTTATTCATGTTGTTTGTAGGAAGAAGGGTAGGCACTTTCTCTACGTGACTGATGCATGTTGATTCCAGGTTTTGGCATTAAAAGGGAGCAAAAGACAACGAAAAAGGAGTTAAGGAGACAACGAGGTGGCACTGCGGGTTTTGGGAGAGGATGTCCACGGTTCTAGGGACATCCCTCGTAATTCCCATCAAGAACTCCGAGCTCTAAATCCATCTCCCCTCCGAGCTTAAAAAACGGCCAGCTGTTCTACAGGAACAACAGTTATAAACTGCTCTACAGGAACAGCAATTATGTCTATCCTACAGGATCAGCAGTTAAACTCTAGTTGGACAGCCGAGCTCCTAAAATGTAGGACACTTGTTGGATCATCGTTTTTGTATAAGTATGAAGGCTTTAGCCTTAGATAGGTTGTTGAAACTCTCGTATTGTTATTGTAGTTTTGGAGCACAGTTCAGTTTTCGTTCCTTTTTGTAAGCCAATTTGGCATGATATCAGTTATGAATAAAGAAGGCAGTTTGTGATCTAGTTCTGAGTTTTTCTTAAGGAGACTATAGCTCTCAGGTTAGGGCCCAACCTGAGAGCCATAGATCCCCTCTGCTGTAGTGTTGTTTCCATTTCCTTTCAGCACTGTGAGCTTTCCATTTACACATGCAATTCGAATTACAGGTTGATGAGTTGGTCTTTTTCATGAAGTAGATAGGAGTTTGCTTATAGTGAATTTGTTTCCATTTGCTTAGTGTAGCAGAGGATAAATATAATCTATTGGAGCTCCAACAAAAAGGTTGTTAAGGCTCACTGCCGTCTCATCTGGGATTGGAGTGAAGTCCATGAATAACCACCAAAAATACGCATTTCTTGATTCCATGATTGCTGCCAACACAGACACGTTAAGTTAGATGCTTTTACATGATTCACACAGGCACCACACTTCCTTACCACAGCTTCATGCACGTTCTCTTTCACATTTCGATTGCTGCTCATTGAATTTACAAGCACAAGTAGTTTAGGTTGATGCATTTTTGGTTAAGTAACAGTCATAATCATTTGTTTCACTTACACTGCTCTCTCTCTCTCGTTCCATCACTTTACCCTCCATCTTGATCACGCATGCAGACATCTCTTTGACCCTTGCTCCGCTCTGTTACCTCACCAAGTCTTTCATTCCTCACGTGTTTCCATTCTCTAGCCTTTCGTTGACATAGCCCTTCACCTTCCATCCTCCTCCCTACACTCACTTCCCATCCTAATCTTTCACTTCTACAGCCATCACCAGCCTCACCCCTACCTTACACATCTCCCTCTACCATTCCATCATCCCTCCATCACTCCAAACACTCACGGTAGGTCATCCTATAGCCATTTATAGACATCCTGTAGAAAACAGAGTATCCTGTAGGATTCTCCACAGCCATCCTGTAGGAGGCCACTCTCTCGGTTGCTGAGCATCTGAATGCGAGGAACCTCTGTGGATGGGTGCTAAGGATCCCTAGGGACCTATCCTAGCCTCCCCAACCTATCCCACACTTTCCTTCCTTCTCCATCCCATCTGCACAACCAAACCCTAGTTAGCTCAAGATCACCATCATCACACACACACTTAAAAGAAAATACAAAAACATAACTTTCATGATGCAAGTAGTTTAGAATGATGCATTCTCATTTATCAGAGGTAGTGACAACATTGGTAGAAGTTGCATTTACATTCCATGCATTGTAGAGGTCAGACTAGTTAAATTAGGGTTTCCTAGGTTTACATGCTTTGATTTGCTTTCAGTTCATTTTTGTCAAGTAGAATAGCTTTCCTTTGAGATTAGCTTTCGTCCATCAATTAGCAAGCTTCTTCTGAGAGCCTATAGAAGTTGGCTTGAGCCCTAGCGGACTTGTACCAGCTGACCAAGTGACAGCTGCGACAAGAGCTAGTACTTGTGCATATAGCATCGTCGCTTCCAAGTTTGTACGAACTACCAGGTTGATAAAATGAGAGACCGGAAGCCCCAGGAGTTGTAGCATTATTGCTACAATACTGGAGCTCACCAATTATATTTTTGAAAACGACGCATACTTATTCAATATTGCAGGTATATTCATGAGATTCTGGAAAGAACGTTACAAGCCAAAAACATATAAATTTGTCGCAGCCCTGATCTAGGTCTAATAGTTTTCCCTATCAAAGGAATTACAAGAAGATGAGATCTTAGAAAGTATAGAAAGTGTCATAGATGACTTTAAGAAAATTTTAAAAGTTGCTAAATGTGGCCAGTACACTGCATACACTCGAATATGCATCTACTTGAACATCTTGCAACTATTTTCGAAATCAATAGAAATCGTCTATCAAAATGAGGTCTAAAAGAATCCAATAGACTGTGAGCATGTGCCCTTTTCTTGTCAAAAGTGTCTTGAATACGACTATTTTTTCATATATTTCCCTTTGATCCACATGGAGACAACTAATGAACAACAAAAAAAGGTAATTAGGAAGGCTTCTAGAAGGTACAACCATGAAGATGAAACCAAAGGCCACCAACTATGGTTGTACAAGAGGAGTCCCTTCAGTCCAAAAATTGATATGAGGCATCAACAGGGAAGGAACAAGAGATTTCAGATCAAGCAAGCCCATTGGAGCTTAATCAAGGGGTGAGAATTGAAAAACAAAAACAACAACACATAAGAGGAAGATTCCAGAGGAATAGGCAACAAATGAACCCATGGAGTACATCATCATGCAAGAGACACAAGGGATAATGGAAATTTATGAATCAAAGGACATGGACATGGATGAAATTGCATTATCATCCTTAATAGAAGAATGGAAAGGCAAATATATATGATTGATCCCAGAAAAACAAAATAAATTATTCTAGAAAACTTACATTCATCTCCAAAAGAAGAAGGGCACAATAGAAAGAGGATTGGGCTCCTCCTCTGCAAACCTTAGGGTCCAAACTAAGGGCTTCAAAGAGAGTCATAAGCACCCAAAGGAAGTCAACAAGAGATGAAGGAAAAACAACAAGTTTCTAATATAGGAGATGGGTGAAACATTAGTTAACATAGGGAAAGTAACTCTTCTTTCAGAGATGTTTTCCTCCAACCTACCTCACTCAAAATCATGACTATCTCATGGAATATAAGGTACCTTAGCTATCACGACAAGCAAATTGTTCTAAAGGATATGATCAATAAGGAGTTCCATACCATTGTGATGCTACAATAAACAACATGCAACAATGAAAAAGTTAGATCATCAGCTTCCCAATGTTGGTGAAGTTGTGAGATTGTTGCACTAGATGCCTTGGGTTAATCAGGTGGTTTGTCAATTTTATGGAACCCTAATGAAGCAACATTTAAATAATGACTACTACCGCAAGGATAATCTTAGGAAAATTCCATTTTGGGGATCAAGTGAGTTGGATGTATAAAAACAGTCTATGGACCAAATTCTATGTCAGAAAAATTTGGTTTCTTCATAATCTAACTAACATCAAGGAACTACATAAACATTAGCTATGGATAGTTGGAGAGGACTTCAACATCATTAAATCAATGGAGGAAAAAATGGGGGGTATTTGTTGTCTAAACTCAGATGCACGTCAATTTAGACAATTGACACAACGAAATGAGTCTAGTTGATGTAGAGATAGTGAATGAGATTTTCACTTGGAATAGTCACAAAGGAGGTAAGCACCAAATAGCCTTAAGATTAGATATATTTTCAGTTTTAGATCAATCTCGGAAATGGGCATCTTCCTTGAACCTTCTATCCTCCCAAGTGCGATATCAATGCATTGGCCAATTTGTTTGGAAATAGATATAAATGCCTCCCCCAAGAATCAACCTTTTTAGGTCTAAACATTTTTGGATCAAGGATCCATCCCTCCTATAAAACGAAAATGATCGGTGGGAATAATTTCAAGTTCAAGGTATCTCCCATATGGCCAGATTCTAGCAAAAAATCAAGTTACTAAATAAAAAATCAAAACTTGGAAGAAGGAAGAATTTGGAAATATCTGATAAGGAAAACAAGAATTAGGATGCGCATGTGGTGACTCCAACAAAAAACCATCTTAGAGGATATAATAGAAGAATTGGCACCAGGAGAAGGAGATCTACTCACAATAATTGAGGATTGAAGGTAACATAAGGAAATACTATGCAAACAATTGTCCAGAGTTTAATGGTTGGGGAAAGGGGAAAAGAACACCAAGTTATTTCAAAATTCAATGATTAAGCATTAACATAACAATAAATTATTTTCACTCAATGATGAATTAGGGAAGAAACTCATTGACCATAAAGAGGTGGAGCAAGAGCTAGTTAGATACTATAGTAAACTTCTGGCCAAACCCAACTCAAGTAGAAAACCAACACTCTATAATATAACTGCAAATATTCCAGCTCTAGTTCAACTAGAGCATAATGAAGCCTTAATGTACAAAGTGACCTTCCTAGAGGTGGAGGAAGTAGTGATGTCAATTCCCAGAAAGAAGGCATTGGGTCCAAATAGATTCACCACTGATTTTTTACAAGTGTTGTTGATGGTGTTGGAACTTTCCAACATGCAAGAGGGTCTCCCTGATGTGAAATCCCAATTAGACCTCACACTATTTAGTATAGGAGCCCTTTCGGAAATAAGGTTTGCCTGCAATTTTCTTAAGGATTTTCCTTGGATGCAATAGTTAGTACAAGAGAGCAATGTACATGTACTTTTGAATGAACAAGTGAGTATGCCTTGTGAAATTTTTAGTTGCAGAATGTATCAAGGTTCTTTTAGTGGAGGGAAACGAAAGTGAGCTTTTAAAAGAAAAGTGAGAGTACTAATCTAATAAAGACACATGAGAATACATATGAAAGAAATTTTAATCAACTAGTGAAATAGTTCACATAGAAGTAACGATTGTTAAAACAAGTACAACACACATTCAATAAGATAAGCACTAAAGCCACTGAAATAGTTCATTTTATTTAGTGCAAAATAACAACAGCATATACCACAAACATTCAAAGAATGATATGTAAGCTATCGTGGATATTCCACTGGACTGTTCGTCACAACATATCTAATAATATTATATTAAAACTATGAAAATTCTACACTATTATAGTTGATTAAACTTTAAGATTTGTAGTTTTAACTGAAATTAGTGCATGCATGCAAATGGAAATTATGCAAAAAAGTAGAGAAAGACAAAATAATCACGCACACTCATAAGACACAAGACATTCTCTCTAGGAAACCCTTTCGGGGGAAAACCCAACTGGAAGGTGAGGTCGCTTCACTCTCTTTCTTTGTTTAGAAATATGGCTGCAGGTACAAAGAAGTAATGTCTGTGACTTGTAGGCTACTATAGTGCACAAATCCTCTCCATTTTCTCTACCTCCTATCTCTTCTAACTATCTTTGCTCATTTATGGAACAAAATTCTCTCGAAAGAATGGAATGTGTCTTCCTCCTAGTGGCACGGTTATAACACAACCCGATAGCCTACTAGTGGTTAAGTTTGACTACATTATATCTTAAACAGAGTTACAAATGTCCTTCTTGAGTCTTTTACATCAAAAACATGTGGCTAACCCCTTTTCCATGAATAATAGGGGCTAATATGACATCCTCTCGAACTATAGGTGTGAAAATAGGAAGGTCAACTTCTGAGTGACATAACTTTTGCATATGGATCCTGATTGACGCGATTCTTGCGCTGTTGTAAAGGTCTCCATGTTTGCCCCCAAAAAACATCATTTGATTCCCCTAAACTCTCCTGGAAGGTTTCAGACCCCATTTCACCAAACTGGGCCCCGCTGGTAAAAATGGTCATGTGAGCTGATTCCTCCACTTTTTCCACTCCAAATGCATCGAGATGGATGAAAAATAATATAATGATCCAATTTGGATCACACCTCCCCATTTTGGGAGGCTTTTGGTCCCAAAAATATTTTATTGAATGAGGCTCTCTAGTGTACCATTTAGCTTTGCTTGGAAGTTCTCCGTTCAACCCAATATGCCAAAGGCCATGCTGCCCCTGTCTTGTAGTTATGGACCTCTTCTGCAAAACTGTATCTTATGTCAACTCTTCCTGAGTGTCTGGTGCCAAATCCTCCATAGAAGGTAGGACACGTTATATAGCATGGAAGGCTCATAGAGTTTCAAATTATCTACCTTCACAACTGAATAAATGCACATATATGGTGGTAGACTAAGTTGATAGAAATTATCACACACCTTTTCCAGTATCTCAAAGGGACCATACCTTAGAGACTTGATTTTCTTATTAGGCCCCTGCAACATCTCCTTGTTCAACTGTAGCCATACTTTGTCTCCCACCTTGAATGATTTCTCCATTCTGTGTTGATCATGCCTGGTCTTCTACTTCTCCTGCAACTTTTATAGCGTTTCCTGTATATGTAGATGGATCTGCCTGATCTTCTCTATAAAATTTTGAGCCCTTAAAGCATCTCCTGTAAGATATCCCCTCACTCCTCCTTACTTCCCATATGCAATATCCCAAGGTGAAGGTGGAAAATATCTAAAACAAGTCTCAAATGGGAATGTCCTGTAGAAGTGTGGATTGCTCTATTATAATTATGTTGTATATATACTAGATTTTCATCCCAAGACTTCGGGTGCTTCTGGTTGTACCCCCTTAGAAGTTGCGCCAAATTCCTGTTGACTACTTTTGTCTGCCTATCTATCCATGGATGGAATTTTGTAGATCTCTTCAACTTTGTGTCCATCTTCTCCCACAATATAGTCTTAGATGCACTGAGAAATCTTGTGTCCCTATCTGAAATAATGCTCCTTGGTATCCCAAAGTGTACCTAGACCTGTCCAAATAAAATTTTGTTTCTTCTTATCTGTTGATGGTCTTTTTACAGGGCATCAAAACCCACATCTTGTTGGAATTGTCAACTACCATGAACAGGTAGTCATGTCCCTTCCTGGTTGTCGGTAAACCTCCCACAAAGTACATGGAAATTCTTTCCCAAGGATGAGTAGGTAGAGGTAAGGGATGATACATACCCTGTTTCCTATTGATAGGCTTGCTGGTACAACAAATCATGCATCCTCTTATGAACCTAGCTACATGATCTTACATCTTGGGCCAATACATATACCTCTGCAAGTTAGCCATTGTCTTCCCTACACTAAAGTGCCTTGCAACCTTGGAGGTGTGAGCCTCTCTAATTAGTTGCAAATGCTCACCTTTAGGAACACATAGCTTATCCATCCTGTAGAGTAACCCATCCTAGAGATTGTATTCAATGGTGTTGTCGCCATCATGCACATGACTATGACTCTACAACTATTGATACATCTCCTTGAGGTCCTCATCTTCTGAATATGCCTCTTTGTATGCATCATGGGTGAATGGCTCCATGTGCATAAGAGTCCCCAAAGCTATAATATTTGATGCGTGTGGCCTTGAAAGCATATCAGCCAACTTGTTTGTGCTTCCCGTCTTATACTTGGTCACCAAATGAAACTGCTGTAAAAACCCCATCCACATGTAATGCCTGGTCTGTTGTAGCTTCCTTTGGGCTTGCAAGTACTATAATGACTGGTGATCTGTGTGGATTACTATCTCCTTTCCCATCAGATAGTGCTTCCACTTCTTCATAGCTTGCACCATGGTAGGTAGCTCCTTATCGTAGGTAGGGTAGTTAAGAACTTCCCCATGAAATACTTCAAAATAGTAGTAAACAGGCCTTCCTCCTTGCATCAAGACAACTCCCATAGCATACCCACTTGCATCTATCCCAATGAAAGTCTTGACCTCAGAAACATTAGTAGGCATTTACCAGTTCATGATGGCCTCCATATTGAAATGATCTATCTTCAACTCTCCTCCATAGATCATATACCCCAGATACACCAAATATTTCCGCACAAACTCACACTTCTTGATATTTGATAACAGCTGGTGCTTCTTCAATATTTCCAGCACCCACGTCAAATGTGAAATATGCTCCTCCCGGGTAGCACTATATACTAGCATATCATCCATATAGAAAATAACAAATGAATCTATAAAAGGGTGTAGTACATCATTCATTAATCTCATAAATGTAGTCAGTGCATTACATAGGCCAAATGGCATAACTAACCACTCATATAAACCTTTCCTAGTTTTGAAGGCTGTCTTCCATGTATGTTCTTCGTTGACTTGAACTTGGTGATATCCAAAGTTCAAGTCCAACTTGGTGAAGTACTTTTCTTGCTGCAACTGATCTAGAAAATCATTTATCTTGGGCAGGGGGTATCTGTTCTTGAGCATGATTTTATTCAACACTCTGTAATCTATACACATCCACCAAGTCCCATCCTTCTTTGGCACAATGATGATGGTTGACCCACATGGTGATGTACTCAGTCAAATGACACCCTTTTCCAGCAGCTGTTTCAACTGTTTCTACACCTCACTTTCTTCTATAATAGACTGTGTGTACAACCAATATTTGGCAATGGGGAGTTTGGAAAAATATGAATCTCATGCTCCACTTCTCTTTTAGGTGGTAACCCTTTAGGCTTTCGAAACACATCCTTGTATGTTTGTAACAACTCCTCCAATTGTTGTTTATGTTTCTTAGGAGCTTGCCTCTTATTGACTCATCTTCATACTGACTTTCTCTTAAAAACAACAAAACATACTTATTTCTGTTTTCTATCAATTTCTTGGCTTGGTTGGAACTTACCAGTGAAATTTTTGACTTGCCTTTGTGCATGTTGATGATGAACGATTTTCCATCCTTAATGAGCCAGTACTGGATAGCTCTCCTCATGAATATTGCATCATGCATGTACATGTATGGACTCCCAAACACAATTCCACATACATCACGGGGAACCACGTCTAGATATACTTCATCAATAAAATCAACACTGAGAGAAAATCTAATTTTGCACTATTTTATTACCTTCATGATCTGAAATTAAAAAGGAACGCAAAAAATTACAGATATAATCATAAACACAGAGATTCAGTAGAAAAACACTTCATTTCATTAAGAGAAAAATATTGGACTATGCTTACAAACAGAATGGAAATAAGATAGCTCGAGCGATGGTAGCTTATCTCTAAGAAGAGATGTGGCAGCTACATGCCTCTAAATTATGTTACAAATAGGCTCAAGGGCCTATTTATTATTGGAAAACATGAGAAAACCCTAACCCTATGAGACGTAACACAAGCGTTTGTGGGCCCTATTTGGGTTAGTTGGGCAACCAACTTCCCAGGGTCGTAACTTGGTCATATTATTTCTGTTTGGCGTGTATGATACCTTGTTGGAAAAGTATCTCTAAGTACTACAGGTTTCACAACATGACCTTACCTATGGATATGGGCCTGCCGCAAAACCCAAAAAAATGTTGTTTAGGGGGTCAAAATTGCTCCAGAAGTTTAAGACCTGAAAAACTGTTAAAAATAGTAAATGCTGAAATGAACAACGAAATAGATGAAACTAAATATGGGGCCTAGGTGGAATAGGTGGGTGGCCACCAATATCCACTTGGATCATTACTCCCCCCTTAGGAAGCAATGGTCCCCATTGCATGCAGAGCCTCCATGAGGTCATAAAATTTTTGTTGAACCTAGTCCATGGTGAACCACTTGCCTCGGTGAAGGACTTGGCCTACTTTGACAACTCGATATAGTTGTATCCTCTGCTGATGAGTGTTATTGATATGTGTTCCCATGATCTAATAAGTTGTGGCATGTTCCATGCAGTCTGGGTTGAGCTCTGTTGGTGTGAGTTGTTTTGCAATGTCAAATGTGTCCAATAATGGTGGAATGTATGGCCAAAGGCAATCTACATTGAAGATTGGGTGCAGACCAAGGAACGGTGGGATGTTGAGATCGAAGGCATTGTCACTGACAACCTTGGTGATGGTGTATGGCCCATATCAGAGCGAGCAAAGCTTGCGGTGGGGTCCAACAAGGCGCTCCTTCTACAAATGTAGCCAAACTTTATCGCCCACCTGGAACTTGTGCGACACTCGATGTTGATCATGGTGCTGCTTGTACTTAACATTGGCTCTATCTTATATATCATGGACCTATTTGTGGATGTGTTGAATGCACTCAGTGAAGTTGTTAGCCCTTTTAGCTTCAGAGTAAACGTGAGCCAAATCTACCTGAGTGGTTGTGAATGATGTGGCCACATCAATGGGGCATAATGGTTGAAATCCAAACCCTACCTGAAAGGGGTTGTGGCATGTTGAGCTGTGGAGAGATCAGTTGTAGATGTGTTGGAAATAGGGTAGAATTTCATCCCATGTGCATGGATGCTTCGAGTTGTACATGTGCATAATGTGTATGATCATCTTGTTAACAACCTCTATTTGGAAATCAGTTTGGGGATGGAAATCCGTGGACTTAGTAAGTTTTGTATCTAGCATCGGCCAAAGACTTGACCAAAATTCACTTAGGAATTTGTTGTCCTGATCTGTAGTAATGGACTGTGGGATCCCAAAGTGTACCCATACTCTCTTGAAGAAGAGCTTAGCAGTGGCCTCTATTGTGATACTCTTCTTGCAGGCCACCATGATGGCCATCTTAGAGAATCTGTCGACGACCATGAAAATGAAATCATTGTCATGCTTAGTAGAAGGAAGGCTCGACATGTAATCCATGGAGACAGATTCCCAAGGCTGGCTAGGAGTAGGTAAAGTATACAGGCATTTATTCTTGATGGTTGATTTGGCAATGGCATAAGAGGTGCAAGATATAATGTACTTCCCAACATCCTGATGAAGTTTCGGTCAATAAAAATACTTCTGCAATATCACCATTGTTTTCTCTACTTTGAAATGTCTAGCGAACCAACTGTAGTGCACCTCCAAAATCATCTTCGCACACTCACTTGAAGGAACATAAATGTGTCTCAGGTGGCATAATAGTGCATCCTGAAGGTAAAAATTTGGAAATTGCTTCCCTTCCAGGAGTGTCTAGTATACGCTGCCAATTTTTGGATCGCTCTTGTAAAGATGTAGCCACCTCGATGTCTCGTGCCCAGAGGAGTCGAGCATAGTGATCAATGCCATGACCGGTGGTCGGTTAGGTAATCAACAACATTATTGGTGCTTCCCTTCTTATACTTAATGTTCAAATGGAATTGTTGCAAATAGGTGGACCATTTCTGATGGTGATTGTTCTGCAACTTCCCTTGTGTCTATATGAATTTTATATGTCGGTGGTCTATGTGGATGACTGTTTCCTTCCCCAGAATGTAATGCTTCCATTGACGACAAACCTGGAAAATGGAATACATTTATTTGTCGTAAGTGGGGTACTTTCGGACTGTGTCTGAAAGTGTTTCACTGTAGTAAGCCACTGGATGCTCATGCTGAGTAAGAACCACACTAAGAGCATAGTCAGAGGCATCTATCTTAATCTCAATTGGTTGTTGTAGGTCTAGTAATGTGAGCACTGGTGTAGAACAGAGGCGATTCTTCAACTCAGAGAATGCTTGTTGTTGGGTTTTCGATCAAAAAAACTTTGCTTTTGCTCCGCCCTTGGTGACTTGAATTAAAGGCCAAGTGATATGAGAAAACCCCAACACGAACCTATGGTACAAATTGGCAAGACCTAAAAAGTTGCGGAGCTCTGTTAGAGTGCTTGGGGCTGGCCAATCCCGAATGACTTGTATCTTGGATGGGTCCACATGTATACCTTGCTCATCAATGATGTCCCCTAGATATTGAACCTGGATCTGATACCACTGATTTGAACTTAAACAAGAATGCAACAAATTATAGATATAGTCATAAACATAGAGATGCAACATAAAAACACTTCATTTCATTAATAGAAAAATATTGAATTATGCTTACAAACAGAATGGAAATAAGATAGCTCAGATGATGGTAGCTTATCTCTAAGAAGAGATGTGGTTGCTACATGCTTATGAATTGTGTTACAATGAGGCTCAAGGGCCTTTTTATTATTGGAAAACATGATAAAACCCTAAACAACCAAAACTCTAACCCCAGAAGATGTAACACCAATAGTTTGTGGGACCCATTGGGGTTAGTTGGGTAGCCGACTTCCCGGGGTCGTAACTTGGTCATATTATCTCCGTTTGGCGCATACGATACCTTGCTGGAAAGGTGTCTCTGAGTTCTATAGGTTTTGCCACAAGTCCTTGCCTACAACCATGGGCCTGCCACAGACCCCCAAAAAGTTCCATTTAGGGGGTCAAAACTGCTTCGGAAGTTCAGGACCCGAAAAAATGCTAAAAATAGTAAATGATGAAATGAACAAGGAAACATATGAAACTAACTGGGGGGGCTAGGTGGAATAGGTAGGTGGCGACCAATATCCACCTGGATCACTTCAGTTATACATCCTTATTTACATATCCTAGTGGATATGGGTTTGGATGATCACAAACTTTTCGCCCCAACTTCTTGACCAACTTTGTTACAATGAGATTCGCCTGCGATTTTGAGTGAAACAGAGCATCAATATTTGTCTTCTTGACTATGTTTATATGGAAGAGCTTAGTCATTTATTTCTCTTCCTGTTGTTGAAGGCTACTTAGATTCACCTCCTTTTGCACTGATGTAAAAACGATATTCTCATCCACGTCTGAGCTACGTTCAAATTGGTTGCTCGAATCAATGGCCATGAGATTCTTATTCTTATTATATTTCTTCTTATTCTTCATATTTAGCTCTGGGTTCAACTTCCAACATGTATCCTCTATATGGCCATCAATGTTGCAATTGTTGCTAGGATCTTTGCACTGGTATGTTGTGTGTAACAATCCTGGTGAAAATTCCATGTAATAAAGTAAATAAAGGCAAAATAAGACCACGGTTAAGGGACACATATTCCAAGCTGAATGTTGGGCAAAGATATCCTAGTGGGCATCACTGGATGTGTTTATGGCTAAAGGGAATTGGAAAAGGCAAAGGCATTAAAAAGACAAAAAGGTATTTTTGGCGCATTTATTTATGAAAATAAAAGAAATTAGGAGAAAAGTAAGGTGGAAGGTCACAAGTTTCATGTGAGAAGGAAATTGAAGGAAAATAATGGAAAATGAAGAAAATAGAGGCCTCATTGATAAAAAGGATTCTGAGAATCAGTTGGCAAGCTCTTGGTTCAATTTTTTGCTCAGGTTTTGGAGCAAGGAAGGGAAAAACAAGCAAGGGAAGGACAAGGAAAGGAAGTGAAGGAAAGAAAGGATCAAGAAAGGAAAAGCGGGATCAAACAAATTTAGCAGGAATACTTGCAGGTAACATATTTCATATGTTAATTCCTGGCAAGTTTTAACATGCATGGCTTTGCATGTTGGTGTATAGTTCTCATGTTGTTGGTGGCATGGTTTTTCAGGGTTATGATAGTGGTTTTCAACCTAGCCTTTCCTTTCCTAGATACCATGGTTTATGGATGATTGTCTTAGTTTTTGAGCTTTGGAATTGCCAGATGGAGTTTGGAATATGGGGTGGAGGTATTCTCAAGATTCATTCCCAAAGGCCTAGGAATCCCTTAACCAGTTTTGGCAGTATACACAATAAAGCCTAATGGAGGAGTCTCGGTTTAGGGCCTAGTGATCCAGGTTTGGATTACGGTAAAGCCTAAGAGACTGGTCTCAGTTTAGGGCCTAGTGATCCGAGATTGGACTACGGAAAAGTCTGAGAGACAAGGAGATGAGAAATTCCTCAAGGATGGTGATGGATTTTGGATGGAATTCCATGTTCGCTTTGGTTTTGTGACCAGAGCATTGGTTTTGGTGTGATGACAGTTTGGTGAGGGTGGAGGTGGTTTAACCTCTGGATTCCCTTGGTTTTTTTTGGATTGTTTTATCCATGAGATCCCACATTCATGCTTGGAATATGGCACGAGGGTGATTGGCTAAAAGAAGGATTTGGTTCAGCCATGTCTATGGTCGAGTGGTACAAGGAAGTCCCGAACCTGGTTGGATTTTCCTATGATTAATGAAAGCTAAGTTCTCTTTCTTTTTCACTTGTTTATATGTGGATTTAATGGTTGTTACATCTCTATTATTGACATGGTTTTATGCCAGTTATAAGCATGGTTAAGTTTTCTTTCCATGTGGGGACACAAGAGAGCTTAGTCATTTTCCAGCCCTAAAATGCCCATTGTCTCTCTACACCAAGAGAACTTCTCAGAGCTCACAGATTTTGTCAATGCATCTGCAGTATTCTTCAAAGTGTCCACCTTTACCAACAACACCTTTTTGTCTTCTATCATATCCCTCACAAAGTGATACTGAACATCAATGTGCTTTGTCTTTGAATGATATCCGGGGTTCTTTGCCAAGAAAATTGCACTTTGGCTGTCATAGTCTATCCTTATAGCTTCCTGTACTAACCCCATATTTGAACACAATCTCTGCAACCAAACTGCTTCCTTACTTGCATGAGTGGTTGCCATGTATTCTGCCTCTATAGTTGACAGTGCCACTATAGATTGTTTCTTACTCATCCAACTGATTGCACCTCCAAATAGGTTAAACACATACCCACTTGTAGATCTTCTCTAATCTAGATCTTCGGCCCAGTCTGCATCAACAAAGCCATGAATATCCAACACTCTGTCCAATCCTGGTCTTCCTTGGTAGCACAAAACATAATCACTAGTGCCACGCAAATACCTGAAAACCCGCTTCACTGCTGTCCAGTGCTCCTTCCCTGGTTTTGACATAAACCTAATCAATACTCCCACTACATGTGTAATGTCTGATCTAGTATAGACCATTGCATACATCAGGCTACCAATTGCACTTGCATATGGAACGCGGGACATGTCCTCTTCCTCTTCTTGTGTCTTGGGACACTGTTCAACAGATAACCTCACACCTACAGGAATAGGAACCTTCATCGGTTTACTATCCTGCATATTAAACCTCTGCAATATTGTCTCGACATACTTCCTCTGGTTTAACTAGAGCTTCCTCTTTGCCCGATCACTTTTAATTTCCATGCCCAAAATATAGTTTGCAGCACCAAGATCTTTCATGTCGAATTTGGAGGACAATTGGGTCTTCAAATCCTGGATAACTTTTTTGTCATTTCCAACCAACAACATATCATCCACATACAAGACTAGATAAATAACACGGTCACCAATTAATTTAAAATATACACAGTGATCTGCTTTGCTTCTGGTGAAGCCAAGTCCCCGTATAAATGTATCAAATTTCTGATACCACATCCTTGGTGACTGTTTTAACCCATATAGAGACTTCTTTAACTTACATACCATTTCTTTCTTACCCTTCACTGCAAAGCCTTCAAGTTGCTTCATGTAGATCTCCTCTTCCAGATCCCCGTGAATAAATGTTGTCTTCACATCCATCTATTCTACCTCAAAATCAAAAGTAGCAACAACAAATAAAAGTAATCTAATAGAAGTTACCTTGGCAATAGGAGAAAAAATATCACCAAAATCAATTCCCGGCACCTGGGAATAAACATTTTCTACCAACTGAGCTTTGTATTTCTCCACTTTTCCTTCTGCATTTGTCTTCTTTTTGAACACCCATTTGCTGCCAATGGGTTTCCTTCCAGTCAGCAACTGCACCAGATGCCAAGCCTCATTTTTGTGCAAAGATGCCATTTCATCAACCATGGCCTCTTTCCAGAGTTTTCCATCCTCTGAATCCACTGCTTCCTTCACAGTTCTGGGATCATCATCAATAACAGACAAAGAAAATTTTGAATAGAAAGCAGATGGAATATACCTTTCTGGCTGTCTTCTTTCTCGAACTGATCTTCTCATAGCCAGAGTTTGTGGCTCTTCATCTTCTGATTCCTCCTCTGTTGTAGAGTCTGATTCTTCCTCCTTTAGCTCAAACTCTATCTTCTCAGGTTCCTTTGGTTGGACTTCATGTTTAATAACATCTCTCACCTCTCTAAACACCACATCTCGGCTATACATAACCTTCCTTGTTACTGGGTTCCAAAGCTTATAGCCCTTTAAACCATCCTTATACCCAATAAAGATGCACTTTTCAGATTTACTATCCAACTTTGTTCTTTTCTCCTTTGGAACATGGACATATGCATCACATCCAAATACCCTTAGATGTGAAAGAGAGGGTTTCTTACCAGTCCATACCTCTTGTGGAGTCTTATCCTCCAACGCTGATGAAGGTGACCTGTTGACCAGGTAACATGCAGTATCCACTGCCTCTGCCTAGAATTCCTGTCCTAACCCGGCACCACTGAGCATGCTTCTTTCCCTTTCCATCAACGTCTTGTTCATTATTTCTGCAACTACATTTTGCTGAGGTGTATATGGAGTAGTCTTCTGCCGTGCTATACCACACTTCTAATAGAATTCTTCAAATTCCTTACTGCAAAACTCTCGACCATTATTTGTCCTCAACACCTTTATCTTCTTCTCTGTCTGGTTTTCCACTAGAGCCTTAAATTCTTTAAACCTATCATAGACTTCAGAGTTCTTCTTAAGGAAATATATCCATGTATTCCTTGAGAAGTCATCTATAAATGATACATACTACACAGACTTACCCAGTGATGGAACCTTCACAGGTCCAAACACATCACTGTGCACAAGCTCTAATATATGTTTCGCCCTTTTACTACCAGAGGGGAAACTCACTCGATTCTGCTTCCCATATACACAATTTTAACAAAAATCAAAATCCAGAGAGCTATTACTCATACCTTCTACCATACCTTTACCATGAAGTATCCGTAGGCCCTTTTCTCCAATATGTCCAAGCTTTTGATGCCACCGCATGGTCTTCTCTCCAGAGACCACTAGATTTTCTGCTCCACTTTCAGGAACCACAGAACTATTGCACCCATCAATAACAGTGCTACCTTGCAGCTTGTACAGAGTTCCAATCTGAACTCCCCGCATCAATACCAGTGCTCCCTGAACCATCTTGCAGGTATCCTTCTCGAACATTGTTTTTACACCTGCATCATCTAGCTTACTAACAGAAATCAGATTTCTGGCTAATGCAGGAATATGCAGAACACCCGGAAGTGTTCTAACCCTTCCACCTTGCAGCTTCAACTTTACTTTTCCACGACCAATGATTCTAGCCTTCTTGTCATCCCCCAAGAAGACATCACCACCATCATATTTCTCATACTCACAGAACCACTCTCTATGGGGAGTGAAGTGAAAGGATGCACCTGAGTCAATCAACCATGCCTCATGATCTACATGTGTACTTGAAGAAGCCAAGTACACATCCCCACCTTCATCTGAGGTGGTTTTCGCCTCTGCAGAAGGAGCCTCATCAGATCCCTTTCCTTTGTCAGGAGATTTAGATTTACAGTCCCTTTTGAAGTGGCCTTCCTTTCCTCATTTCCAGCACACCACCTTTACAGGTTTTCTTGGAGATTTAGATCTCCCTCTAGATTTAATTCTCCCACTCGATGACTTATTTTTGTTTCTGTTCTGGGATCGTCCTCGTACAGATAAGGCATCACCATTTTGGCCCTTCATATTTTTTCGTCTCATCTCCTCCGTCAGCAAGGCTGAGACTATTTCATCAAACTGTAAGGCAGTTGCATTGCTACCTATTGCAATAGCCAGACTATCCCACGAATCTGGTAGAGAACACAAAAAACTGATGCACTTATCTTCATTTGAAATTTTAATATAAACAAATGCTAATTGACTTACCACAATATTAAATTCATTCAGATGCTCTGTCACCGAGTCTCCATCTTTCATCCTCAGGTTATACAACTTTTTCCGCAGGAACATTTTATTCACCAGAGACTTAGATTGGTACAAAGTCCCTAACTTGTCCCATAAAGCCTTCGTCGTAGCTTCCCCTGATACATTCAACAATACTGAATCTGAGACACACAATCATATTGTGCTCTTTGGCTTCCAATCCAACTTCTTCCATTTTGCATTGGACACTCCTATTGGTTTAGTACCCGGATCTACCACGATCCATTGATCTTTATCCACCAGCAGATCCTCCATCTTGAGTTTCCACAACCATTAAATTTTTTGATCTCTATCTTTCCACTGCTCGCCATCTTCTTTCACCACCAGAATCGATCTCGCAGATCTCCCACTGAACAGGGTCTACCACAGGCCCGAGCGAAACCCCTCAGCAACGAAGGCGTCCCCTTGAAGCCAAAATAGCTTTGATACCAAATGTAGGTTTTAACCCCGCACAGAAATTACCTGCATACGAATTATAAAACACATAAAATAAATAATGCAAGAGCAGAACACATAAAACACATATACACAAATATCTTCCCCTAGATCCCAAAACCGGGACTACCAGCTTGATTTTTCATTATGTTCCTTTCAATGTTACAATACATATTTATACATGCCAAAGCATCCAATACCATGGACCGAAAACCATCGCGTCCAATACCATGGACCAAAAACCATCACGTCTAATACCATGGACTGAAAACCATCGTGTCCAAAAAACATTTGCGAAAATCATGCACAAAACCATAGGTGGGTCCGCCTAACCTAACATAGGGTCCAAAACCAAAATTTTCCAGGGCGCTACCCCAGACCCCATAAAGTGGGGTTACGAGTGCCCCTCAAACCCCCTTGTTAACTATGTGGAAAGAATATAACGCAACCCAACATAGATCCCACATTCATGCTTGGAATATGACACGAGGGTGATTGGCTAAAAGAAGGATTTGGTTCAGCCATGTCTACGATCGAGTGGTACATGGAAGTCCCGAACCTGGTCAGATTTTCCTATGATTAATGAAAGCTAAGTTCTCTTTCTTTTTCACTTGTTTATATGTGGATTTAATGATTGTTATATCTCTGTTATTGACATGGTTTTATGCCAGTTATAAGCATGGTTAATTGACTATTTCATGTCATGGTCATTTCTCTATTTACTTGAAATTATTAAAATTACGGATGCAAGACCAAATTGATGTTATAACAATTCAAGAGAGAAGGTAATGATCCTTCTTTTCATGTTTCATAAGATTTTCAGTCATTCATGCTCTATCTTGTATCTTAGACCTATAGGTTGCATTGATGCCAAGTGTTTGACAGAAATTCCTGGTTGGAGATGATCAGGCCTAGCCTTGAGGTTGAATTTTGGTTTATTAGTCTTGTCATCATGTCTGATGGATTCTGAAAGTTATAACAAGTTTTGGCTAGTGGACAAAATTCTAGGCTAGAAAAGAGTCTTGAATTTTGCAGACGCTAGTACAGGTTTGCTGGAAAAATTTCTTGGAGACTGGCTTGCATGCCTATGAGAGCGTCTAGAGGTCCCTGGACGCTAGCATGCCCATAGCGTGAGAGTGTCTAGATGTCAATATGTATAAAATATCAGTGGGACCCAAGGGCATGATGTCTGAGTGGTTGCGATGTCTCTTGGGGGTGTTGTTGCTGATGTGGAAGGTATGGTTGATGTGTTCTGTCGATTCCATTTCCTTAAGGTCACCAAGTACGTTGAATCCATTCATAGTGGCCTCTCTCATTGCATGTTTACCATGGTTGGTTGGTTACTTGGTAGATGTGGGAGGAGGGTGGTTACATATTAATTTTAGAGCGTGGTTGCACTTTCCTTGGGTGAATTTGTTTGTCATGCATACATGTCGGTTGCATATGTGTTATGTATGTTTGTGGATTATCTTCTTGTTGTGTATACATGGAGATGGTCATTGGGGAAGTTATGTCGCCATGTGAAAGTTGATGGTGTCATTGTTGGATGTGATTGTTAGGAGTGCATGTCAATTATGCATTTGTTATGAATGTCAGTGTCTATATGTTATGAGGCATGTATTGTCATGGTAAAGGTTGTCGTGCATGAGGTCATTGTATGCAATTAGGTCATGATGATGATATTGGTATGTTATGATGCTAATGTCTTGGTTGAGATAAAGAAGGAGATGCAGATCATTAAAGTGAAGTTGTAGCATTGGACCTCAAGGCAAGAGCATGTCGTCATACAGATTTGTATGTTGGGCATGCAGATATGTAGGTTAAGGAATGTTATATGCATTATGGTTTTGTGTATGCCTTTCATTCTATTGATGTTATGGTTACAAACATGATATATGCTATTTCATTATTGTAGTCATATGCACATGTGTCTGATAGTTATGAATGATAGTAACCTGTGGTTGTATGCATTTATCTTGTTTTTTTATGTTAGATAACTTGATGATTATGTTGTATGTTGTTGATGAGTATGTTATAAGTTAACTCGTTAATTGATAGTTAGCTTGATGATTAGGTTATATGTTGTTGATGAACATGATATATAACATGTTGTTGTTATATGCTAGTAAACTTGATGATTAGGGTTATTACATTAAGATCTTGATGTTATATGTATCATGCTAAATTGGATTAGACTATGCAGATGGTTAAGGTTATGACATTCAGGTATGCATCAACTTATTTGTGACATTGTGTTGTGCTAATCCATACTGACTGTGAAAATGTGATTATTATGTATGAATGATAAATGTTTACGTGCTTATGATTCAGACATGTTATCTAGTGACTATTATGGATATCATGACATTATTTTGGGTTGAGTTGATGTGTTGTGAAGTTATATCATGCTAATATAGCTTGATTGTGTAGACAAGATAGCCTCCCTTGCGATACATTAAGGTATGAACTTGCTTATGTTGTTACTTTGTGCTTGACTGTTTTATTATGACGTTTGTTTGGTGTTTGAGTGTTTGGTGTCTATTTTGTCATCTAGTTGATTTATTTAACATGGTATGTGACAAGTTGGTTGAATGTTTGATGAACTGCATAATATGAGTATGTGTTCAAATGCTCTTGTTTTAAGATTATTGTACTAACACATATGTGTTGAGACAATCGATATGTACTTTAGTGTAGTAGGTGACAGTTGGAGCATTATGTCTAATGACTATGAGTTGACTATGGATCATGACGTGATTGTTAGCCTTGGTAAAGGTTGATTTCAAATTGATAGATATGATTATATTGATATTTGGAACATGTGGTTGACATGTGTAAATAGTTACAAGAAACATGCTTGGTATTAGCGTGACAAGGTAACAATTGATGTATTTATATAACTAATAGTTGGGTGATGTGACAGTACATAGTAAGCCTCGATTGCAACAAGGTAAAAATGTAAAAGAAAGGAATTGGGCAAGAATTCCTTTGGCTATGTTTGGAAATCCTAATTCCAAATGAATAAGTGCTTTACATACCAAAAGTCTTCTTAACCTTGATTTTGTCTAACATTATCTGGGTATGTATTATATTCATGGACATATACTTGACATGCATATTAGCTAGTCTCTAGTTACATGTGGACTCATCAAAGAATTGGAGTTCCTTGAGAAGCATACATGTTCAGTTACAAGGCATCATGCTTGGAACAACATGGTAAGGTAACCAATGTCTTGTTATGTTTATTTATGCATTGATAGATATGTTTTTATGGAAATATGATGCAAGGGATTACATGGCAAGGAAAATGACATGAGATTTTGAATAAGGCTCAGGTTGATATTTTCCTTGGAAGCACTAGAAACCATGGGGATTGAGTCATGGTGTTTGTTTCTAGTATTGTGCCTTTTGTCTTTTGTGATTTCCTTGCACTTGATTTGCAATTTTGTTATGTCTAGTGCATGATCATGCCACTTTGTTTGTGGTGTCGTATTGTTATTCATTTTCATGGTTTTCTTCTTTTTGGTTTCTTGTGATTTCCTTTTAAGTTTTGAGTCTTGGGAATTGGTTGGGAAAGAGGAAAGTTATTGGAGATCGGAGAGAGCTGAATGAAATCCAGTAGGCAATGTAAGACTGAAATGAAGTGAGTGCATGTATAAGGGTAGTTGAAAGAAAGAGAATGACAACCCATTGGATTAGTTGGGTCCATTGGTGTAAATGGACGATGGTAGGATAACCATGAGAAAAGTAATTAGGAAAGATAAAGTAAATAGATTTGAGGCATTTGATTCCTTGTCTATGTTGGGGATGGTTGTTCTCAATGTTGGGCATGTTGCGCATGGATAAAGGGAGTCCTCTTAACCTTGACCTTATGATATTTGGTAATTATTTTGTGATCATGCTTATGTTAATGTTTATATGCCTATATGTTTGTATGTATGTTGTTATCTGACAGGGTCATCAAGGAACATGATTGGTTTATGTTGATGTTTATATGTATACATGTATGTATGTATGTATGTCATGTCTGACAGGGTCATCATGGATCATGATTATTAATGCTAATATTTATATGAATGTATATATGTATGTATGCCATTGTCTGACATGCTATTTAATGCTAATATTTATATGTATGTATATTGATGTTTGACAGGGTCGTTAGGAATCATTCTTGTGAAGGAATGATTGCCTACACAGGTGAATGACATGAAGAGGTTCCTAGTTC
Source organism: Pinus tabuliformis (assembly GCA_031772625.1). Lineage (NCBI taxonomy): Eukaryota > Viridiplantae > Streptophyta > Pinopsida > Pinales > Pinaceae > Pinus > Pinus tabuliformis. The sequence goes on from CM062815.1 coordinate 426,488,717, forward strand.
ATGAGGAATCAAGTGGGAAGAGTAGTCTTGAAAAATATATGAGGTCAGTATCATGTGGATATGAATTGATATTATGTTATTATAGTATGTTTATGTTATGGACAGGCTAGGCCGAGGGATACATCAGTGAAATGAAAGAAGTGTGGTTTGCAGCATGTTGGGACAAGCATGGATATGGCATTGGAAGAAAGGTTTCTTGGTAGGGACAATGTGGTTTTGGATGTGTGGTATTACCATGGTGCATATGTTTTATATGTTGTACATGTTGCATTTGTGATGTTGTGCACATGCGGTGTTGTGTATATATAGAGTGTGTGAATGTTGTTTATGCAATGTTATGTACAAGGTGGTACAGGTAGTGTTGGGTGCATGTTGGATATGAAGTGCTATGTACATAGGGTGCTATGTACATGTTGTATATACAACCCTATATATATATGTTGTTGTGTGAATGTTGTATATATGGTGTTGTGTGCATGATTGACAAGTGGTGTTGTGAGCATATAATGCTATGTACGTATTGTACATGTGGTGCTGTGTACATGTCGTGCATGTGATGTTATGTACATGCGGTATTGTGCACATGTCATGCATGTGGTACTATGTACATGTTGTATTGTGTACATATTGTACATGTGGCGTTTTGTACACATTGTGTAGGTGGTGCCATGCACATGTGATGTTGTGCACATGTTGTGCAGGTGGTGCGGTGTATAGGTTGTACTATGTACATGTTGTACATATGGTACTTGTGTATGTGTGGTATTGTGTGCATGTCATACATGTTTTGTTGAGGGCATGCGTTACTATGTGTGTGCCTTGTGTATTCAGAGTATTGTGGCATGTGTATTTGTTATGTTGTACTTTGTGTATGTATATGTATTGTGTCGTGTTGTACATTGGGTGTAGGTGTATGTGTTGTATGTCAGTGTAGGTGAATGTATCACATAGTGTTGTATGTGTGTGATGTGCACTATGTGTATGTACACATGGTTGAGAAGGCACTGGGTGTTTTTCGGGTGTGGTGACTGATTTGGTGTGCATATGGAATAAGAACAAAGGCAAAATTAAGGATCAATGAAGGACAAGTATCAATATTTTATTTCAATTTTATTATGCATCTGATCTATGATTCTGACTTGTGATGGTTACATGTGATTTATGATTATGGTTTATGTATGTGTTGTATTTCAGGTGTAGGTGAATGTATCACATGGTGTTGTATGTGTGTGATGCACACTATGTGTATGTACACATGGTTGAGGAGAAGGCACTAGGTATTTGTCGGGTGTCGTGACCGATTTGGTGTGCATATGGAATACGAACAAAGGCAAAAGTAAGGATCAATGAAGGACAAGTATCAATATTTTATTTCAATTTTATTATGCATGTGATCTATGATTCTGACTTGTGATGGTTACATGTGATTTATGATTATGGTTTATGATGATTTCATGTGATTCATGATTTTAATTTATGATGGTTGAGTTTGAGCTAGCCGGATGTGATATGTTTATTCATGATGATTTTGTCTAAGATGCTAGTTTGACTTGTTGTGACAGGAAGTGAACAGGATTGAAATTTTATCTTATTGACGAGCTACCAATGAGGTATGATGTGAATTTATTTCAATTTATTTTAAATCTAATGGAAGTTATGTGCTTGGCTAAGGGATACATCAGCGAAATGAAAACAGTGTGGTTTGCAGCATGTTGGGACAAGCATGGATATGGCACTGGAAGCAAGGTTGCTTGGTAGGGACAGTATGGTTTTGGATGTGTGGTACTACCATGGTGCATATGTTGTATATGTTGTACATGTTGCATCTGTGATGTTGTGTATATATAGTGTGTGTAAATGTTGTTTATGCAGTTTTATGTACAGGGTGGTATAGGTAGTGTTGTGTGCATGTGGGATATGCAGTGTTGTGTACATAGGGTGCTATGTACATGTTGTATATACAATCCTATGTATATATGTTTCTGTTTGCATGTTGTACATATGGTGTTGTGTGCATGATTGTAAAAGTGGTGTTGTGTACATGTGGTGTTGTGTGCATGTGGTGCTGTGTACATGTCGTGCATGTGATGTTGTGTACATGTCGCTTCCATAAGTATGGTTGTCCTAGCAATACATCATAAACTTCAAGAGGAGAAACATCACACAATACCTCATTTGTGAAGGGCTTGATGCTATAGGGAAGGTGACACTGCTCGCTGACGTGAAGATCTCGTCCTTGGTGAAGCCACCCAATGGTGTATGACTATGGATGTGCTATAGTCTTTAGGCCCAGCCGCTTCACGACTTTTGTTGAAATGAGGTTCTTTTGGCTCCCGTTGTCGACAATGAACTGCAACGGAGAACCCTTCACCCACATCTGTGAGTGGAAGAGGCGTTCCCCCTCCTCTGGATCTTCAGGCTCAATTTTTTGGATCTTTGTGGTGGCCACAGTGGCACTGGGCTCCGCATCAATGATTTGCTTCCCTTTGTCAGTCCCCTTATCGAGTTTTGATTCAGACTCGGAACCTACGTCTAATTAGGAAGCCTTCAGCTCGACCACCAATGACTTCTTGGCCTGACACTCACTTGTATTGTGAGTGGAGTTCTTATGGAACTCACACCTTTTTCCTGTGTCCTTCTTCATCTTTGTGGTGTTGTTCTTTGCTTGCGGCTTCAGCAGGTTATCCTAGGTAGCGTCGCCTTTGCTTGGTCCCTTCTTTTGTGGTTTGGGGGCACCTTTTCCTTTCTTTGGATTTGCAACTCCGAAGTCCCGTTTCTTCTATTGAAACTTCTGCTCAATCTTTATAGTGCACCAATACGCCGTGCCGAGTGATGAAATGTTCAGGAACTCCATCTCGTCCTGGATGTAATTGTGTAGACATCCACAGTACTTGAGCACCAAATGTCGCTCAGTATCCTTAATACCCAGCTTCGTGCGAAGGGTATGGAAAGTATTTGTGAACTCCGGAACATATTGGTCCCTTCCCTGTCGTAATGTGGTCCACTTTATGTATTTATCTTCATATCTCTTGATAGGGTGTTGTTCGTTGATGGCGTCTCGGAAAGAATTCCAAGTGGGTGCAGGTGAAAACAATGAGGGTTCAATCTCATCCTTTTGTTCACAGTAGGTTTCCCACCAGTCCTTAACGTGTGGGGCGGCTTTGAGAAGTGCAAACTAATCTTTTCCCAATTGGAAAAGTCATGAACTGAAAAATATCTTTCCAATAGATTTAACCATTTATCTACGATGTTAACTTGTACCTTCGAATATGGGAATACCAAAGTTAACTTGTACCTTAAAATGAGTGGCACCTCTAGAGTGGTTGCTAGATGAAGATGCATCGCTTGTGGGTAGTCGTTGAAGGATCTGGGAAAGGTTATCCATCATTGCGTCCCTCTGTCACTCGAGAGCTTCTTCGAGCAACATTTTGAAAGGATCTCTTGCCCCCTCATCTTTCTTTTCTTCCACCATGGGAGGTCGTCGGATTTTTCGAGGCTGATCCTGTAATGGTTCAACCAAATCTATCCCTAATTCCTTATACCCTGAACTTGTTGGGGACATGCAAAGAAAAAAAGAGAAAGAACAGATCGCTCTGATACCATTGATCCAAAATTAAACAAGAACGCAACAACTTACAGAGATAATCATAAACACAGAGATGCGGCAGAAAAACACTTCATTTCATTAATGGAAAAATACCGAACTATGCTTACGAACAAAATGGAAATAAGATAGCTCGGGAGATGTTAGCTTATCACTGAGGAGAGATGTGGCATCTACATGCCTCTGAACTATGTTACAATGAAGTTCAAAGGCCTATTTATTATTGAGAAACAATGGAAAATCTTAAACATCCAAAAACCTAGCCCTAGGAGATGAAGCGCCAAAACTATGGGTCCCGTTTGGGTAAATTGGTACATCAACTTCCTGGGGCCGTAACTTTGGCATACAATCTCCGTTTGGCTATCATAATACCTTGTTTCAAATATCTCAAAGAGAAGGCTAAAAGCAAAGATGCAAGCCAATTTGCGGCACTTTCAATCTCTCCGTTTTCCCCAAAAACGTCGTTTAGGGCCTCAAAATGGCTCTGGAAGTTCAAGACCCGAAAAACTACCAAAAATAGTAAACTGTGCTACAATTAAGGAAACCGAAAAACTGAAAGAGAGAGTGTTGGGGGTCCAAGTGGAATAGGTAGGTGGCCACCAATATCCACCTGGATCAATGTGTAATTTATTTAATTATTAATATAGAGTTGATATGTGGTAGTTATAAAATACTAAAAAAAAAAAATGAATGTAGATTATGAATAAAATATTTTTAATTTTCTTATATTTGCAATTTTCATTGTGACGGTGACGTGTAATTTATTTAATTATTAATATAAAGTTGATATGTGACAGTTATAAAATATTAAAAACAAAAAAATGAATGTACATTATAAATAAAATATTTTAGCATGTAATTTTTCAAATTTAAGATATGTGAGAGATTTTGTAATTCCCTTGGTGCTTAATATGGAGTGAACATGTGTGTGTGTGTATGAATGTGTGTATTTTGAGACTAGGCCAAATCCGATCAAACTATAGGATGGAAGAAAAAAATATTAATAACAAAATTAATTACACACACAAATAGATAGATAGTCTCTATCATGTGGATATATGCTTTTTAATTGATAATATGAGAGGAAGGTGTATTTAAAAATATATTAATATCAATAAAAATAATTTTTGTAGACAATTCGGCTCATAAACAAACTATTTTAATGATCATGTTGAGTAAAATATTTCAATGTAAACTATGTATATATTATACAAAACTAAGGAAAATAAAATATCTCTTATGGTTAAAACATTTTATTATTGTGTTGCTCAATATGAAGGACACCATAATTCTTTCCATGCTCATGGCGCTGATACACTGTATATATATAAAGACCCTACATAAATCCACGTTAACCCTCGATCTGTAAGTGTCGAAAGGGATCTAATCTCTCAAGATGTAAACTTTTCTTTAAGTTTTACACTTTAAAGTTGTTTGCATCTCAAGAGTTTTAATCTCTCAAGATGCTTGATAGATTTGGAGTTACCATGGTTTTATGTTGGTAAATAGTATGAATAAAAATTAAAATATATGAAAACCTTTTAACTGGAAAGTGATTTTCAATTTTTTTTAAGCTCGCAATCATTGAAAAATTGTGTGTAATTGTTGTTTTGTTTATTTAATGAAATTTCTTACTTTAAAACTTGAAATAAAAATGAAAAGTAAAAAAGTTATGAAATTTTAACTATGCGAAAATAGCAAAGTAATATAGAATATGATGATTTACTTCTCTTTTTTTTTGTGAATTATATAAGATTTAAATTTAACGTAGTTTTGAAATGTATGGGGCATTTTTTTTTGACAATTTTGTGTGAAATTCGGTAAATAGTTGTTAAAAGTGTAAATTTGACTTGTTGAGTTTATCCAATTTAAATGTTGATGAGGTTAGGATGCTAAATTCCTTTATACCGAAATTGTAATTTCACTAATAATTATATAACTAGGTGATGATTGTCTAAAAATTCCAGCTTCACTAATTATATAACTAGGTAATGATTGTCCTCGGATGGGATGACTAGAGTAGTACAAGGGTTGGGGGGGTGGGATGGAGGGTTCCACCGCCCCACCTAGCCAATAGGTAGGGGCCTGTGGAAACATTCCTCTTGTAGCTGAAAAGTTTATAATGTTAGGCACTATCCCAACTATGTGTTAGATGATTCGAGAAGGTATGAATGTAAAGGGTGGCATTGCATGTGGGAGCAGACTTGGAGTTAGCTTCGGGAAAAGGATTGTTAATGGTGGTGGAAAATATGGATTTGCGTACAATAATGTGTTGTGGGCTCACCATACAAGCAAAATCAAACCACAAGGCCAAACTCCTATCACAAGAAGGCTAAGTGGAGGATACATGAGGTCCAACTCATGTGAGGAGGGTGGTAACACGATTCAACAGGTCGACAATTATGGAGTTCGATGAGTGTAGGGAAGCACATAGCACTACACGATTCATTATTTTACTTGCCAAGGATAAGAAGCTTACACTAAGGACTAGAGAGGTAAAAGTCATAGCATTCTACAACAGAGGATCTTATAGGTGGTGGACAAAGTGTAGATAGAATGCAACAATAGTGGAAGGTGGAAGACAAGAGGTTCCTTCATCAAGCTCAATGCTTGAGTGGCCTAGGAAAGTGGTGTAGACCTCACCCTGAAGCAAACTTAGTGAGGAGGATCTGGTTTATCTCAAGTTGCATCACCCAGATATTAGTTACCCAAGCTTTGGTAATCACAAGTAGTTTTTGAGTTCAGTTTGTGTATCCATATCTCTATTCTAGAAGCATATTATGTTATGGGTGGCACTATGATAGAATTGGGTAGTTCATCCCCCTAAAGTGATGTTTCCTTACGCATTAGCGGGCCTCAAAATAGTAAGTGGGAGTCACAATGATATTTGGAGTAGTTTTACCTAAGGGAAATTAGAGTTGAAGGGGGTATATAAATGGAAGATTACAATATTAATTTAGGAATCATTGTTAGTATATGGTGTTGAATATGAATACCTTAGGTCTTCAATTTCCTTCCCTATTTGTGGGGTTGTATTCGCGAGAAGGAGTCTAAAATGGGGGGTTATTTGGTGGCACTATGAGATTGTTTTCGGTCAGCGTGGTACCAATTCACCCACGGTGAAGTCTGGATTAAGGATGGCCTTATGCATTTAGATAGAAACATTTTCCTAGGGATGAGGTATACGTTGTTTCCTTCTCTTGTACATTAGGGTGTGGGTCAGTTTGGTTTTCTTATTTCCTTCACTGCCATGGACTATCTCTTTTTTACTCACCTACCAGACACTGCAAAACAGTTCTCAAGTTTCATGCTTTCATCCCCAACTCAGGTTAGCAAAGGAAACACAAACATGCCAAGAGAGAGGGATTGAGCATGCAAAGGATCAACATAATACGAAGGAATATCTCAACAAGGAAATACACACTTACAAAGTAGGGTTGTTGGATTTGAAGCATGGTATCAAGACCAAATCCCCATGCAGGTACAAGAAGAACTAACTTGGGAAGAAAGGGTTGCAGATGCTCAACAATCCACACTTTCAGATGCAAAGGTGAGAGAAAAATGGGAAGCATGGATCCCTGACACCAGCCAAGCATGGAGATGCTAGAACTAATACATGAATACCATTGATCTATAATGGATAATGAAATTCTTATTGGGAAGAATGTTGATAGATGGCCAAGACTTGAGGAGGAATATGTTGCAGAATCTGGACAATCTTCATGGGCATATAAAGCATAACTCTGACAGAATGGATAGCATGGAATTTCGATTGGAACGTATTAAGTAGTACTTAGGGATAACTCTAGTGAGACCCAGGCCTCTAGCTGACCCAGACAATCCACTTCTGGCATCAGGCTCGAACTATAGTAGAAAATTGTTTATGTTTAGTTATACTATGCTATGTATGTCTCTTTTGACCCTACTTAGAGTCTAGTTTTGGATACCGTTTGGTCTCCCTAGGGAGAGATCAGAATAAACAATAGAAGTTTTTTTTATGTCTGACTCTTATTTTAATCAAATAAAATTCACCTTACACAAAAAAGAAACTATTAAGTAATGATTATAAAAAAATCAATAATATAGAAAAGCAAAACTATTTAGTAAATTAACAAATATAACAAAATGTGATCATCAAAAACATTTTTGATAAAAAAAAATTATGAAGATTATTAGTCCCTGCCTCCGGCATAGCAGGGACTATAGCGTTCGATCGAATGTTTGACCGCTATTAATTCATCAGTTGACTAGATTTTTTTGGGGTTTCTTGTATTTTAACCAAAGTTGATTGCTACCAATTTTGCATCCTGACAATTTTAACCAAACTTTTGAATTTAGCCTCTTATTGCAGGCTTCACGTGCCCCAATGTTGTTTTTAGCTAGGGGAAGCTATTTTATCCTAAGTTTTTAACTAGCGGTTGTTATGTTTTTCTTCTCCAATGTTGTTTTTAACGAGGGGAAGCTATTTTATCCTAAGTTTTTAACTAGCGGTTGTTATGTTTTTCTTCTCCAGTGTACCTTAAGATATCCAAAGTTTCATTATAATTATATGCGGCTCTTGCATGTGTGCCATCTGCCATGGTGCATCTTCCATCGTTCACCATATGTTCGCCATGGTTGCACACATCTGCCATGGTGCATCTTCCATCGTTCACCATATGTTCGCCATGGTTTTTCACGCACCATTTTTCATGGAAACTGTCCATCGTTCACCATATGTTTGCCATGGTTTTTCACGCACCATTTTTCATGGAAACTGTCCATAAGGCTCGAAGGAGAAACGGTCAGGGTACGGCACCCTACCTCTGCTCAAGGGAAAAACATTGTTTCAGGCGTATGCAAATTATATGAGAAGTTTCGGAGATGTGTTCAGAGATATGCTCAGAAAAGTCATAGTGGTATGTCGATCTAAATCTCTTTCCAATTAATTGAAAGATATATTTCCATTTCAAGTTTTCCATTGAACTGAAATGATGTTGTTTGTTTCCTTTCCAAAACTGTAACTTTGACATACATGCAGGAAATTCAAGTTGGAATGGGACCTTGTGGGGAGCTGAGGTATCCCTCATACCCTGAAAGCAACGACAAAGTAAATCAACTTTCTTTTTCCTAGGTAAATCAACTTTCTTTTTCCTGGACAACTAGAACTTAAAATCTATGTATCCAATATATTTCTCTATGTGACCACCCTAAATTTACTGTAACCACCTAAATTTTTGGAATCTATTTGTCCAGTACATGAAGGTTTCCTGAAGATCCTGTGCAGAAACCGTTGGGAATGGAATTTGATGGATACCCCTATGCGGTGTATTCGTCCTGTTTTTTCAATAATCATTGCACCACTGCAAAATTTGAAAAAAATAAAAATATTAATAAAAGCTAAAATAAGAAATATAATAAATAAAAAAACTTGTAAACACGTGGGGGCAATGCATGCAACTCTAGCTGTCTCAAACTTTTGGTTAGCTACTTGTGTGCATTACACGCTACATGTAGTTTTTGTTGCCTGGTTGGTTTTACAATGGCGATGTTTCTAGCTACAAATAGAATTGATTTTCCTGTGCACCTTCATTTGTTTCTTTCATGGCTTTTTCTTGCTTGGTCAAATCTATTTTGCCAGACGGAGTCAAAGATTTCTTCAACTCAAAGGAATGAATTAGGGTTCACCCTGCACGAATATGTCCATGGCCATTTACTCAATTCTGTATTTGCTCTCGAAAAATGAGAGGGTTTTGAAAATCATTATTATTGTATAAAATAAGAATAAACTCATTATTATGGCATAGAATTAGAATAGGAACGCAGTTGCTCATGGCCAAAAAAAAATATACCGTTGATAGCATAATATATACACTGCGAATTACAGAAAAATCTCCTGAAATTTAACAAGCCTAAATTTAAAATTTTAGGGAAAATTAAATTCATGTACTAAAACGTAATCTCAGAGAAAAAAAATGTAGATTTATGGAGTTAAAAATGTGGAACTGAAAACTACCTCTAGAGAGCAACGAAGACATGATAATGGAAAAATAACACCTTTGGCTCTAGTATTCGTACTGGATATTGTTGGGGCAATAAGCGCTTCACTCATGTTCAATCAGTCAATCATTAGGAAAGCACTAAAATGGTATTCCTAGCCATTTGAAAAAATACTTGGTGATTCGATGCCCCAACCCTGTCTTCACAAGGCCTCATACAAAGGAAATAAATGACAAACAACTAGATGACCTCATTCTTCAAGGTGTTGAATGCAGTAAAAAATATGAATGCCTGAGTTATAACTGTGATGGCGAGTCCAAGGAATTCCCACACCCCCATCCACACAAGGCTAAGAACGACTCACAACACAGTAGAGATAAAAAAGCAGAGCAATTTCCAGGCCAAAGGGATTAACTCAATCTGTTTAGAGACCAATGTCAGGCAATGAGAATGATCGATATGGATGCATAGGCTTTGTTCCTTGCCACTCGGATAGCAACGCAACAGTGGAATTGTAAATTAAAAAGTTTAATGAAAAATAATAAATTAAATTAAAAATAACCTACTAAAACCATAAAAGTTTTAGATTAAGTATTAGAGGGCTTGCATGTAGGCCAGGTGGATTCTTTGGCAATCCCATGTTTATATTTGGATAGCAACACAACAATGGATTTGTAAATTAAAAAGTTTAATGAAAAATAATAAATTAAATTAAAAATAACCTAATAAAAACATAAAAATATAAAAATTGTAGATTAAGTATTAGAGGGCTTGCATGTAGGCCAGGTGGATTCTTTGGCAATCCCATGTTTATATTCGTGGTTGATTGATGTCTCCCGACTGAGAGGAGTATAATGAGCAGCTAAGTCGACTAAGTGTCCGCCCAGTTAGTCGACGAATACTATGCAATAGCTGATGGATGCCAGTGGAAAAGAATCGATGCAGCCGCTGCTTCTTGTCCGAAAATTTTAAAATGTCATGCGGTAGCTTTATATAGGACATATATAAATGCTCGTACAAATAATTTGGGCACTGCTTATACCAAATATTTTACTTGAGAAATGTTGACAGGAAGGAAGGCATTGGTTGAGCTTGAGATGGATCATAACGGGGAGAACAAAAATGGAAAAGAAGACTTTAATTTGGGTATGTATCCTTGTGGTCTACTTCCCTTAATTTCCAGTTATAGAGAATCGAAACCATTATGAGATGGTAATGTTATTTCGTTTTCTCTTTTCAAGGGACTGATCTTGCTTTTCTTCAAGCAATCCAACTATCCCCAAAATATAGTCATGATTATGTTGGCATGTGCATGTACAGTAGCAATTAGTAGATTTTCATCTTTGTACAACTGTCTTGATTTTCTATTCAATGTGTGTTTATTACCAGTTATGCTTTATATTATGAGGTGCGGACTATTGATATCTATATAATTGGGATCCTTGTCTGTTAAAGTAACTCTAGGGAATACTCACAAAATATTAGAGGTTGCAGGCATTTTCATATATCTGGCACCAGGCGGAAGTGGATTATAGTGCATAATATTTTATTTCTAGGGAAGCAAATTTAACATCTATAATTATATGAGATATAACCACTCAATACAACTTTTGCCTCGGAGATCAAGTAGAAATTTAAGAGCTCTGCCACTTAATACAACTTTTGCCTGGAAGATAAAGCAGAAATTTAAGAGCCTGCCAAGAACCTTCTGCAGAAATTTAAGAGCTCTGCCAAGAACCTTATGTGTTAGGATGCCATGATTATCTAAAGGGAGTTGTTTGTTATGTTATGTTACTCTGCGTATCAGCAGGAACCTGCAGATATTGTCCGGAGGAAAATATGGAGCTAACACGCATTTTTCTGAACATCTTTTTCGCTTGATTTTGCAAGCAGCGCATGCAGGTGCGTACTTTATTCGTGCAGTGGAATCATACTTTATTCGTGCAGTGGAATCAGTGGCGTAGCTCATCTTTGGAAAATGGAAATCGGTTGTATGAGCACCTGTTCTCATCAGTTTTTCTATTATCATGAGCGTTATATTACGGGATAATCCATTTAGACCTGTGTAAGCACAGCCAAGGTTTTTCTCAATATCAAAATGTGTTTTCTTCTTTTTGGTAAATGTTAATATAAGTTTAGTGATTTATGGTTATTATTAAAAACCATGAAAAGTTCACACAGTTTAATCCATTTAGAAATAGGTTAATCCATTTAGACTCGTGTAAGAGGATCCAATTTTTTTAAGTAAATTATAATATTTTGAGTAAATTTATTATATTAGTTTAATAAATAGCACATAATTTTATTATAATTATTGAAATGTACAATTTTATAGATTTTAATTTTATAAATATATGCATGGAGAGGGTATAAATATGTATGTACGTGGCATAAATATCATTTTTTAAGTATAAAAATAAAGATATTAAATTTTATTTTGAGAATATGTATAAGTTAATAAAATTATGTTTTAGGTTTTATTTTGAAAATAGATATAAGGCAATTAATTTTTGGAAGTAAAAATTTCTCAAATCAAAAAGTAGGTGAAGTAGGTGAATATTGTATTGATCTTCAAACGAGTAGTCTACTGCTGCTGGTTCTAAGTAAGTATCATAGCTTGCTTATTTCTTGCCACTTCTGAATGCTATATTCTCTGCAAATTCACTATTATATTATTTCTCTGACTATGCCCCTGATGTATTGCAAGTAAATTCAAAGTGTTGAGAATCAATTTTCCTTCAAGTAAACACCATTCTGTGTGTCTTCTCTTTTGGGTTATAAATCCCCCATACTCATTTTCTAATTTTTAATTTGGGTTTCCTTGTTCCAGGCATGAACCATTTCTCTTTGGCGACTGTTACATGACAGCGTCTAAACCGAAGGGTCAAGTTCGTTTTCAGCAATTAGAACTGTCGTATTACACACTGCTCTTTTTTATAATTTATTGGTTGAAACCTTTCCATTTTTATGGCACATAACATTGATTTTATATTTGAGGGGTTGGATGTTTATGTATCTTATTATTGAGACCGTTTAAGGAGCTCTATGTCCTCCATTTATTATCTTTCTTTACTCAGGAGGCAATGGCCACTAGGATTTTTGGTAATACTTTTAATGAAACTTGTTTTTGGCTTGGTAAAAATCTTTCGAATTTACCTAAATGCGCAGTAGTGGTACTCCATCTATACTAGAAAATGCTTATTCTATTTGTTTATTTTTATTTTATATGTTCTAGAAGACCACGTCCGGAAAAGTGTTCCACGCACAGCAAAATATGCTTGAAGATGCAACCATACCATGTACCTAAGAGCCCATCCAAAGATCTAAAGTCCATGGCCAGAGATGCATGTTCAATGTATAATACACAGCCAAAGAAACAGGAAAGACACAATTGAAGAAAGTGACAGGAAATCAATTCGATATGAATACCGTAAGCGTAACTGGGGTTGAGAGACACAATTGAAGAAAGTGACAGGAAATCAATTAGATATGAATACCGTACATGGAACTGGAGTTTCTCAACCCTGCCAGGGACTACTGCTACGGCAGTGGCTCCCTTGTTTTGATGAGAAAGAAATATAAATTATTAAATATCAAATTTTATAAAATGAAAATGTTTTTAACTTTTTAGAATAAATTGTATTAAAAGTCATTAAACTATAATTTATATTTCACAGGTGCAAATTAGTTATGACCCAAATTGAAAAATAATGAATCCATAATATCAATCATCAATTTTTTGATTTACATTGTGTTCTCATGATTTTTAGACCAACTTATAGATCCCAAAAGAATTTAAACACACTTAATTATGTAGTCTTTCTTTTATAGTGAAGATTTTTTAGCATTCAGTATATAGGTGATGCTCACATGGCTAAGTCACATGGTTTGGGTTCAACAATTATTAAGTACGATTTGAATTAGAATTTTTAAATAAATTTTGAACGGAATTTGTTTTTAATTTTTACACACGTACATATTAGGATAAAATAGAACATAAACTTTAAAATAAATAAAAAATTAAACATCAAAATAAAATGAGTCTAGGGTCGACCTCCGCTTGAGATAGCTTAATTGGCAATGGCCGCGCAAATAAAGTCTCAACAAATCCAAAGTCTGGGGTTTAAATCTTATCGGGGTGAGAAGTTGAACATAATAAAGATGTAATCCTACCAAACTTACAAAAAAAAAATAGTCTAAGATCAACAATAATAGATAACAATTCTCAATAAACTTTAAAATGAAATATAAAATAAAAATAAAATATATAATATAAACATAATAAAATATCACTTAAATTTTAAGGTGCAAGTAGTCGATGGCGACTCACCATAAATTTAAAATGAAAAAAATAAAAATAAATAAATAAATAAACATTAAATTAATTAATTAAATTAAAATAAAATAGAATGAAATATAAACATAATGAAATATCACTTAAACTATAAGTCCTGGGTCAACAGTAGTCAATGGAGACTCACAATGCCTAAGCATTATATTAGGGCATCATAGAGCATAGTAGATTTAGTTAAGTGCAATAATTTAATCCTGAGTAATTTTTTGATGCTCTGAAATAACAGTTTGTCACTTGGTGAGGCAGGCAACAACACTTGAGAGAAGGTTTACAAGAAGCCATGTCTTGATGTGCTCAATGAAGTTTATTATTTATAGGGAGGCAACGAGGTCTGACCAGAAATTTGCAGGCAACATCGAGGGAGGCAACAAGGCTCAAGGACTAGTAGGGGTTTCATAAGGAATTTACAGAGAGGCCTGAGCAATTGCCGAAGAATGCTTGATTGCGTAGTTTTTCTCTATATTCAAGTCCACTTAACATGAATAATATTGTGTGAAGTAATTATATTTTCATATTTTTTTATTCACTAATTACTGATTTCTCTTGAATTTAAATAATTCACTTAACATTCATTACATTATGTGATGTTTATAAGGGTAAATAAGTGAATTGTAACAAGTGAAATGATTCACACAATATCAATCACCGGTTAACCGAGAATTTCTAAGAAGGTCACTAATCCTAAGACTCCTTTGACTTTACACATTTAAGCAAGAATTTGTTCTCCATACTCAAGCTCATTTAGCTTGCTACCCCATTTGTAAATGATTAATGCTTAGCAAGTATTTCACCTTATGAACAATTGAGTCAAATCTCCACACACTTTCATTAATAATGAGGAAAGTTTTGACAATGCAATATTATGAAATATCATTTTTCATTTTTACTATTAACTATGCATTTAAAGTCATCTACATATACCCATATATCATGAAGTTCATTCACTAAATGACCAATTTCTTATGGGTTTGTATAGTTTTTTTCTTTCCCTTTCTTTAATTTTTTTAAATTTTGTAATAAACTCCAATAAATATTTTCCATATTTGTAAATAAAATTTTATTAAACCTTCTCAGATGGGGTGCTTATGGTGCAAGGTGGGACAAGGGGTGTTGGCACCACCCCACTTGGCCAAGTGGCTGGGGGACATGGAAACACATCCCCATAAAGAATGTTTATGACACTATGGTTCTGGAGGTCTCACCACATGCGAGCTTCTCTCAACACACTCGATCTCATGCACATTTCCTACCCCAACTTTGAATTCGTACAACCCATCTAGATTTCTTGCAGGGCTTTCACTCGTGCAACGTTCAATCGAGTTCTAATAATGATTATTACACCTCTCCCCATGGCTCAATTTGCATTTTGTGTTGTTGGCTACGAGAGTCTCCTGCCTGAAACACAAGCCCCGACTCTCATTGATCCTCATTGGCGTCTCATGTTGGCCTTCCGCATCAAGCCCTTATCAAGCCTTGTTTTTCTTCCCTTGGCCAACTTTTGCTACTCTAAAATAGAATAACCATCCCATATAGATTGGAGTAATGATAGCAATATCCAATTGACACCGTGGAGAATTGATCTCGCCCAATTGTTTCCTTCCCCTTGCAGGTTTGACGCATCTGGTGTTGGCTTCAATTTCGTTTCCTCCTACATGCAAGAAGAGTTCTCATTTGGATGCTAGATGCCTTCAACATATGCACTCTTGACAAATTCTAGTTTGAATAGACCCCCTTGTATGGTCTTTACTTCCATATTTGAATTCATTATTGGTATATATCCGCCTAGCATTCTTAACTAGCGTACTCCTTGTAATACTTAATTTTCTTTAGAGATGGAGTGCCCTCTCTCTGGTTTGATCCCTTGGGAAATTCATATTCCCTTGTTGTTCCTTTTGTCTGGTTTGGTGTTTCTCTCCTCATTATTTCCTGAGTTGGCTCATCCTTTTTTGTGGGTTTCTTTTTGTCCTCTCCATTCCTAGATCTTGGCCACCTTTAATGCTCATCCACCTAACTTTGACCCTTCTACACGTGGATCTTTTCTTCGTGCCTATCGCTTTTGCCTCTCTCCCTCTAACTTCCAATTCTTCTTTCTTTATTGGGCCTTCACAATGATTTTTCATTGTGCATGTGTTCACAAAGGAGAAACCTACTACTAAGAATGGGCCTCTTGGGGGAACGCACGAATCCACAACTGCCTAGAGGAAACTATTGCCCGATTTCACCAGCTTACACCGGGCCCCATCTAGGATGAGCTTACCCTCATGGAGAGAGTATAAGTGTCTCATTGGCACTAGCTCTCAGACACCAAGGATCTCGCGAAGATGATAGACTAGATGTCAGATATTGAGCACATGTGTGGATGTTTCAACGAATACATGCACACCATTGGCTTATATTGGCACTTGAAATTCCCCCTCGGTAGAATCCTAATGGACCAGTTTGAGCATCAAGCAGGCCTCCTTCACTCTATTGAGCACTTGCATCGTCACATGTGGGCCTTGGACTAGGGACTAGATCGCATAGAGAAACACCTTAACATACCGCCCCCAGTTGGCAACGCCCCTGTCAACAATCAAGACCCCATCCAGGTCACAACTACAAATTCTGACCCCTCTACTTAGTCTTATGTTATTCTTAGGCTTCTGTCATTTTGTGGTATATTGTTTATTGTCACAACCAACCTTGCTTTCTTTTTCAATTTATGTATAGTTTTTTTTGGTTTTTTGAATGTTGTGTTATCCTATGCCTCTCTACAGAGAATGAATTTATGGTTATGGTCTAGTCTTCCCTATGAAAGTGATCTAAAACATCTCGCATTTCCATGTACACCCATATTTCGAAGGTAGTACAATCCCACAAAGAAAAAAACATTTATATTAAACTTGAATATTAAAAATAGAAAAATAATATATATATATATATATAAGGTGTACTCTAATTTAGAGAAGAAATAGATTTTTTCACTATAACAACAAAACAATTTCAAGAGAGAACGTGATTTTTTGTCGTTTGAAATGTATTTTTGAATGTATAAATAGATTCAGCACTCTAAAAAACCACTTAGATCACTCTACTTCTACAAATTAAATAACTTAAACTCAAGTTTTTCAAAATCTTTACCATATTTAAACCTTAAGGCATTCTCTTTGAAATGAACTTCCCTCTAGTCTTAGTGAAGACTAGGTGTCTTCACTATGAGCCTTTAAAACAAGTGTTACACAATTAAACAATGTTCAATCCTTCGATCGGGTTTTGGTAGTTAAGGCATTAGTGGTAGTTACGCATTAATGGTAGAGTGTAATTAATTTTTTAGGTTTTCACAGAACGTTTTGTGGGTTTGCGGCACCTTCCATTCCAAGGCACAGGGAAAAATTTGGGCTAGATCATACTGTAAGGATCAGGGATGCCTGCAGATGCCAAGACTCTGTTCCTATGGTTGGGCGATGCGGGTGAAGCTCCAGTGAAATGGGGAAAATGCATACATTCGCCAAGACTCTATTCCATGCCGTGAATAAATAACAGGTATGGTTGGGCGATGCGGGTGAAGCTCCAGTAAAATGGGGAAAACACATACATTCATGGTAGAGAACGCAACAGAGTCTCCCTTGCCAAGGAGTTCAAGGACTTTATCACCGACAAAAAGCTCCCGCTCAACCTCAACCGTTCAACCGTGAGAATGAGGGAGCTAAACGTCGCGATTGTTACAACTTCTTTCTCAGAGGCTGCCATTATTTGATAATACCTTGGACATTGTTCATTCCATGCTAAAATGGAAAAATGAATGAAGCTTTATTTTCTGAGTTTTGTTCTCATAGTAATATTTAATGCAAATACGATATCTTTTTAAGCTTCAGAGGACCTGATGTCCAAAGAGGGTTTGTGAACCATCTATATAACGCTCTGACCAGTGCAGGCCTCCGTGCTTTCCTTGACATGCACGACCTGCACAAAGGGAAAGACATCGCTTCAAGCCTACATCAGGCTATTGAGGTGAGTCACATGCTGATTCCTATTTTTTCGAGTAACTACACACAATCGCCCTGGTGCATGAGAGAAGCCTCGCTAATTGCACAACGAGTAGTGCTGCAGAGGCCAGCCACTGTGATACCTTTGTTTTACGATGTCACCCCTTGGCAGGTTCGGTACCCAGTGCATTCTGGCAGTCCCTACTGACAAGCATTCCATGCACATGAGACGAGTGGTATATAAAACGCGGAGGAAATCGAAGGATGTAAAGCTGCTCTCTTAGAAATCTGACGTCTCTCAGGATGGTCGCTTCAAGAGGATTTCAACGAGTGGGTAACTCAGTCTTCCTGCTCTTATTTGTTGATCGGTTTCAACCTCCGTTTTAGATTTTTAGTTTTTATAAATACATTATATTGGTGGGTAAGTCAGTCTTCGCCGCTCTTATTTTTTTTGGTTAATTTCTGCCTCTACTCATTTCAACTGTGAAGTAGAGATGGTGAATGATTGATTTTATCGGGGAAGTCGAAATTGTAGGTTTTAAATTTGGTTTCTTTGGTCTGGTTTGGATGATGTCGAATGGTATTTGTATATCACTGTTGGTCTGAAATGTCTAAATTATGTGTTTTTTATTTGGCTTCTGGTCTAGTTCAGATGACCACGGATCATATTTTTAGCTACTTTAACAAGGAAGTCCAATTTGAATTTAAAAGATAATCAGTGAAATAAGTTTGCATTTCTTTCCTAATGTTTAATAGCTACTGGAAAATGAGGTGGTATATGTATTTGAGAAAGATTTTATCTCTTTCATAATATTCAAAAATTTGTATAAAATGAATGTAATTTTGTAACCCGAGTTTATATTTCTTTCATAAGGAAGAAAATCACTGTAACTATATATTTTGAGTTTATATATATATATATATATATATATTTATAGTATTTGTGTTTTGAGTTTGAATTCTTTAGTAGCATTTCATACTTTGGAAAATGAGAATAATTTGGATTTTCTGTTTCCATTTCTTTCATAAATGCCCTTGGAGTTATTATCCCTTACTAGTAAGCAGGGAATTTATGAATAAAGAAAAATCACCACATATTTTTGCTTCATATTTTAGTTATTAGTTAAATTGAATTATATTTATTTATATTTTTTAAAATTAAAATAGTAATCAAATATTTTTTTTTTTAATTTTAATAAATATGACTTAACACTATTATAAACTTTTTCACATATTTATTTAATAACCGTTAATCATGCAATTTTGGAGCTATTGAACAAAATAAACTAATAAATTTAAAGTTAATGATAATAAATTTAAACATTATTCGATATTGTGTGTTTATGTGAGACTCTATTATTATTAGATAAAGATAATGATAATAAATTTAAACGTTATTCGATGTTGTGTGTTTATGTGAGACTCTAGATGTGTCAACCCATTTAATTGATTTAGGCAGTGTACATCAAGTCAAGTCATGCTTTTTGTTGTTTAAAAAAAATAATTTACCCATAATTTAATGCATAATCATATTTTAGAAAATAATTTAATCATATTTATCATTATATTCCATCATTATTATAACTTCATTTTATTGTAATATAATTTTTTTTATATTATAATTTTATTGTAATATAATATAAATTGTTGGTACATTATTTTTTATTATATATTAAATATCATATAAAGTTATTAAGATTTAAAGATTATTTAACTAATATTATTTTTTTTTAATAAAATATTATTGGTCTCTTTATAAGAGAGAGCCAAATTCTATAGGTAATGTGTCATATGAACGAAGTGCGTTGAAGAAATTACTCTGTATATATAGGTTATATAATAAATTAAAATTTGCACAAGTTAAAGCTTTTTTCTTCTTTATTTTTTTGAATAAGTATTTAATATTAATTTTTATTTTTAAATAGTTAATATAGTTATATATAGGTTACGTTTTCTATATATAAATTAAGACTTGCACAAGTTTAAAGTTTTTTTCCTCTTTGTTTTTGGGTAAGTATTTAATATTAATATTTATTTGTAAATAGTTAATATAATTATTGGTAAGAATTGTAGATTAAATATGTTTTAAATTTATAAAAATCGTATTATTTGAATTTGGTTCAGAAATTTGTATCTCTGCTTTTATCGAGGAAGTTGAAATTGTAGGTTTCAATTTTGTTTCTCTAGTCTGGTTTGGATGATGTCGGATGGTATTTGTATACAGCTATTATACAGCTATTGGTTTGATCAAATTTGGTTTCTCTGGTCTTGGTTTCTCTGGTCTCTGTTTTGGTTCGGATGACCACAAATCATATTTGTATTTGAATTTAAAAGATAACCAGTGGAATAAGTTTGCATTTTTTTCATGAGCCACTAGAAAATGAGATTGTCCATGTATTTGAGAACGATTTTATCCCTTTCATAATATTCAAAAACTTGTATAAAACGAATGTATTTTTGTAGATTTCTTTTATAATAAAGAAAATCACTGTAACTATATATTCTGAGTTTTCATTTCCTTTTTCTCATAAGATTTAATTATGGTGTTAAATGGTTTTTTTTTCTCTAAGAGTGAATATATATAAAAAAGAACTCCACCATATGTTTTTTTTATTGTTTTCTAGAACAAAATGGATTAAAAGAAATCAACTCTTTGCCAAAAATGAATACAAAAGATGCTAATTAAATGTTTTTTTTCTTAATTTTAATAAATATGACTCATGTTTTTTTTCTTAATTTTAATAAATATGACTCAACGCTATCATAAACTTTTCCATATATTTATTTAATAACTGTTAATCATACAATTTTGCAGCCCATTGAACAAAATGAACTAATAAATTTAAAAATAAATATAATAAATTTAAACGTTATTCGATCTTGCAGCCCATTGAACAAAACAAACTAATAAATTTAAAGATAAAGATAATGAACGTTATTACTTTAGTGAGTAGATAACTAGTGGTTTTTTTACCCAGGGTTGTCTCTTTCTATGGGATGTTGTGTGTACATATTTTTGGACCTGCTATAGTTTTTTTTTAAATATGTTGTGTGTTTATGTGATGCTCTATTAGAAGATAGGTCGATCTCCTAATAGGTCGATCTATTTAATTGATTTAGGCAGTGACCATTTAGTACATTGTCATACCTTCTCATTGTTTTAAAAATTAATTTATCCATAATTTAATGCATAGTTATATTTTAGAAAATAATTTAACCACATTTTATCATTATGTTGTTATATCATTATTATAACTCATTATAACTTATATTATAACTTCATTGTAATATATATATATATATATATATATATATATATATATATAGATATATATATATATATTGGTTGAATTAAGAGTCAGACCTTCAATTCAAATTAAAAATACAACCATATTACAAAATATACAAAAAATAAGAGAAGTAGGCCACCTAAAGCCTAGGAAACCAAGCTTAAAGCCCACTCACCGAGCCCAGGACCCACAAAAACATGACAACACGACCACAACAAATAATCGGAAGCCCTAAACGTTCGATCTATCTTTCGAGATCTAACGGTCATTAACAAGCCCTCCCTTTAACTCTTGAATCAGACCCGATGAGCCTATAGAGACCGCTCTATAAAAATTTCGGGTCCGATTTGGCTGATAACCCTCGTGCATGTAATCCGCCCGAAATCCACTAGATGCATGTAATTCCCACCCATCTACGTAACTTGCTCACTGTTTAACATTGCCTTCGAACCCGAAGCTAGATAAAGCTACTGTTAAAGTCAATTTTGGGTCTGATTTCCTTGATAACCGTCTTGTTATTTGCAACGCAGATTTGCTGCGATTGCTGATTGCTGCTATTTCTCCTACCTGCTCATACTTTAACTAATCACCCTACATAGCCACTGGAAAGGCTTTCTATAACATGATTCAAATTCAGGTAAATACCTGAGTTGTTAATGGACACCCACCCGAGAACTTTGGGATTATAGGCTTCTGGGCACCTATTTCGGCCTAAGGAACGGCCATTCTTTTCGTTTCTATCCCTAAACTGTTGATTCATGTGGACTAACATTCAACTGTTTCCCGAAGACTACATCCTGCTAGAATCCCTTGCTCTGATAAAGCTCTTAGTCCGCGTTCGCCTGTCTGAGACACTCTCCCCTCAATCCACCCTAGGGGATCTCTCTCCATTTATATTTATTGTTGCTTTTAGCACATCATATGCCTTCATTAGCTAAGATGTCTGCTAATTTGTTGGTTGTTCAGCGCACATGAGTGAAACTCAAGGTTCTCATGTTCTGCAAGTGGGATTGAATCCTTTGATAGACTTGCAGAAGCCTCCAATGTCTTGAAACTTTTTCTGGAGCTGAGCCATAGCAAATTCTCTTGACCAAATTGATAATCAATTCAGAATCGGCTTCAATTATAATGTTATGAAAATTTGAGTCCCTCGGGATTTCTAAGAATTGCTCCATAGCCATGAGCTCTACCATATTGTTTGTGGCTTTCCCCAAATTACTATGAAAGATGATTATTATACGACTCTTTTCATCCCTTATCACTCCTCCATAACCAGCCATGCCCGGGTTTCCTCTTGAGGCCCCATCAATATTACATTTCAAAAAACCTTGAGGGGGGGGGGGGGGGGGTTGCCAGAAATTCGTATCAACAATTATATGATTTGCATTTTTGTTTTTTCCCTTTAGGGTGATCCTCTGCATTCCCAACTGCATTATTATTTGCACATCAGTATCTTTCGGTTGGTTCTCAAGGTGGTTTTTAATGAGAGTTCCTACTGTCTCATTGAGTTGTCCTAAAATCTGTTCCATGATGCACTGGGAAGAACCTTTCCTGTTTTTGAATATTTTGTTGTTGCGTTCTTTCCAGACATCCCAGATTAGAAAGCTTGGAGCTAAAGCCCAAGCTTTGTTGACTATTTCATTATCTGAGAAATTTTTCCTCCACTTCTTTAAGGTGCTTGTAATACTCCCTATGTTTCTATCTGTTTGTCTGAATATTGAGGCAATCCAATTCCACAATGTGGATGTGAATGGGCAGAGGTTTAGAAGGTGATCCATAGTTTCTTCTTGAGCTTCACATAGCTGGCATTTAGATGGACCAACTACCCCTCTTTTCCTCAGGTTTTCCCAGGTTAGAATTTTTTTATGTTGTACTAACCACATGAATAGTTTGATCTTCATCCATCTTTGATTCTGCCATAGGTCCTTCCATACCCCATCAGGGTTTGGAAAATCAAGCCCAATTTCTATGTGCTTAGCCTCTTTGAGGTTAAAATTGCCTTCATTGTTATTGCCCCATCTCAGCTGGTCTGAATCTGCTGATGTCAGTATCTTTCTCTGTTCCAGGATAGCTGATAGAGCTTCTACCTATGCCTTCAAAGGGGAGTCATCACTGTATTCCAAGTTCTTCCATATCCTCCATTTTCCCTCACTTTTTTCCTGGTCCCAGAATTCATTTACTCTGAGTAACCTTTTGTTATCAGTATCGTTCTTGAGATTTGCAAATTCTTCTCTTAGCAATTTGGGTTCCTATTGCCACTTATCCTCCCAAAACCATGCAAGATTTCCATCTCTGATTTCCCAGAAACTGTGTTTCTAAACAATGTCTCTATTCTCCCAGGTTTTGTTCCAAATGTGGGAGCCTTTGATGATCCCAGACATTCTAATGTGACCCCTGTCTTGCAAATTGTTTGCATATTTCTGTTTCCAAATTTGGGCCCAAGGGGAAGCTAAATCTTTTAACCATCTCCACCAAAGTTTTGTCCCCAAACTTTTTTTAGCAATTCAGGATCATCTAGTCCCAAACCTCCATGTGACTTAGGTTTATAGATCTTTTCCCAGGCTACCAAGGACCATTTTTTTTCTCTTCCCCTTTACCCCAAAGAAAATCTCTTTGTATATTTCTGCATAGTTGCATGACTCCTTTAGGAGCTGAAGGACTGAAAACATAAAGATGGGGACCGTTTGTAAGATAGCTTTTGTTAGTACGAGTCGTCCTGCTAGGTTCAAAGACCTACTTGTCCATTTCTGTATTTTTCCATGTAGCTTATTAATCACAGGCTCCCAAACCATTTTGCTCAGAGGTTTGTCAGTTAGCGAAACTCCCAAGTATTTGGAGAGTAGCATGCTCTTTGAAAGCCTAGAATTCTGGATATATTTCTCTGAATAGCAATGTCAGTATTGAAAAAGAAAATCTTTGTTTTGGAAAGGCTTACCTCTGTGCCCACATCCATTGCAAAGTCTTTCAGGATTTGTTTGTAGGCTAGTGCTTCCCTAACCATTGGTGTTCCTTGTAGCATAGTATCATCCACAAATTGTTGATGGGTCAAAGCATCTCCGTTCATGGTGAGTTTGACACCCTGGATTTTACCTTCTGCTTTGGCAGACTTGATATCTTTGCCAAGCCCTTCCATCATGAGAATAAAGAGAAAGGGTGAGAGAGGATCTCCTTGTCTGAGACCTCTCATCGGATTAAAGGGCTTGGATGGTGATCCATTTACCAGGATTGAAAAACTTGAGGTAGTTACAAGTGCCATCACCCTTCTTACCCAGTTATGGTCAAATCCATATGCTATAAGAACTCTCCTTATGTAATTCCACCTTGTCTTATCATAAGCCTTTTCTAGGTCAAGTTGCATAATCATTCTCGCCTGCCTATTACTTATGAGTGAGTGAACCACCTTGTGTGCTTGAATGATATTGTTTAGAATTTGTCTGCCTTCCACAAACCCAGTTTGTTCCTCAGATAATAGGGTTGGGAGAAGGGGCTTAACCCTGTTGGCAATAGTTTTGGAAACTATTTTATACACCGCATTGCATAATGCTATTGGTATGAATCTGTCTAGTGTCATAGCATTATCATGTTTTGGAATTAAGGATATGAAATAGGTATTTAGTGCCTTCAACACAGTATTATTTTTTCTCGAGTCTTCCACCACATCGAGGATATCCTGCTTGGTAATTTTCCAACATGCTTTAAAGAAGTCAACATTAAAACCATCCGGACCTAGTGCCTTCCCATTTTGCATTTCTTTGATGATTTCGCTGACCTCCTCTTCATTCACAAGTCTGTTTATATTGTAATTGTCTTCTCGTGTCACAAGCTTAGGAATGTGCCTTTTAAAATCCCTAATGAATTGTGATCTGTCCAAGAGAGGTTCCTATGCTAATCCTTGGAAATGTTTAACCAACTCAGCTTCTATTTCTTTGTGGGTGACGAGTTGATTCCCCCTAGAGTCTTTGATTTTTGAGATCCTGTTATGAGACCTGTGATCCATTGTAGATTTGTGAAAAAACCTTGAGTTCCTTTCTCCTTCTTTTAACCATTGTACCCTTGACTTCTGTTTCCAAAATATCTCCTCTTGTTTGCATAATTCTTCCCATTCTTATTGATGGTAGTGAGCTTGTTCTTTTCTTTCCCCGTTGAAGCCTTCTGTAATGAGGATCTGGTTAATTTCATGTAGCTTTTGTTCTGCCACTTTTTTTGCTTCAAAAATGTTGCCAAACTCATTCTTATTCCAATCTTTAAGCCTATTTTTCATATGTTTCAATCTTTTATGCAGGAGGAAAATGTTAGTGCCCTAAACTTGCATATCCTCTGTCCACCATTTTTCAATATTGTTGATAAAGTTTGGATGGGTGAGACAAATGTTTTCAAACCTGAAAGGTTTGTTTCTTGGAGTTCCTATAAAGGATGCTTCAAGTTGAAGAGGCCAATGATCCAAGCCACCAAAAGGGAGTATCATCACTGACAGGTCAAGGCTTGTTAGAATAAGGTCCTCCGAGATAAGAAATTTGTCTAGTTTTGAGGCTACCTGAGACTCTCCTCCCCTTTTGTTATTCCAGGTAAATATGCCATTACTTGTCTATGTGTCTACTAGCCTCATATTGTTTATAAAATTATGAAATGTTATGGAGTCTCTGCCTAGTGACCTCGTTCCACCTTTTTTTTCTGACAGTGACCTAAACATATTAAAGTCCCCATCCAAAACCTAGGGGATGCCCGAATGTATGTCTCTTAAATCCTCCAGTGAAGTAAGAAGTCTTAGTTTGTCTTCAGGTTTCTGTGGACCATAAACATTTGTGATTAAATAAGATTCCTTATCCCCAAAGGTTGAATAACCATTGATAAGTAGTTCCTAGGTTCTTCAACATCTAGGATTCCTATTTTCTAAGGGTTCCATAGTGTGAGAATTCCTCCTACTATTTTATCTGCTTTGACTTCTAGATATTCATATTTGTTCAACCATTTGTTGTGAATTTCTCTTATTTTTTCTACTAAACATTTTGTTTCCTAGATAAAAATCATATCTGGTTTTTCTTCTTTCATTCTATTACTAAGATTCCTTTGCTTCCTTTTACTCCATAGACCCCTAATATTCCATGTTGTGAGATTCATTAAGAAATATTTGTAAATGAGTAACTAATTAGGTCTTTCATCTTACCTGAATCAATCATGAGTTTTCCACACTCTATCAGCATCTCATTCTGTTTTTTCCTACCTCTTTTCTTTCCTAGGTTCCTAGGAGCTAGTTTCGCTACTACCTTCATTGTTTTCACCCCTTCGTTGTCCTAATTATCATGGTTTCTTTTTCCTCCCGAACCTTTTGTCTGAGTTCTCCATAGGAACAGTTGTTGCACTCTGTTGAACTCCTCTTGTGGTAGCGAATCCATTCCTTTGGTGGTTCCCCACACCAGGAACTTTTCTAGATCTAGATGCTCCCTATCAAGAATATCTTGCAGTTCATGATCTTCTGTTCCCACCTCGCTTGGGGTCATCTCTTGGTCCCTATCAAGCTCCATTGTGTTCAGCAGATCCTCCTTTTGTTGATTGTTGTCATGTGTGTCCTCCATACTCTCTTCCTTTTCCTTCTCCATAGGGCTTACCTCCAGAGTCTGAATTGCATTATTGTGCTCCTCTTCTTCTTCTAGTAACTTGTACCTATTCGAACTTGACTGTTTTTCCTCATTTATTTTCTTTTGGTACTTTCTCCCTCCTTTACCTTTGTTTCCCACGTTGCTAAAGCTTTCAGTTTCTTTCCCTAGGGTAGCTTTAGTTCTGCTTTCCATTTTGTTTAAGGGGAAATCCCTGAATAGATTCCCATGTTCATGACACTTACGACATCTGAAAGGAACGTGATCATAGTCCACCGCTTGTACCCATTCTTCATCAAAAACTTCCAAAATAACTTCGTCCTATATAGCTCCAGAGAGGTCCATCTCTACGCAAATATGGGCAAAGGAGGTATACTTTCCCCTTCTAGTGGCCTCCGATATTTTAACAAAGTGCCCTAGTTTATTTCCTATTGCTTTTAATGATTCTGGCTACCAATAATCCAGTGGTAAGGAGTAGAGCCTTACCTAAACCAGGACCGAAGTAAATGTCTCACGCTCCGGGACAAAATTCATTACCCAAGGCCACATATAGAGGCCTGCAGCAGCATAGAAGTAGGGACCTCCTTCAAACACCCTGTCTTTATCCTCAATGTTCGTAAAAACAACAGTGAAGAAACCCTTTGATCCAAGGTGAAAATCTATATCCCCCTTAGGTTTCCAATGATTCTTTATCCATGCCTGTAAAGCCTTCTCCGTTGGCCATAACCCCATGAATTTACAAATGACTGCATAAGTCGCCATGTGTTCTCTATGCACCTATAGCACTGGATCACTTAACACAACTCTGGGTGTGATAGTTTCCCTAGGCTTACACAGTCCAGTTCGATTTCTGGTATCCACTTTCTGATTTTCTCCTTCTATTCTTTTTTCTTTTCTGACTTCTTCCTGCGTATTTTCCTGCCCCTGTGTACCTCTGTTGTCATGTTTCCCTTCTCCTAAAATCCCGATTTCAGCCTCCAGAGGTTTCTTGAATCGATTGGAGACTGCCTGACTGTAGGAGGGAGTGGAACTCCCCCCCTCTCACCTCTCCATGGTGCCCAATGCTTAACTTCTACTGCAAACCCTAGCTCTCTCTACTCCTCCGACCAGGAAAATCAACAATCAACTTTTTTTATATTATAACTTCATTGTAATATAATATAAATTTCTGGGACACCATTCTTATTATATATTAAATATCATACAACATTATTAAGATTTAATGATTATTTAACTAATATTTTTTTTTATTATATAAAATATTATTGGTCTATTTATAAGAGAGAGAGCCAAATTATATAGGTACTGTGTCATATGAGCGAAGTGCATTGAAGAAATTGCTTTGTATATATAGGGTACGTTTTCTACATATAAATTAAGACTGGCACAAGTTAAAGGTTTTTCCTCTTTGTTTTTTGGGTAAGTATTTAATATTAATATTTATTTGTAAAGGGAGAGAGAGGTAGAGGAACATACAGAAAAACCTAGAAAATTTTAGATAAATAGATGTATAGAAATAGGGAGGGAGATGGAGAGAGAGAGAGGAAAAAGAGGGAAGAAGAGAGTGAGTGAGAGTGAGGAGATAGAGAATTCGAAGAGAGGTCGGAGAGAAATAGAAGAGAATATGAAAGAGAAAGGGAGTATGGAGGGAGAGAAGGAGGGAGGGAGATAGGCAAATAGAGAAAGAGATTGAGAGAGAGGGAGAGAGATGAGGTATTTAATATTAATATTTATTTGTAAATAGTTTATATATATATATATATATATATATATATATATCTATATATATATAAATAAAGTAAGGTTTATTATAAAATAAATATCAAATTGATGTAATTGTTATTAAGATTTAGTAATTATTTAGCTTATGCTAAATATTTCTATAAACATTTTTATTGTAGGTTTGATGTTTTGCATTGTT
Source organism: Pinus tabuliformis (assembly GCA_031772625.1). Taxonomy (NCBI): domain Eukaryota; kingdom Viridiplantae; phylum Streptophyta; class Pinopsida; order Pinales; family Pinaceae; genus Pinus; species Pinus tabuliformis. The sequence continues at coordinate 426,517,424 of CM062815.1, forward strand.
ATATAATTGTTATATTCCAATTATATAGTATGCATCTTATTCTAGAGAGAAGAGTGAAAAGGGAGAGAAGGGGAGGTAGAAGGAGGGAGGGAGGGACATAAAATTTGGGAGGTTGAGAGGGAGAGAGAGGTAGAGGAACATAGAGAAAAACCTAGAAAAATTTAGATAAATAGATGTATAGAAATAGGGAGGGAGATGGAGAGAGAGAGAGGAAAAAGGGGGAAGAAGAGAGTGAGTGAGAGTGAGGAGGTAGAGAATTCGAAGAGAGGTTGGAGAGAAATAGAAGAGAATATGAAAGAGAAAGGGGGTATGGAGGGAGGGAGAGAGGCAAATAGAGAAAGAAATTGAGAGAAAGGGAGAGAGACGAGAGAGAGGGGGAGTGATAGAGGGAAAGGGAGAAAGAGAAGTACGAGAGGGGGAAAGAGAGAGAGGGGGGATGATAGAGGGAAAGGGAAAGAGTGATGGAGAAAGAGAAAGAGTGAGAGAAAGATAGAGAGGGGAAAGAAGGAAAGATGGATAGAAGAGGGAGAGGGAGAGAGGGGTGATCCAAGAGAGAGAGAGAGGGATAAGGGGAGTGGGCTGAAGGAAGAGAGATAATGAGTAAGAAATATGAAGGGAGAGGGAGAGGTAGAGAGAGGGGAGAGAGAGAGGAGAGAGTGGAGAGGGAGGAAGGGGGAGTGGGATGCTAATTTTTAGGGCTAATTTATTCTTTTTTGTAGATAATTGCATTTTTAAACTTGTTCAACATTTTCATATTACATTCTCCCCATAACATCGTATCATCATTAGAAATAATGTAGAGAGAAAAATAAAATCAATAATGCAACGAAACATAAAGGAACAAGAGAAGAAAAACATACACAATAGAGACACCAATGTTTTTTGTCAAAGACGAGGGAAAAGCCTCACAAGGGGGAAACCCATAAATCAATACTTCTTCTTCTATTAGATATTCATCAATGTTTAGCTAAGATACAAAAGCAAATTTGTTGTCACTAAGAATAACAACTACCTTCTATATGTTATGTGCTTTTTAGGGTTATGCAACTTTTGGGGAAAATGCACCTAGAAACCTATTGATAGGATTTGGATTCTACGAGCCTTATTGGCTTATTGAATTTTTCAATGCATGCATTGTGGTTCACCTGGTGGGAGCATACCAAGTAAGAAAGAATTTTCTCATCCTTTCTTTTAGTTCTGCTAGATTGAAACTCTAATGTCTTTGTTACCCATAGAAACTTCATTGTAAATCATTTCATGTCACTATTGCAAGTATATTGTCATCCAATGTTTGCTTGCATTGAAGCATGGTTTTCTCATACTTGGCCAGATAATAAATTCTTCAAGGAGGGAATTCCCATATGCATGCCCTTTTGTGGGTGGTGCAGAGTCAATCTCTTCAGATTGTGCTAGAGAACTGCATTTGTGGTGTCAACCACTGGCATTGCCATCATATATCCATTATTCAATGATGTGTTGGGAATTTTGGGTGCTCTGAATTTCTGGCCATTGGTAGTCTACTTTCTAGTCGACATGTACATTGCACAGAATAGAGTCCCAAGATGGACAAGCAAGTGGACCATTTTCCAAATATTTAGCTTCATATCTCTTCTTATAACAATGATAATCATTGTTGGATCCTTAAAAGTCCTTGTGAAAGATAAGGAGACATAGAGAGGCCTTTCTATATGGTATTTAAAAATTCACAGATGTTATAATGCTTTGTTCCTGTTGCTCGCAAGGTATAAAAAGTTTGAAGTGAAAAAATCAAAGAAGAATAAGAGGCAATCTTAGCCTCCAGCTACGTGTTGGGAACGAGCCGCATCATCCAACACAAACAATTTTTAATAACTTCATAGTTATAATCATGGATACATTACTAAAGTTGAATTATTTATTTGCACATTAATAAAACAATATATCTGACTCACTGTAAATTTCAATACAACCCCCATTTGACCAACTCTATTTTTAATCGTAGGAGAATTAGCACTAGCACCTCTCTTACTCAGGCCCAACAAGTTTGGAGGATGCTTCAAGATCTTGGTGACATTGCATTTGCATTTCCATATACTTCCATTGTCCTTGAAATTTAGGTATAGCTCAATATTTTTTGTTCATTTCTATATTTGAATCCTTTGGACAACCAGAAACTACAAGGATAATTATGAGGCTTCCTCTAATTTACAACTATGCAAGATACTCTCAATTCAACACCCCTAGAGAACCTGACTATGAAAAAGCAATTTTTTTGTCACTAAGCATAACAACTATCTTCTATATGCTATGTGATTTTCTGGGTTATGTAGCTTTTGGGGAAAATGCACCTGGAAACCTATTGACAGGATTTGGATTCTACGAGCCTTACTGGCTTATTGACTTTTCCAATGCATGCATTGTGGTTCATCTGGTGGGAGCATACCAAGTAAGAAATAATTTTTTCATCCCTTCTTTTAGTTCTACTGGATTGAAACTCTAACGTCTCTATTACCCATATAAACTTCATTGTAATTCATTTCATGCCACTGTTGTAGGTATATTGTCAACCAATGTTTTCTTGCATTGAAGCATGGTTTTCTCATACTTGGCATGAAAATAAATTCTTCAAGGAAGGAATTGAAGCTCTTAATAGGTCATCGAGCTTATCATGGGCATGTTCTAGATTGAGATTTCCTTGAGGTAGGTTGAGTTATGTGTTGTTTTAGGGTTATTTGAGATCAATGACAGGTAGAACATGTTTATACCTCTTTCAGGTATATGGTTACATTCCTATATAAATTATAATCACTTGCACAATTTCATTGAATAGATATGATGTTTTTAGGTACCCAATTCTATCTTAACTATTAGTTAATCCCAATTATTTATGGTCGAAGGGTTTAACACCATTTTGAGAATAGGCATCTATGCAGGCCATTTAATTGAATTCCTGAAGAGACATGCATAGATAATGTATCGCACATTAAATTAATCTAATTGGATGTTGCCTTCTTTATGAATGCTAGAAAAAATGCTTGAGAACTTCAAAAAATGCATGAAAAAAGTTTCAAAAGAGTTTGAGAACTTTGATTGTCAGAATGAGTTGCTAGAGGATATGCAATGAAAAAGTTATAATAATATTTCAAGAATATCTCCTGATTTGCAAATTTCTCCAGGGGTCGAGTTTGTTCAATGCCAAGAGAGGAAACAAACAGTCAGGCAAGATTCTTTCCAACAAGCTTTGCAGGTGGGGAGTGAGGGTGATCAGAATGAAATCCAGATGGGGAAACATCCCATTGCCTCATTACCTTTTGTCAACTGTGAGCAACAAAATCCAGAGCTTGAGGAATAATGCCAAATGGTAAAAGTGGGGTGTTGTTACAACCCCCACCAGGTAAGCAATTTAGTTCCATAGTCCTGATTTCAATTATTGAAACTCATGCGCTCAAAGCTCTAGGAAATGGCACAGAATGGAGAGATTAAAGAAATTTGGTTTGAATTAGCACTAGCATCTCTCCCATTACTTCACTTTCAATATATGATAATTAAAGAAATTTGGTTTGAATTAGCGCTAGCATCTCTCCCATTACTTCACTTTCAACATATGATAAAAAAAAACGCCTGTAAAGAAACATAATCGCATAACATTTTTACTATTGCCTTAGGACATTTCCTTTGCGACGTATGGTGCAATAGCTAGTTTAATTATAATTAATAAGAAAAATATCCAGAAAAAAATCATTTTTTCTATAAATTAAACTACACCTATATCAAATAAAAACATTATCTCAAAATAATTATTATAATATATAATATTTAAAATATATTTATGAAATTATATATATATATAAAGTCTTCCAACTTAACTTTACAAGGAAATGATGGAAAAGATCTTAATAGCCAAGAATCGCGGTGATTTAAATTAATTCAAACTTACCATCATGCCATCTTGCTTGAAATAAAACCTCCAGTTAACACGTGCATTGACAAGTTTTAAAATATTGGGCAAAAAAATTTGCTGACCGTTCACCCGACTCCTTTTTCAAAATTCCCTTTTCTCTAATTTTATATTATTATTACTTTCGAGTATTTTATCATCTTTAATATTCTTTTTCGGATGATGTTTCTCTTACGATAAAGGTGATACTCGTAACATCATATAATTTTATCATGATGTAAAATTTATATAATATATTTTTTTTAAATTAAAATTAATAAAATATTAAAAATCATAAAATGGCATATATTTGCAAATTATAATAATTAATATTTTAGAATAGAAGTTCTTGTGATTCATGATCACATCAATGTTTTAGGATGCATGGATGCATTTCAAATTTTTATTAAGGTTTATTTTTTGAAGAACTTCCGTAGGAGTTTTAAATGGGTGGATTTTAAAATATTGATGTGATAATTAATCTATTAATTTTTTTTTTATAATTGTAACAATATTTTCGGTTTGGGTAGTAAGTTTCAGGGTGGTAAAGTTTTCCGGCGGAAAGAGGTTTAAGAAGAGGATTGATCCTAAGGATGAGGTTTAAGAAGAGGATTGATCCTAAGGATCGATCTTCCAGGGCTCATCTTTCTTTTATTCAATAGACTACAGATAAAATCGCAAGGATCCTGAAAAAGTATAATATTCCTTTTTCTTTTAGACCCCTTTGCACTATTCGAAGTTCTCTTCGTTTGGCCAAGGACCCTATTAACCTTAAGGATGGGAACGGTGTTTATATGATTCCTTGTTCATGTGGGACTCCTTGTGAGACTTGCCGGTCCATAAATCAAAGGATTTGTAAACATGCTGCAGACATAAAACATGGAAGGGGGTTCATCTTCCTTTTATTCAAGGGACCACGGATATAATCGCGAGGATTCTGAAAAAACATAATATTCCTTCTTCTTTTAGACCCCTTCGCACTATTCGAAGTTCTCTTCGTTCGGCCAAGGACCCTATTAACCCTAAGGATGGGAAGGGCGTTTATATGATTCCTTGTTCATGTGGGGCTCCTTATATTGGTGAGACTGGTCGGTCCATAAATCGAAGGATTTGTGAGCACGCTGCAGACATAAAGCATGGAAGGTCTCGCTCCTCCGCATTGGCTGAACATGCGGAAAAAACTAATCATCACATTTGCATAGAAGAGGCGAAGGTCATCGCTAGGATTAACCACTTCAATCATCGGAAATTCAGAGAAGCCTTAGAGATCGAACAAAGGCCCGTTAATCTGAACAGAGACAATGGTTGGAGTATTAGCATGTGTTGGATCCCTGCTCTTTCTTCCTAGATTTTTCTTGTTTTCTTGGTTATTTTCCTAATTTTTACTTTTCCTGTGTTTTTTTTTCAATAATAATAAAGTTAAAATTAGCTAATTAATTAATTATTATCTCAAAATTCTTATTGAAATTGATATTGATGATGATGGTGGTGGTGGTGGTTAACGTTCACTGAGACCAAACTTTGGTCTATCGGACCTAAAGAAACAAATTATTTAGTTTGATTTAAAATTTTATTCCTATGCTCAAAAAGCTTGGAGAGAAGCCTTTCTAGCTCACTATAATTTTGACATTGTAAAAGGCTAGGAAGGTCAGTATTGTGACAAAGATTATGAAACTGAGATCTAATGTGGTTGTACACGGGGCACTCTAAGAGGAAGTGGTTTTCATCCTCGATTTTCCTACTCTCATAGAGAAAATCCTTTCCATCCATGGTGTTTTAGGAACCGCCCAACGACCTGTTTCACTATGGAGCTCATGAGAGTTCGTTTTAATCTTTGCTATATTAATTTTCTTCTTTGAGCTAGTTAAAATAGAGAGATACTTTTGATCTTCTAGGGTGGGGTTGATGACCTTCTTATAATAACTTAATTTTCTTTTAGCTGCTAAATCTTTCTTACACCACATTTTTTCTTTGAACTTAGAAGTAACAATATTTTTAATGTTATTAATGTTTTGCAATGCATCATTCTCGTTGATCTCCCAATAGTTTAACTAGGCCCTCGTGTCTTTGTACCACCCCCGTTTGAGCCTTAGGTGGTTTTGGTTGGAATTTAAAGCTAGCTTAGGAAGTCTATGATCTCCTATGTTATTGAGTTTGTGCTTGTACAACAGAAGCCTAATCATTACTAGGCTCTCGATAGGGGAAAGACCTACTTCTATAAGGAGAATATGATAGGGTGTAATGCTTTTAATTTTTAGGTTATACGCTATAAAACGCTTCTGGATTTGCTCAATCTTTCTCCAGGATTCTTTAGAGATGTTGCAACCCCAAACCTCACATCCATATAAGATAGCATGAGTGACTAAAGTTTCAAAGAGGAACTTCTTTTTATCCCACATTACGAGGTTTGTCGTTTTACAATTATTTTCACGACCAAAATAAGCTTTCCACCCCCCATTAATCCTTTTCTCAATGCTATAGTTTCAGTTGAGCTTGTGATAAATATCAATTCCTAGGTACTTGTAAGAATACACTTCCTCCAAGTTATTATTGTCATACATAAAATTAGCAGAAGTGTCATTCCTGGATTTGATAATCATAACTTTTGTTTTGTCAGTGTTAACAGTCATACCCATGGTAGAGCAGAAATCCTTAAAATAAAATTATTTTATTGATCTTATTTATTTCTTAATTCAAAAATAATATTAGTTATTAATTTAAAAATTCTGATAGATTAATAAAAAAACAGAAAGTTAGTTATTTATTTAATTAATTATTATTATTATTATTATAGTTTTTTAATCTAAAAATTCTTATTGATATTATATTTTTAATATAATTTAATAATATTAATATGATTTGATATTAAATGAAATTATTTTATTTATTTCTCAATTCAAAAATAATATTAATTATTATTATTATTATTATTATTTAATTTTAGGTCAAAGGCTTAATTAGTTATTTCATTTTTTAGTGAAACTAGTTGTTATTTCTAACGACTAGTTCGCTGTTCTCATCATCTATTTATTCCGTTTTCTAGATCTGATTCCTCATTTTGCCCTAAAAATGAACCACACTGGTTGGTTCAAAACGCGTTAACCAGATTTTATTTTATGTGATTTTTACGAAAATGCTGTTACAATTAATATGGATCACAAAAGCCTAAATTCTATATTTATTTTTATATTTAAATAAAGAGAAAAATACATTTCAAAATCAATATAATTTTCATTATTTAAAATTTTAAATAAATATCTGAAAAAATATTCTAATTTAAATAATAAAAAGTTATTTTTCAATTGAGAAAAATTATATCAAATAAATAATGATATGAGGTAACACATTTCAAAATCAATATAATTTTCATTATTTAAAATTTTAAATAAATATTTGAAAAAATATTCTAATTTAAATAATAAAAAGTTATTTTTCAATTGAGAAAAATTATATCAAATAAATAATGATATGAGGTAACAATTTTGATTCGATGAGGAATTTTTGGTTAGAAATTAGGATAATTTTTTTCCAAGAAATTTGATGTGGAAGTGTTTGAAATATTTCTTTTTATGACAAGAATAGATTCAGCCGTTTCAAGGATTTTATCCAAAATTCTGAAGCTTGACAGTGGTAATTTAAATTTTTTAAAATTGTGATCATATTTTTTTTTAGAATCAGGTGAAAATGAAATTGTCTGAACGTTTTGACTTACGCCATAAATAAAAAGTTATTTTCCAATTGAAGAAAATTATATCAAATAAATAATGACATGGCGTAATAATTTTGATTGGATGCTGATTTTTGTTTGTTGGAATTTAGGATAAAAAATTTCAAGAAATTTGATATGGAAATGTTTGATTTTTTTGGGTAAAAATAAACTGAGCACCATCAAAAACTTCATTCTGAAGTTTCACTCTGCTGTCATCTAGATTTTTCAAAATTTCAAATAGTTTTTTTAAATCACGCGAAAATGAAATTATATGGACTGTTTTGACTTAAGCAATAAATAATAAGTTGATAGCCGAGAGGGAAGCTACCTTCCTGATAAAGAGTAAACTTATATTTGTGTCACAATATCAGAAACATCAATGAACTTTTAATCCATTAAAACAATTTAAAATTTTACCTCAATTTAAAATTTTACCTCAGAACCAAATATGAACACGAAATTAAAAATCCCATTATTTTATTTTAATATCATCATCACGTTATTTTATTTAATATCATCAATCGTTGCAGGGCAAGTATTGAAAGTCCCCTTATTTTAATATCATCAATAATTGCCTGGCAGGACAATCTTGAAGGGCCACGAGATGATAACCTACTCTACTGATGCAAGCTGACATCACGCTCGGGAAGACAAACCTTCGGACCACTTTTCAAAATAAGCAGCAGCGCCATTAGTCCACTTGGCAGCTTGTCCCCATAGCTCTGTCATCAATTTTCATGGTTGCCGACGAACCCACCTAACTGAAGACTTTTTGCGTTCACCAAACCGCAGACGTATACAGCCCACAGCCCACCGTGGCCCCTTTTCTCCTTCAATCAATCTGGTTTATTTGATTAATCTGTTTCTGTTGTATAACACGAAAATCGAATGCATTGTCTGGCAGAAGCCCATTCAATCTACAAGTCACATTCCTATCCGTTTCTTCCATTTCAATGCTTAACATAGCAATCATCCTGGTAATTGCGAGCAGCTTCAGGCCCATTTTAATAAGAGGGTACGTAGCCCAAGCGGCCTGCCCACATTTCTTTGACAATGGAGGGCGATTCAAGATAATGTCTGGTACAACCCTCCGCCTGCCCAATAATCAAAATCCCCCTTTCCAATTTAATGCAATTCAAAATCAACCTTTTGGAACTAAAGTTTGGATCAGATTGGACATTGCTGTCCGAATCAGTTCAAACTCTGGTTTTGATTCTTATATATACATGTATAAACTGAGTGATACATGTGGCAGTGGAGGAGGAAGCAGAAGTGGCAATTGCATTGATAGAGAGGCCATTATTATTAGAATCATTATTTACTGATTCAGGGGTAGCAGGGATGTATTCATATTTGGCCCTAATAACGTTCATGATAACCTGCTTCATACCACCCTCCTTGCAATTTCAGGGTGAGATGACGACGGGTCGGGTTTCCCTCAATTCCACAATTTCAGTGAAGGGGCAAGAGTTTTGGATGTCCAAGAATGGGACCTTTGCATTAGGCTTTTATCCTGTGTCTCGCCAATTGTATGTGTTGGGCATTCTGTATGTAGGCATACCGGGCAATAATAACAAACCTGTTTGGATGGCAAATAGGTATGTTCAACTCTGCATTTTTATTTGCAACATTTTGTGTGCCTGTCGTTATCGTTAAAAGAGATTTGAAGCTATTAAGATTCAAGAGATACAGCCAATGGTGAATAACTCCTTTCAGGCTATCGTACAAACTAAGAGAAAACTTCCCCCACATAAAACCAAAATGCCTTTTATTAACATAAGAATCTGTTTATTGATGGGTTGTTGGGTGGCATGCTGCCACCTGCCAAGGTTGGATTCCCTCAAGAATAAGTTATTTGGACTGAGTGCAAGTCCCGGCTATACTTAGCCAAATGAAGGTGCTTGCTTTAAGTAGCTTCTCCCTTTTAAATTTGATCTAAACTCAAATAGTATTACATTCTTAAACAGTATTATGAGCTTGCATATGCCGGTATCCAGGCATGGAGCAAAGCCAATAGTTAACTTTGTTTCATTCTCTTTGGGATGTCTGGAATCTGTAATTGAGATAAAGACGTCTATTATATTTAGCTTAAAGTTAAGTATAAGGAACTTGCTAATCAATCTTATTTCAAAAATTTGAAAAAACGAACTACTTGGAAATCATCAATGGTGTTGCTATTTCTCTACTGAAGCTCACTGCACGGAATGATGGGAGAGTATCATCAATTCTGGTGTTGCTACTTCTCTCGTGAAGCTCAGTACATGCCTTAGGAGATGAAAAAAATTACAAAGATCTGAGAACAGCAGACGAGAGCTCATAACTCATTATCTGAACTTCTTGCTTCTTGATACCTGTACCAGAGAAAGTCTACCCTCCAACTCCCACCAATTAGGATCCAAGGCCTGGTGATTGTCTGCTGTGTAGATTGCTGGTTTGGGCCATCCGAGTCATCTCCTCTACCCTCCAACTCCCACCAATTAGGATCCAAGGCCTGGTGATTGTCTGCTGTGTAGATTGCTGGTTTGGGCCATCCCAGTCATCTCCTCTATAGCTATCTCTCCTTTTCACCATAACATCATCCATGACAACCCGGTACCTGTGTAGCCTCAACATCTTGTCGAGGATGTCTTTCAATTCCTTGCAGTCCTTTTTGCCCCATGCTGCCCTTCACTTGTTTACTCCTCCTGAGATTTATCTCGATCATCTTTGAATGAATGAAGACTTGAGGAGCAGGAGCCAGCCACGTTACACCAGCCTTCAACTCTCTGTCGTTGCATTTAGCGTAAGGTCCTAATCATAGCTTTTGAGAAGATCGTTCCTGTTGTTTGGCTGACATGCAGCCAAGCTGTTTCTTTTTCTCATCAAGGCGTGATCATTGGCCTTAGTACCATATTTGGTGGGCAATATTAAACATCATGTGGTAAGTGAATGTTTGATTCTTTCTGTCCTGTTCATTGAATATTATTTTATTCTCATTCAAGAGAGAAGATGTAAAGGCAGTGAGTGAATCAGTAACTTACTATATGGTGCTTAATATTTGCTGTGAAAGTGTGTAAAATGACAGGGAGAACGAAAGCGGTAGGAATTATATTAATGTCCAAAGATCACCAAATCGGGTCGATGGGAATCATGAATGCCAATTCCTTATCATCAAGTACAGAGATTAGTCAGCAATGTTCAAATTGGAATGCATGGAAAAATAGCCCCCAAAAAATACACCCTCTGTTTTTGCATTTTTACGTTCGTCTCTTATGTTTGTTACTGTATTGCTTTTGTATTAGCCAACTCATCTTTCATATATGTTACGGTAGTGTCTTTATATCGTGAAATTTCCTGTTTGGATGCATAAGTTCTTGGATTGCAGTGATGATCGACTTTTATTATTGTATTGTCTATGTATCTGTTAAATTTGAAGGTTTGCGGTTTTGTGTTTGTCAGAGACCAGCCAGTAAGTGAAGAAGGATTCCTCACTCTTGGCCAAGATGGAAATCTTCAACTGGGAGATGGACAATCAACAGTCTGGATGGCTGAGACCACTGGATTGTCCGTTGAGTCAGGGGAGATGCAAGATTCGGGCAATTTTGTTCTCTACAACTCCGACTCAAACATTGTTTGGCAAAGCTTTGCATCTCCAACAGACACACTACTACCAGGACAAGAATTGACACAATCTTTAAACCTCACCAGCTGGAATTCTTCTACTGATGTATCTAGAGGCCATTACTTTCTCAAAATAATGCAAGAGTCAGAATCTCTGAAGATTGCATTGAATTACAATATCCCTAATGAATTTTTCAATTATTCATACTGGTCAGGGCCCATGATATACAACGCTACCGGTTCTGCGGTTGCTTTCCTCAATCTGTCTGGAAGTTTTAGCATGAGCTTCGATGAGCCCTCAAAGGAGTCGGTATATATTTATCATAACAAAAATAGTTTGGCTCAGGATGGTCGAGCGTTGAGGCGGATCACTCTCGAACATGACGGCAATTTGAGATTGTACAGATGGGATGCTAATGTCAGTTCCAGCTGGATTGTAGATTGGGTTGCAGTTTCGAATCCCTGTAGTATTGCTGGAATTTGTGGGAATGGTATCTGTCGCCTTGATGCTGAGGGTAACCCACATTGCAGCTGCCCACCTGGATCAAATCCAGTTGATTCAAATAGACCATTTCTAGGGTGTTTGCCTCTAAATTCTTCACCAGATTGCGTCAACGATATTAATAATGAGTCTTCAAGGTACAAGATTGTGACTGTTCCACAAACAAATTACTATGGTGGAAGTTCAGTCATTTTCAATTACAGAAATATTTCTGCAATGTCTGCATGTCGGGATCTCTGCTTGTCTAATTGCTCATGTGTAGCTTCTGTATATGGGGTTTCTGACCTGAAACCCTACTGTTGGACACTAGGAAGCCTTCTTTTTGGAGGTTTGCAAAATCCCAATTACACATTTTTCATGAAAGTCAGCCTCATTAATAATAGCGGAATGGGATCCTCAAATGGGTACCCTCTCCGGCATTATCAATCCCATCTGAAGATGCTTATTCTAGGAACTATTCTTGGTGCTGTATTTCTGGTGTGCGTGTTTAGTCTTATTTGCAGTAGCAGCATAATTATGATGAAAAATAGACGAAGCTTGGATGCTTCCATTTTTGTTCCTGGGACTCCTGTGAATTTTCCCTTCGTGAATCTGCAGATTGCGACAAACAACTTCAGAGAGAGGCTTGGAACTGGTATGAAAGCCTAACAATTTATCTGCAGAATATAAAGGTTTTGATTTTAAAATTTGTTTTGTACTAATGGGAGACCGCTTTGGCAGGAGGTTTTGGGACTGTATACAAGGGTTCACTCTCAGATGGAACTTTGATTGCTGTGAAAAGGTTGGAGAGATTGCTGCCACAAGGAGAGAGGGAATTTAAAACAGAGGTGACAACAATTGGTGCCATTCACCATAGGAATTTAGTCCGTCTCTGTGGATATTGCTCCGAGGGATTACAAAGGTGAGTGTTTGTTTGCATTCCTTTTGATTTTTGACATCTTCATCTTAGCAAAGAATAGGCCAGAATCCCAGATTACATGTTAAGGTAACAAATCCCTGCTAAAGTGTGGATCACAGAACTACTACTGAAATTTAACTTGTAAATTACTCATTTTAGGCTCCTTGTCTATGAGTTTCTGCCAAATGGATCCCTGGATAGATGGATATTCCGTTCATCTTCGAATGATCCAAGGTTTCTAGATTGGGATACTCGCTACAGCATCTCCTTAGCTACAGCTCAGGGAATTGCATATTTTCACGAGCAATGCAGGGATAGGATCATACACTGTGACATCAAGCCTGAGAACATCTTGCTGGATGAGAACTTTTGCGCTAAAGTATCTGATTTTGGGCTGGCAAAGCTGATGGGAAGGGAGCATTCCCATGTCATTACAATGGTGAGGGGTACCAGAGGCTACCTTGCTCCAGAGTGGGTCACCAATCGCCCTATCACTGTCAAGGCTGATGTTTACAGCTATGGCATGGTCCTCCTGGAAATCATAGGAGGAAGAAGAAATCTTGACATGTCACTTGGAGCTGAAAATTTCTTCTTCCCGGGATGGGCTTTTCAGGTATATGCTTGCTTTTGCTTATTCTGGTCCATCTTCCAAATTTCAAAATTGAAAATGCATTAATGGTAGCAGTGCTTTCGTTCTGAGAAATCTGATTTCTTGATTTGCTTGCAGGAGATGATGAAGGGAAATGCATCAAAAGTAGCGGATAAAAGGCTTTGTGGAGAGCTGGATGAGATTCAATTGATAAGAGTTCTTCGTGTGGCTTTCTGGTGCATCCAAGATGATGTGAACATGAGACCATACATGGGCCTGGTTGTGAAAATGCTAGAAGGTTCAGTTGAAGTGAATGCTCCACCAGTGCCTCAATCAGTGATTGAAATAATGGAGGAAGGTTTGCCAAACATCTACAAAGACACGAGGAGAGACCTTATCTCTGACAATGGCTCCACCAGTAGAGACGTGATGAGTCCAGTAGGCTTCAAAGAAGTGTACTCTCATGCTACTTTTGATTATTCTTCTATATCTATACCACGATAAGTTATAACATATTGCAATTCTTCTATATCTATTCATGGGTACCTTTCAAGCCATGGTGAGAGCATTGATACCTTGTAAGCATGGAGCCACATTGCCTGGAGCTTCAATAACTCTGCATATAGGTCCCATAAAAAATTGGATGTTTTGACTCATATCCTTTGTCTTCCTATATTTTCCACATCCACAAGTTTGGATGTTATCGTCTAATGTCACTCTCGTTTTGGTCCAAATCAGAAAGTTTGAGGTGGATGGGACCAAATCATAAGTTTGAGGTGGAAGGATATATGAGATGCGCTGTAATGTTTGTCACTGTTGCAAAACACTGAATGGCTCAAAGCACTAAAGTTGGGCCCTGTACTTTCCTTTTCCATTTAGTACAAGGTAAAACATTATTAATGCAAACTGATTTTTACTTTTTGGAACGGTCTTACATATACATGACTAAGGGAAACTATTTACTTCAGTCTTGGACAAGGAAAGGAATAGGTGTCTTAATTAATGATTGAATTTTTTAACTATAAGGATCAGCTAATTCAGTCTTTGTTCTATTGTATGTTGTGAATCTCGCTGACATTGCTCATTAAGGTGCCTGTCCCTTAACTGTTCTCCAAGATTAGATGACCTTACAGGAGGTTTACTCAACCGAATCTACATCTCATTACCTAAATGCTTGTTTCAATTATGCATTGTTTCCAATATACAGTTACCATTGACTATTATTCGCTTGCAATGATTGAAAATCCATACACAATCAGTGTATACCTCCCAAGTAATAGTGAAAAGGTTACATTTGAGTGGTGATATTTGCTAGTACAAAACCAAAATTATTTAGCAATTTCAAGTTGTTGTATTGTTAATATTTTTTCAAGGAAAACTTTGCGAGAAACTCAAGGGATGTTTCCCCATATTCATGGAGCGCAGTACTAGTGAATCCATTGGCATACACTAGTGTGCCTCACCTCGTGGATTCAAACCGAACACATGTTAATATGAAACTAGCCAAATGCCCAACAACATTGATAACAATTTGTTGAGCTAACCGATTGGGAAATTGTACTATTCATGATAGTGGAAATGGATCCATGGTTATTGATTCTTTTCCAATAAGGCTGGACTATGTTGTAAATAATTCAATTATTCATAACTCACTATATTGAGATGATCTAATTATTGATGCATAAAATCTTCTAATGGTTCTAGCAACTTAAGGGAAGGCTTCCTTATTCTTGTTTGCCGACAAAGAACTTACACATTATTGGGCTCAAGTATTTTTTCTTGAACTTAAGATTCAAGAGTTTCTTCTTCACATTTATCCATTGGAAAATCTTCACAAGAATATGACTATATGTAAATTCCATGTTGATATAATTAATTTAGGCACCTCCATATTAGCATCTAATTGCCCTTTTTATAACACAAAACATATATGGTAGTTGATCTATTAGCAAAAATCCCTTCTCTATGAGAAATTCAAGACACATAAAAGTCACATAAATGTTGGAGTATATTCAATAATAATTGTTGGCATTATGCTTAATGTGTTGTCCTTGATGGCAACCTACTTATAAAGATGTACTTGATGTCAACATTGATGATTGTGGAGCTAATGCAGACTTGTACAGATGCTACAGGTGACATGGATAGTTCAATGACAGATGGATGATAAAAGTAAAGTTTGAGAAAGTATACGTGGTTCCAGTGAAGAAGGGTTGCGTACATATGTAGGTCTTGTGAGTAAGAATCGCGTACAAAATCTAAACCATGGAATTATGGATACCAGGGGTCGTGAGCATGGTATTGGCCCATAGTAATTGGAACATCAACAGTTATTTGATCTCGTCAAAGAATACTAATGACATTACCAAGGGATTTACCTAAGGTATTGGCTAAGGCTAAATCTATATAAGGAGATGGAGATCAAGGTGTTATGTGTGCAAGTTATGGGTTATTCATGTGTAATCTGATCTAAAATAGGGATGCACCAGAGAGCAAGGAGATGGCTCAGATATGATAGATCTGAAAATGTAGTGAAGACTAATGAATATACTTGCTTGATATGTTTATGATTGTAGCTAAAAATGATATATCTGTGGTGATAATGATACTCTGATATGAATGTGTGACAGTGAAGTTTGCGCAATATGTGTTGTGGTTGCAGTGAAAGTATGTTTCAGTAATTTCATATATGTATGATAGTTTGTTGTTGTATAGTCGCACACATACGTGAATCTGGTTCTGTATAGTCGCGTATAAATTATGCGAATTTATTCTGTGTCTTGAGATTTGTCGTGGATGTTATGCATGGTAGTCACATACATACACTGATATGTTTCATGGATGTCACGTATATGTTCTAGGGTTTGCAGTGTTGATAAATGATGACAGTTGATGAGCTTTGTTCTGTTTGTTGTTGTCTATCGATGAAGCCTTGATCATGTCGATCTTTGTTTGACAGTATTGATTGGGTTGGTTGTTCATGATTGGAATGTTGGTTAGTAATGATGCCACAGTTTGGTGATTTGTGATTTGTTCAGTGATCTATGAATGGTTCAGTACTTGATTCAATGGTTGGTTGAGTGTTATAGTAATTTAGTTAGCTAAATGATTTAGTGTCAGTAATTTGAGATTTGTACACAGGTGTTATATAGAAGAAGCACATATATATGCAGGTTTTATTCAAAATAGTAGCGTATACAATTTGAAACATATACGGTTAGGGTTTTCAGTGTTGCTAGTTGATGATAGTTTATGGGTTTTGTGTACTTGTTATAATGATTGATCTGGATGGTTTATATTTGTTATGGATTGGTTTGATTTGGTTGCAATAGTTGGTTGAGATTCAGTGATTGGTTTGTTGATGTTATAATGATTCATTTGATTCGGTGATTGGATGATTTGATTCAGTATTTGTTTTCGGAATTGTTACTTGGTTTGGGCTTAATGTTGGAAATGGGTCCAGGGTGAAAATTTGATGAAAGGTGGCCTACAAATTTTGATGTTTTGAGTCAAGTGGATTCAGTATGAAATATTATGAAACATGGTCCATAAGAGGTGTTGAGGGTTTGAGCCTTCAATAAGGGAGTCAGAGCTTCCTTCTAGTGGTAGTTGGAAAATTTGTTAGGGGGTAGGTGCTCCCTTCCAGTAGGAGTTGGTAAACAAGATAAGGGGGTGGGAGCTCCCTTCTAGTAGGAGTTGGAGAACGAGTGGAGGTTGTAGCCTCCTGCAGGTGGGTCCCTGCATGTTGGTAAGAGTTTGCACTAGTACAAGATTGTAAAAAGATTTTCTTTATATAATAAGAAAGAAGACAAAGATGATGACAACGGTGGTTTTCTCCCACATTGGGTTTCCACCTAAAAATCTTGGTGTTCTCATGTGTTGTTGTGTTGCTTATGTGTGATGGTTTATTCTTCTCTTTATTGCATACTATATGTTTGATGAAATTAATAACGTGTTGGTTAAATATAAAGATTTGATGGAACTTATGAAGAATTAGTTATTTGGATATACGTTGTTTGCTTTCACTGAAGTCACGTACATACGCTGGTTGTATAAATGACAGTAGCGTACAAAAATCAGAATATGAAATACAAGTTAAAGTGATTTTTAACTTTTATTCCTTGTTCCTTGAGCTCTATAATAATCTGTTCAAATTCATTTTGAACATCTTTTGATTGTTGCATTAGGGTTGTCCTTATTAGAGCATTTGGATGAGTCTTCCAACCATTTAATCTATCCACCTTATTTAATGCAACCACAAATGGTGTGTGCCGCATTTTCAGAAGATTCAGTGACTTAATCGTTTGGGGTTCCAAACCATGCAATATATTAACAACCAACATTGCAATATCACATAAACCAAAATCATGTGATCTCAAATTTGTGAAGGATTCATGCTCAGGTGTGTTAATAACAAGTAATCCCAAAACTCTTAAATTAGCATCAACCTTTAGCTCTTTGGTTCTCTCCCTTATATTTCCCATGGGAAAGTATGTTGCTCCTAATAGCTGAGTGATCTCTCCTGCCTCGCCTTCCTGCACATTTTTCCGACGAACACAATCAAACATTTTTGCCTTCCCAATATCAACAAGACCAAGGATACAACAAATAGGTGAGCATAAATCATCTGAAATCCTTTTTGATAGTGACTTTGCCTTCCTTGCTTCTTGTTTCATTATTTCCTCTTGTCCTTTTTTATTTCCTGTATCCTCATGTCCGCTACCAGTCTCTTCACTTTCAGACTCTTCTTCACTTTTAGGTTGAGCTTGTTGGACCTTTTTATCTGATGGGGCAGGTTTAACAAGAAGTATAGACTTTTCCACATTCATAGTTGTCGGTGTTGAAGTAGACACAGATGTTGTTTTGGATGCAAGCACAACCAAACGTTTGGTGACCTTCTTAGCTACATGACTTTCTTCTTCTTCAACAAAAGCACTCTTAATAGACAAGGCAACATCCTTTTCATCATAGATTCTAGACCGTAGCATTTTTTTGTATTTGTAGTATCTTTATAGATTCATCCACGACTCTTTCTAAGAATCGCCTCTTACCAAAGCCTAAAAATGGCCAACTTGAAATTTTCTTCTTAAATTGAATTCCAGCTTTGTGATCATCCCTTGCAGCGATTATTGAATGACCACTTGCACTAGATGGGGAAGAAGACACCATACAAGGTGACCTTTTGCTATCCAGAATACCTTTTTGTGAAGAGAATATCCTAGCCAAATTTTTCATATATCGCAATTTCTTAAAGGGTGGAGACTTCTTATAGACATGCTTGAACCTTGGAACGATTCTCTGCTCTTTGGCTTCCATCTCTTCCATCAGTTTTGAGAAATTTATTTATTTATTTTCCTTCTCAAGATATTGGGTTTCAAAAAATCTTTCAATATCTTTCTCATTGTTGTGTTGAACCTTCTCCATTTCAGATGGCAAATCCCAAGGCTGTTTTGGTTCATTTTTTAAGTTCTTCATATCAGATGTATTGAACAACTCATGATCTAAATTAATGTTTGGCACCCCAAGGATATTAATAGGAAGACTTGTCAAAGCCCTGGCTTTAACACAAGTATCTTTCAGGACAATTTCTTCCATTGTTGTGTTTGTGAACCCTGAGTCTGTCCTTTCATGAAGCAATTTATTCTCAAGGGATCTCGATTGTATTCAGAATTTTTCCTCTATTTTTGATGATTGTTCTGTCACTAGCATAAAGATTTCCTTTACTATCTCATTATAAGGGCTTCGGGTGGCAATGTGATCATCATCAATTTTTATTTTCTCCCCTTTTGTATTATCTGTGGATTCATTTCTTCCCTTGGAACTCTTTGCATCTACATCTTCCTCTCCATTATCAACATCAACTACTTTCCCTTCCTGTTCATCATCAAAATTAGTAATCTTGACATCTTCATCATCTACAACTATATTTACATCCTTAGTTGTCATATACTCACTTTGATTTTCAACCTCTTTTATGTCACCCTGAGAAGATCCCAATTCAACATGTTCAACGTCATTTTCTCGATTAGAACATTCTTTAATGTTAGTTCCTTTCATGTCAATGCATTATTCCTTTAGACATGTTTTATATTCTGCACATGATTTTTTTAATTGCTGAAATGATTCTTGAATTTCACTTAACTTCTCAATGATTTCAGGACATAAATTTAATGGCATGTTGTGCGGCAGATAACATCCAAAGGCTCACATGGATCCGATACCACTAAAGTGACAAAACTTAAGAACGTTTTTGCTTTAAATGTAAAATACACAAAGGTATTTGTAAATAATATTTTATTAATAATATGGAATGTACAAGGATGCTTGAATGTTACAATGAGGGCCTGCTTATATACCTAGGCAGGTGCATTTTCATAAATTGTCATGTCATGTTAGGTCCCAATACTATTAGTGTAACCCCTTATTGTTATTAATGCAACCCTATTATTATATTGTTGTTCTCATGTAGTCCCCATATTGTTATTATTATGCCCCATAGAAGCCCACTATTGTTATTGTTGTGCCCTTACATTATTATTGTTATGTTGGCTCTAATTACATTATGACCCCTTAGACTCCTATATATAGAAAGGAGGTATTTTCATTTGTATCATCCAAGAAGTGTTCACTTGTGTAATGTAAAGGATGTTCACCCTCGAAGAGGCTTATTTCTAAGGCGTTGATATTTCTTTTATATCTTTTTGTGAGTTGGTTTCATAACATATGGTATCAGAGCTTTGGATTCTAGGGTTTCGCTGCTCCAAACAGGTCATCATGGAATTTTCACAATAACATTTTTGCTACGAAGTTTCAGAAGCTAAAAACAAAACCCATTTGAGAAGAAATCGGTTTGAACTTCGAGTCCGAATTTCATATCTTGTCTCGCTATATTTTTGGAGATGTGATCTGAGGAAGTTAGGGTTTTGCAAGCTCCATAATTTCATCTCAAACAGGTCATCGTGAAATTTTCACTATAATTTTTTTCTACGAAGGTTCAGACTCTAAAATTAAAACCCATTTGAGCCGCAATCTTGGTGAAGCTCGGACCCGAATTTCAGATTTTTCTTTGCTATATTTTTGTAGATACGGTCCAATACATTTAGGGTTTCTGCAAGCCCCTGAATTACATCCCAAACAGGTGACCTTGGGAAAATCATCATAAATTTCTCTTTGAGCATCAGATTGAAATTTTGTAAGAATTTACAGAAAGTGGATGGACTGTATTTTTGTGTGTATCAGTTTTAGGTCCTAAGGCTGAAACAGGGACACGTGGCACTTCGTACAAGTTTGCTCTACTGAACTAGTCTATAATCAGGTCATCGTGGGAGATTTGAGATAACTTTTCATTGCAGAATTCAATCTTGATCAGACTTGCGGGGTTAGAGAGAGGACTCAAAGGGCTATTGTAGGACATGATTTTAGAACGTGGAGATCTGAATTACAGAGTTACATACGTTTCAAGATCGAGCTCCTAAACTCAAGAAAATGTGATATGAGGAAGTTTGATGGCAAGGATCCGGTAAATTGGATACTATAGATGGAGCAATATTTGGATCTACATGAGGTGCAACTATTACAAAAGGTACGTATTGCATCTTCATATTTAGAACCGGATCAATTTTTATGGTATAAAGGGCTTTGTTCTCATAAACGACTTGTTACGTGGTCAATTTTCATGGAGGAAATGATAACACATTATGAGGATACAAAGAGCAACGCCTTCTTTAGACAACTGATAAATCTCAAACAAAAGTGGTCAATGGCAGAGCACATTGAGGACTTTCAAAAATTGAATATAAGGGAAAATGATATTCCAGAGAAGCAGATGATGGATGTCTCCATAGGGACTTTAAAGGATAACATTCAACATGAGGTTCATCTTTAGGAACCTGATTCATTGGAGAAGGCATCTAGGTTGGAAAGAAAAGTGGAAAGAAAAATTATGGAAACAAGGATGTCTACCCCTCACAACTATAAAGATGGAAGTGTTGTTTCTCCTACCCTTCCACAACCTACAAGTTTGACACCACAACAATTGGAAGAAAAAAGAGCAAAAGGGCTTTGTTACAATTGTGATAACAAATATATTAAAGGTCATAAGTGTGCTGAGAAGAAATTATTTTACATTGATTGTGAAGAGGAGGAAGAAAATGATCCAGAAACGTCAAAAGAGGAGGATATACACCAGGAACCAACCCCAGAGAAAGAAGAAATGAATCGACCATATCTTGTAAAGCATTGGAAAGAATTACCACTCCTCAAACTCTCAAGATAGAAGGAAATATCAATAAGAAAAAAGTTCAAGAAGAGAAAGATCACATCAAGCATCAAGAAATTAATCCGACAATATATTGTAATGCATTGGTCGGAATTGCCACTCCTCAAACTATCAAGATAGAAGGACATATCAAGAAGAAAAAGGTAATATTGTTGATTGATTCGAGAAGTACCCATAATTTTATTCATTGTAAGATAGCCAAGGAATCGAATTACTTCCTATATCCAACATCAGAGTGTCAAGTGATGATTGCAAGTGGAGGAACCATAAATTGCTCTGGAAAGTGCCATAATATCAAGCTATCCATGGGAGAATATGTATTGAATAACCCAATTCTTTCCATTCCAATGGGTGGTGTTGATGTTGTACTAGGAGTCTAACGACTACAATCCCTGGGTACAATAGATTTTAATTTTCAAGAAATTTTCATGAAATTTTCTTCGGAAGGAAAGGAAGTTGAATTAAGGGGTATCATAAGGAAACTGGGAAAGATAATCATCTCTAATGGAATGACAAAGCTAAAGAAAGAACAAAGAGGTGTAATTGCATAATTATGTTCGCTAGAGGTTCACAAGTCGAAATCATCTATTTCTCCAGATCTTCAAAAAGTCTTGGAAAATCATTCCAAAGTATTTGAGACTCCCAAAGGCCTCCCACCTATTTGTGATCATGATCATGCTATTCATTTTCCAAGAAGCATTCCTCCAAACATCAGGACTTATAGATATCCCTTTGCACAAAAGAGTGAAATTGAACATTTGGTTGCAGAAATGCTAGAGGCTGGTATAATTCAACCTAGTCAAAGCTCTTTCTCTGCTCCAGTAGTATTGGTGCACAAGAAGGATGGATCATGGCGTAGGTGTCTAGATTATAGAGAGCTCAACAAGCTCACTATTAAAGATAAATTTCCCATTCCTCTCATTGATGAATTGCATGGAGAAATTTACTTCAGCAAGTTGGACCTTCATGCAGGATATCATCAAATCAAAATGAAGACTAAAGACATTCCGAAAACAACATTTAGAACTCATGAGGGTCATTATGAATTTTTGGTCATGCCTTTTGGCCTTACCAATGCACCTTCTACATTCCAAGGTTTGATGAATTCCATTTTCAAACCCTTCCTTAGAAAATTTGTGTTAGTATTTTTTGATGATATACTAATCTACAACAAGTCTTCGAAGGATCATGTTCAACATGTTGATAGAGTGCTCAAACTATTGGATGAGAAACAATTATATGCAAAAACCTCCAAATGTTTCTTTGGAGTACAAGAGGTGGAATACTTGGGTCATATTGTATCTCATGAAGGTGTTAAGGTAGACACTCAACAACAAAAATTTCTCCAACTCTTAAAGGATAACCTCACTTTGGCATAGAATCGAATGAAACAACAGGAAAATCAACATCGCAACGAAAGAAGTTTTGATATAGGCGACTGGGTATTTTTACGAATACAACCATACAAACAAATGTCCCTCAAGCAAGCTAAGAAGGATAATAAATTATCACCAAAGTACTATGGTATTTACAAGGTGCTGCAAAATATTGGTACTATGGCATACAAATTGGAGCTTCCTGCATCTTCCCGAGTGCCCCCAGTTTTCCATGTTTCATGCTTAAAGAAGTTTATAAGTGACAAGCTCCCAATTCAAACAATATTGTCGGAACTTGAAAAGGAAGGAAAAATCATATTGGAACTTGAAGCAGTCATAGAAACAAGAACCTGATAGCTACGAAATCGATCAATATTAGAGTATCTCATCAAGTGGAAGAACTTACCCACTGAATATTCCAGATGAGAGGATGAGAATTTTATACAGAAACATCCAGAACTACTCACGCGTTGAGGACAACACTTTTTGAAGGAGAGGGTCATGTTAGGTCCCTATACTACTAGTGTAACCCCTTATTGTTATTAATGCAACCCCCTTATTATATTGTTGTGCCCATGTAGTCCCCATATTGTTATTATTATGCCCTATAGAAGTCCACTATTGTGATTGTTGTGCCCTTTCATTATTATTGTTATGTCGGCTCTGATTACATTATGACCCCTTAGACTCCTATATATAGAAAGGAGGTATTGTCATTTGTATCATCCAATAATTTTTCATTTGTGTAATGTAAAGGAGGTTTCCTCCTCGAAGAGGCTTCTTTCTAAGGCATTGATATTTCTTTTCTATCTTTTTCTGAGCTGGTTTCATAACATGTCCATTAAGACATGCCTCTTCATTAACTATCATTATGATTATTATTTATTCACTCATATTTATTTTATTTTTATATGAATTTACTTGTAATAGAGACCAATGCAAAGGTTGTAAATGCTATCTTGGGAAGTCTGGCTCAGTTTGAGTTCGTGAAAGTCATGCAGCTAAACACCGTAAAGGAAATTTGGGATAAGCTTGTTCAAAGCTATGAAGGTGACACTAAGGTAAAAAGTGTTAAACTTCAAACGTTTAAAATTCAGTATGAGACTCTTAGAATGCATGATGATGAAAGAATTGCAAGATTTTTCCTTAGAGTAGACGATATTGTTAACTCTATGAAAAATCTTGGTGACGAAATAAAGGATGCTACTGTTGTTGAAAATATTTTGAGATCACTAACTCCAAAGTTCGATTCCAAAGTCTCTTCCATTGAAGAAATGCAGGATTTGAAGAACCTTACTCTTGAAAAACTTCGTGGGATCCCAATAGCTTTTGAAATGAGAAAAGGGGGTTCATCAAGTATGAGAGAATAAGCCTTCAAAGCCACATAGAAAGGGAAAGAAAAAGAAAAGCCTAAAGATACAAACTACATTTCAGATGAGGAAGAAACAAATTTCGTAAGAAAGTTGCAAGTGGGAACTCGTAAATTCAAAGGTAAGCTTCCCTTCAAATGTTTTTCTTATGGAAGAGTAGGTCACTATGCATCCAAATTCTCATATAAAGAAAATCATGATAAGAGAATGCAAAGGATTTTGCCAAAAGGATGTTTTCTGCCAAGAAAAGTTTTTATTCTAATGATGATAGCCAAAGCAAATTTGATGATCAAGAAAATTCATATTCAAATTCTAATAGTTTTTATCAAGTACATATGGATCTTGAAGATCAATCAATTAGTGAATCAGATAGTTGTGAAGAAGATGACTTAAAGAAAGCATTGAAAGAAAATGATAGACTCGAGAATGCAAAAAAAGATCAGGAAACAAAAGAAAGTAGAAATAAACTTGTTAAAATGAAATTGGAAGCAACCAATGGAAGAACAAAGATCTTAGCAAAACAACTTCAAGAAAAGGAAATGCATTGTGAAAAAATAGAATCTGAAGTTGTGGATCTAAGGGAAGATTATGAGAAAATAAAAAAATAGGTAAAGGCATTTGAATCACTAGAAAATATTATCAATGAACAATGTTCTCCTCTAATCAAGATAGACATTGGATACAACCACATCGCTTCAATTTCACAATCTAATAACAAGAATAGCTAGCATGAGGTTCTTCAAAAGAAAACTAACTCAAATCACACATCTGAAATAAAATATCCTAGATCAAAGTCAAGCTCAGTCCCTAGGCATAAAGGATGGTTTCATGGATATTGTTTCTCTTGTAACTCATTTGGTCATAAGACCACTGGTTGAAAGTTAAACATTTGGATTGGAAACATAAGATGGGATAAGTTCCACAAGTTTGAGCACATGATTAAAAATTGTAAGCAAATTTGGAGGAAGAAGGAATAACAATCAAAGATGTAGAGAAGGTTGTCTCTGTTGTAGTCCATTTCTATTAAAAGAACACTTCTAACAGTGACTACAAAAGTGAATGTGAGGTACATAACCTCATGGAAAGTAAGTGATGATTATCAGGTCCATAGGATCAGTTGTGTATGTTCTTAGGGGGAACTATGCATATGTATCTTAATGATGG
The DNA here is from genome assembly GCA_031772625.1 of Pinus tabuliformis. Taxonomy (NCBI): domain Eukaryota; kingdom Viridiplantae; phylum Streptophyta; class Pinopsida; order Pinales; family Pinaceae; genus Pinus; species Pinus tabuliformis. The sequence goes on from CM062815.1 coordinate 426,542,826, forward strand.
TTCCCTATATTGTTTTGATGAGTATATTACAGACATTACATCTGATGCAAGAACAGATAATACATGTTCGGGGGGATCTATGACTATAAAGAATCAACAGTTTGTTTTATGTATGTGGATCTTATGAAAGACAGTCGCGTGTATATGCGGGTTCAGACTTAGACAGTCGCGTATAGTTTCATGTGGTGATAAAAGAGTGGCACGAACTCAAGGGAAGCTTCTGATATGCTTCCATCAGTTTATTATTGGCTTTGGGTTCTGATATTGAATTATTGCATAACGTTAAACATTTCCTTATACTTCTTAGGATTGATGATTGGTCCATGATGGTGTTGCAAAAAGTTATTGCTGTTGTTAGAATAGTTATTTGATGGATTTGTTGGTTGATGAGATGGGTGTGATTAGAGTTGATGATCAAGAGTTGGCATGGGTTCAAGGGGAGCATTTTTTATGCTTCTAATCATTCATTGTTGGCATTATGGTTTTTTAAGCACTCCTTGTTTCATGATGATGTTTATGATGAGTATATATCATTGTTGATGTATAGTTGTTGTTGTTGTTGTTATTCATACATATGTTGTTGACATTTTGTCATTAGTGATGATGAAGTCATGGATGATGCCTATATGTTTCTTGAGTTGGACTTAGTGAAGTTTTTAATCCTACTTGATACACTTAATGAAGAGGATATGTATGTTATGGTTGTTGTTGACTATGGTTGATGATGTTGAGTTTGTGATTTACTCACTGTTTGTTGACATTAATGAGAAGATTTATATGTTCTTGTCATTACGTCATCAATGATGTATGGGTTGTATGTGGTGAATTTCTGGATGATGCCTATATGTTGCTTAAGCTACATTTGGAAAGGTTATTATTGTCAAACATTGATAAAGAAGATACATATGTTATGTTCATTGAATATGTTGGTTGATGATGTTGTCGATCAGTTCTATTCTATGTCTTGTGATGCTAGAGGTACTCTTGTTTCTCACATATGTCGTTGGTCCATGGAATGAACATGTATATGTTGTGTTGGGTGTAGTTTTTGTACCTATCTTCGATACTTTCTTTCCCCATTTTTGACCTTTTTCCCTCCAAACCAACAAAAATTTACACATTAACCACCTTTTTCGTTATTACGAAAAATATATCTTGCCATCATGCTATTTTTCCATTTTTTGCTAGATATAATGATGCAATATTCCTTTTTATGGCTAACTAGGGTAAGCGTTGGAGAAGTCTTTTGGATCGTTTCCTCTTTTTCAGGTGTTGCCCGCAAGAACGAGGTTATGGAATGAACAACCACACCGATCGATTTAAGAGCAAGATGAAACAAATTGTTGTTACTCTCTATGTGTTGTTACATACCTTGATGTTACACCAAGATGTTATAACAGACCTTGCTATTACACCGCATTGTTGTTACACCTCGGGAGTTGTTACAAGGTTGTTGTTACATCCCAAACCGTTACTTTACCGTAGGGTGTTGTTACACCATAGCTGTCAAAGCCGTGGGTACTATTCCACGCAACAGCTATTGGAAGTTATGAATTGTCTATTTAGAAAGTGACAGATCCAAGCGGTTATGATTTTAACCGATGTATTTGAATAGAACTCGTATTTAGGAACTGGTTATAACAATTTCTATTTTATGATCAGCATGAGAATCATGAGATTCTCATGATTGATCTGTTCCTAATTTTTGGGTATGTGATTTTAATTATTCTTAATATCAAAGACACTGTGGTGATGTTGTTGATGTTTCCAAGTTGAATTCTTAACTAATCTTGTGTTCATTCCTGCGCCCCTGCTAGGGAGGAAGGGCCCTCCTCTTTAGCAGGGATTGTAGTGGTAGAGTAGTTGTATATTATTGTTCCTTTCTTTTAGTATTTATATGGTTTTCTTCCATCGCTGCATAATTTGTAGAATATATCTGCTTCAATTCCATATTTATGATATGTTGTTACACAAATTTGGTTAGCAGTATGGTAGTTGACCAGCTGGTGTAGTTATCAGTACAATGTATTGTGTGCCTTTGTTCTGGTAAATGTGAAGTGTGATTCCATTCCTGTAGAGTGTTTTTTGATTTCTGCATGAATGTTAGTTTCTGCAATTAATTCAGCGACATTCTTTATTGTTTTCTATTTTCACTCTTGGCTGTAGTGTATCGAAACAGATAGTGCAGGCTCTATTGAAACAACAGACCTACCCTGGGCTGACAATTAAATGGTTGCAGCCTTGGTCAATAAGGATTGATTAATACAACACTACATTTTGGCGTCGCTCCTGGGGATGGCAGTTGACGATACAGTGAGTCAAGTTGTTTGTTTGATGATAGAGTGTTCCTAGTCCACAGTTGCTGGGCGGTAAGATTAGAGGTAAGAATGTGTGCATCACTCTAACATACATAGGTGGGCTCACCGCTGTGATCACTAGGGAACTTAGGGTGTGGCATTTTGGTATTTTCTTAAAATGTGTCTTTAGCTCTTCAATTGTTGGGCAGTAAGACAAGAGGTAAGAGCATGTGCTTCGATCTAACATCTCTGGGTAGGCTCACCACTGTCGAAACTGAGACACTTAGGGTGTGAATCAATACACATAGGGTCCATGTGTGCAATTGTATGAATCATAGAAATACCGAAAACACCCCCCACTCTAATTAGTCACAGGTAAAACAAGTCGTAAAAAGGAAAAGAAGAGTGTAGATTTGGGAAGGAAAAAATTTGTCCATGAACTGATCTCAAGGGTAGAAAAAGAACAATCAAATTCTCAGAGGGACGCAAGGAAAACAAGGCCGCAAAAAGTTGTTATTCCCATAACAAGAACATAAGCCTCTGATTCCTCTGTCTCAGGACCATATCATTCTAAAGCTAGTGAGAACACTCCCAAGACTAAGCATCCAATTTAGGAGCAGTAGGGGGAAGCTAGTAACCAGAACCTTAGGACTGAGGGACAAGGGGAAACTAAGGGGGAGCACCAGAAGCTTGAAACAAGAGAACATTTATTGGTTTATCAATATCCAGATTCGAGCAGCGTAGTGAAACAACTAGCCCTGAAGTAGCATGAGCTACCAATTTCACCCACAAGAAAATCATTAGAACGGTTTGAAGAACACCTGGACCGAGGGACAAGGGGAAACTAAGGGGGAGCACCAGAAGCCTGAAACAGGAGAACATTTATTGGTTTATCAATATCTAGATTCGAGCAGCGTAGTGAAACAACTAGCCCTGAAGTAGCATGAGCTACCAATTTCACCCACAAGACAATCACTAGAACGGTCTGAAGAACACCTGTTACAACAAGGATCAAAAGTGTCAACAATGGGGGACAACAATAACAACAACACTAAAACAAATGCTACTGTCACCACCTTTGAGTTCCCAATTGGGGATATCAGAGGCGAGGCTCCCATGAAAAACATTCATTTATCATCTCTACCATCTTTTCAAGGAATGACTGTAGAATATCCTAAGACCTTCTTGTTTGAATTCTATGGCTTGTGCAGGAGTTATGACTATGTTTTCAGATGCTCAGAAACTAAAATTATTTCCTCACTCTAAAAGGAGCAGCCCTGATATGGTTCAAGGGGTTAGGCTCTGCTTCTATTCGAACATGGAGCGACATGAAGGCGACATTTTTATCAAAGTATCAAGATTATTGTAGAACCAGGGACTTAAGAGAGGAAATATTCGGGATGACACAAAAGGAGGATGAGAGCCTGGAGAACTATGTGGAGCGATTTCATTACAATTTGTAGAGATCTAAACTCGGTGATTTAGATAAAGAGATATTGAATACCATATAAATAAGGGGAATGAGGGATGACTGTCTTGATACCCTGAATCTATTAGAGAAGGGGGACATATCTCAAGAACCATTCACTGAGATAATAAAGCTCTGTCTGAGATTCTCTAGAGGATCATGGAAGGGAAGAAGCACAAACTGAGATGCCTCTGCCCGAATACAAAACTCTGCAAGTGGAGGAGTAACCAGAGCAGAGATTAGAAATTTATTTGAAAATTTTAAAACTGAACTCCTAAGTACTTTATCCGCCTAGATAACAATGGTACAGATTAAGAAGGAACAAGGGGAAGATGATACAACTTTAGCTGTGTTCTATCCGAAATGCAGAAAGAAACATCCCTTGAGGGATTGTGAAATGAACAACATCAGCTTGTGCAATATTTGTGAACTGGAACATCCTACAGGTTAATGTTCGGAGCTTCCTAGACTGAAAGTAGTGCTTAGAGAGTCAAGTGAAGAAGTTCAGTCCTCTTATTTCATCGGGCCTAGGAGACCATGGCAGCCACAACCCCCAAGTATGTCCCAAGATTTTCCTTCTTTTAATTCGTGGAATAATGCATATAACGCTTAGCAATATCCATGGCAATACTCTACTCCTTCTCCAACACAATTTCCTTCGCCCTAGAGCTAGTGGTACCCCTCTCTGTCTATTCAATATCCATCATCTCAACTGTATTCTTGGAATCAAAATTGGAGGGGGAATGCCCAAAGTCCAATTCCCTTGTCATTACCAATACATAAACAACTACAATTGCCCCATTTCCAAACTCTTGTTCCCACACCTCATGTGTGACGCCAATTACTTGTGCAACCTAATTCTAACTTGAATAATAAAGTAGCCTAGAGCATAGAGGCTTCGACTACCTTCCAGAATTACCTTATCACTCTCGTCGAACTTAATGAAATTAAACTACGGTCAGGTAAGGTGATTAAACCAAACCACTTCCCTATCATCACCGAGCAGGAATGTGAGTCTTCTAGAGAAGATATAATAGATCTTGAGGCGGATGTTACACTTGTGACAACCGATACAGAGTGGACTGTTACACCTGTAACATCCAACTTGAGAAGAACTGTTACTCTTGTAACAACCAACTCTAGTAAGGTTGATACACCTGTAGTAGCTGATTTGGCTGTTATGACTTAGGATCCTCCATATCCTCAAAGATTAATTGAGACTAGAATGACCTCACAAACTGAATATGATTTTCTTAAGGAGATAAAAAACCTGCACGTATGGATTCCTCTGCTGCAAGCTCTTAAAGAAGTACCTATTTATGCCAAAACAGTATGAGACTTGTGCATTAAGAAACCTGGAAGGGAGCCTAAGGACCCTGCTACTATACATGTGATGGGGAAATTATCCCAATTAATGATTGCTCAACCTCTTTTAACCAAGTATAATGATCCAGGGAACCCTACGGTTACTGTTTATATTGATGGCCAGCCCATAACTAATACATTGATTGATCTTAGGGTGACCATTAATGTAATGAAAAAGGACCTCTTTACCACCCTGGGGCTACATGGGATTAGAAATACGCTTACCGTACTTGAATTAGCATATAGATCACGTGTTAAACCCTAGGGGATATTAGAAGGCGTAGTAATCACAATAGCTTCCTAGTGGTATCTGGATGACTTTCTTATCTTGCAAACCAAATCCAACTTGGGGGGACATCCTTTGATTTTAGGGAGACCCTGGCTGGCCACTGTAGATGCATTTATAGGGTGTAGATCTAGATCTATGATGATTTCAGATGGCCAGGCTACAAAGAAACTTAACCTTTACCCCTAGCAAAACCAAATATGGATTTGAACAATCCCTGGTGGGATGAATTTGAACTTGAATCAGATCTTTCCCTACCACTCCTCACTCTTGGAAAAGCCAAGTATTTCAAGGATGAGACAGAGGATGATATCATTAATGGCTTTATTAGTAACTCACTTTCTATCACTTCTATTGAAAATTCAAGGGAGGAAGAGGAGGTAGATGATGTAAACTTTGAACAAATGAGAACCACTTTGCATACTGACAACAGTCCATTTGAAATAGAACCAGAGAAGTATTTGAATATTAATCCTAACCTTACTGCTGAGCAAAATAAATTGTTGTTACAAATGTTACAGAAATACAAAAATACATTTGCATGGGAATACACAAATATGAAAGGGATTCATCCCAGCTTGTGCACTCACCACATTTATTTGAAAGATGGTTGCAAACCAATTAGACAACCGCAACACCACATGAACCCTGCACTGAAGGAGGTAGTGAAAGAAGAATTACAGAAACTCCTAAATGCTAACTTCATTTATCCAATATTTGACAGTCGTGGGTGTCTCTGCTTGTCATTGTCGCTGAGAAGAATGGCAAGTGGAGAGTTTGTGTGGATTACATAGAACTCAATAAAGCCACTCAAAAGGACCATTTTCCTTTACCATTTATAGATCATGTTCTTGACACCCTGGGAAAAAGTTTTTTTCATTTTTAGATGGGTTTAGTGGCTACAAATAGATACAGAATGCCCCAGAGAATCAAGATAATATGACCTTTACTTTCCCTTGGGGAACTTTTGTATATAGAGTACTCCCTTTTAGAATCCGCAATGCGCCAACAAATTCTCAAAGGACAATACTGGGAATTTTTTTCTGATTTGTTGAATGACTACCTTGAAATCTTCATGGACGGCTTTACACCTTATGGTGATGCTTTTGAAATGACATTAGTTAATTTAGAAAAAGTGTTGGAACATTGGATATAGACTAATGTTGCTTTGAGCATCGAAAAATGTCACATGATGATGAATGAAGGGATTGTGTTGGGACACTTCATTTCTGTTAACGGAATCAAGGTAGAACCTGCTAAAATAGAGGTAATCCTGAAAATTCCAACTCCCAAGATGAAAAAATAGGTACATAGTTTCTTAGGGCATGAAGGGTATTACAAAAGGTTTATAGAGAATTTTTCAAATATTGCATCACCTCTGTTCTCCTTACTTATGAAAGATGTGGAATTTGTGTGGACAGGAAAGTGTGAGCATGCCTTTTTGAAGTTGAAATGTTGTGTATCAGTAACTCTTGTTTTACGTGGACCCAATTGGGAACTGCCATTTCACATAGCTACAGATGCATCTGACATTGTCGTAGGTGTTGTTTTGGGCCAGTTGGAGGATAGGAAACCCTATGCTATTTATTACATAAGCAAGAATTTGACTTCGGCTGAGCTCAACTACACAGTGACTGAGAAAGAATTCCTAGCAGTAGTGCATGCCATCAACAAGTTTCGACATTATATTACCGGGTATCAAGTATTTGTACACACTGACCACTCTACCATTCATTTTTTAATGAATAAGCCAATTACCAATGGTAGAATTACACACTGGTTATTGTTGTTATAGGAATTTGATATCACAATCTTAGATAAACCTGGAAAAGATAATGTAGTAGTTGATTTTCTTTCTAGGTTAACTATTGATGACAATTGCATTCCTACTGAGGATTCTTTTCCTGATGAGTATCTCTTTGTTATTTCTACTCACTCACCATGGTATGCAGACATAGCCAATTATCTTGCTGTAGGAAAGTTTCCACAATACTTATCCTCCAAGGAAAAGAGAAAAATCATATAGCAGAGTGCTACTTATTCTTGGATAGAGGGGAATCTCTATCACACTGGACCAGATTTTCATATCAGACGTTGTGTTAGGGAAGATGAGATCTTTGACATCCTTAAGGCTTGTCATGGGGAACCTTGTGGAGGGCACTTTATAGACAAGCGGATAGGATACAAATTCCTCTCGACATGATATTATTGGCTAACAATATTTCAGGATGCTAAGAAGTTCGTGAAAGGGTGCGATAGCTGCCAGAGGATGGGCCAACCACTACAATCAGATGAGATGTCATTACAACCTCAAATAGTCTTAGAACCATTTGAGAAATGGGCCTTGGATTTTGTGGGACCAATTAATCCTTCATCTAGATAGAAGTCCTACATCTTGGTCTGCACCAACTATGTCACAAAATGGGTCAAGGCAAAATCACTAACCAGAGCCACGGAGTAGGCTATTTCAGACTTCTTGTTTGAAGACATCTTTGTTCGTTTTGGGATACCCAAGGAGATAGTGACAGATGGAGGGCCCCAATTTACATCTCACTTGATCCAAAAGTTGGTTGAAAAATATAAAATCCATCATAGAATCACGTCACCTTATCACCCACAAGAAAATGGCCAAGTGGAAAGCACCAACAAAGTCATTGAGGGGATTCTTACTAAGATTGTGGCTAGTCACTGAAGGAATTGGGCTGATAAAATTCTAGAAGTGTTGTGGGCATATAGAACTACATGGAGGAATACTACGGGATTCTCACCATACGAACTTGTGTATGATAAAAATTCGTATTCCATATAGAGTTTGAAATCAATACATTGAGAACAACATTGCAGGTAAATATGGATCTGGCTATAGTAAAAAATCATAGGTTGAACTAGCTCAATGAATTGGAGGAGAAACACCTGACTGCTATCCAGCAAACAAAGATTATCTAGCACCAGAGAGCTAAGTGGCATGACAGGTATATCAAAAAGATGAAATTTCATAAAGGAGATTGGTCTCTCTTATATGATTCGAGATTCAAGGACTTCAAGGGTAAGCTCTGCACCAGATGGCTATGTTCCTATGAGGTAGATGCAGTCTTTGACAATGGGATTTTGAATTTGGTTACCATTGATAGTGCGAGGACACCATTGCTTGCTAATGGGCACCATTTTTGGTTATATCATAAACCTACTTCAAGGGATTCATTTGTTAACATTTTCACGAATTCAGACCTTTAAATTACAGGAGCAAGGGAAAACCCCTTTGTGCTGCCAAAATTCTAATTTTTCAATAAATGTAACAGTTGTAAACCAACCTCTATTGGCAGCTATTACACTTGCTATACACACACACACACACACACACACACACACACACACATATATATAATGAAAATATCTTACAATAATGTTGTTACACATCTGTTTTTAGTTCTTTGTTTTTATCTTTTGTGGAAACTAATAATACATTTATGAAAAGAAATATGCCAGTTGTCTTGGTTGTTACATCTGTAACAGCGGACAACTTCTAAAAAATGATCCAAGTGAATTATCTATTGCGATATACAACATGCATCACCATGATTTAGGAGCAATTGCCATGACTGCAAGAATTAATTTTGCGCACCTCATCACCAATGTCTTCTCTCCACGTCATACCAGGTACGTCATGAAACGGTAATATCATTGTCCTCTTTTATTTAGCAATTATGGCAATTTAATGTGATATCCTTTTTACAGTCGAGGACAATCGTCACACTTAAGCTGGGGGGAGGAAGAATTACATCATGACATGACCTGTGCATGACCTATGAGCATTAAAGTCGAGATTAAAGTATGATGATCCCGTAATCATTATCATTTATAACCACCTTTGTAAATTTTTATGATCGATCATGCCAAAAAGGGAATTGTACCTCAGACCAAACCTTCCATAACTTAGCATTAATGAGGAAGTGATATTGCGCAGTATGAACCCTGATTTGAAATCCTTGCCTTTAACCTCACTGCATCACCCTACCATTAACCACTGTTGAAGCGTTGTATCCTCATTCAAAACTCTCAAAAAGAAGCAGAGGAAAACAGTTTGCAGAGCCAGAACAACTAAGCATTGTGTCGTTACCTTGGAATTTCTCAAAGAAGAGAACAACGTGTTGTAACAACATAGTAATGGGTGGGGTGAAAATTTGACATGAACCAGAATCAACCAAGGCATTGGAAAACTGTCCTGAAGCATGCCAAATTTTCAAGGATGCAGGTTGGTTTGGTTTTTTCCAAAGGTTGGAGGGATCAGACGGAGAAATTTCTATGGAATTTGCTAAGAATTTGAAGGAGTATCAAACGAAGGTCAAGGGATTGTAGCTGGAAGTTACAGAGGAGGTAATTTCTCGTGTGACGACATTTCCAACAGAGGGAAAGAGGTGGTTCAACAGAAAAATCAATGACCCCTCTTTGAAGGAGGATTTTCTCCAAGGGGAAGAATGGCTGGAAAAGAAAGGAAGAGGAATTGACAGGTTGTCGCTTCCCCAGCCATGGGCAGATGTTTCCCTTTACCTCATTAAGTATATCACCTATGAGGGAAGGGAAAAAATTGTATTTAATTATCACTTCCCATTGTTAAATCACCTCCGACATCAACAAATGATAAACCTCTCGTATTTTCTGCTGGAGAATATCAAGCATATGGCTGCGGCCGTGAAGACAATTGCACACCCAGAGAACTGCATCACAAACCACGGTCTCATCAAGATAATTGTGTTAGACGCCCTAAGTCACCAGGGCAAGAGCTGGGATGAATTCATGAGGAAGAAGGCTAGGACTGCCCGAAGGAAGCGAGTTGGGACTTCTGAGGAAGCTCCAGTGGAAACCAAGGAGCAGCCCCAACCCTCGAAAGTAAGGGCTGGAAAGAGACCAATTGACAAGATGATAGGTGATAAGCAGTCGAAGCAGAGAGTAAGGGTTAGTGGGCACCCAGAGTCCCCATCCACATCTGAGAAGAACAAGGAGGCAACAAGGCAGGAAGAAGAAGAGCAAGCTTAGCCGGAGGGACCCCCCTCACTAGGTAAGAACGAGACCCAATCCTTGTTGCTTAAAATTGAAAATTTAGAAAGAGAAAATGAAAATTTAAGACAACAGTTAGCAGAGGACAAGGTAGAAGCAAGGATCTTGAGGTTAGATACCTTGGCTGAGGTCGTAAATAGGGCCAGGGAGGAAAATGTTCCTAGTCCTGTGTGCACGGTCTGTGCTAAAGAACTAGCAGCAACATGGTATAGAGTCTACGTGATGAGCACTTGTTCAAGGGAAACACAAACCAAGTCCTGGGAAGTTGACGCACAAGAACCAACAGTTGAAACAAAGCGTCCCACAAAGAGTAACTTGGAAGTTGATACACATGAACCTTTGGATGACACTTTTGTTACACAAAAACCAATAGTGGAAACAGAATTTAACCAAAGGGAAAAAGAAGAAGTTGATACACAAGAACCTTTGGATGACACTGCTGTTACACAAGAACCAACAGTGGAAGCAGAAGCTAACCAGGGGAAAAATAAGAAGCTGATACACAAGAATATGTGGGTGACACTACTGTTACACAAGAACTAGCAGTGGAAGCGAAAGCTAACCAAAGAGAAAAAGAAGTTGTTACACAAGAACCCATTGACGATGTTTTTGTTACACAAGAACTACCAGCCGAAATGGAGAAACTCCACCCTCGGGAGGCTGTTACACCTTCAATTGTTAGTGCATGTGAGAGAACATAGGGTCCTGATGAAGGATGGTGTTTGGAAAGAATTTTTTTGATACCATAATTACAAAAATGGAAACAAAAGGCACTCTCTCTGTAAGAGGGAGCGATCTCGCTCAAGGCACATCAGAAAATGATGAATTCACTCCAGGAGAAGTGGTTAAAGAAAGAGTTGGTGAAATAATGGGAAGAGCAGAGGAGTAAAGAAGCTATGAAGAAGAAAGAGGAACAACTGCAGTTGTTACAGTGACAGGTTCTGGACCTAACAAACGATAGGAAAAAGCTTTATGAGCTTGCCTTGAACCTGTTAGGTTGTAGGAGGCCTTCCCCATCATATCTAGTTTTCCTATGGGAACGATATTATTTGTTTCAATTAAAAGCAGTTTTTGAAAACAAACCATATCTGGGTACTTCTACCTGCACTTTTCTAGAAGTTTTTCATGCTTGTGACTTTGATGAACAAAGCTTACTTTGTGAGTTGTTTTTACATAATATGATTTGTGAATATGTTAGTAGAAATATGGTGGCAACTATTTTCTATTATATGGGGGATTTTCAATTGTGAGCCTTCATTTCTTTTATGAGGAATCAAATCGAATGGCACTTGGCCATGAAGTCGGATAAAACTAATGAGGAAAAAACATCATTTTGGATTAAGGAAGAACCGATAATGGTCGTTGAATTGAGACATGAGTTCAAATTGTTCTTAAGTACCCCGGAAGTTAGGGAACAATCAACCACTTATAGAAAGAGGATTGTGGGGTTTTTCCTTAATCTTAATGCACAAATGAAAAGCTGAGCACTAACAAGGTGCTTCAAGCGCACCAAAGTTAGTAGTGCTAGATTACAAGAAGGGGATCCTTTTGGGTTCTAGAATTTTGTGACTACTGTTACATGAGTACAAGAATATGCCAGGGTGGTGAAAACACTGGGAGCCTTCTGGATTGGGCTTACGTTCACATATCCTCTGATTTGGTTACATGTGGAAGAGTACAAGTTGCATTACCACTTGTGTGATTATGAAGAGGATTCCTAGTCGTGACAGCTGATGGATACTCAGGGATACATGTTTACTGATGAAGACACTATTGGTGATTATAATTTTATGGAATTTCATCAGATATATAGCAGTGGCAATAGAGGTTTTGCATGAGGACATGCAATTGCTTCAGTTGGGGGGAGATGTTGGGTGTAGTTTTTGTACCTATATTCTATACTTTCTTTCCCCATTTTTGAACTTTTTCCCTCCGGACCAATAGAACTTTACATGTTAACCGCCTTTTTCCTTATTATGACCAGTATATTTTGCCATCATGTTATTTTTCCATTTTTTCTAGATATAATGATGCAATATTCCTTTTTATGGCTAACTAGGGTAAGTGTTGGAGAAGTCTTTTGGATCCTTTCCTCTTTTTTAGGTGTTGCCCACAAGAACGAGGTTATGGAATGAACAGCCGCAAAGATTGATCTAAGATCAGGATGAAACAAATTGTTGTTACACTCTGTGTGTTGTTACAGTCCTTGTTGTTACACCATGATGTTGTTACTGAACTTGCTATTACACCGCGTTGTTGTTACAGATTACTGTTGTTACACCCCAGGTGCCATTACAAGGTTGTTGTTACATCCCAAACTATTACTTTACCGCAGGGTGTTATTACACCGTAACTGTCAAAGCTGTGGGTACTATTCCATGCAACAACTATTGGAAGTTACGAATTGTCTATTTAGAAAGTGACAAATCCAAGTAGTTATGATTTTAACCAATGTATTTGAATAGAACTTGTATTTAGGAACTAGTTATAACAATTTCTATTTTATGATCAGCATGAGAATCGTGAGATTCTCATGACTAATCTGTTCCTAATTTTTGGGTATGTAATTTCTATAAGAGAAACTTAATCCCTCGGGCATGGGGGACGACATAGAGAGTACTGTTATTTTGATCCTGTAACTTTTAATTATTCTTAATATCAAAGACACTATGGTGATGTTGTTGTTGTTTCCAAGTTGAATTCTTAACTAATCTTGTGTTCTTCTTTGCGCCCCTGCTAGGGAGGAAGGTCCCTCCTCTTTAGAAGGGATTGCAATGGTAGAGTAGTTGTATAATTTTTTGTTGTCTTTATATAATTTTTAGAATATATCTACTTCAATTTTAGATTTATGATATGATGTTACACAGATTTGGTTAGTAGTATGGTAGTTGACCAGCTGATCTAGTTATCAGTATAGTGTGTGGCGTGCCTTTGTTATGGTAAATGTGAAGTGTGATTCCATTCCTGTAGAGTGGTTTTTGATTTTTCCATGAATATTAGTTTATGAAATTAATTCAGTGGCATTCTTTACTATTTTCTATTTTCACTTTTGGTTGTAGTGTATCGGCACAGATAATGTAGACTCCATTAAAATAACAGACCTACCTTGGGTTGACAATTAAATGGTTACAGTCTTGGTCAATTAGAATTGATTAATACAACACTACATGTTTCTTATGGTGTTGTGATACAAGAGATTGATATATCTTTGATACTTGAGGATTGTGCATCCTCCTATATGAGGAGAGAGCATGTTGATCTTGACGACATGAGGTCAAGGGGATGTGTTGCTGACAAAGATTTATTGCATTATCTTATGCTTTTGTTATATTTTCTTGGTGATGCTTGGAAGTAATGCACATTTTGTCACACATTGATGATATTGGAGAGATTGATGCTATACTCTCTTGTCTGCTTGATGATATCGTTACAGGTCTATTTGGGCACATCACTCCCGACATTCAGATCAGTACAATTAGGGCTCATTAAACCCTAATTCAGTTGCTACATGCCCTAGACAAGTCATCAAATTGAATGCTTTCATCCATGGAAGTTTCCTAGCCTGAAACCCTGCTGAAATGCCTCCTTGGGACACCAACGCAGCCTTGGTCAGGGGTAACTGCGCTGTAGAGTAGTTAGGCCCATTCAGGCCTACACTGCAATGCATATAGGCCCACTTTGACCCGTGCTAGGCGAGAATGAGCGAAATTGACATAGGATTCAGGGAATATTCTCTGATTTTAGAGCATTCTAGAAGGATGCCCAACTCTTATTTCAGTCTATGAGGTTGAATTTGGATAGGCTATGGATCAATTACCCCTCTATCCTATCATCCCTTTCTCCATGGAAACTAACTCCAATTTTGGAAAATCATTCAATGCCCAATTTATGACTCAACCACCCGCATTTCCCTATAAATCGATCACTCATCATAGTGATTAGGGGGTTGGAATTTGAAGATTGTAGAGAAATACTGTTGGTTTAAGATTTGAGTTCATTTCAAGTTATGTTATGCTGTTGGATTGATGTGCTTTTGGTGTGACGAGGGTTTGGACTGAAGGTGGATGAGTGACACGGGATCGAACCTCTTTGGTTGTAACTCTTCCTTCTACATCAATAAAGTTGTTTGTTCCTTTTCCCATATTCTTGTTAATATCTATGATGATTATATGTTTAAATGTTGTCGATTCAGTTTATTTATAGTAGATAGATCGTGTACTTTGATCATTGTCATCTTTTGTTTCTGTTCACAGGTACCAATTGAGCATATTAAGTTCGAGTGGGAGCGACGGGAGCAATTCAAAGGAGAATAAAGGAAGAAAAAGACCACAAGTAAGTTCCTTCATCTCATCTATCTATTATAGGAAAAGGTTAAATCACTTTCTTTCTGTTGTTCAAAGTGTAACTACCCACTTAGGGAAAATGTATTTATCCGTAGATACAAATTCCATATAACAAATTGGCGACTCCATTGGGGAATGACCATCGTTCTTGGTAGTTTATCCTCATCATATTACATCCTAGTAGACTTTACTTGACTTCATTGGTCTCTTTTCAGTCATTTTGAAGTGTTTTTGGTCAAAAAGTGTGCTTAAATGTCTCTTGATTGGGTTCTCTGGCATCAACGCAGTGTTTTTCTTGACACAGTGTGCTGAAGAGTAGCCTTAGCTTAGAGACAGTGCACTACAGCATGCTATCTCCCACTCAGGGCTGCGCTGATCCCTGTAAAACTAAAAAACCCATATTTTGCTTGGTTTTTTCCAAATTTGCTTCTGATGTTGTTTGCTGAAAGATCAATGTTTTCTATGGCTTTGAAATCAATTTGCATTTCTTCTCCTAGCCCTACTTTGGCCTTGATTGTTTATAGTTTCTTAAGGTATTTCTTTATCATTATCAATTCATTGTCAAAGTTATCTTACATCAATTAGTATTTTTTGAAAAAGAATTGTCGTAAAGTATTCATTTCTTTGAAAAAGAAATTGTTGTAAAGTCTTCGTTTCTTGTGAAAAACATTGATTGATCATTTGCGAATTTAGTTTCCTTATGTTCATATAAAAATTAAAGGAATGAAAATAAAAACATGCATTATGCATTTATAAGTTTGTGTGTGCTTGTAGGAATGGTATAGGGAAAGTTGCATTATATGTGCTCTATGCTCTTTGTTTAAAGATTCTGATTGCTCTATCCCTTTTAGTTACAGTTTTCATTGTTCAAATAAAATGAAAAGAATGTTTCTCATCTTAGTTGCATTATAGGAGTTTCAGAAATATCATGTAGTGAACCTAAAAGGAAATTTTTTAAACAATATCAACTAAAATTTATCTCAATTAACCTAATGGAGCATTGTAACTTAACGCATAACATTTAGAGGTCTAGGCTAGAGACGTGTTCCGACGTCGTTAAACATAGCAGCTGTCACTAATGGTCTACGATACATTCCGAATGTGATACCTCATTCCACGTACATAAGTATATCATAGCTCGTCCACTTACTTTCAGGTATATAGGGCGGTGTTATAGTACAGAAAGTATAAAGAAATGCTCTCACTGTGCGGTTTCACATTAGACAACGCTAACATGGATTGGGCCTCCACATACTTTCGAGTATATTTGGGAGGACTACATTAGGTTTCTAACCATCCATAGGTAACCGATTCGACCACCTTGTATACTGTGATACATCAAAAACAACATTTGAGGAGATTGTCTGCACGTATGTTAAGTCCTTGGTTTACTTAGGCAGTATATTGTAGTTCACAGTTACTTGGTAATCATTTTGCCTAGATTATCCCTCTTTTTTTTTGTTATGTTGTTTTGATTAAAATAAAATTAATTGACCGTGGATAACATCCTCCACATCACTCCTTAGTTGATCTTAGGTTGAGACATATGGAAGCAACTCCGAAGTCCACCGATCAAGGAATTCCTTTTGATGGGAATCCTAGTCCTTTTCCTCCTTTCGGAAATATTAGTGCTCCTTATATGGCTACATTGTCCCTTCTGGGACTTACTGTCGACTTGCCAATATGGTTGTTATCAACCTCCTTGGCCCTACAACTGGACAAAATCAACCTCCAGTTCATCCTAAAGTTGACCCTTTACCTTCTTCATCGGTTGTTTCTTCCTCCCCTTCTTCCTCTTCGCATGGTGAAAATATTGACACTATTAACAAGGTGGATAAGAAGAAAAAGAAAGGGAAGAAGAAGAAGAAGAAGAAGAAGAAGAAGAAAATTCAACAGGGGGTCAACCAAGCAACCATTGCTTCGAATGCAACTTCTGATGAGAAACCGTCCGATAAGCCTCACAAACTTTGATATCCATGCAAACTTTGTATGGGAGACCATCTTCTTTGTAATTGTTATGGTATTCCTCGGATCTTAGAAGAATGGTCTTCTCATTCACATCATCCTGTGTCATCAACTTCTAGAGATCATGCGGGTGACACACCATCAACTAGTGGTAGTGAAGTTCATGGAAAGAAGGGTAAAGTTAAGTTTCCCTGTAGGTTATGTGAAGGGAATCACCCCATCATTCACCTTTGTCCCTTTTTGGATGAAGCCCAAAAAGTGTTGGATAACTGTCTTGCTTCTCTGCAGCGACTTCCATCTGGTTACAAGAGACTCTCTCTTAATCCCTCACTAGTGATGAAGTGACTAACCCAAATCAATCGTTGGTCAAACCCACTCTCTCTGAATGTGAATCCTATGAGTATATACCTGACCAATCACATGTCGAGGAAACAGTTGACCCGATTTCACCTTCAATTAATCGTACCTTTTCCGTAGAGAGTGAGTATGATACCACTCAAGTTCTTTTCGTTTCTTCAGATTCCAATGAGCTTGGAGGCAACCCTCCTGTTCCATCAAGACAAGAGGAAAATCCTCCCATTCTCGTAACTCAAGGGGGTAATTCTCTCATTCTTACGATACCCCCTCCAAGTAGTTTGGTCACTTCCTTTGATTGGAATCGACTAGCAGGATGTCGTCTTCCTTCTTATGTGCCTTTCCAGATCATAGTACAAGTTTATAATATGATTGTATCTGGCACTATTATAGATGAAGGTGCATCTGTGAGTATCCTTTCCTCCACTGCTTGGTAGGCACTCGGTTCACCGCCACTTGTGCCTGTTACCCAGAATCTATTGGCTTTTAATAGAGGAACCAATCAACCATTAGGGATCCTTCCTCAGTTGCCTATTACTTTGGGAGAAAAAATTGTTTATCTCAATGTGATGGTAGTCCCAGGCCCTTTAGATTACAATTTACTTCTTGGGTGTGACTATGTTTATGACATGGGAGCTATTGTTTCAACACTCTTTCAAGTGATGTGTTTCTCGCATGAAGGCAGAATTGTCACTGTTGACGAGCTTTCATTTCCTGGTCCAAATATAGCTTCCAGTCAACCATCTTCCCTAAATTGTTCTTTTGTCCCAATAATATCTTCCTTGCCACAAGTCAATTATGTGGCAACTTGTTCCATGCCTACATCAACTGACGATCAATTCCGTGATGTTGTGCATTATTTTCTGGGGGCATTGGAACCAAATCTCTCTAATGGATTCCTTGCTACGTATCCCTTCCAGAGCATTATTCTTCCATTTGATGAGAACCTCTTGGAAGTCATGACCTCTTATGGGTCATGATCAAGGAATCACGAGGGTAGTTCTTTTACTGTGTCAAACTCATTAAAAAAGGAAACAGTTCCCATGAGCATAGCTCCTTGTCTTGTGTCAAGCTCGTTAAAAAATGAAACAAGGAATATGAGCATAGTTCCTGGTCTTGTGTCAAGCTCGTTAAAAAATGAAACAAGGAATATGAGGATAGTTCTTTTACTGTGTCAACCTCATTAAAAAATGAAACAAGTCCCAAAGCATAGTTCCTTGTCTTGTGTCAAGCTCGTAAAAAAATGAAACAAGGAATCTGAGCATAGTTCCTTGTCCCGTGTCAAGCTCATTAAAAAATGAAACAAGGTCCCCTAGAGCAAAGTTCCAATTCGAGTCTTTGATTAGATCTCGTAAAATCCCAGTCGAGTCTTTCACTTGATCTTGTAAATGAACCTTCATTCCATCCACCTGATAGCCACGAGTAGTCTACTTAGGTGTTTGTAATGAAGCTTGGAGGACATGCACCTAGAATCGAGTCATCATGCTGGGGGCATGTAAACCAATCCAAGCATAGTTTTTCATTTCAAGCTTGTGTAAAAATGAAACTGAATTCAAGCATAGTTTTTCGTTTCAAGCTTGTGTAAACATGAAACTGAATCCAAGCATAGTTCCCTATGGTTCAAGCTTGTGTAAAAATGAACCCATCTCCATTTTAACCCTCGTGATTGCCATTCTATTAGCCTCTTCCGTCAGATGAGCCTTGGTTTTTCTCCTTCCATCATCACTATCTTCTTGGCCAATCATACGCTTTCACTTGGTTGTTTCATCCTTTTTGAGGAACAGTTGCAATGAGTGGTATTATTAGCCAGCCTCTTCACATAAATCAACATGTTTTGAGAAGTTCCAACATCACCGGAACTAGTTGCTATCCTAGACACCACTCGTTCCTCTAAGACGAGTCACCTTTAAGCTCTTTTCTGACTCGTAAAAAATGAAAATATTGCCGAGTATTTTCCTTTTTTGACTCATTAAAAGAAAATAAAAATAGGGGGTCTGCTTTCAAGCTCTTTTCCGACTCTTTAAACATGAAAAGATTGTCGGGCGCTTGTCCTTTTCAGCTCATAAACAGATTGGAAATGACATCTACTCAGTATAAGTTTAACCCTTTTCTAGACTGAGATAGATTACTTACGAAAAAGGAATATGTTGATCGAACATGGTCAATAGGTTCTCTCTTGTATTATTTTATGCTTTTTTGGACTTGAGAGACAAATTTACGAAAAATAACTTGTGGAGTTTCCTTTTTGTCCCTTTTCAAACTCTCTAAACATGAAAAGGACTGAGTTCTCATTGTCGTTAAACTCGTCAAAACATCAAATAGTGAAAAACTTGTCCATCATGACAAGACCGATTTTCACCCTCACTAGGCTCGTTTAAACATCACATAGCGATGGATTCACCTGAGGGTGGAATTATACTACAAGTATATGTTATACTCCTCAAGCTTGTTAAAAAATAAAGAGGTACTGGTCAGTAATGACTAGGGAAAATGGGAAAAGGGATAAATCACTTTATGGTAGCAAGTCACTCTTGAACATGACACTTTCACTTCATCTCTTTGACTATTTGGGTTGGGTTATTTGCTTGATAGTTATCATACCTATGGTCTACCACACCATCCATCACTTTGGTTTTGGATCAATCCTGCTAATTCATTTAGTGTCGCCGACATGTTCAAGAGAAGTCACTTAGTAAACTTCATCCTTTGCAATACTCATAAACCTTCATTTTCATGACCGCCATTCCTGAACATTGTGTCGTCAGTCACATTCCGTCTTCAAAATAATTACATTCGTTTCATGTTGTTGATGGGGGATACATCAAGGCCCTCCTATGACGAGTTACTTCTTGTCGACATCAACACTTTATCTAGGAAATTGACTTAGAAACACCCTTCTAGTACCTTGAGGCTTGCATACATCAATGGCAAGTTTCTCACTTCCAGCGACAGGTTGACATCACAAGCCTTCAACTGAAAGACTTTGTATGGTGTTTGACATCAAAACATCTATTCACACCATGCATAATGTACTGTAGTACCTTGAGAATCATTATCATTATCGGTGATCTCTCTCGCATCTATTAATAGCTTACATCATTAGTTGGTAATCAGATGATGTCTTCCCATGTTCGACTTCAGATTACATTTTCATATGGTTAGACTCGTACTTGAGCAAACGATTGGACGAGATAGAAGACCCCAGATCTAGTTTCATCCATCCGGGCTGTGATTTCAGGAGAGTACTAAATCATCTGTACAATGGCTTTACACAAATGGTCATCCTATCATGGGTCTATATCTGTAGACGACTATCTGATTTATGTACATGTAATGAAAAGTTTATATGCTGAGCATGGGTATGCCTTCCCTCAACAATTCATGAAAAAATCAAACATATCATGATATTATGTATTGTAATCGATGCAGGCCACCATCCACTTCAGATCCTACTCATCACATCATAAAGCATATCACTCGACATTATCATTTTCGCATTCATGCTTTAGGGGGGAAACTGTTACAGGTCTATTTGGGCATATCACTCCCGACATTCAAATCAGTACAATTAGGGCTCATGAAACCCTAATTCAGTTGCTACATGCCCTAGACAAGTCATCAAATTGAATGCTTTCATCCATGGAAGTTTCCTAGCCTGAAACCCTGTTGAAATGCCTCCTTGGGGCACCAACATAGCCTTGGTTAGGGGTAACTACACTGCAGAGCAAGTAGGCCCATTCAGGCTTGCACTGCAGTGCACTTAGGCCCACTTTAACCTGCATTGGGCGAGAATGAGTGAAATTGGCATAGGATTCTAGGAATATTCTTTGATTCTAGAGCATTCTAGAAGGATACCCAACTCTTATCTCGTCCTATGAGGTCAACTTTGCATAGGCTATGGAACAATTACTCCTCTATCCTCTCATACCTTTCTCCATGGAAACTAACTCCAATTTTGGAAAACCATTCAATGCCAAATTTATGACATAACCACCTGCATTTCCTTATAAATTGACCACTCATCATAGTGATCAGGGGGTTGGAATTTGAAGATTGTAGAGAAATACTATTGGTTTGATATTTGAGTTCATGTCAAGTAATGTTATGTTGCTGGATTGATGTGCTTTTGGTGTGACTAGGGTTTGGACTGAAGCTGGATGAGTGACACGTGATCTAACCGCTTTGGCTGTAACTCTTCCTTCTACATCAATAAAGTTGTTTCTTCCTTTTCCCATATTTTTGTTCACATATATGATTATTATATGTTTAAATGTTGTCAATTTCATTTATTTATAGTAGATAGATCGTGTAATTTGATCGTTATCGTCTTCTGTTTCTGTTGACAGGTACCAATTGAACAAATTCAGTTCGAGTGGGAGCGACAGGAGAAATTCAAAGGAGACTAAAGGAAGAAAAAGACCACAAGTAAGTTTCTTCATCTCATCTATCTATTATAGGAAAAGGTTAAACCACTTTCTCTCTGTTTTTCTATGTGCAACTACCCACTTTGGGAAAATGTATTTATCTATAGATACAAATTCCATATAACAAATATATTTCTTCTTGATGATGAGGATGTTCATGATTCTCTATTACTGCTATCAAATGTTTATTCATATATGGTGTATGGTGGTTGTTGATGCCTATCATGGTCTTTCTATCTCATTGTTGAGGTTCCCGTTCTTGGTTATAAGTGTCATATATGTCTCTTGATGTCAAGGTCATGAAAAGACCCATGTTGTGAATCATTGTAAAATTCAATTATGTATGAGTATTGGGATGAAGTCATGTCATGTATGTAATCCCATTATTTTGGTACATTGATGTAATGTTGGGTCAAATTTGTAACCCCATTATGTTGGTTTCTTGATGTAATTATATAATTCTTGGTGATAGGAAAGGTTATATTTATAAGTTGAGTCATAAAGCCTTGTACTCTATTGGATATCTTCAGAAGTTTCAGCATATGCTCAGGGGGAGCATGGTCAGTGTGTAGATTTCATGATTCATCTTTAGTAGATCAGACCTACAGCAATCAACACTACAAGGGAAGCAATTCATTCAACCTATATCAACCTTTTCCCCTTGATGTCAAAGGGGGAGAGAAACTTGGTGTTTGGAGAAGAATTCTTGGAGAAAAGTTTTGTTGTGTTTCGAAGAAAGACTTGGTGTTTGCAGGTGTATTTGCAGGTGGTGTCCAAACACCAAAGTAGTTGCCATCAAGTGAAAAGGGGGGAATTGTTGGCATTATGGATAATGTGTTGTCCATGATGGCAACCTGCTTATAAAGATGTACTTGATGTCAAAATTGATGATTGTGGAGCTAATGCAGACTTGTATAGATGTTACAGGTGACATGGACAAAGATATGACAGTTCAGTGACAAATGGATGATAAAAGTAAAGTTTGAGAAAGTATACACGGTTCTGGTGAAGAAGGGTCGCGTACATACGTGGGTCTTGTGAGTAAGAGTCACATACATAATTTGAACCATGGAATTATGGATACCATGGGTCATTACCATGGTATTGGCCCATAGTAATTGGAGCGACAACAATTATTTGATCACATCAAAGAATACTAAAAACATTACCAAGGGTTTTACTTAAGGTATTGACTAAGGCTAAATCTATATAAGAAGATGGAGATCAAGGTGTTATGTATGCAAGTTTTGGGTTATTCATGTGTAATTTGATCTGAAATAGAGATGCACCAAAGAGAAAGGAGATGGTGCATATATGATAGATCTGAAAATGTAGTGAAGACTAATGAATATACTTGTCTGGTATGTTTATGATTCTAGCTAACAATGGTATATCTATGGTGATAATGATACTCTGATATGAATGTGTGACAATGAATTCTTCGCAGTGTGTTGTTGTTGTAGTGAAATTATGTTTCAGTAATTTCATATCTATATGCTATTTTTATGTTGTATAGTCACGTACATACACGAATATGGTTCTGTATAGTCACGTATAAATCCTGAAAATTTATTCGGTATCTTGAGATCTATATGTGGGTGTTATGCATGATAGTCACATACATATGTTTATATGTTTCATGGATGTTGCGTATATGTTCTAGGGTTTGTAGTGATGATAAAGGATGACATTTAATGATTTTTGTTATGTTTGTTGTTGTTTTTTGTTATGAAACCAGCTCAAGAAAAGATAGAAAAGATAGATCAACGCCTTAGAATTCAGCCTCTTCGAGGGGGCAACCTCCTTTACATTACATAAATGAACAATTCTTGGATGATACAAATGAAAAAACCTCCTTTCTATTTATAGGAGTCTAAGGAGTCACAATATAATCCAGCCGACCTAACAATAATAATATAAAGCCACAAAAATAACAATAGAGGGATTCTATGGGGCACAGAAATAACAATATGTGGGTAATAGGGGCACAACAATATAAATAATGGGTATAGCTACAATAGTAATGGGGTAATCACTAGTATTATAGGGACCCAACATGTCCCTCTCCTTCAAAAAAGTGCTGTCCTCAACGCTTGAGTAGTTCTGGATACTTCTGCATAAAATTCTCATCCTCTCATGTGGAATCTTCAACGAATAAGTTCTTCCACTTGATAAGATACTCTGAAATTGATCGATTTCGTAGCTGTCGAGTTCTTGTTTCTGTGACTGCTTCCGGTTCCAATATAATTTTTCCTTCCTCGTCAAGTTTTGGCAATATTGTTTGAATTGGGAGCTTGTCACCTATAACCTTCTTTAAACATGAAACATGGAAAATTGGGTGCAATCGAGAAGCTGCGGGAAGCTCCAATTTGTATTCCATAGTACCAATATTTTCCAACACCTTGTACGGACCATAATACTTTGGTGATAATTTGTTATCCTTCTTCGCTTGCTTTAGGGACATTTGCTTATATGGTTGTAGCCGTAGGAATACCCAATCACCTACATCAAAACTTCTTTCACTGCGATGTTGATCTACATGTTGTTTCATTCTATTTTGTGCCAACACGAGGTTATCCTTTAAGAGTTGGAGGACTTGTTGTTGATGTTCGATGTGATGTTCCATTGCCTGAACCTTAGAATTTTCTCTTAAATATGATGTGATGGATGGTGGTTGATACCCATAAAGTGCCATAAATGGGGTCATGTTTGTTGCTGTATGGAAGGAAGTGTTATACCACCATTCAGCCAGAGGCAACCATTTGACCCATTGTGTCTATTTATCAGATACAAAGCAACGAAGATATCCTTCCAAACATTTGTTTACTATCTCAGTTTTCCCATCAGATTGAGGATGATAAGATGAGCTATGAGCTAACTGAGTACCAAGACAAGAAAATAATTCTGTCCAAAAATTTCCAGTGAAAATGGGATCTCTGTCACTTACAATAATCTTTGGGTTTCCATGTAGCTTTTGAACTATTTCCATAAATGCAGTAGAAACTGTATTGGCTTTAAATGGATGTGATAATGCACAAAAGTGTGCATACTTGGTAAGTCTGTCAACTACCACCATGATGACACTCTTTCCCTCAGACTTGGGTAAACCTGTGATAAAATCCATTGAAACCTCCTCCCAATGTTGGCTTGGAATGGATAAAGGTTGTAATAGACCAGGTGTCTTAATTGTTTCAACTTTATTTTGCTGGCAAACCAAACATTCCGCCACAAACTTTTGAATATCTGATTTAAGGCCATCCCAAAAAAATTCCTTCTCATAAATAGCTTTGCTTAAAAACTTTCCCTTGATTGGACAGCTTTCAAAAGCAATGGGTCTTTCATCTTGCATTAGAACAACACCAATTCCATTTCCTGAAGCATCACATTCCACAATAAAGGTTTTTGTGAAGTCCGGTGTAGCTAAAACCGGTGCTTGGCACATTGCCTCTTTAAGATGTTCAAAGGCCTTTGTTGCTTCCGGAGTCCATGAAAATGAATCTTTCTTCAATAATGTTGTTAGAGGTGCTGCTATTCTCCCATAATTCTTAACAAACTTGCGATAATACCCTGTCAACCCAAGAAATCCTCGCAGATGCTTTATGGATGTGGGGATTTTCCATTCCTTAATGGCTTTAATTTTGCTAGGGTCTACCTTAACTCCTTCATGAGATACAATATGACCCAAATATTCCACCTCCTGGACTCCAAAGAAACATTTGGATCTTTTGGCATATAATTGTTTCTCCTCCAATAGTTGTAGCACCCTGTCAACATGTTCAACATGATCCTTCCAAGACTTGCTGTAGATTAGTATATCATCAAAAAATACTAACACAAATTTTCTAAGGAATGGTTTGAAAATTGAATTCATCAAACCTTGAAATGTTGAAGGTGCATTGGTAAGGCCAAAAGGCATGACCAAAAATTCATAATGACCCTCATGAGTTCTAAATGCCGTTTTCGGAATGTCTTCAATCTTCATTCTGATTTGATGATATCCTGAACGAAGATCGAACTTGGTGAAGTAAATTGATCCATGCAATTCATCCAGTAATTCATCAATAATAGGAATGGGGAACTTATCTTTAATAGTGAGCTTGTTGAGCTCCCTATAATCAGGACACATGCGCCATGATCCATCCTTCTTGTGCACCAATACTACTGGAGCTGAGAAAGAACTTTGACTCGGTTGAATTATACCAGCCTCTAGCATTTCTGCAACCATACGTTCAATTTCACTTTTTTGGACATAGGGATATCCGTACGGCCTGATGTTTGGAGGAACACTTCCTGGAATCAGATGAATAGCATGATCATGACTACGCATAGGTGGGAGACCTTTTGGAGTCTCAAATACCTTGGAATGATTGTCCAGGACTTTTTGGAGATCTGGAGAAATAGATGATTCCAATGTGGAAACATCTAGCGAACATAATTCTGCAATTACACCTCTTTGCTCCTTTTTTAGAATCTTTGTCATGCTATTAGAGCTAATTATCTTTCCTGGTTTCCTTGCAATAACCCTTAATTCAACTTCCTTTCCTTCCGAAGAAAATTTGATGAAAAGTTCTTGAAAATTAAAAGCCATTGTACCCAAGGATTGTAGCCATTACACTCCTAGTACAACATCCGCACCTCCCATTGGAATGGAAAGCATTGGGCTAGTCAATACATATTCTCCCATGGATAGCTTGATATTATGGCACTTTCCAGAGCAATTTATTGTTCCTCCATTTGCAATCATCACTTGACACTCTGGTGCTGGATATAGGAAGCAATTCAATTCTTTTGCTACCCTACAATGAATAAAATTGTGGGTGCTTCCTGAATCAATCAACACTATTACCTTTTTCTTCTTGATTTGTCCTTCTATCTTGATGGTTTGAGGAGTGGTAATTCCCGCCAATGCATTACAAGATATGGTCGGATTTATTGTTCTTCATCTAGGCTTTGTTCCTGGATTATATCTTCTTCTTTTGACCTTTCTTGCTCCTTTTCTTCTTCCTCTTCACAATCTATGTAGAATAATTTCTTCTCAGCACACTTATGACCTTTAGTGTATTTTCTATCACAACTGTAACAAAGCCCTTTTGCTCTTTTTTCTTCCAATTGTTGTGATGTCAACCTTATAGGTTGTGGAAGACTAAGGGCAACAACACTTCCGTCTTTATAGTTGTGAGTGGTATGCTTCCTGGTTGCCATAATTTTTCTTTCCATTTTTCTTGCTAACTTGAATGCCTTCTCTAATGAATCAGGTTCCCAAAGGCGAACATCATGTTGGATATTATCCTTTAAAGACCCTATGAACACATCAATCCTATGCTCCTCTAGAATATCTTTTACCCTTATGTTCAATTTTTGGAACTCCTCAATGTGCTCCATTACTGAACCCTTTTGTTTGAGACTTATCAATTGGCTAAAAAAAGTGTTTCTTTTTGTATCTTCATAATGTGCTATCAATTCTTCCGTAAAAATTTCCCAAGTGATTAATTGTTTACGAGAGCAAAGCCATTGATACCATACAAACTGATTTGGTTCTAAATATACAGTTGCCATACGTACCTTTTGTGCGTTTTGCACATTATTGAGATCGAAGAATTGCTCCATCTGTAATATCCATGTGGCGGGATCCTTGCCATCAAACTTCCTCATATCGATTTTTGGAATATGGTGATTCTTCGATCCAGCATTAGCGTCTATGGAATCATGATTAACATTTCTTTTGTTCTCATCATGAGTTTCCGTTACTACCTTTTCACCATTAGTGACCCTTTCTTGTAGCAACTTCTTCAATTCTTCCATGTCTGTCTTCAAATATATCTTCAAATCATCCATCTTAGCTTCCATGCCCTTTATCTTAGATTCCACGCCATTTACCTTAGATTCCATGCCACTTATCTTAGCTTCTGTTAGCTTTTGTGAGCGTGACATTTGTTGCACTTGTTCTTGTAATTTTGATATATCCTGTAGCATTTCTTCCTCTTCTTCATGAGTCATGCTATATATTTCAGGTTCCTTACTAGGTGTTTGCATTTTCTTTCCTCGGGGCATCAGTTACCGATAATAATGCTTTACTATGCCCTTTGAATTCCGTTAAACCAAGCTTACACAAAAATTTAAAAGAAAACTACACACCTTTTTTCACTTTATAGAAGCCTGATATTGAATCTGATGTATCTCTATGATTTCAGATCATCCAGTTCTAAAATTGTTTCCTGTAGTAGCCTTCTTTGTCCTCTTTCCAATGCCACAAGTTTGAGCCAAATTTGATTCTCCAAGGAAGAGTTATGTGAAATCTCCCACAGTGACTTGCTTTTAGACTAGTTCAGTAGAGCGAACTTGTACGACGTGCCACGAGTCACTGTTTCAACCTTGGAATCTGAAACACACACACAAGAAACTACAGTCCGTCCTCTTTCTGTACCTTCTTACGAAATTGCATTCCGATCCCCAGAGAGAAAGTTATGACGATTTTCCCCAGATCACTTGTTTTGAATGTAATTCAGGAGTCTGCAAAAAGACCAACTTGCTTAGATCATATTTCCACAAATATCACATGAAAAGATCTGAAATTTGGACCCAAGGTTCAGCGTGATTTCTTCTCAAATGGGTTTTTTTGCAACTTCTGAAACATCACAAAAAAAAAGTTATAGCGAAAATGCCACGATGACCTGTTTGGAGCAGCGAAACCCTAGAATCCAAAGCTCTGATACCAAATGTTATGAAACCAGCTCAAGAAAAGATAGAAAAGATAGATCAACGCCTTATAATTCAGCCTCTTCGAGGGGGTAACCTCCTTTACATTACATAAATGAACAATTCTTGGATGATACAAATGACAAAACCTCCTTTCTATATATAGGAGTCTAAGGAGTCACAATATAATCCAGCCGACCTAACAATAATAATATAAAGCCACAAAAATAACAATAGAGGGATTCTATGGGGCACAGAAATAACAATATGTGGGTAATAGGGGCACAACAATATAAATAAGGGGTATAACTACAATAGTAATGGGGTAATCACTAGTATTATAGGGACCCAACATTTTTCGATGAAGTATTGGTCATGTTGATCTCTGTTTGAAAGTGTTTATTGGGTTGGTTGTTCATGATTGGAATGTTGGTTAGTAATGATGCTACATTTGTAGGTTTTAACCCCGTACAGAAATTATCTGCATACAAATTCTAAAACATAAAGTAAGCAAAGGCGAGAGCATAACACATAAAACAAATATACACAGATATTTTCCCTTGGATCCCAAAACGAGGACTACCAGATTGATTTTTCATTATGTTCCTTTCAATGTTACAATGAATATATATACATGAGTGATTTGTGAATGGCTCAGTACTTGATTCAGTGGTTGGTTGAGTGTTACAGTCATTCAATTAGCTAAATAATTTAGTGTCAGTAATCTGAGATATGTATGCATGCGTTATATAGAAGAAGCATGTATATACATAGGTTTTATTCAGAACAATAGTGCATAAAATTTGAAATAAATGTGGTCATGGTCAATGTTGCTAGTTTATGGGTTTTGTGCACTTGTTATAATGACTTATCTGGATGGTTTATATCTGTTATGGATTAGATTGGTTTGGTTGTTATAGTTGGTTGATATTCAGTGATTTATTTGTTGATGTTATAATGATTCAGTTGCTTTGGTGATTGGATGATTTGATTTAGTATTTGGTTTCAGAATTGTTACTTGGTTTGGGCTTAATGTTGGAAGTGGGTCTAGTGTGAAAATTCGATGAAAGGTGGCCTACAATTTTTGATGTTTTGAGCCAGGTGGATCCAGTCTTAAATATTAGGAAACATGGTCCATAATGTTGGGTTGTGTTATATTCTTTCCATGACTAACCTACGTAGTTAAACGGGGGTTAGAGGGGGGCGGGAGCCCCCCTTCATTTGCGTCGATTGTGCAGCGGGGGGGTCACAGGGGGGCGGCAGCCCCCCTTGTCCGGGGGGTTTGAGGGGGGCGGGTAGCCCCCCTCTACGGGGTCCGGGGTAGCGCCCTGGGAAAATTTTTTTTGGACCCTATATTAGGTTGGGCGAACCTACCTATGGTTTTGTGCATGATTTTCGCACATGGTATTGGACGTGATGGTTTTTCGGTCCATGGTATTGGATGCTTCGGCATGTATAAATATGTATTGTAACATTGAAAGGAACAAAATGAAAAATCAAGCTGGTAGTTCCGGTTTTGGGATCCAGGGAAAAATCTCTGTGCATATGTGTTTTATGGGTTATGCTCTCGCATTGTTTATTTTCTTTGTTTAAGAATTCGTATGCAGGTAATTTCTGTACAGGGTTAAAACCTACATTTGGTATCGGAGCTGTTTTGGCTTCAAGGGGACGCCTTTGTTGCTGAGGGGTTTCGCTCGGGCCTGTGGTAGACCCTGTTCAGTGGGAGATCTGCGAGATCGATTCTGGTGGTGAAAAAAGATGGCGAGCAGTGGAAAGATCGAGATTGAGAAGTTCAATGGTCAGAGTTTTGAGTTTTGGAAACTCAAGATGGAGGATCTGTTGGTCGATAAAGATCAGTGGATCGCGGTAGATCCGGGTACTAAACCATCGGGAGTGACCGATGAAGAATGGAAGAAATTGGATCGGAAGGCAAAGAGCACAATATGATTGTGTCTCAGATTCAGTATTGCTGAATGTATCAAGGGAAGCTACGACAAAGGCTTTGTGGGTCAAGTTAGGGACTTTGTACCAATCTAAGTCTCTGGTGAATAAACTGTTCCTGCGAAAAAAGTTGTATAACCTGAGGATGAAAGATGGAGACTCGGTGACAGAGCATCTGAATGCGTTTAATACTGTGGTAAGTCAATTATTATCTGTTGATATTAAAATTTCAGATGAAGATAAGTGCGTCAGTCTATTGTGTTCTCTACCAGATTCGTGGGATAGTCTGGTTATTGCAATAGGTAGCAATGCAACTGCTTTGCAGTTTGATGAAATAGTCTCAGCCTTGCTGACGGAGGAGATGAGACAGAAGAATATGGACAACCAGAATGGTGATGCCTTGTCTGTACGAGGACGGTCCCATAACAGAAACAAAAATAAGTCATCGAGTGGGAGATCTAAATCTAGAGGGAGATCTAAATCTCCAGGAAAACCTACAAAGGTGGTGTGCTGGAAATGTGGAAAGGAAGGGCACTTTAGAAGGGATTGTAAATCTAAAGCTCCTGATAAAGGAAAGGGATCTGATGATGCTCCTTCTGCAGAGGCGAAAACCACCTCAGATGAAGGTGGGGATGTGTACTTGGCTTCTTCAAGTACACATGTAGATCATGAGGCATGGTTGATTGACTCAGGTGCATCCTTTCACTTCACTCCCCATAGAGAGTGGTTCTGCGAGTATGAGAAATACGATGGTGGTGATGTATTCTTAGGAGATGATAGGAAGGCTAGAATCATTGGTCGGGGAAAAGTAAAGTTGAAGTTGCAAGGTGGAAGGGTTAGAACACTTCCGGGTGTTCTACATATTCCTGCATTGGCCAGAAATCTGATTTCTGTAAGCAAGTTGGATGATGCAGGTGTAAAGACGGTGTTCGAGAAAGATACCTGCAAGATGGTTCGAGGAGCACTGATATTGATGCGGGGAGTTCGGATTGGAACTCTGTACAAGCTGCAAGGTAGCACTGTTGTTGATGGGTGCAATAGTTATATGGTTCCTGAAAATGGAGTAGAAAATCTAGTGGTCTCTGGAGAGAAGACCATGTTGTGGCATCAAAGGCTTGGACATATTGGAGAGAAGGGCCTTCGAATACTTCATGGTAAAGGTATCGTAGAAGGTATGAATGATAGCTCTCTCGATTTTGATTTCTGTGAAAATTGTGTGTATGGGAAGCAGAATCGAGTGAGTTTCCCCTCTGGTGGTAAGAGGACGAAACATATATTATAGCTTGTGCACAGTGATGTGTTTGGACCTGTGAAGGTTCCATCACTGGGTAAGTCTGTGTACTATGTATCATTCATAGATGACTTCTCAAGGAATACATGGATATATTTCCTTAAGAAGAAATCTGAAGTCTTTGACAGGTTTAAAGAATTTAAGGCTCTGGTGGAAAATCAGACAGAGAAGAAGATAAAGGTGCTGAGGACAGATAATGGTGGAGAATTTTGCAGCAAGGAATTTGAAGAATTTTGTAAGAAGTGTGGTATAGCACGGCAGAAGACTACTCCATATACACCTCAGCGAAATGGAGTCGCAGAAAGAATGAACAAGACGTTGATGGAAAGGGCAAGAAGCATGCTCAGTGGTGCCGGGTTAGGACAGGAATTACGGGCAGATGCGGTGGATTCTGCACGTTACCTGATCAACAAATCACCCTCATCAGCGTTGGAGGATAAGACTCCACAAGAAGTATGGACTGGTAAGAAACCCTCTCTTTCACATCTGAGGGTATTTGGATGTGATGCATATGTACATGTTCCAAAGGAGAAACGAACCAAGTTGGATAGTAAATCTGAAAAGTGCATCTTTATTGGGTATAAGGATGGTTTAAAGGGTTATAAGCTTTGGAACCCAGTCACACGGAAGGTTGTGTACAACCAAGATGTGATGTTCAGAGAGGTAAAAGATGTTATTCAATCTGAAGTCCAACCAAAGGAACCTGAGAAGATAGAGTTTGAGCCAAAGGAGGAAGAATCAGACTCTGCAGCAGAGGAGGAATCAGAAGATGAAGAGCCACAAACTCCAGCTATGAGAAGATCAGGTCGAGAAAGAAGGCAGCCAGAAAGGTATAGTCCATCTGCTTTCAGTTCAAATTTTGCTTTGTCTGTTACTGATGATGATCCCAGAATTGTGAAGGAAGCAGTGGATTTAGAGGATGGAAAGCTCTGGAAAGAGGCCATGGTTGATGAAATGGCATCTTTGCACAAAAATGAGGCTTGGGATCTGGTAGAGTTGCCAGCTGGAAGGAAACCCATTGGCAGCAAATGGGTGTTCAAGAAGAAGACCAATGCAGAAGGAAAGGTGGAAAAATACAAAGCTCGGTTGGTAGCAAAAGGTTATTCCCAGGTGCCGGGAATTGATTTTGGTGATATTTTTTCTCCTGTTGCCAAGGTAGCTTCTATTAGATTACTTTTATCTGTTGCTGCTGCTTTTGATTTTGAGGTAGAACAGATGGATGTGAAGACAACATTTCTTCACGGGGATTTGGAAGAGGAAATCTACATGAGGCAACCTGAAGGCTTTGCGGTGAAGGGTAAGAAAGAACTGGTATTCAAGTTAAAGAAGTCTCTGTATGGGTTAAAACAGTCACCAAGGATGTGGTATCAAAAATTTGATACATTTATACGGGGACTTGGCTTCACTAGAAGCAAAGCAGATCATTGTGTGTATTTTAAATTAATTGGTGACCGTGTTATTTATCTGGTCTTTATGTGGATGATATGTTGCTGGTTGGAAATGACAAAGAAATTATCCAGGATTTGAAGACCCAATTGTCCTCCAAATTTGACATGAAAGATCTTGGTGCTGCAAACTATATTTTGGGCATGGAAATTAAAAGAGATCGGGCAAAGAGGAAGCTCTGGTTAAACCAGAGGAAGTATGTCGAGACAATACTATAGAGGTTTAATATGCAGGATAGTAAACCGGTGAAGGTTCCTATTCCTGTAGGTGTGAGGTTATCTGCTGAACAGTGTCCCAAGACACAAGAAGAGGAAGAGGACATGTCCCGTGTTCCATATGCAAGTGCAGTCGGTAGCCTGATGTATGCAATGGTCTGTACTAGACCAGACATTGCACATGCAGTGGGAGTATTGAGCAGGTTTATGTCAAAACCAGGGAAGGAGCACTGGACAGCAGTGAAGCGGGTTTTCAGGTATTTGCGTGGCACTAGTGATTATGGTTTGTGCTACCACGGAAGACCAGGATTGGACAAAGTGTTGGATATTCATGGTTTTGTTGATGCAGACTGGGCTGGAGATCTGGATCAGAGAAGATCTACAAGTGGGTATGTGTTTAACCTATTTGGAGGTGCAGTCAGTTGGATGAGTAAGAAACAATCTGTGGTGGCACTATCAACTATAGAGGCAGAATACATGGCAGCCACTCATGCAAGCAAGGAAGCAATTTGGTTGCAAAGATTGTGTTCAAGTATGGGGTTAGTACAGGGAGCTATAAGAATAGACTGTGACAGCCAAAGTGCAATTTTCTTGGCAAAGAACCCTGCATATCATTCAAAGACAAATCACATTGATGTTCAGTATCACTTTGTGAGCGATATGATAGAAGACAAAATCTGTGAGCTCTGAGAAGTTCTCTTGGTGTAGAGAAACAATTGGTGTTTCAGGGCTGGAAAAATGACTAAGCTCTCCTGTGGTCTCTTGTGGAAAGAAAACAACAAGTGGGAGATTGTTGGGTTGTGTTATATTCTTTCCACGACTAACCTTCGTAGTTAAACGGGGGGTTAGAGGGGGGCAGTAGCCCCCCTTCATTGCGCCGATTGCGCAGCGCCCCGGGAAAATTTTTTTTGGACCCTATATTAGGTTGGGCGAACCTACCTATGGTTTTGCGCATGATTTTCGCACATGGTATTGGACGTGATGGTTTTTCGGTCCATGGTATTGGATGCTTCAGCATGTATAAATATGTATTGTAACATTGAAAGGAACAAAATGAAAAATCAAGCTGGTAGTCCCGGTTTTGGGATCCAGGGAAAAATCTCTGTGCATATGTGTTTTATGGGTTATGCTCTCGCATTGTTTATTTTCTTTGTTTAAGAATTCGTATGCAGGTAATTTCTCTACAGGGTTAAAACCTACATTTATATCTCAGATTAGTGTCAGTAATCTGAGATATGTATGCATGCGTTATATAGAAGAAGCATGTATATACATAGGTTTTATTCAGAACAATAGTGCATAAAATTTGAAATAAATGTGGTCATGGTCAATGTTGCTAGTTTATGGGTTTTGTGCACTTGTTATAATGACTTATCTGGATGGTTTATATCTGTTATGGATTAGATTGGTTTGGTTGTTATAGTTGGTTGATATTCAGTGATTTATTTGTTGATGTTATAATGATTCAGTTGCTTTGGTGATTGGATGATTTGATTTAGTATTTGGTTTCAGAATTGTTACTTGGTTTGGGCTTAATGTTGGAAGTGGGTCTAGTGTGAAAATTTGATGAAAGGTGGCCTACAATTTTTGATGTTTTGAGCCAGGTGGATCCAGTCTTAAATATTATGAAACATGGTCCATAAGAGGTGTTAAGGTTTGGAGCCTTCAATAAGGGATTTGGAGCTTCCTTCTAGTGGTAGCTAGAAAATTTGTTCAGGGGGTAGGTGCTCTCTTCTGGTAGGAGCTGGTAAACGAGATAAGGGGATTGGAGCTCCCTTTCAGTGGATGATGGAGAATGAGTGGAGGTTGTAGCCTCTTGCAGGTGGGTGTCTGTGTGCTAGTAAGAGTTTGTGCCAGTACAAGATTGTAATAATATTTTCTTTATATAATAAGAAAGAAGACAAAGATGACGATAGTTGTGGTTTTCTCCCAAATTGTGTTTCCACCTAAACATTCTGGTGTTCTCATGTGTTGTGTTGCTTATGTGTGATGGTTTATTCTGCTCTATATTGCATACTATAGTCTAATGAAATTAGTAATTCATTGGTTAAAGATAAAGATCTAATGGCACTTATGAAGAATTGGTTAACTAGATTTATGTTGTATGTTTTCACTGAGTCACGTACATACACCAATTATATAAATGACAATAGCGTACAAAAATTAGAATATGAAATAAATGTTAAAGTGAGTTTAAAACATTAATTCACCCTCCTCCCCCCTCCCAATAGTTTTCCTAACAATAATTAAATTATTTGTAGTGGAAGAAAGTTTGGAGCCATTCCAATTCTTCAAGAAAACACAACAAAGAATTTACAAGTGCACTAATGAGGGTTTCTTCCTTGTTAGAACATTCAAGTTATTAGGAGATATTCACCCATTATTCACATACTTAGTGAATACATTAGTTGTTACTTAGGCTTTAGCTAAACATTAGAAGATTCCTTGAAGATAACATAATAGCATTTAGTCACTTGTTAGTTGTGCTACTATTCATCGACTTTCTATCTTCAACTATTGGAGGCCAATGTTGGACATGGAGGTAGCATTGACAAGTTGAATCTATGGATTGGTCATAGGGATAACACATGAACCTCCTCTTTATATTTAATTACTGTTTTCATTCCTTTTAGACCTGTTATAGGATCAAATGCATGGTGTATGGAGAATGGAGACACCCTCAAGGGTCTTCCCGGGACCCTTGGCAGACTGTAAGATTATTTGCAGCCATCACAAAGTTACATGCATGTCCATAAACATGAACTAACTATCAAAGAAAAATAGATCGATTACATCAAGCCTCCGTGTAGATTTGTTGGAGAGCACAATGCAACTAGGTGGAAGTCCCCTGAGCCAGCTCCAGATCAAGTCTTGCGCATAGGAGAGACAAGCATAATCACAATATACAACCTTGATAACTAATACATGAATACATAAAAGACATCTAGTTACACATAACTAAGCTACTCATTCTAAAAGGCATTGGACAAACAAATAAATTAATGATAGTACCAACACCACGGAGTAGACAATACAACTGCAGTTCTATATTAATGTCGGAAGAGTGATTACAACCATCTATTGCATCAACCTTCCCTTACCCCTCCAGCTTCTCTCTCTCTCCCTTCTTACCAACTTCTTATGCTTAGATTTGAGACTATGCTCAACAATCAAGTAAGCTATCCTTTCAAATGATCTGACCTCCATCACCATAGCCCTAGCTTTGCTTATGTAGCAATTGAGTTAGGGTTGCCAAGTTCCTCCATGAGTTCCTTAGGGTAAAAGCAATGAAGTTGCCATGCTTTTTAGCTCTTTCCCATTTGCCTCCTTCATTAGGATTAGAAATCCCCCAAATAGGTCGAACTTGAGATGTTTCCTTGCTTTTCTTGAGTAGATTTAGGAGCAAATATCTAGATATTTATGAGTCAATTCGCTCCTTTGACCTTTAGAACTTCATTAGGATCCACTAATGTTGTTCCTGAACTAACAACTAGAGTTAGTAGGGTCACTAATGCACCCTTAGGCTTACTGAGAAGCTTTATAAAGTAGGTTGTCTATGTATAGCTAGCGTTAGTGTGGAAACAATGCATGTGATCTTGGTCTTTTCTTCAGCTATCATGTCTTTCCCCTCTGAGCTGATGAGGAGGTCATTTTGCTGTATAATAGATGCCCCCTAAAGTGTGAGATCAGTCGCTGCGATGATGTCTGAAATAATTTACTTAACTGTAATTTTCCTTCTTTGACAAAAAGAGAGAGAGGATCAAAACTTCGGGTGGTACAGGAAACCTGATACAACACATATATATAAAACTACTAAAATCATGTCCTGAGATGCATATTCCCATGCTCAGTAGCTATGTCAGAGTGATTTTCTCATAAAAGAGATACGACAATGTTGGCCGCCGATACGCACAATGCGGATCCAGTATCATAATAGGATCATTCTGATGAGTTGTCTCCAAAAAAAAATATACGCAACTTGGGAGAGGAAGCAAGGTTGATTGATGCAAGCCTCTACCCAAGGTCTTGATTTCCACTTCACCGAACAACATAAATCGATACATGCGAATATATGCATTGATGTCGAACATGCACGAAATCATCTAATTACCGGTCAATAATGGAGACCGTTAACATATGTGAGGAAGGCCACTAATAATGGTGATGGTCTCCAAGATGCACAGTACAATCTAACAAGTGTGAAATATGTTTTTGTCGTCGAACACCTATATAATCACTTAACCAGGAGCCAATAATGAGAACCCTTGATCAAACACAAGGCGACCTGCCACTAATGTCTGCAAGTACCAAGATACTAAATGTGTTTTTGGGTTGTCTTCCTAGATAGAGTGTTGAAGTCAATAGGAAGATACCTGTCAAAAGGTAGGCAATAATGTGTCCTACATCAATTGACACGAAATGGGACAAGAATGATTTGTTTTTTGAGGAATATTTGAGCACTGGGTCTAAACAACATAGGGCATGATGAAAGGAAATGCTTGATGGGTTGATGGAGGAAACAAAAGGTTAACCCTTGAACAATAGAAGGCACGACAATGGTTTTAACCATGCAGCACTAGACTCATGAACACCAAAGAGTGTTAGGATACAGAGATGCAAGAACATTGGGGTATTTAGGCTAAACTCATAGGATGGTAGGATTCATATTGAGAGGCCGTCACAAGGAAGGTTTATCTGAGGGAGTGCCATGTTCAAGGGAACAACTGTTTCCAAACCACGCTTTCTAATACTGAATGCAGTTGTATTGTCTACTTTCCCTCTCTGATTAGTTTAGTGAGTACAGATGGGTAAACTCGTCGATCTTTTCATATTTTAAGAGTCTAAAAAGGACCATGAAAAGAGCGACTCTATGCCCTATCTGATTACTTTAATGAGTCCAGAAAGGAAAACTCGTTGATCTTTTCATGTTTTGAGAGTCTGAAAAGGATCGTAAAAAGAGCGACTTTATATCTTGTCTGTGTAATTTAATGAATCCAGATGAGACAACTCGGTGGTCTTTTCATATTTATAGAGTCTGAAAAGATCATAAAGAATGACTCCATGGTGGTCCTTTGGTCATAGTTGTTAAACGGGTGCGAAAAAAGGTTAATAGTATACCCAGATCGGTTCCTTTTTCATGAGTTAATCTATTGAATCCGGATAAAGAGAAACCTATGTTCAATATATTTCAACCTCATTTTTTTACGAGTACGAGGAGACAGACTAAACTCGTTTTTCATCGTGAATTTTTAATGAGTCACGCGACGAAAAACTCAATACCTTCATTAAATTTTAACGAGTCAAATGAAGAAAACTCAAGGTATCTTTTTAAGTTTATTGAGAAAGAAAAAAAAGAGGTAAAAGAACAGCTCATTCCTTCTTCGTAGATTTAACGAGCCCGAAGAAGGGGAAAAACTTAGGGATTTTTTAATTTAAGAGCGAGAAATGGTCCCAAAAAATCAAATTCTCTTGTTGTTGCCGTGGATTTTTAACGAGCCCGATGACAAAAACACAGGATTTTTCAGTTTAACGAGCTAGAAAAGTACCTAAAACAATGCTCGGGTCATCTTCATAAATATTTAATGAGCCTAAATAAAAAACTCAGGATTTTTTTTAGTTTTATGAGCGAGAAAAAAGCACCTAAAAAGAATGCTTTGACCATCGTCGTATGTGTTTAACAAGCCCAACGATGACAAACTCGAGGGCTTTTCAGTTCAAGAGCAAGAAAAAGTCCCAAAACAGAACATGCTCATATCTTCTTCGTAGTAGTTTAACGAGCCCAAAGAAGGAGACTTGAGGTTTTTCAGATTAACGAGCAAGAAAAATACCATAAAAAGAATGCTCGATCTTCTTTGTGGTAGTTTAACGAGCCTGAAGAAGGAGACTCGAGGTTTTTTCGGATTAACGAGCAAGAAAAATACCATAAAAAGAAGGCTCGATCTTCTTTGATCTCATGCTTGACCATATAAGGGTCTATGTCATGCATTTCCTCATAAGACCAAGGGAAAACATTGCGAAAGTCCTTAAAAGGGTAGGTGAAGCTCGTAATTTCCTCAGGATTGCGATTGGCTCCAATTTGTATGTTTTCCACGATGCCTGTCTTGACTGAAATATCGATGGGCAATGTCTTTGAAATATTGCCCATGTTTCCTTCCGAGTCCAAAGTTTGGATAGTCGTATATGGTGAGGAAACGATTTCAGGTGTGTTAGGTGACAGGATTTGAAGAGGCATCATGTCCGAATCAGATATCGAAACACGATGGTGTGAGTTCTCTCAAGGTCGCTCTTCTAAACTCATGATCTCTCTAATAGCTTTGTCCTTAGGTAGGATTTGCTTAAGTGGATCAAAAGAAGGAGTCGTTATGGGAGGGGCAGTGGTATCATTGGTCGTGACCAAAGTAACCGGAGACTCGGATGCAGATTGAATGGCTTTGTAGGCCAATTTAGTTGGTGACAACGACGTTTGTTCTCCATAAGTATCAATGTCTGAGGAGCCGGTAGGATCCATGTATCGATCTGTTCATGAGGAATGGATGAAAGCATATTGATCGTCTGTGAAACCTGGGGCGGCTGAAGAGGGAAAGAACCCATCAGGGAAGAATCCTTCAGAACACTGGTGCCGATACTGATGTAAGTGTTAGGTACACCACCCACTAAGGGTACAAAGCTACTAGGTAATGGGGAGTAATCTGGGGTGCAAAAGGATAGCTGGTCCACTGTGACTATCTTTCCATCCAAGGGAAATAGGATGATGCAAAAGACCAAAGATACAATGGAATTCATGGCATAAGTCCAATTGTGGCCCAAAAGCAGATTATAGTCAAGTTTATGATCCACGACTTCAATATCCACCGTTACCGTTTTCCCACTCAAAGTGATGGGGTAGCTAGCTAGGTAACCTTTCAGGATGAAAGTGTGGTCGTCGAAAGCTTTAAGGGAATTCGACGATAGGGATAGGGTTGGAGAACCCAGAGCGAGCCAACATGAAGCCGACATGACGCAGGTAGAAGCACCTTCATCGATGACAGTTCTATGTATACCTTTACCTTTCGAAAAGACTTGCACTTGAAATGCAAGCTGGTGGGAAAGGGGAGGTTTACACTTTTCCATGTCGAAAATTTCAA
The DNA here is from genome assembly GCA_031772625.1 of Pinus tabuliformis. Taxonomy (NCBI): domain Eukaryota; kingdom Viridiplantae; phylum Streptophyta; class Pinopsida; order Pinales; family Pinaceae; genus Pinus; species Pinus tabuliformis. Next base: position 426,583,096 of record CM062815.1, read on the forward strand.
GCATGGAATCATATGGGTTGATACCAGCAATAGCCTAAAGCAAAAATTTCCTTTGTGCTGGACATGTTTGTAATACTTTGAGCGTCAACATAGTTGAAGGCGCTTGCGCCAAGTCTTCTACAATGCTGTAGTTTTGGGCCGCACGTGCAGATGTATTGTGCATTATGCGTCGAAGTGCCCCTTTAGGGGGGCGAATTACAAGGTCAACAATTGGCCTTTCAATATGCAAATCATTGGGTTGCGGTGGGATTTGACTTGAGGAAGGTTCCACTACATGAGCCAAAGAAGCTCCATAAGATTTGGTTCTTGTTTGTAGATCTACTGTTTCAAAGGTGTAAATGGTAGAGGTTCCTCCAGCAACTAAAGGATGTTTCAAACCACCATTGCCCCCTTGCGGGGGTTGGGGTTGGTTTGTAATAAGGTGTTGCTGCTATTGAGCGAGGAAAGGATTATTCAGGACAACAGGGGTCCTTTTGGTGTCCTTTTTAGCAATGAAATCTGTGCATTCCTGAAGACGTGGACACAGATATGTCATGTGGTCTTGCGCACAGATTTTGCAAGGGAATCAGGCGGGTTTATCCTTTCCATCGTCAGGAGGTGCAACAACCTTTTGTTTTGGGTTTTGCTGCTTTGTTGACTGCTCCTTAGAAGGAGCATCTTTTTCTTATTCTTCTTGTTCTTACCACCGGGTTTTTGCGTAGACTACACAAAGTTTATTGCGGTGGTAGGAAGAGCAGTCGATTTGGTAGAGGGGTCCACTAACATCTGGGCAATGTGACCGCTGAGTTTTTTTACAACAGCCCCAGAGGTTGTGCTGATAATCCCATCGGCATGTGCTCCGGGGTGCTGAGTGGCGGAGACATTGGAGTTACGAGGGGAATTGGGGATTATGTCGTAGAGAGTGCCAGATTGTGAATATATCAGATCTAATTATTGGGCATGACATATGGATTGGTCTTCTGTGACCACACCACCTAAAGCGACATCTTTAGCGATTTGTGGGAGTAGGGACTTGCAGAACCAGTCCGCTAAGAGATAGTTTGGGAGGGGAGCTTTGACTAACCTCTGCCTATGTCTCCATTCATGTATATGATCAGAGATGTGGGTGGCGATATCCTGACGTAATGAAGTGAGGAGCTATGTCCCAGTCTCATAGCGAATGGGTAGCTGGAAGTGCTTAAAGAATTCCATTGCTAGAGCATCGAAGGTATTTACTGACACACGTGGTAACTCAATGTACCACTTAGCTAAGTTGCCAGTGAGGGTGTGGGGCAAAAGATGCAACCAGACACTATCATCCACCATGGAGTTGGAAACACACCAAAGATGATAGGTGGTGATATGGGTGCCCAGATCCTCCCCTTGTTTCCCTTCGAACTTGGGGATGTTTGTTGGTATTTTATGTGGCATTGGCGGCCAAAGTAAGTTATGATAGATGGGGTCATTTGTAAGTTTGTACAAGTCGGGGATATCCAACGTTGCCAAGAAAGGCAAAGAGTGTGGTGCCCCCAACTTGGACCAAGGCAATGACATATGACTTGAGGAACCTTGTGGTCCTCCCATCGTTTGAGTCCCAATATTATACATAGGTTGTGTGGTATAGTAGTTGCCTTGGGGTATGGCGTTGTAGTGTGGATTTCCATGGGGAATCTGATGTTGGGGTATAGAATTGCCCCTAGGATAAGCAGTGCCCCCTTGACTCATTTGAATTTGTGAGTAGGGTTCCCCCATGGATTGGTTGGGACCTCCTTGAGGATTCCCGCCCACCACAGAACTAACCATATGTCCTTGATTGACATAAGGAATGCTCATGTCAATCAATGATTGACCATGCATGCTTGAGAATGGAGGGGGAACTGTTATGTTCTCGACTGGTATGTGCATATTGGGAATGCCCCCAGATACTTGAATCTGGGGGTTTGAACTGTACAATGGCTGTCGACCATATTGTTGGTGGATGGGAACTATGCTAATAGTGCTATATTGAGTGTTATAAGGAGCGTTGTATGTAGCACTTGTCGAAGGTATACAATTTGACACTAAGGGGGTGGAACCTGGCATCGGCTGGGTTCCACTCGTGGAGGGTGTCATGTGAGTGGTTGTACCTGGGACAAATGGGATAGTGGGGTTCGCCATCAACGGTGTGGTGGTGACTGTCGACTGGGGAAGTGGTGGAGGACCAAAAGTGTCCACAAAGTTCCATGACCCGTTAGTCGTCGATGGGATGGATGGAAATGTTCCAACTAAAAATACAGGGAGTACAGGTGCCATGAGAACCAAGAGTGGGTCCAACAGATTCGTGAGCAGAGGGTTAAAGGGAGGAAGAAATCCTTCGGTAAAGAAATCCTCCTGCAAACTTGAATCATCGGTTGTCCAAACAGATTCTGTGTGAGATCTAGGGGACTGATTCCCTGAAGATGGGGAATTCAGTTCACTGGATCTCGGAGGATCTTCCACAATGAGTGGAGGAAGTCCTAACAATCATCTAGATTGTTGATGAGGGCAGGATGTAGCCACGGTGACCAGTAATTTTTATCAATAAATTTTATTGTGATATTTGTTAAAGTCCTAATGATAGCACACGGGTACCTAAAAATATAAAAAATACACTAAGTTGATCAATCAAAAAACAGAGGGAAATCACCCTGTCTGATAAGCACCGATCACTGGAGATGAAACCCAGTATCACAATGAATAACAGAGAGGGCTGGCCAAATGTACAGTTACGGTTACTCTAGAGCTTCACCCGAACCTCAGATTGAGGGGCCAAGTACTCTCATGAAGACGAGCACCCTCCCAAAAACTGAAGATAGAGTAGGTCCGTCCGTGTCAGGTACCAAGGTAGCCCGCCCCAATTACCTTGTGTAAGTCCCTAAAATATTAGCCACTAAGGATACCTCAAATCACAGACACTACCGGGGGGGCATAGTCGCAGACAGTACACTGTGTGAGCAGAATACCTGAGTCCTCGACTCAGCTCTGAAATCCCCAAAGGGATCCCCAATACACAAAATACCCAAAGGAGTTGCAAGTGAAGGTGGGCTACCTTCACTTACAATCCGATGTTGTCTCGTATTTAGCTCCACTTTGACTGGAGTGGTCCTGGTAGTATGAGTGCAGAAGGAATTTTCTCTCTTTTAATGAAACTAGTTTTGTTTTTTGATCTTGGGCAGTTTACTCACACTACCTATCCCAAGATCCTAGCCTGAACTAATGTTTGTTTGCTCAATAAAGAGTTACTGATTGATTTTAGGTAAATTTTATGTGTACTAGGGGAGTTGATGTATTAAATGTGATGGGACTCTGACTCAAAAATCATGTACAAGACAATGCTTTAAAAAAATATTCAATTCAATGAAAACAAGTTGTATTCTACAGGTGAGAGTCTTTCACATATTCATATTTGTTCCAAGCATCCTAGTCATTATAACACATGCAGAACCAATAGAAATATTGCCAATGCTTTCCTAGCAACTATTTGAAACCAAAATAAAACAGCTTTTAAGAAGCTAAACAGAAGAATGAATAAAAAATGTGGATCTTTCTTTCATAAAAAATGTTTTAAGAAAGAAAAAAGAAACTTATTTCCTAAAAAAAATTCTTTCGGGACACTGATCTTGCTAAAATGCAATGGCAGACCGTCTTTCAGTCCATGAGTAGGCTTCCTATCCCCTTGAGTTTGCAGACATAGTTGTATATCAAGATTTTAAGGGAGTAACGATCTGTAGCAGTGGCCATAGAGAGTTACTGGGTCCACTAAAACTCTGTGTGTGTAGACACAGAGCTTTATAAAGCACTGTGTAGTCTGCTAACCTACGTTAGTGTGGGAAAATAGTTCAAAATAGGGCCTTTTGGATCAGATTCAAGGCTGAAAATTTGAAGGAAAAATGCAGCAATATTTTGGCGGGTTAGAAAGGGAATGCAGAAGTATAGGGAGGTCTTAGAAGGAGGAGGAAACTAAGAACTGTCTGGGTAAACTAGGGACTAGATGTATATTCCCCAGTGGAGTTACCAATTCTGCTATAGGATAAAATGCACGGTGTATGGAGAATGGAGATACCCTCAAGGGTCTTCCCGGGACCCTTGGCAGACTGTAAGATTATCTGCAACCATCACAAAGTTACATGCATGTCCATAAACATTAACTAAATATCAAAGCAAAACAGATGGATTACCTCAAGCCTTCGTGTAGATTTGTTGGAGAGCATAATGCAGCTAGGTGGAAGTCCCCTAAGCCGACTCCAGATCAAGTCCTGCACATAGAAGAGACAAGCATAATCACAACATACAACCTTGATAACTAATACATGAATACATAAAAGACATCTAGTTACACATAACTAAGCTACTCATGTTAAAAGGCATTGGACAAACAAATAAATGAGTGATAGTACCAACACCACGGAGTAGACAATACGAATGCAGTTCTATGTTAATGTCGGAAGAGTGATTACAACCATCTGTTGCATCAACCTTCCCTTACCCCTCTAGATTCTCTCTCTTTCTCCCTTCTTACCAACTTCTTAAGCTTAGATTTGAGACTATGCTCAACAATCAAGTAAGCTATCCCTTCAAATGATCTGACCTCCATCACCATATCCCTAGCTTTGCTTTTGTAGCAATTGAGTTAGGGTTGCCAAGTTCCTCCATGAGTTCCTTAGGGAAAAAGAAATGAATTTGCCATGCTTTTCAGCTGTTTCCCATTTGCCTCCTTGATTAGGATTAGAAATCCCCCAAATAGGTCGAACTTGAGATGTTTCCTTACTTTTCTTAAGTAGATTTAGGAGCAAATATCTAGATATTTATGATTCAATTCGCTCCTTTGACCTTTAGAGCTTCATTAGGATCCACTAATGATGTTCCCGAACTAACAACTAGAGTTAGTAGGGTCACTAACATACCCTTAGGCTTAGTGAGAAGCTTTACAAAGTAGGTTGTTAGTGTATAGCCAACGTTAGTGTGGAAACAAGGCATGTGATCTTGGTCTTTGCTTCAGCTATCATGTCTTTACCCTCTGAGCTGATGAGGGGGTCATTTTGCTGTATAACAAGACCACCTTTGACTTCTGGTGGTTATTGATACGGTGTTAATGGCATATCCCTATAATGGGTAGGGATTTATGGTTAATTAATACCATCATCTTCTTCTTCTATGATGAAAATTTTAACTTTATAGGATCAACGACTTAGCTTTGAATTGATAGGCACCAAGAGACTCAAATTAGTTAGATATTCATATTTAAGGTTGCTTTAGTTTAAAAGCATGCATATATGTTATTTTCAATCCAACACTAATGTAAGCAAGAAATAAAGAAAGCAAGGGGGTTTATGGATGGATGGTTGGGCCTCAAATATTATTTTATATTATTAAACAAACATACTAATGCTTATTCATTAAATTCCATGGAGTATTTGAAAATGGAATATCAACTTGGTTGTAATACATATGATGCATGGTCCTTTTAGATACAAATTGTTTAAGAAGTTTTCAAAAATCCCACATTTCAAGTGGACACTCCACCCATCATCAGGACAAAATGAAGCTTAAATGTGAAAAATTGTGCTGAGAAATGAAAATAAATATGATGGGAGAAATGAGATTATCATTTAAGAAAAGGAAGGAAAGTCAACTAAAAATGGGAAATACGAGGATACACACGACTCCTTTGGTCTTCGACTCGCTTTACTATCCCGATTCAAGACGATCTTGGAACAAACTGTCTTCAGACAGGTGGCCCAACAGGCTTTAGAATTAATTCAAATAAAGATGTTACATACCAGATTATGCGTCAGAGTAGAGTTATCTGGTCTCTAATCTCTTAAAGCACAGAATAAAAACACTCTTTCACGCTCACACACACTCACACACTCAGACGTGTCTATTTACACACACAAGACTCATACTTATAAGTTTTAGAAACATATGAGAATTATTGAAGGTCCTGTCAGACATTGCTTAGTCCAGATGGTGTCTGTTCAATATTCTCGAGTACAATAATTAAAAGAAAACACACTACCAAGGTCCCATCGGACTTCGATCACTATCTTAATCAGAATGAGGATCATGTGCTTCTGATGAAAATGAGGGAAGCTTTTGCTTTAACCATGATTGATTTAACCACTCCAAATATTTTGTCTCCCACGTGTGGTCCTGTTTCTCTTGAGCATCTTCGTACAAATCCACGAAAATAGTTTCTTTTTCGTCGGATACCTTCTCTTTTCCTTTTGCCGTAGCTGTTCTTTTTTTGTCAAGACCGTAGAAGATTCTCCTTTTAGTGGTGCCTTGGATGATTGTACTGTATCAAACTTTATCGTGTCAGTCATAACATGGAGATTCTTTTGTGGAAAGAGATATTTATTGTCCTCTTTCGTCCACCAATTTACATAAGCCATTGGATCTATCTCAATGTCAAGGAAGGAATCCTTTTTGCTTTTACGGAATTCATGCATTGTTTGAACTGACAATTTGAATCCATCTAATAATTCCCATTTGAAAATTTGAAACATGCTAACAGAGCATTCTATGGCACATTAGACCCATAGCTTGTAGTTATGATTGACATTCTCTTGCTGCTGCCAACCTAATTAAAAAATCATAGATGAACAAACCTTGGTTGACAATAATAAATTTATCAAACAAACTACATCATCACTCCAATTTCCTACCATAACACTAATAGTAATTAATGCCTTTGAATTAATCAGTAATTTGATTACTCCAAATCTTCCTTGAAGTGTTTCCAAAGTTATGATCATAGACAAATTTTCAGGTAACTTGAGGTTGTGAAATTCTTTAAGCTAGAGAGTGATTTTCTTAATTTCTTCATTATTGTTGGCTATCACAGAGGCTCGTTCAGGGCCATATAATTGTGCAAAAGGATTTGGGATAATAGGATTTCTGAAATCTAAACTTTGATAATCCCAAGGTGTCAAGAATGTTCACAGATATTGCAATGTCCTTTCAACACATTGAGAAGCTCTTGTCTGTGGTTTCTTTTAACAATGGCCATTTTTTATTTCCCAATTTGCAAATGGTTCAAAGAGTTCATACTAGGGAAATGAATTTGTTCCTGCAAAATTTTCATCATTTCTTTGAAGAAATGCAGCACCAAGTTCTTCAAAAAGATCAGGAATTCTTAACGACTTTAGAAACCTTCCTACCTTTTCGGTCATATTTATTTCATCCAAATCCAACATTTTAGCAGAAGTATAAACAACAAAAGAGAAATCTATACCTCCAATGATCTGATAATAATTCAAAGTTTACAAAACCTTGATCATGGATTCAATATATTCTTTAGTCCAGTAATCATCAAGAGTCTTGAAATAAAGTTTTACCTTCATATTTGGTAGAGGATATACCTTTACCAATTCTTCATCTAGACCCAACAAAACACCAACATTTTTGGACTACCAAGCTTGACATCTGTGTATCCATTGATTTCTTCTCATTCTCAATCCAATAATCTTTTTAATTTCTTCAACTACATCACCAAGGATTAATTCAAGAATCTGAAATCTTTTTACAAAAGTTTCAAAACTGTCATCTGCAGGGGTCTTACCAGGAATAACAAAAATATCAGTTCTTTGATTATGAACATGGACCTTGTTCATTTCTCTGGTAAGAGAGTCAGCTAAATAATTTGAGATGCCTGGAACCCATTCAACATCAAAATCATACATTTGAAACCATATCTGCCATGCTAATAATCTACCTCTTGCGAGTTGTTTTGAGATTTTAGCTGATAAGAAATACTTGAAGTTCATTGAGTCTGTTCTTATCAAAAACTTGGCAGGTGCTAAATATAACTCAAATTTTTGTATGCCATTAAAGATGGCAAGAGTTTCTTTTTCTGCTGGAAAATAATTTTTCTAGTGAATCAAAAATTCTCCAGATGCATATGCACATAAAATTTCTTCTCCCGTCTCCTCCTTTCGTTCAAAAAGGATGGCTGCCCAAAAATTATCGGACGCATCAGTTTGAAGGATGAGAAATCCATTACCTGGCGGTTTGAGCTCAGGGAGATGTTTGCATTCAGCTTTTAACACTTGAACTTCTGCTGTTGCTTCTGATGACCATCCAGAACGCAGATGTCTTCTGATTGGAGCAGTTTTTTTCTGACAATCTAGGAATATATTTATGCACATAATTTAAGATTCCTAGAAATCGCTGAATCATTTTTGTATCTTGTAACTGATCAAGAAATTCAGAGAGCTTGGTCAAGACATGCGGTTGCATCTGAATTTTACCATTGATAACATGGATACCTAAGAAATCAATACTATCTTGAAACAGAAGCATTTTCTTTTCTGACAAAACAATACCATGCTGCTTTGCTTCTTCGAGGAATATCTGTAAATGCTTTATATGTGGTTCAAGATCCTGACTATGAATCAAAATTTCATCAATATAAAAAACAATAAAATCATATTTACCAAAAATATAGTCCATTCACCATTGAAAGAAAGTTGGAGCATGTAGAAATTTTGAATAATTTAACACATATTCAACAGAGATTATCCTGATCATGTACTATTGCGGAAAACATACACAATACATAAGCTCCTCTACGTTGATCAACAATATAGCAGTATCAATAACAATAAAACATCAAGAGCATTCACACATTAACACAGTATGTATCCCGGGGAAAGCATCGCGCTAAAAACCCCAACTATCTGTATATTAATGATTGAGTCATGTAACATTACACAGCATAATACTTCTCACAAGTATCTCCACCTCTGTTACACACAATACAACTCAGATCTGATCTCCAAATCTCTTCCACTGCTTGCCTGCCTCCACTGCTCAATACCTGCTCAAGAACTGATGAGAATAGCTTCCCAAACTCGTTTTTCACCTGCAAAATAGTCACTCACTCTTTGTGGACGTGAGCAAAGGCTAAAATGTGGGCAAATACGTGAGCAAACTCATTGGCATACTCAATCCCTTGATTGTGCAAGATCTGGTGCACAACTATAGTCACTGATAGCAATCTGATTCTCTACCACTTGTCCCTGTTGAACTGAACATGCACTGACATGCAACTGAGTTAACTGATGTATTCATTAGTTGTATTATGAGTTAATAATTTGTTTAACAACTCATCATTAGTCTATCTACAGTTAGACTAACTACAACTAGTTTAACTAAGTCAAACTGAACACAACTCCATCAATTGTACCTCCAGTCCACTAAACTCAACTCACTTGAGTTCTAACTGAAGTCATGCATGCAAAAACTCAACTGACTCATAAGAAAAGCGTATTTCCTTCTGACAGCTGCATGTGCCACGTCTGTAGCTCAAACTGAAGTGCTCCAAGAGAATAAGATCAAGTTTATAGTCCAAATATTATTGTGAGATAATAATATTTGACTTTTCTATTTTTGACAGCCAGTCTAAAAATAGACTTTGATCACTCACACTGTGATCACTCACACTTTCATAAAAAATAGAAGTCCATCTATTTTTCCCAACTTGATCAATCATCCATAAACATAGACATGATCCATATGTCTAAAAATAGACATAGTCTAAAAATAGACTTGCGCCAAAAATAGCCTGCGGGCCCACTTAGTGAAGGTGACTCTTTTCACTAAGCTCCATCATCTTGTTGCAATCTCAACACTCCCTCTCGACAAGATATGGATTATCAACAACCTCTATCCTGCCTCGGTGGTACTTGAATTTGCTCCTAGTGAGAGCCTTCGTCAGAATATCAGCATCCTGATCCTCCGTTGGAATATACGAAAGTAACATGATCCTCCGCTGCACACAATCTCTGATATGATGGTACCTGATGTCAATATGTTTAGATCTATCATGAAATACAGGATTAGCCGAGAGTTTAATGCAACTCTGGTTATCACAGTAAATCACAGTAGGATCCAAATGAGAACCGAACAAACCAACCAGGATCTTCCTCATCCATATAGCCTCGCATGCAGCCAAACTTGCTGCCATATACTCAGCCTCCGCTGAACTGAGTGCCACAGATCTCTGCTTCCTGCTGTACCAAGAAACTGCTGTCGATTCGATACTGAAGACCCCTCCTGATATGCTCTTTCTGTCTGTTGGGCTCCCTACCCAATCTGCATCCGTGAAGCCACATAGCTTCACCTCATCCTCCTGTCTGTACCACAAACCATATCCCGATGTGCCTCTCAAGTAGCGCAATACATGCTTGCCCGCCTTCCAGAAGAGCTTGGTAGGCTTAACCATAGCTTGTGAAAGCTGGTTAACTGCATAGCATATATCAGGTCGTGTATTGACCAAATACATCAGCGACCCCACCAACTGTCGATAAACAGTGGCATCCACTTCTTCTCCCGAAGTGGCATCCTCCTTCCTCCAACCTCCAGGAAGAGGAGTATCAACAGGCTTGCAGCCATGCATGTTGAACTTCTCCAGTATCTCCCGAGCATACTTGCCCTGAGAAACAAACAGTCCACCACTGCGCTGCCATATTTCCAATCCTAGGAAATAGTGAAGGAGGCCCAAATCCTTCATCTCAAACTCTGTAGCAAGATCCTTCTTGCATGACAGTATCAACAGCTCATCACCCGTTAGAATCAAATCATCAACATACAGTACAATGATAAGCAACTTACCCTCCACCACAATCTGGTATAGGTTCGGATCCGCCTCGCTCTTAGAGAATCCAAGTCCTGTGAAATAGCTGTCTATCTGTGTGTACCAAGCACGTGGTGCTTGCTTCAACCCATACAACGCTCTCTTGAGCCTGCACACATGCGACTCGCTACTGAAGACTTCAAAGCCTTCGGGTTGCTCAATGTACACCTCCTCCTCAATGACTCCGTTGAGGAACGCTGTCTTCACATCCATCTGATGAATGTGCCATCCCATCTGCGCTGAGAGAGCAAGAATCGTCCGTATGGAAGAATACCTTGCGACAGGTGCAAAGGTCTCCTCATAATCGATCCCCTCAATCTGTGAAAAGCCTCGGGCAACAAATCTTGCCTTGTACTTCTCCACACTCCCGTCAGCTGCCTGCTTAACTTTGTAGATCCATCTCGAACCCACCACTGATTTCCCTTCCGGTCTAGGAACAATCTCCCATGCACTGTTTTTGACAATAGAATCATACTCTTCCACCATGGTGTCTACCCATGCGGGATCCTCCACATCTTCCTCGAAAGAGGATGGCTCAGTCACAACACACTTGCTCATAAGAGCCATGTATCCAGTGTACCAATCAGGTGACTGTCTCTACCTGCGTTGGGCTGTAGGTGGTCCTACAACTTTCTCTGCATCTTGAGCCAGTCGCTCAGCTTCTGTCAAGCACTTTCGCCCTCTGATGGTTGGCGCTGCATGAGTGGTCTCTTCCACTCCATGAACCTCGTCCTGTGGCTGATCCACGTCTTGAAGCTCATCCTTAGGAACTAATAGCTCCTCATCTGCATGCAAGTGTAGCTCCCTCTCAAGCGAACACTTCATGGCTTTCTCCTCCTGAAATTTTATATCCCGTCGCACAACAGTTTTACCACTGTCTGGCAAATACACACGATAGTTGTGGGGCGTATCAGTGTACCCCAAAAATATCCCAACCTCTGCAGTCGGCTCCAACTTCTTTCTGGCATCCTTCGTCACATGCATGTAAACGTCAGCACCAAAAATCCTCAAATGAGAAAGATCAGGCTTCTTACCAGAATAAGTCTCCTCAGGTGTACTCATGCCAAGTATCCTATGAGGACAACGGTTCTGCACATAAACTTCTGTATTGCATGCTTCCGCCCACAAGTGAAGGGGTAGGCCCTGATCATGCAACATTGCCCGTGCAGCACCCACAATCATTCTGTTCTTCCGCTCAGCTACCCCGTTCTGCTGTGGGTTATGGGGAGCTATGAGCTCTCTACGAATCCCTTCTGCCTTGCAGAAATCCTTGAACTCGTCCGAGATGTATTCACCACCATTATCGCTCCTAAGAACCTTCACCTTCTTCCCCGACTCCTTCTCGACCAGTGCTTTGAATTCACAGAACTTTGAATATGTCTCGCTCTTCTTCTGCATGAAGAAGATCCAGCACTTACGAGAGAAATCATCAACAAAAATCGCATAATACCTGTGTTTTGCTGTCGAAGCAACTGAGAAAGGTCCACACACATCTGTGTGAATTCTCTCAAGGATCGTCGTGGCACGACTATCCTTCTCGTGAAAGGTGGCTTTCACAAACTTCCCCAAAGTACACCCCTTGCACTGATCTGACTGCGCAAGTGTGCCTTTAGGAAGCCCTGTAGTGATCTGCTGCAGTATCTTCAAGGCTCCATGGTGAAGGTGACCCAATCTCCTGTGCCACAACTCGCCATCATCCCGGCTCACCAATTCTTCTGCCTTGCCTGCCATTGCTGCGCATCCATCTACATGCAACTGATAAAGGTTCCTCACTCGAACCCCTATCTTCCGGGTCTCACCAGTTGTCTTGTTGCGCAGGAAGGCCTTTCCCTCGCTGAAAACAACATCATACCACTTGTCTTCTAACATCGCCACTGAGATGAGCTTCTTCTTCAATCCTGGAACATGCATGAATTCCTTCAATACAAAGGGTTTACCAGACTCCCTCTCAAAGGAAATGGTACCGATACCGGTCGCACTATATCTACCATCATCGCCCATCTCGATGTGCACTCCAAGATCTTTGTCCTCCAGATCAGAGAACAAATCTCTATCTCCCGTCATGTGAAAAGACGCACCACTGTCCAAGAATCACACTGATCCCATCACACTTGAAACCAAGCATGCGATCAATGAAAAATCAAGCTCAAACTGAGAATCTAAGGCCTCTCCCCCTGCAGATCCAACATCTTGCTTGTTCTTCTTCTTCTGCGGACAATTTGTGGCATAGTGTCCATGCTGGTGACAGTGAAAACACTTCACCTTGGACATATCCTGCTTCTTGACTTTCGCACCAGACTGAGAAGCTTTCTTGCTCTTCCCTTTCTTTTCTTTGGCAGCCAAAGTGCAATTCTCTTCATCAGCTCCCTTTGACGAAGATCCGTCCCTGGTACTCCGCCTGATCTCCTCCTGCACAAGATCTGACCATAGTCTTTCCCATCCTGGCAACTTCTCCCGACCATTGACAGAGTCCTGATAGGAATGCCAACTCTTCGGAAGACCAAGGAGAGCCAAGCTCACCAAGCCCTCATCATCGACAGTAACCCCCACACTTCCCAGCTCATCTCGACACTGAGTGAACTTCGTGAGATACTTGGGAATACTGTCACCCTTCTCGCATTTGATGTTTCTGAGTTTATCTTTGAGCGCCAGCTTCCTCTGATCGCTCTTGCTTTGGAATAATTCTGTTAATGATTTCCACATCAAATATGGAGTAGCATTTCCATGGAGGCTGGACATAATGTGATCCTTCACACCCTCCAACAGAATCCTTCGACATTTTGCGATCTTCTTTTGCCAAGCATCAACTTGAGTAGCATCAGTAGGCTTTGGGATATCCGTATCTATGAACTCCTTCAGCCCGTTATCATCCAATACTGCCTCCATCCTGTCCTTCCATGCAATATAGTTTGAGCTGCCCTCAAGAGCATACTCCCATCGCAATCCGTTGAAAGACATTGCTGCGTTGTCACCAAGAAAACACTGCTGCAAATTTGAATTCCACCAGCAACCAACTCAACTGCTTCCGATCTAGAATTCGTGAGAACAAAATATTTCTCGTACAGAGATTGAATGTATGGGCTTTCACCGGATATTTCACCTTCCAAAGGAAGGATGAATCCAGAGGCTACCTGGCCCGATTACAGGCTCTGCCTAGAGAAATAGAATGTAAACACTTCCTGAATAGTAGATCTGATGATCAACAACTCTGATACCATGTAGAAACTTTTTCTACAATTATCTAGCTTGCTCTGATACCATGTAGAAATTTTGAATAATTTAACACATATTCAACAGAGATTATCCTGATCATGTACTATTGCGGAAAACATACACAATACATAAGCTCCTCTACGTTGATCAACAATATAGCAGTATCAATAACAATAAAACATCAAGAGCATTCACACATTAACACAATATGTATCCCGGGGAAAGAATCGCGCTAAAAACCCCAACTATCTGTATATTAATGATTGAGTCATGTAACATTACACAAGATAATACTTCTCACAAGTATCTCCACCTCTGTTACACACAATACAGCTCAGATCTGATCTCCAAATCTCTTCCACTGCTTGCCTGCCTCCACTGCTCAATACCTGCTCAAGAACTGATGAGAATAGCTTCCCAAACTCATTTTTCACCTGCAAAATAGTCACTCACTCTTTGTGGACGTGAGCAAAGGCTAAAATGTGGGAAAATACATGAGCAAACTCATTGGCATACTCAATCCCTTGATTGTGCAAGATCTGGTGCACAACTATAGTCACAACTGATAGCAATATGATTCTCTACCACTTGTCCCTGTTGAACTGAACATGCACTGACATGCAACTGAGTTAACTGATGTATTCATTAGTTGTATTATGAGTTAATAATTTGTTTAACAACTCATCATTAGTCTATCTGCAGTTAGACTAACTACAACTAGTTTAACTAAGTCAAACTGAACACAACTCCATCAACTGTACCTCCAGTCCACTAAACTCAACTCACTTGAGTTCTAACTGAAGTCATGCATGCAACAACTCAACTGACTCATAAGAAAGCGTATTTCCTTCTGACAGCTGCATGTGCCACCTCTGTAGCTCAAACTGAAGTTCTCCAAGAGAATAAGATCAAGTTTATAGTCCAAATATTATTGTGAGATAATAATATTTGACTTTTCTATTTTTGACAGCCAGTCTAAAAATAGACTTTGATCACTCACACTGTGATCACTCACACTTTCATAAAAAATAGAAGTCCATCTATTTTTCCCAACTTGATCAATCATCCATAAACATAGACATGATCCATATGTCTAAAAATAGACATAGTCTAAAAATAGACTTGCGCCAAAAATAGCCCGCGGGCCCACTTAGTGAAGGCGACTCTTTTCACTAAGCTCCATCATCTTGTTGCAATCTCAACAGAGCATTCTTCAGACCAAATGGGACTACTCTCCATTGGAAAAAACCCGCGGGACATGTGAATTCAGTTTTGTGACGATCTTCTTCTTTGATTTTTATCTGGTAATAACCAGATTTCATGTCAAACTTACTGAAGATCTTGCTATTCTGAATTTTTTGCATAATTGTTTCCTGGCAGGGTAGAGGATAGTTGAAGCCTTTTGTGATTGCATTCAATGGCTTATAATTAATAACCATTCAGTCTTTTCCTCTAACTATTTCTGAGTGGTTTCTTACCAGGAAAGCAAAACAGGAATAATGAGAAGAACTAGGTTCGATTAACTTGATATTTAAGAGTTCTTCAATCTGCTTTTTGATTTCGTTTTCATCTGTTGGAGTACAGGGAATAAGCTTTCCTGTAACCCTGTTTTCGTGCAGAGTAATTATTTCTTGCTGAAGACTTTCTTTAGTCCAGAATGCTTGAGGATTTTCATAACAACATTTCAACAATTCATCATAAATAGCCATTTGTTTAGGAGACCAATCAGGATTTCTGTTTGCCTTTTGTTTTGATTTTGTTTGACTCCTTTCTTCATAAATCTGCAATACTTCTTGCCAATTATGAGAAGTATTCTGGGATTTTTTCATGCCTGCCTTCTTTTGGCTATTTTCTTTTCGGGCTTTTGAATTAGCCAAAGTTAATCTTTGAACTAAGATTTCCTTCTTTTTTATATTCAGAATAACTTTTTCATCACTAATTGTTACTGGAAACACATAATTAATAAACGGCTTTCCAAGAAACAAACTTGTAGAGGCATCATAGTGCTGAATTGCAGAAATTTTTACAATACTCCCCCAAACTTTTAAAGATACATTATCAACATAGTGGGTGAGATTGACAGAGCCACCAATGGTCTCAGAAATCAGAATATTTTGTAAAGGCTTCCATAATCCTTTGAATAAAGATGGGCATGCTAAGTTATTGGATCCAACTGTATCAATGAATGCATCCACAGTGATCCATTCTCCTTTGACTTGGACTTCAACAGGAATATAGAGAAGATTGTTAGTTTTAACAATCTTTTTGAGAAAAGAACTTTCTTCAAGATTAACAGATGTGGGAACAGGCAAAGATGACGATGACTGAGAAACTGTCTTTGGATAAGGGAAAAAAGAATTCATCGTGGATTGTGGAGGCAGAGAATTTAAAACGGATTGTGAATTCTGAGTACCTTGATCGATAGATAGAGAGGGAACAATAGAGATAGCATCATCTGAAATGGATTCAGATGTCTCATCTGTGTAGTCATCGGAGCTATACTCATCACTGAAATGCAAGTCAGTTTCAAACTCAGATTCAGAACAATCATAGCAAATATTCATTTTTTGGCATGTGTTGGGAACTGACTCAGTATCTGACAAGGAAGCATCAGTTAAAATATATACATATGATACTTCATCTTGGGAATCAACAATTGACCAATTATCTACAAAATCATAAATTTCTATACATGCTTTCAACTTGTTGGAAGAGCTTTTTGAACATTTTCTAGCGAAGTGACCTTCTTGTTTGCATATAAAACATGCATTGTCTCTTTTGGGTTGCCTGCGCTTTTTCAAATATTTAAACTTGTGGAACGGTCTTATGGGATTTGCTACTCTTTTAGGCTTGAATTTTCCATACCTTTTAGATTTTCTCTTTTTAAATGGTGTCCATGGTAATACAGAACGACAAACATCAAGACCAGGAGAAAAGTCTTGAGCCTTCTTCTGCCAAGAAAGATACTTGAATTTTTCTTGACCCCTAAATAAGAGATCTATCCAATAAGTCTGGTCAATGTTTTTTCCTTGAACCTCCAGATCTTTCATTATCATATCACCTAGATTACTATGCAATTTTGACAAGAATGAAATTTTTTGAGTAGAATCATTGGTAAGATTAGCTTTATAGATTTTGGCCATATAATCATTACCAAACTGATCTAAAAACTTTAAATCTTTCAATTCCATTCTTGTTAGATCCGTTATAATTTGTTTCTTTTCATCTGCCGATTCGGGGACAAATTGGGTTTTGAGTAGCAATTCTAATGTAGCTAATCCTGCAGCAGCTACATGCATCTGTTCTTCTTCTGATGGTCCCATCCACCAGTCATATACAATTCCGGCCATTCGTTTTTCTGCTAAGGCAAAAATAGATAGATTATCTAATTTAGAGACAATTTGCATTTGATATAGGGCACCAATCCAAACTCTGATGGATTCAGCTGGATTTGTAGATTTGTCTAAATCTAGAACATATCCAGTGGCATTGGCTGCAAACAAGTCTTCTTCAACCCTTGGGTACTTATGTACTTCACGAAGTACATTGGCTTTTTGGAGAGATGGAAAAATGAAGGAGGGGAATTTAGAGGCAACATTTTCTAAAGTGGCTATCTCACTTTTTGATTTATGAAGATTTAGTGATTTTGATGGCTCTAGTCTGTGTTCAGAAACTTGGGCACTAGACTCAGCTTCACTTCCCTCTTGCTTTTCATCTATATCCCAATAGTTAGGAGTATCCATTGAAATAGAAAATTTGGGAGCCTTTGATTCTCTCCTTTTCCTTTCTTTTTTCTTTTTCTGTTTTGCTTCTCTTCTTGCTTTTTCTTCTTGCTGTTCATCATGGAGAAGCTTGAGATTTGCTAGAATTAACTCAGACTGGGATCCTAAATCATCCAGAACTTCCTCTGCATGTGCACACCATGTGGTAAGGTAATTACCAATCTGATAAGTCTGATCTAAATCAGTGGTGTTTAATGCATTATGCTCTATCAAGGGAGCACAGTCAGCTTGGGTTGGCAGCTATTTTGACACAGAGGAGGTGGTGCAAAATTTTGTCTTGGGAGGCCATTTCCCACCTTTTACAAAATGATGATTTTCATATTGCCATTCTTCAACCGAAGGATACTGGGTATGTGAAATACGATGCATCTTATTTACAGCTAAAAAAGGTTTAGATTAAGGTATATACAGTTCATTTGATGACAACTGTGGTTCAGATAGACTAACTTCTTCAACTAGCGGAAGATCTACGCGTCTTGAAGAAGAAGCTTCAGTAGAAGGTACATGGATTACATAACGACGCGACTTTACAATAGGTCGAGGAATCTGTGGTTTTGGAGGAATAAGCTTGACTTGACCATTATTAATCAAGATTCTTTTGAGTTTTGAGTCAGCTTTGCGATCATCGGCAATTGACTTATATTGAAAATACCAATTGCTTGGCAATTCAGTTTGATCATACAAAACACCTTCAACTTGAGCATTTGAAAGACCAACAGTAACACAGTCTTTTAAAACGGGTTGTTTGAGTTTAGGGTGGGCTGTGTTGGTTAACTGAAAAGAGGCTTGAACCAATGTAGAAAGATACTCACTATCTTCTATCATTTGAAGACCTTGAACTCCTACCAAGAGTTTCCAACAATCTTTAAGATGGACATCATTCAAGCTGATTGAGTAATCAGGAAATATTGTACCATGTTGGCATCCTGTAGATAGATTTCCCATAATGGTTCCTATCCTTGCATGGTCATAAGTCTGGTGACGGGTATCAAACACTTCAACAATGCAGGGAGTATTCAAACCATGTCGGAAAAGAGGAGCAAGACCAATTCTAATACCACCAAAATGAAGATAGGAATACTTCTGATCCTTAACATACTGTCGAAATTTTTTTATCTCATCATCAGAAAACAGATTTAAAGCAACTATTTGGACAACCGGACCAGAGATTTTTATAGTGACTTCAACTTCTTTTAGAAAAGATTTTCTCTTAAAAACAAATGACATAGGCAATTTATAAACATCAGTAGCATGGAGAGCAGGAGGATTCCAGCTCTCAGGATTCTCAACTGCTTCGGAATTTTCAGTAGATGCAAGATCAGATTCAACAGTTCGAGAAGAGACTTCAGTTATGACTTTTCGATCAATAGAAGAGAAAGAGCGTAACAGATTTGCCATAATTATAAACTATACCAGAGATTGACTAAAGCAGCGTTTATCTACTCAGAAATTGTAGAACAATAGCTTTTCAAAGGCTTCCTGGCTGGCTTTAGACTCTGTCTGTAGTTTATAAATCAGGACGAGAACAGGGCTCTGATACCAATTAAGATGATGGACTCAGTAACTTACTTGAACTACTGAAGAGTATGCTGAAATTCCTCACACCATCCACATGGGCACAGGAAATACGAGGATACACACGAATCCTTTGGTCTTCGACTCGCTTTACTTTCCCGACTCAAGGCGATCTTGGAACAAACTGTCCTCAGACAGGCGGCCCAACAATCTTTAAGATGGACATCATTCAAGCTGATTGGAAACTCTTGGTAGGAGTTCAAGGTCTTCAGATGATACAAGATAGTGAGTACCTTTCTACATTGGTTCAAGCCTTTTTTCAGTTAACTAACATAGCCCGCCCTAAACTTAAACAACCTGTTTTAAAAGACTGTGTTACTGTTGGTCTTTCAAATGCTCAAGTTGAAGGTGTTCTGTATGATCAAACTGAATTGCCAAGCAATTGGTATTTTCAATATAAGTCAATTGCCGATGATCGCAAGCCTGAGTCAAAACTCAAAATAATCTCGATTAATAATGGTCAAGTCAAGCTTATTCCTCCAAAACCACAGATTCCTCGACCTATTGTCAGGCCGCGTCATTATGTAATCCCTGTACCTTCTACTAAAGCTTCTTCTTCAAGACGCGTAGATCTTCCGCCAGTTGAAGAAGTTAGTCTATCTGAACCACAGTTGTCATCAACTGAACTGTATATACCTGAATCTAAACCTTTTTTAGCTGTAAATAAGATGCATCGTATTTCACATACCTAGTATCCTCCGGTTGAAGAATGGCAATATGCAAATCATTGTTTTGTAAAAGGTGGGAAATGGCCTCCCAAGACAAAATTCTGCACCACCTCCTCTGTGTCAAAACAACCACCAACCTGAGCTGACTGTGCTCCCTTGATAGAGCATAATGCATTAAACACCACTGATTTAGATCAGACTTATCAGATTGGTAATTACCTTACCACATGGTGTGCACATGCAGAGGAAGTTCTGGATGATTTAGGATCCCAGTTTGAGTTAATTCTAGCAAATCTTAAGCTTCTCCATGATGAACAGCAAGAAGAAAAAGCAAGAAGAGAAGCAAAACAGAAAAAGAAAAAAGATTAGGAATTCTTAACGACTTTAAAAACCTTCCTACCTTTTTGGTCATATTTATTTCATCTAAATCCAGCATTTTAGCAGAAGTATAAACAGAAAAAGAGAAATCTATACCTCCAATGATCTGATAATAACTCAAAGTTTGCAAAACCTTGATCATGGATTCAGTATATTCTTTAGTCCAGTAATCATCAAGAGTCTTGAAATAAAGTTTTACCTTCATATTTGGCAGAGGATATACCTTTACCAATTCTTCATCTAGCCCCAACAAAACACCAACATTTTTGGATTGCACGGCTTGACATCTGTGTATCCATTGATTTCTTCTCATTCTCAGTCCAATAATCTTTTTAATTTCTTTGACTACATCACCAAGGATTAATTCAAGAATCTGAAATCTTTTTACAAAAGTTTCAAAACTGTCATCTATAGGGGTCTTACCAGGAATAACAAAAATATCAGTTCTTTGATTATGAACATGGGCCTTGTTCATTTCTCTGGTAAGAGAGTCAGCTAAATAATTTGAGATGCCTGGAACCCATTCAACATCAAAATCATACATTTGAAACCATATCTACCATGCTAATAATCTACCTCTTGCGAGTTGTTTTGAGATTTTAGCTGATAAGAAATACTTGAAGTTCATTGAGTCTGTTCTTATCAAAAACTTGGCAGGTGCTAAATATAACTCAAATTTTTGTATGCCATTAAAGATGGCAAGAGTTTCCTTTTCTGTTGGAAAATATTTTTTCTGGTGAATCAAAAATTCTCCAGATGCATATGCACATAAAATTTCTTCTCCCATCTCTTCCTTTCGTTCAAAAAGGATGGCTGCCCAAAAATTATTGGACGCATCAGTTTGAAGGATGAGAAATCCATTACCTAGCGGTTTGAGCTCGGGGAGATGTTTGCATTCAGCTTTTAACAATTGAACTGCTGTTGTTGCTTCTGATGACCATCCAGAATGCAGATGTCTTCTGATTGGAGCAATTTTTTCTGACAATCTAGGAATATATTTATGCACATAATTTAGGATTCCTAGAAATCGCTGAATCATTTTTGTATCTTGTAACTGATCAGGAAATTCAGAGAGCTTGGTCAAGACATGCGGTTGCATCTGAATTTTACCATTGATAACATGGATACCCAAAAAATCAATACTATCTTGAAACAAAAGCATTTTCTTTTCTGACAAAACAATACCATGCTGCTTTGCTTCTTCAAGGAATATCTGTAAATGCTTCATATGTGATTCAAGATCCTGACTATGAATCAAAATGTCATCAATATAAACAACAATAAAATCATATTTACCAAAAATATAGTCCATTCGCCGTTGAAAGAAAGCTGGAGCATTCTTCAGACCAAATGGGACTACTCTCCATTGGAAAAAACCTGTGGGACATGTGAATGCAGTTTTGTGATGATATTCTTCTTTGATATGTATCTGGTAATAACCAGATTTCATGTTGAACTTACTGAAGATCTTGCTATTCTGAATTTTTTGCATAATTGTTTCCTGGCGGGGCAGAGGATAGTTGAAGCCTTTTGTGATTGCATTCAATGGCTTATAATTAATAACCATTCGATCTTTTCCTCTAACTATTTCTGAGTGGTTTCTTACCAAGAAAGCAGAACATGAATAATGAGAAGAACTAGGTTCGATTAACTTGAGATTTAAGAGTTCTTCAATCTGCTTTTTGATTTCCTTTTCATCTATTGGAGTACAGGGAATAAGCTTTCCTGTAACCCCGTTGTCATGTAGAGTAATTATTTCTTGCTGAGGACTTTCTTTAGTCCAGAATGCTTGAGGATTTTCAGAACAACATTTCAACAATTCATCATAAATAGCCATTTGTTTAGGACACCAATCAGGATTTTTGTTTGCCTTTTGTTTTAATTTTGTTTGACTCCTTTCTTCATAAATCTGCAATACTTCTTGCCAATTATGAGAAGTATTCTGGGATTTTTTCATGCCTGCCTTCTTTTGGCTATTTTCTTTTCGGGCTTTTGAATTAGCCAAAGTTAATCTTGGAACTGAGATTGCCTTCTTTTTTATATTCAGAATAACTTTGTCATCACTAATTGTTACTGGAAACACAAAATTAATAAACGACATTCCAAGAAACAAACTTGCAGAGGCATCATAGTGCTGAATTGCAGAAATTTTTACAATACTCCCCCCAACTTTTAAAGATACGTTATCAACATAGTGGGTGAGATTGACAGAGCCACCAATGGTCTCAGAAATCAGAATATTTTGTAAAGGCTTCCATAATCCTTTGAATAAATATGGGCGTGCTAAGTTATTGGAGCCACCTGTATCAATGAATGCATCCATAGTGATCCATTCTCCTTTGACTTGGACTTCAACAGGAATATAGAGAAGATTGTTAGTTTTAACAATCTTTTTGAGAAAAGAACTTTCTTCGAGATTAATAGATGCGGGAACAAGCAAAGATGATGATGACTGAGACACTGTCTTTGGATAAGGGCAAAAAAAATTCATCGTGGATTGTGGAGGCAGAGAATTTAAAACGGATTGTGAATTTCGAGTACCTTGATCGATAGATAGAGAGGGAACAGTAGAGATAGCGTCATATGAAATGGATTCAGATGTCTCATCTGTGTAGTCATTGGAGCTATACTCATTACTAAAATGCAAGTCAATTTCAAACTTAGATTCAGAACAATCATAGCAAATATTCATTTTTTGGCATGTGTCGAGAACTGACTCAGTATCTGACAAGGAAGCATCAGTTAAAATATATACATCTGATACTTCATCTTGGGAATCAACAATTGACCAATTATCTACAAAATCATCAATTTCTATACATGCTTTCAACTTGTTGGAAGAGCTTTTTGGACATTTTCTGGCAAAGTGACCTTCTTGTTTGCATATAAAACATGCATTGTCTCTTTTGGGTTGCCTGCGCTTTTTCAAATATTTAAACTTGCGGAACGACCTTCTGGGATTTTCTACTCTTTTAGGCTTGAATTTTCCATACCTTTTAGATTTTCTCTTTTTAAATGGTGTCCATGGTAATACAGAACGACAAACATCAAGACCAGGAGAAAAGTCTTGAGCCTTCTTCTGCCAACAAAGATACTTGACTTTTTCTTGACACCTAAATAAGAGATCTATCCAATAAGTCTGGTCAATCTTTTTTCCTTGAACCTCCAGATATTTCATTATCATATCACCTAGATTACTAGGCAATTTTGACAGGAATGAAATTTTTTGAGTAGAATCATTGGTAAGATTAGCTTTATAGATTTTGGCCATATAATCATTACCAAACTAATCTAAAAACTTTAAATCTTTCAATTCCATTCTTGTTAGATCCGTTATAATTTGTTTCTTTTCATCTGCTGGTTCGGGGACAAATTGGGTTTTGAGTAGCAGTTCTAATGTAGCTAATCCTGCAGTAGCTACATGCATCCGTTCTTCTTCTGATGGTCCCATCCACCAGTCATATACAATTCTGGCCATTCGTTTTTCTACTAAGGAAAAAACAGATAGATTATCTAATTTAGAGACAATTTGCATTTGATATAGGGCACCAATCCAAATTCTGATGGATTTGGATGAAATAAATATGACCGAAAAGGTAGGAAGGTTTCTAAAGTCGTTAAGAATTCCTGATCTTTTTTAAGAACTTGATGCTGCATTTCTTCAAAGAAATGATGAAAATTTTGTAGGAACAGATTCATTTCCCCAGTATGAACTCTTTGAAACATTTGCAGATTCAGAAATAAAAAATGGCCATTGTCAAAAGAAGCCACAGACAAGAGCTTCTCAATGTGTTGAAAGGACATTGCAATATCTGCAAACATTCTCGACACATTGGGATTATCAAAGTTTAGAGTTCAGAAATCCTATTATCCCAAATCCTTTTGCACAATTATATGGCCCTAAATGAGTTGCTGCCTCTATGATAGCCAACAATAATGAAGAAATTAAGAAAATCACTCTCTGGCTTAAATAATTTCACAGCCTCAAGTTACCTGAAAAATTTTCTATGATCAGAACTTTGGAAACACTTCAAGGAAGATTTGGAGTAATCAAATTACTAATTAATTCAAAGGCATTACTTACTATTAGTGTTATGGCAGGAAATTGAAGTGATGATGTATTTTGTTTGATAAATTTATTATTGTCAAACAAGGTTTGTTCATCTACAATTTTTGAATTAGGTTGGCAGCAACAAGAGAATATCAATCATAATTGCAATCTATGGGTCCAATGTGCCATAGAACGCTCTGTCAGCATGTTTCAAATTTTCAAATGGGAATTATTAGATGGAGTCGAATTGTCAGTTCAAACAATGCCTGAATTCTGCAAAAGCAAAAAGGATTCCTTCCTTGACACTGAGATAGATCCAATGGCTTATGTAAATCGGTGGACGAAAGAGGACAATAAATATCTCTTTCCACAAAAGAATCTCTATGTTACGACTGACACGATAAAGTTTGATACAGGACAATCATCCAAGGCACCACTAAAAGGAGAATCTTCTATGGTCTCGACAAAAGAAAAAACAGCTACGGCAAAAGGAAAAGAGAAGGTATCCGACAAAAAAGAAACTATTTTCATGGATTTGTACCAAGATGCTCAAGAGCAACAGGACCACACATGGGAGACAAAATATTTGGAGTGGTTAAATCAATCATGGTTAAAGCAAAAGCTTCCCTCATCTTCATCAGAAGCACATGATCCTGATTCCGATTATGATAGTGATCGAAGTCCGATGGGACCTTGGTAGTGCGTTTTCTTTTAATTATTGTACTCGAGAATATTGAACAGACACCGTCTGGACTAAGCAATGTCTGATAGGACCTTCAATAATTCTCATATGTTTCTAAAACTTATAAGTATGAGTCTTGTGTGTGTAGATAGACACGTCTGAGTGTGTGAGTGTGTGTGAGCATGAAAGAGTGTTTGTATTCTGTGCTTTAAGAGATCAGAGACCAGAGAGCTCTACTCTGAGGCATAACCTGGTATGTAACATCTTTATTTGAATTAATTCTGAAGCCTGTTGGGCCGCCTGTCTGAGGAAATTTTGTTCCAAGATCGCCTTGAGTCGGGATAGTAAAGCGAGTCGAAGACCGAAGGAGTCGTGTGTATCCTCGTATTTCCCGTGCCCATGTGGATGGTGTGAGGAATTTCAGCATACTCTTCAGTAGTTCAAGTAAGTTACTGAGTCCATCATCTTAATGATTTTATTAATACATTAATCGTTATGAAAATTATTAGAAAAGGTTTTATTATACAATTAATCCTTAAGAAAATAAGTAAAAAATAATATTAAAATTTAAAATGATTTAAAATATCTAAAGGAGACAGTAAATAAAGGCATTGAGGTAGAAAAGCCTAATAATAAAAAATTAAATTTGAACTTAAATGAAGAAACTATAAAGAAAAATATATGAGGAAAATAAAAATAAAGGGAGGAAAGTTAAAAGAAACACAACCATTAGAGGCCAAGGAAAGAGGAGAAGAGAAATATTGATCCACAAATATCAACAAAGTTGAACAAGGAGGGGGGATTAATGATGGAGTCGATGGCTTATAGGCTTCAAAGAATGACTCTTAGTCTATGACTATCTTCCCTGTTAAAATTATTAGGCAGCAATATGAATAACTATAAAAACATGCATACAAGGATTGTAGCATATATATGTTGGAAATATAACCAGTTTTGGTCTTCGTAATTGTTATTGTACTCATTTCAATGTGTGTGTGTGTGTGTATATATATATATATATATATATAATTTTAAAAGCACGGGTTTCATGCTCATTATTGATGGTCTTCAAGGTAAAAGCATGTTCTTCATGTTTCTAGAGTTTGTTAGGTCATATGATATATTGTCATGAGTCAAGAGAGTCAACATCATGTTAATAAGACCCATTCAGGCAAGATGTACTTTGTAAAATAATTTTGTCTTTCATATTAATCATATTGTAGAGATTTGGTCGACATTTCGAACCAACTAATGTGGTTCATCCTCAGGACAAATGGTGAAAAAATCAATCTTCAACAAAGGTTTAAATAGAAGAGAAGCATCCTTGCCTGGAATTAGCCGTTAGGAAAAGGTTTAATATGGGTGAAAATCGACGCACCGGATGCATCTTTGCAACATTTCAAAAACATAAGATCTAGTTTTTTCTTTGAAACCTGTAGACGAGTTTGTTAGAAATGACGAAATTTATCAGCCATCTCCCTTCTATGTAATGTTATAATGTTAGATCTTAGACTTTTGTGATGCTATTGATAATAGCTTGTCTTTCAGATTAATCACATTGTAGAGATTTGGTCGACGTTTTGAACCAACTAATGTGGTTCATCCTCAGGACAAATGGTCAAAAAATCAATCTTCAACAAAGGTTTAAATAGCAGAGAAGCATCCTTGCCTATAATTATTCATTAGGAAAAGGTTTAATATGGGCGAAACTAGAACAATAGATGCATCTTTGCAGCGTTTCAAAAGCATCAGATCTAATTTTTTCTTTGAAACTTGTAGATGAGTTCGTTCGAAATGATGAACTTTATCAACCATATCCCTTCCATGCAGGCTTATAATGTTAGATCTTAGACTTTTGTGATCCATATTGATAACAATTTGTATTTTGGATTAATCACATTGTCGATATTTGGTCGACGTTTCGAACCAAATAATGTGGTTCATCCTCAGGACAAATGGAAAAATATTGTTTCTTCTAGTCTATAACGGCTAGTTCCTAACGAATAATTATGGGAAAGGGTGCTTCTTTGTTATTTAAACCTTTGTTGAAGATTGATTTTTTCACCATTTGTCCTGAGGATGAACCACATTAGTTGGTTTGAAACGTCGAACAAGTCTCTGCAATGTGATTAATCTCAAAGACAAACTATTATCAATATGGATCACAAAATTCTAAGATCTAACATTATAACCCTGCAAGCAAGGGAGATGGCTGATAAATTTCATCATTTTGAATGAACTTATCTACAAGTTTCAAAGAAAAAATTAGATCTTACATTTTTGAAAAATTGCATAGATGCATCCGTTGTTTTGGTTTTCACCCGTATTAAACATTTTCCTAACTGCTAGTTTATAACAACTAGTTCCTAACAGCTATTTCTAGGCAAGGATGCTTCTCTTTCATTTAAAACTTTGTTTAAGATTGATATTTTCACCATTTTTCATGAGGATGAACAACATTATTTGGTTCGAAACATCGACCAAATATCTACAATGTGATTAATTTGAAAGACAAACTATTATCAATATGGATCACAAAAGTTTAAGATCTAACATTATAACCCTGCACAGAAGGGATATGGCTGATAAAGTTCGTCATTTTGAACAAGCTCGTCTACAGGTTTCAAAGAAAAAATTAGATCATACATTTTCAAATGTTACAGAGATGCATCTGTTGTTCCGGTTTTTTCCCGTATTAAACCTTTTCCTAACGGCTAGTTTATAACATCTAGTTCCTAATGACCAATTCTAGGTAAGTATGTTTCTCTGTTATTTAAACCTTTGTTAAAGATTGATTTTTTCACCACTTGTCCTGAGGATGAACCACATTGGTTGGTTCGAAATGTCGACCAAACATCTATAATGTGATTAAACTAAAAGACAAACTATTATCAATATGGATCACAAAAGTCTAAGATCTAACATAATTAAAGTTCACAAGCAAGTATTAAGGAAAAAGGGAAATCTGAATTGATAGATGCCATATTGCATTTTCCAACATGGAATCAGATCTAAGGTGAACAAGAAATCAATTGGAAGGATCATCTTGTGGACACATGAAGGGTTTGCAAAGGGGAATCACTTGTGGAAGACAACATCAAGCTCTTATCAAAGGAAAGCCTGAACATAAATACTACAAGAAGGTTGTTGATCTCTCTTAAAAGGAGAACTATTCAAAGTCTCATTGGAAGATATATTTAAAGGAAACATCAAAGGATCTTGGCATTATTAATCACTCTTGGAAGTTTTTGTTGAAGATATCCTAGAAAACATCTTTCTAGGACATCATTGAAGTCTCATTGAAGATGTTGAAAGCCTTGATATAGTTGAAGACATAATCAGAGAAGAAAGGACTCTTGGTTGAAAAGTAAGTATCATAATATTTCTATGTCTGAATATATAGGTCATATGGGTTTTCTCTGCAAGGAAACCAATAAGCTCGTTGGCTCAACAAATTTCCTAGCATGGAAGAAAATGATTGACTTGGAACTTACAAAACATGAAGTAATGGAATATGTTCTTGGGGAATTCATTGAACCTAGCAAAGAAAAGACTCAATAGTTAGAAAAATACAAGAAAGGGGAAGTAAAGGCACAAAGGATCATTGTGGAATCCATTAAGGATCATCTTGTTCCATTTGTTTCCAACTTGAAGACTTCAAAGGCTATGTATGACAAGTTAGTAAATTTGTACTCTATAAGTACATCAGGACAGAAGATGTCTTTGAGGAATAAGATATTTAAAATAAACAAGTCGGAGGATGAGGACATGTACTCCTTTATTATGAAAATTTGTCAAATAAGAGATCAGTTGCAGGGGCTTGAGGAGACAATTTTTAAGTCTGAAATGATCATATGTGTACTAAATGCTTTTGGACCAAAATGGAGCAGTTTTGCAATGAGCATATACTCTGAGAAAGACTCAACTCATTTTGATGAGTTGTGGGCTCAATGCATCCTAGAAGAGACTAGGATCAAGGAAAAGGATGATATCAAATCAAATTAGCAGTCTCAAGCCTTCATTTCGAGAACCAAGAAGCTGAAGAAGGGAAAGTCCAAAAAGTCTAGAAAGAAGCTAGATATGTCCAAGGTTCAATGCTTTGGGTGCAATGAATATGGACACTTTAAGAGCGATTGTCCAAACAGATAGGACAATAAAAGAAATCAAAGATCACACGGTTGAGGAGATGGGAGAACTTGAGAAGTCGAAGAAAGAAGATGTCAAGGATATTTACTATTGTAGAAGGCATCCTCCCTGTCAGGTTCTTTAGTAAGTTGGTATTTCCTTTAGAATAACTTGCATTTTTGTTTTCTCTAAGAGAATATTGGTTTTGTAAATGCATAGCATCATAGATAGAAGCATGTGATAGTAGCATATTTATTTGTAGGAAATATCTAGTCTTTCAAGAATGAGAAGCTTGGAACCATTTTTCATAGTGTTCATCCAAACGTTGTCTAACATTATGTTAAAGGAAGTCATTTTTCTAAGGTGGATCATTAAGATAATATAATATCCATCATTTTGGAAGGTTCTTGGAAGAAGCATTATGAAAAGGTTAGTATATATCCCATGTAGCATGGAAACAATACTCTTGAAGGGTGAAGGAATGCAGTTGGCCAAGTTACAAGCTCTTTTTAGGGCACAGAGCTAGATGATTGAATGGAAACCTATAAATATATATTTGAAGTAACTCGTGGGTAGGATTCATGTAAACAAAATCCTATCGAAATAGGTTAGTCATAAAATATGCTTAATATGGTTATATGATGCCTAAAATAAGAAGTTGACTTACTCTCTCTAGATTATATAAAAGAACGATCAACATCTATTATAGTCTTCGAAAGAATGTTGTAACTCAGTAATCAATTTTGATTATTGGGCAATCTAATGCATGAATGAAAACTCTTGTGAAGATGGAACATGAGGATGTTGATTTGATGAGAAAGGTATCACAATGAGGTAAGTTTGATATTTTTGTTATTGGTTATTTGATTAGCATATTGTTTTGCTACCTAGAAGGATATTACAAGAATGTGTGATGATAGTTGAGGCAAGTTCAATTGTGGATGTTGAACTCAATAATTGAGTACATGGATTTGGAAATTATGAGTTCAATATTGTTTCATCTTGGGATTAAAAAGGTAGCAGTGTGAGAAGATAACCTGAAGGTCAAGTTCATACAACAACAAGGAGATCACTTTCATAAGGAAGCTATGATTATCTTGAAGTTTGGAAAGGCTCAATATAATGCCTTCAATGATAATGATAAGTAGAAAGTGATGTGCAAGATTGATAACCTAGATCTTATCATGAGACTGAAGAAAGAATATGGCTCCATGATACCTTAGAAAGAAGCAAGCTTGATACAATGAGATGTGAAGGAAAGAGGGATCCATGCAGCTATAAAGAACAGGTAGCTGATTCGCTTATGAAGGTAAGTTATAAGGCTTATGGTGTTGGCTTCCCAAATATTATAAAGGAAGTTTGGAATATCCTCTAGATTTGAGAGGGAGGAAAGGAGTCTCCTTGAATAGGAGCAAGGATCTATTCCCTAAATAAATAGGGAATGGGGATATCCTCTCTGGTTGAGAGGGAATGATGTTGGACATCACATGTGCGTTCTCCTCTTCATGTGGTAAGCACTTGACTAGGACTAACAAATGTAAGTCTATGTGAAGGCCTTGGAGAGAGAATGGTGGATGACTTTATAAGAATTTATGGTTTCCTTGAGGATAAAGCACCCAAGAAAAGAAAGGTACTAATATTCTTTAAGGATGGGACGGGTATCCAAGATAAGAGTGGTCGAAGGAAATAGATATGCTTTGAGGATTGGGAATCTAAGATAATAATATTCCTAAAAGGACATACCTTGTGAACATCTGGATGGGGTATGTGCCTTATAGAGGTAGTGTGGTATCACATGTAAATCCTCCCAACATAATGTTTTTTGAGCTTGTCTAGTTAGGCCTGAAATACAATGTTGGTGATAATGTTGATGCTTACATTTGTATTATCAATCCACCTCTTCTTATCATAACTCTTTAGTTTGAGAATGATGTTGTATTGGTTATACAATTATGAATACCTCCCTAGTTAAGAGGGAGTGTTGGAAATGTAACTAGTTTCGATCTTCATAATTGTTATTGTACTCATTTCAATATGTATCTTATGTAACAAACAAAAGAAGAAAAGAAAAAATTATTATTTTAAAAGCATGGGTTTCATGCTCATTATTGATGGTCTTCTAGGTAAAAGAATGTTCTTCATGCTTCTAGGGTTTTTTAGGTCATAGGATATATTGTCCTAAGTCAAGAGAGTCAACATCATGTTAATAAGACCTTTTCGGGCAAGATGTAATTTGTAAAAGAATTTATTTTTTGTCTAGAAAATTCTAAAAACCTCCAAATTACAAGTCAGCCCTGACAGCTACAAGTTGGCCTAAAGGAGGGAATTCAACCCCTTGGAAAGGCTATATAAAGGAGCATATTTGACCTCATTTGGTACTCACTCACTCACAAATTCAACCTATCAAGAAGAAGTTTGATCTGTATTTGGGAAGCAAGAAAAAATAAAGAGTGGAGGTCTAAAAGGAAAGAAGAATAAGAATATCTATTCTTGGTCTCTATCTCTCTCACACGTGTGAAATTCTAGGGTTTCTGCGGATTCCAAGTTCAAGGCCAAAATTGCAGGTCTGAATTGCAAGAGAGCAAGTCGCGGTATCAAGTTGCTGGAAGAGCATATATTCTATGTTGACCTTGGAAGGATTTGTATTTCTCAAAGGAGGATCTCTTGAAAATCTAGATTAGCTCATAACCTATATATACAACTTAAAATATAGCTCATGGATACATCATGAATATCTCTAGAATATCTATTGTCGCATCCCCTAATGATGGACTCACTTGGTAGTCTGAAACGTTGGGTTCATAAAACTCTATAACTGGTCATTCCTCCTCTATTTAAATATAGATTAGGGTTTATGTAGTTGCTACAATATCAAAGTTGCAGGGTCGAAGTTGTAGCTGGAAGCTGGTTGAAGTAGGAACAAGCTCTGTTGATCTGCTTTACTTGAAACAATTTCTTGAAGGGTTGACTTGGCACTTGGAGGAGGACTTGGTCTAGGCTTTGGGTCTTTGTTGTATTATTTGAAGAAAATTCTATAAGAAGAGAATAGTTTTTATGGGTTTTACCCTTGGAGGGGTTTTTCCCTGGCTTGGAGCCTAATATTTGTGTCCATTGTCTTTACTGTTTTTATCGTGATATTTGTTTGATGTAAATATATAATAAAGAAACACAAGAAGATAATTAAATTTCACAAGAAGGTATTAAGGAAAAGGGAAAATTTGAATTGATAGCTACCATATTAGATTTTCCAACAATATGGTCAAAATTTCGAAATGTGGTCCACCATGATCTTTTCCTAAGAAAAAAGGCTTATACTAGCAAAGGTCCATTTATGAAGGGGAGATAATATTAACTAAGGTATTGTTTTGGACCATGTAGATCCAAAATATTTTGCCCAAATTAAAATACCTCTCACTATCATACCAAGAAGCAAATAGAAAATTTTAGGTTGGAGTTTTATGTGGACCTATTTTTTCCATTTAAAAAGTACAAAAAAAATATTAGACTTTGTGACTACAATTTCAAAGATGAAAACATGGAAAAGTATCTCTTGTATTAGATTTTTATCTATACTTTATTGGCCAGTAAACTCTTGAACAAAGCCAAGGGTTGAGACTCACTTTTCCCATGCTCCCCTCCACAGAAGATAATTGACAACATTGAATGATTTTTTTATATTAAACATTCCTCTTCCCTAATTGTATTAATTTTGATATTGGTCACATCTGGTTTTGTAAAGTATTAATGGAGAAGAATTTATAATCATAAAATCAAATCCAAGATGCCATAAGATGGGTGCATTCCATTGAGAGTGATGAGCCCCAAAAATGGGTAACTTATTGGGCTCATTTTTCCTATTGTTCTCCATTTATCCACCATTTTTTCATAGTTTGTGTATGCTTTTGAAGTATGTTTATGTTAATTGAATGAATGAGAATAGTCACTTGACCATGAAGGCAAATACATGTTTGTTGCGGATTTTTGGACAACTTTTGGACCAAGGTCAAGCATTTATGGACCATTTGACAGCCAAATACAAGGGGAAAAGGCTGAGGATTCGTAGGAAGGGTGTCTCCTGCACTAAATGACCCCTTCCTCAAGTTCTCCACCATCAACTTAGAGTTCAGCAGCCCACCAAAGTCGATTTCCAAAGGCATCCGAGCAGCTTTTATGAAGTGATTGAGTACTACAGTTTTGAGAAGCCAAACCCCTTGAATTAAGGAGGACTATTGGAGGTCCTCATAGTGCATAAGTAGGAAGGCTTCTAGCCTTCGTAGGTTACTTGTTGAACATTTGTATTTCACACTATAGTGCTACTTTATTTCTGAGCCCATTTTGGAGCTTCTGTTGTAACACATTTTGGACATGGTTGTTTTTTGAGTAATGGAAACCAGTTTTATGTTGCATCAGTTCTGAGATTCTTTTAGGAGCCTGTAGCTCTTGGGGTTGGGCCCAACCCAAGTGCCAGGACCTCCTCCGTGTACTGTTATATGTTTTTCTTTACTGGATTCATAAAATAGTTTATGTTAGTAGATTAAAATGTTGCTTGGTTATCTAGGAAAGTTGATGATTGAAAAAGCTTTCATGTTTCAGAGTGATGTGATAGGTTGATAGCAAAAAAGATCTTCAAAAAAGGCCATCAAGCAACCTTGGATATCACCTCTCCCTCCTCGGGACCATGAGCTGAGGCCACAGTGTCCTTGCTACCACAAAAACATTGTTCTTGCTTCTTCATGCAATTGCTAGTGTTAAGTTCTCATTTGTAAAAGTTGATACCAGATGTGATTACATGCTTAGGTTCATTCTTGCTTGGTTTTCATAAGTGTTTCACATGATTTTCTACCAAGGGATTTCTGTTCATCATGATTGCTAGTTCCTAGGTCAAATTAGGTTAGAATAGCTAGATACTTGGTTTGCATGATCGTTGTTTGGTCAGTTTCACGAAGTAGTGTGCAGAACACCTATGAAACCTCCCTGCCTACCCTCCCTCCATCAGCGCAACCTGTTCCATCCCCTAGCTCAGATTCTTCCCCTTCGTTTGCCACATTTCCTCACTTTGACCTAATTTCCATATTTTTGTGCAACATTGCTCTATTCACCCTTGAAAAAATCCAGCCATCCTCATCACTTCTCAGCTCCAATTTCCAAGACTTAGACCTCTTCACACCCTCATCCAACCTCCATTTCCACTTCCCCACCTTTCTTCCACCATCAACCCTCCAAAATCTCCTTTTGGAACATCCTGTAGAACCCCTGCAAACTTCCTGTAGAAGATCACGAGAGCGGGTTTTCGAGATCCGATCACTGTGAAACTCTCTGGAAGGGTGTTAGGGACCCCTTAGTCCCTCTTCTCACCTTCCCAACCTCCTGCAAGCTCCCTCACCATTTCCTTCCATCACTGCACAGTCAAAACAGTTAAGCACATGCATAATAATTCTACAAGATTACTAAAAAATACAAAAAGACATTCCTTTTCAGATTTCACTGCAAGAGTAGCTTAGTCACATGCATTCTGAATTTCTAGAAGTCAATGGCATCCATTTCTGTTGCTTTCATCTTTTTTCTTGCACCGGTAGGGTTAGTATGTATAACTAGGGTTTGCTAGGGTTTTCATTCCTTTTTCACTTTCAGCTTCTTTCTGCAAGTAGACTAGCTTCCCTTGAGTTAGCTTTCATCCATCACCATTAAAAGCTTCTTCTTAGAGCTCATAGAAGTTGGCTTAAGCTCCTAGTGGAGTTGTGCCAACTGATCCAGTGACAACTGCGGCAAGAGCTAGTACTTGTGCATATAGCACCGTTGCTTCCAAGTTTGTTACGAACTACTGGGTTGATAAAAGTAAAGAAGGGAGTCCCAAGAGTTGCAGCATTATTGCTGCAATACTAGAGCCCACCATCTTTTTGGTGCCGTTGCCGGGGAAGCATCAGAGTATTTGTGATTGCTGCTTTTCTTCTACTTTCTACTTCAATCTTCTACTAAGTAGTTATTTCAGCAAGAGTAGAATAGTTGTTTCATTTCCATTCTACAATTTCATTTCCGCAAAAGTAGATTAGACATTTCCTGCTTTCATTTCATTTCAGCAAGTGTAGATTAGCATTTCATGCTTTCATAGATTAGCATTTCAATTCTATAAGCGTAGATTAGCATTTCAATTCTACAATTTCAATTCTGCAAACGTAGATTAGCATTTCAATTCTGAAAGTGTAGCCTAGCATTTCATTCCTGCAATTTCATTTCAGCAAAATAGATTAGTCCTTTCCTGCTTTCATTTCAATTACGCATTTTCATTTCAGCAAGATAGATTTTATTTAGTTGCAGTTCAATCTATTTCAATTTTGTAGGTACAAGCAAAAAAAAAAAACGCCAAAACTCCACCAAAAATATTCCATTTCATGCCTCGTAGGAACAGAGACAATACACAGAAATTCTTACCCAACACCCCCACCACATCACTAAGTCACCCTTCTCTCTTCTTTGGTGGCAGTGATCCAGAAGAA
The DNA here is from genome assembly GCA_031772625.1 of Pinus tabuliformis. Taxonomy (NCBI): domain Eukaryota; kingdom Viridiplantae; phylum Streptophyta; class Pinopsida; order Pinales; family Pinaceae; genus Pinus; species Pinus tabuliformis. The sequence continues at coordinate 426,618,700 of CM062815.1, forward strand.
CCTATAGGTGAACCTCCAGAGATATATGAAGATCCTATAATAGAAGAAAAGCAAGAAAACATTCCTCTTGAGACCATGGCTGAAAACAGAAACGATAGAGAAGATGAGGAGAGAATAGAAGGTGCCTTTCCCATCTGAGAGACCAATGGGGACATGAAAATGAAAAACATAAGTCCCTCAACCTTACCTCATTTCCATGGATTGACCATTGAAGACCCTGATAACTTCCTGTTTGAGTTTTCTGTCCTTTGTCGAACTTATGACTATGCAGAAGACGAGAAAAAGTTGAAACTCTTTCCCTCTACCCTCAAGGATGCAACACTACGCTGGTTCATGGGGTTACCCAGAAACAATATCACAACTTGGGCTCAGATGCAGCAAGCCTTTAACAACAAATACCAGGACTACTGTAGGTCAAAGGAAACAAAGGGAGAGATCTTTCAGATGACCATGGGAAGTGATGAGTCTTTAGAAGACTATGAAGAAAGGTTCCAACTTAGTTATAAAAGGGCCAGGTGCGCACTGGACCCTGAATCTCTGAAGCTGGTCCTACTCCAAAGAATCCTTGAAGACCTTCTAGATACCCTCGATATGCTAGCTGGAGGAGACATCTACCAACTACCTTATGAGGACATAAACACTGTGTTTAGAGACCACTCTAGGGCAGCTCGGAAAAGAGGTAGGGGGAATCCACTTTCAGCTAGTGCCACCTTCTCCAAGAATGAGTTTGCAAATCAGATGGAAGACCTCAAAAGTGAGATGATACAGACCATTGCCATGCAGCAGGATACCTTCTGAATCCAACAAAAGAAGGAGGAAGCTGAGAAGGCTTTGGCCATATTTTGTCCCAGCTGTACAAGGAAGCATCCTAAGAATGAGTGTCCATTGCACTCAGTGGAGGTATGTTTCGTTTGTGAGGAAGACCACCCCACAAACCAGTGCCCAACCTTACCCGAACTTAAAGCCATGTACCAAGGGGCTGAAGGGGCCACTGAGCCACTCTACTTCCTTAACCAAAGGAGGCTGCATGGATCCAGACCCTACCAGTAGGGGATGCAAGGAACATCCCAAACCTATTACAACCCCAACCAATCTGCTCATATGCCTTCTTGGGCCCCCCTGTTCATCCTTCCTAGTCCGCACCTCCTCCTTGGTCTTATCCATCTCAATACCATACTCAACCTGTTGCTCATTTGTTTCACTCTCATGTTTAGCCACAACCTCAGTGGAATGAACCTCAATCGGAGTGGAGGCCCCAATACAACTCTCCTCCCGCTATTTTTCCTCCACCTCCTGCTCAACCACAACCATTGCCTCCTACTCCTCCAAGACAACCCCAGATGCCTGCTCAACCGAACCCGAACCCCAACAATAGACAGACCCAACAGGTATACACTAGGGAGACAACATGCCCTACCTATGCTGTGGAGATTCAGGAGATCAACCTATGATCTGGAAAGGTCCTTCCAGATTGCCAACCTCCTCCCTTGGAGGATGAAGAAGGGAAACATGAAAGTGAACCCAAAGCCATTCCACCCTTTCCTGAGAGACTAACAACATCCACACAACCAAAACCAAAGGAGAATGAACTTCTGGGAGAACTTAAACAGTTGTGTGTGAAAATCCCACTTCTCCAGGCCATAAAAGATGTACCAATCTACAACAAATTTATCAAGGAGAAGTGTTTCATGAACCTAGGCTGGTGCAAGAGAGATGCCCCGACTATCAATGTCATAGGACAACTGTCCGATCTATTGTTGGGGTAGATAATCTGTCCAAAATATTTGGATCCTGGGAGTCCTGTAGTAGATGTCCACATCAATGGCACCATAATCCCCCACACCCTGATCGATCTAGGGGCTGCCATCAATGTGATGACAAGGGACACTATGCTTAAACTCAACCTTCAGAGTTCCTTAAGAAAGACCTCGACAGTACTGCAGTTAGCAGACCGCTCCACTGTGACTCCCGAAGGGATTGTGGAGGATGTCATGGTCTCTGTTGATTCTTGGGAGTACCCTGCGGACTTTTTGGTCCTTTAGCCAAAGGAAAAACTCACTGGATACCCCCCATTTTTGGAAGGCCTTGGTTAGTTACTACGGATGCTTACGTCAGTTGTTGAGCTGGGTGCATGACCATCAAGAATGGGCCTATTTCCAAACAGCTAGTCCTATACCCTCCTGCCCAACCTCTGCTAGAACATGGCTTACCTCTCTGGTTGGAGGAGGAAGATGAGGATGAAGTCTACTCTGCACCAGTGTGCACAATGGAAGCCACCTGGGGGGGTCCTCAAACCGAGGATGACCTAATTGAGAAGTTGATTCAAAATCCACCTCCTGGTGTGCTGCCATTAGAGAAGTTGGTGGAAAGTACCCAATCCCGTGCTTTAGTGGACCTTTATGTGGCTGATCCGACCTCTCCCAGAGTTAAGAATGTGGAATTTGGCCCTGAAAGAACCTTGAAGATCAGCTCATCCTTATCTCCCTCTCAGGAGAAGGAGCTATGTAGCCTATTGAACCGCCATTTGGAGGCTTTCGCTTGGAGCTATAAGGAAATGAAAGGAGTCCATCCGTCGGTCTGTACCCATCACATTTACATTAAAGAGGATTGTAAACTAGTCAAGCAGCCTCAGAGGAGAATGAATCCAACCCTTAAGGACATCGTTAAAGAAGAATTGCAAAAGTTGTTGGATGCAGGATTCATCTACCCCATCTCGGACAACGAATGGGTTTCTCCTCTGGTGCTTGTGCCCAAGAAAAATGGGAAGTGGAGAATCTGTGTAGATTATCGAGAACTTAACAAAGCCACCAAGAAGGACCATTTCCCTTTGCCTTTCATAGATCAAGTGCTAGATGGGCTGGCAGGGAAGAAGTTATTTTCTTTCCTAGATGGGTTCAGCAGGTATAATCAGATCCAAATCAGCTCGGAAGACCAAGATAAGACCACCTTCACTTGTCCTTGGGGAACCTTTGCCTACCGGTTCCTTCCCTTTGGGCTATGCAACACTCCTGCCACTTTCTAGAGAGCAGTACTGAGCATATTTGTTGAGATGGTTCATGATTCAGTATAAATCTACATGGATGACTTTACTCCTTATGGGTCCAACTTCCAAGAAGCATTGACTAACCTGGGAAAAGTTTTAACCAAGTGTATTGAGATGAACCTGTCCCTCAGTCCTGAAAAATGTGAATTCCTGATGACTGAAGGGACCGTGCTAGGCCATACAATCTCTCAGCAAGGATTACAGGTGGATCCTAACAAAATTGATATCATCCAAAAGGTTCCACCCCCTCAGAAGGTAAGAGATGTTAGGAGTTTTCTAGGCTTAGCAGGATACTATAGAAGATTCATCAAAGACTTTAGTAAGCTAACCTCGCCATTGTTTGCTCTTTTGGGGAAAGATGTTGAATTTAAATGGAATGACAACTGCTAAGAGGCTCTGGATGAATTAAAAGATAAATTGGTAACTGCCCTAATCTTGAGAGGTCCAAACTGGGCCCTACCTTTCCACATCCACACCGATGCCCCGAACAAAGCCATAAGGGCAGCCTTAGGACAAATTGAAGATAATCTACCATATGCCATATACTTTGTCAGCAAAAACTTGTCTAAGGCAAAATTAAACTATACTGTGATTGAGAAAGAGCTCCTAGCTGTAGTCCATTCCCTAAATAAGTTCAGACACTACATCACTGGTTATCAAACATTTGTACACACTGATCATGCTGCGATAAGTTATTTGATGAATAAACCTGATGTGAATGCTCGTATCATTAGATGGTTACTTTATTTGCAGCAATTTGACTTAACCATTGTTGACAAGCCAGGGAAGGAAAATTTCGTTGCTGATTTTATGTTTAGATTAGATTTGCCTGTAGATGAAGAAGGGACGGTGGATGACCAGATGCCAGATGAACACCTGTTTTCTATTTCAGTACTCTCTCCATGGTTTGCTGATATAGCAAACTACTTGGTCTCAACACAGTTCCCTCCACACCTATCCTCGAAAGAAAAGAGCAGAATTGTGAGGAAAAGTGCCCCCTTCACTTGGATTGGGGGAAACTTGTTCAAACTCGGCCCAGATCAGATCCTGAGGCGTTGTGTTAGGGAGGAGGAATTTTTTGACATTCTCCTAACCTATCACGATGGACCCTGTGGAGGCCACTTTGCAGCAAAAAGGACTGCCTTCAAAATTCTACAGGCAGGCTACTATTGGCCCACTCTTCATCAAGATGTTAGAAGATACATCAGCCAATGTGACCGATGTCAAAGGATGGGGAAACCGACTCCGAGGGATGAAATTCCCCTCCAACCTCAAGTGACTTTTGAGCCATTTGAGAAGTGGGGCATGGATTTTGTGGGTCCTATCAACCCTCCTTCAAAGAAAAAGTCTTACATCATTGTGTGCACAGACTACCTGATGAAGTGGGTGGAAACAAAGGCAATCAAGGCAACGACAGAAGAAAAAGTGGCTGAGTTTTTAAGGGAAAATATCTTCTACAAATTTGGCTACCCAAGAGAATTAGTCACGGATCAAGGGAGTTAGTTCACCTCTAACCTAATTGAAGACCTTCTCACCCATCACAAGATCAAGCACAGAACTTCCACCCCTTATCATCTGCAAGCAAATGGGCAGGTGGAAGTCACTAATAGGGCTCTAGAAGAAATTTTGACTAAGGTGGTGAGCAGCAGCAGAAAATATTGGGCAGATCGCTTGGTTGAGGCCACCTGGGCCTACAACATCACTTGGAAAACCACAACAGCTTCCACACCTTATGAGCTGGTCTATGGGAAGAAGGCTCTGTTATCCATAGAGTTCGAGTACAACACATTAAGGTTGGAAGCTCAGCTAGACCTGGATCTCAGCCATGTGCAACAGGAAAGGTTACTACAGCTGAATAGATTAGATGAATAGAGAATGCAAGCCCTCCTCCACTCAGAAGTAGTTCAGCTCCAGAGAAAGATATGGCATGACCGACACCTTAATGAAAAGCAATTTCAGCCAGGAGATTGGGCACTGTTATATGACTCAAGATACAAGGATTTCAAAGGGAAGCTGAGGACAAGGTGGTTGGGACCATATGCAGTGGAGAAATGCAATGACAATGGTTTAGTCCTTATCAAGACCATTGATGAAGAAGCCATCCCCATGCTCGTCAATGGGCACCAATTGAAAATCTACAAGAAGCCCCTTTCCAAGCAGGAGTTCATTGAAACTCTGGACAAGTCAGTGCTGGTAGTGGAGCAGGGCCTTGTCTCTACTCCATCCACACCTTGATCATCAAAAAAAAAAAAAGGATCCTTGGGTGAAAACCTCTTAGAGGTGCCTGGGGCAGACAGTGAGGGTAAAAACCTCCTGGAGGCGCCCCAGCTGTCTCACCAAACAAAACAAAAAAAAAAGAAAAAGAAAAAAGGAAAAGAAAAAAAGAAAAACGAAATAGGCCTGATTTCTGTTGAATAATTGCAGGTTGCAGGGAAGACATTGCAGGTTCGGGGGGGCGCACAAAACAAGGATAGAGGTCAATACCAGACTGCAAACATCCCTCACACACACCTCCTCCATGACCACTCCCCTTTCCTAGGATTTGATTGCATTCAGGCTAAGATTTCACCTTCTACAGGAAGATCCTATAGAACCTCCAGACAGGCAAAAATTGATCATGGGAGGGAATCAGAAGGTTGGAATCTGCTTATTAAGCTTGCAACCACCCCTGTTTCCATCCATCACCATACATCACCCTGTTTCATCTCATCACACCTCTATTGCACCCATTCTATTATGTATGCCTGCACAGTCACACAAAAAAATTATAATAAAGAAAAAAACCCCTGTTTTCCTCACACTACCAGCAAGAACCTTGAATGACATATCTAGCAGTGGTGTTTTGCTCTCCCTACCTGTCAATCTCCATCTGGACCCCTCATCAGCCGAATCCCTTGTCAGTAGTATAGCTCTGCTCATTTAGCTTGCATCCCAGGAGGAAAAGCAACTAAAGGACATCCTACATGAATCCTGTAGCAGCTGATCCCTATGGAAGACATGCTCTGGAGACGAGGACAACCGAAAAACAACAAAGGAAACATGCAAGGATCTCATCTTGAACGCAGAAACATCATCAATGACCAAAACCAAGCAACACCTGAGCATGCAACGACAACAACCAATGGAATGAATTCTGAAACACATGCATGCAGTGTCAACGACTGAAGGATTGGGCTCCAAAACCCGTGCAGGAAGCAGCAACAAACGAAGAAATGGTTCAGAGACCCAAAATCTTCATAATGCAGCCGTGACCATGCAGGTAAGTGTCTAAACTCATTCGTCAATTACATAAACTATATTTTGAAAAGCTGCATGCCTATGGAAGTGGTTGGATAGAATGGGATCGGTGGCCAGTCAACTGGCCACCCTCGGCTAGTTACATAGCCTCGTGGGATCCAAACGAGCTCAATTACATTCAAATTTTCGACGAGACGCGCAACCAACATGTGTGGAGTGTCCACTCCGGGAGAAATCGTTGGGACTGGCAGTGGTGCGATGGTTAACGGCAGAGGGGAAGTGATGGCGGCTAGAGACACGCAGAGAAATTATGGTCGTGATGTTGGATCAACGGCTCGATCCGGCCACCTCATCCCCTCACCAAAAATTACACCACAGTTAAAAGATGCTTGGCTGAAACTCACACCACCCTCTGTTCATTTGCACTTGCAACGTCCTCGACTGAAGTACGCGTCCTCCGCTCCAGAAACTATTAACCAGTCGTCCACCACCAGTTTTCTACCTATTTTCAAGAATCTCCCGCATATCGGGCTCGCTCAGAAGCACAAAGATATTCTACAGGAACCGGGGAAGTCTTCTATAGGAAAGGGTTCTATAGGAAAGCCTGCACAACCTTCTGGAGCAGAAAAACCTGGGATTTCTCGTCACCAAATTTGGAGCTCCAAACGAGGTAGGCTCGAAAAAACTCTTTATGCATGGTGTGATTTGAAAAGGTGGTGAATTGAATGATATCAGAGTGGGGAACCAGAGAAAAATCTGCCTGGGGATTGGAAGAAAACATTTTCATGTGTGTTGCACTGGGTTTCTCAGTTGTTTTTACATCCAAATTCTCCTCCACATTCCTATTTTTTAAAAATTCTCCTGTAGAAAGATATGCAACTGTGGAGGTAAGCCTGTGTATGAAATTTTGAATTTGAATATCTGTATATGTGTTGGCAATGAAAATTGAGCTATGTACTCTGTCTATAGAAACGAAACTCTCCCTCTCATAAATAGGCAGTCGTGTTCTGGGCAACAACAGTTTTGAAAACCAGGGAATAGCTGTTAATTAATATTGATACCTGAGAAATCCCTTCTTGAGTTAAGAGGGAAAACCATAAGCAACATTCCTTTTTATAATCAAAGCAAAAAAAAATAAAAACACTCTCACCATGCCTGGGGGATTCATAAGGAAAGAACCCTCGGACACCAGCAAACTGCACGAGCATCCTGAGGTGGTGGATCTTTTCACCCGAGCTAATTGGATGACATTTTTTGACAAAATTCGGGATCATGACAAGGAGATAAGAGAGAAATTTTTTATGTCCCCGAGACCTCAATCAAAGACACAGGCCACAGTAAGTTTTAGGGGTTTAAACCTAGAAATTATCGTTGAGCTCATCAGCCGTGTTACTGGTCTGCCATTAGGGCTCCCTTGGAGCAAAGAAGAGAGGTCATTGAGCCAGGTTGCCAAGAAAATGTTCTTCCTACCAGAGGAACATCCCGTAGAAGACAAAAATGGGGTTAGGAGAACTAGCTTGCCTCCTCTTTGGAGTGAGGTTAGTTTTCAAATTATGAAGTACATTACATGTGAGGGGAGGTTTAGCATTGTCTATGGATACCATTTCAGGTTACTGTATGAACTAAGGCATGGGATTGATTCACCTCCAGCCCATAAGCTGAGCATTCCCTATTTTCTTCTTCAGTCACTCATTGAATGTGGTACAAAATTGAATGAAGGGACCCATTTTAGGTTTCCAGGGGGATTCATAAGGAAAGAACCCTCAGACACCAGCAAACTGCACGAGCATCCTGAGGTGGTGGATATTTTCACTCGGGCCAATTGGATGACATTTTTAGACAAAATTCGGGGTCATGACGAGGAGATAACAGAGGAATTTTTGATGTCCCTGAGACCTCAATCAAAGACACAGGCCACAGTAAGTTTTAGGGGTTTGACCCTAGAAATTACCCCTGAGCTCATCAGCCATGTTACTGGTCTGCCATTAGGGCTCCCTTGGAGCAAAGAAGAGAGGTCATTGGGCCAGGTTGCCAAGAAAATGTTCTTCCTACCAGAGGAACATCTTGTAGAAGACAAAAATAGGGTTAGGAGAACCAGCTAGTCTCCTCTCTCGAGTGAGGTTAGTTTTCAAATTATGAAGTACATTACATGTGAGGGGAGGTTTAACATTGTCTATGGATACCATTTCAGGTTGCTGTGTGAACTAAGGCATGGGATTGATTCACCTCCAGCCCAGAAGCTGAGCATTCCCTATTTTCTTCTTCAGTCACTCATTGAATGTGGTACAAAATTGAATGAAGGGACCCCAGATCAGCTGGCCCATCATGGGCTCATTAAGCTATTAGTGGAAGATGCCCTGCATACCTACACTGTCCCCATATCTTGGGAAATCTTTCGAAACATGTCCCGAGATGACGATATTGGAATCCTAGCTGAAGACATCACCTCATCTAGCAGTGAGGAGGGAGAACACACTGAAGAAGGTAATAAAACCAATGATGAAAGAACACAGGACATTCAAGCACAACAAGGACATAAAGAAAAAGGAGGAGAGGGCCAAATTTTTGAGCCTAAAACAGAGCAAGGAACAACAGCACAAAGCCCAAGGGAAAAGATACTACAGAGGAGAGCAGAGAAGGAAGAAACATCCCAAGTGAAGGTTGTCACAGCCAAAGCAGTCACACCAAAACAAAAGGGAAAAACAGATCCTGAAATGGCCGCAATACAGGCAAAAACAGTTGACACAGGGACTTCTACAAGAAGCATGGAAAAAGAATAGCAAAGGGGGGAATCACCTGAAATATTGGCAAGAGAGGAAACAACTGTGCTTGCTGCCTTAAAAACACCTCCAAAACAAAAAGGGAAGCGAAAGAGGCAAACCTACATGTACTTTAAAGCAAGGAGGAGCACACGGATCAAAATAGGCAAACCCCAGCCACAGTCAAAGGAGCCAATTATCATTGAGGACACAACAACTAAACCAAAGGAAGGGTCTCCTTCAAAGATATTTGTCACCTATGAACGAGGAAGCCCAAAAACTTCCACCTAGAGAGAGAGACTGAAGACAATGGACTCAAAGATAGTTCTACAGGAAGCTAAGAAATCTCTACAAGAAACTCGGGCTAAGCTAAAAGCGACCGAGAAATTGGAGGAAAAGGCGGCCAGACAATCACAGGAGGAAGAAAAGACAGAGGAAATATTGGAACCAAGCCCTCAGCCCAGCTTGGACTCATACTATAACCTGTTAGAAGCCGGGAAAATAATTCCCTAGAAATTTGCAGTGCCACTCTTCTTTGCACTGGAAGAAGAAAGAATTAGGACTCACACTTGGATGAGGATTGCCAAGTCCAAGGGTGTGGCGGACATAGGCCCCCTAGAAGAACAACTCAGGGAGTCAAGGAGAGAATTAGCCATGGTGAAGCATGTGGAAAGCAGTCAGAGGGCCAAACTACAAGAAGAGAACGAGCTGCTGAAACAGTAGCTATGGCTACAGGAAATTCATAAGGACGATAGGACCTCCATTCTAGGAGAACATCAGCAACAGGAAAAGCCTTCAGCAGATAAAGAAACCTCTAATGAATAGAAGAAAATGGACGGGGTGCAGGCCAAGGTTGAGGCACTAACAAAACAGCTACAGGAGAAGGAGTCACAGGCAGCTGAGGAAATACAATCTCTAAACCAACAGGTACAAGAAAAGGAAGCCCAACTGGACTGCATGGCTAATTGGGTAGCAGAGGCCTTGCAGTGTAGGCAAACTGCCAAGTCATATGCCCTATATCTTAAATATCAATGGTTGCAGTTCCAGATTAACACCTTGGCCCAAAGGGGCACCATTCCATTTCAAAGCTACCATCAATTCATGACCTTGTGTGACAGCAGCTCAGCAGAGGATAAGGCTAAGTTATCCGAATTCTATTTACACAACTTGGCCCTTCCAAACATGACTCTTTGGGACCCCAGTGCTACATTGGGATATGTGCAACTTATGGCTATGGCCTCCTGGTTAAATCATGAGGAAAAGAGGGCAGCAGAGATTTGGGATATTATGAACAGGGAGCTGAGTGAACCACTCATGATCAGGGCATAACCAAAGGATACATCAACTTTAATACATGCCCATCAGCACCTGGCCAAAAACCCTCAGGATTTACCAAATTACATTGAACGACAAGCTCAAGATATTACCCACTTTGAGGACATGGAAAGACTGTTGGGGGATAACTGCATTCATGCTTGCACAAGGAGGTGGAACACACTGCCCCATAGTTCGAAAATAAGAGAATACCACTCTCCAACCAGAATGAGGGAGGCCTTGGCAAGGGTACCCCTCTATAAATAGTCAATGCAAAATCTGCAGGCCAATTGGATCGGCTTAAAGTTCAGTCCTCCCTTGCTTTTGGGATTGTTGGAAGGAGTTAAGGAAGAAGAAGAAAACAGGCAGTGGGAGGAAGTGGAAAGAAAAGTAGGATTTCATGACCGGGAAGAAGACATCACCTCGGAGGCCTGGGATGTGATAGAGGCAGTCAAAGCTATCAAGGATGATGAGCTAGATTAGTTTCTTAGAGGATGAGCAACCCATTTAGCAGGGGGGTGATGATGAGCCCCAAAAATGGGTAACTTATTGGGCTCATTTTGCCTATTGTTCTCCATTTATCCACCATTTTTTCATAGTTTGTGTATGCTTTTGAAGTATGTTTATGTTAATTGAATGAATGAGAATAGTCACTTGACCATGAAGGCTAATATGTGTTTGCTGCATATTTTTGGACAACTTTTGGACCAAGGTCAAGCATTTATGGACCATTTGACAGCCAAATACGAGGGGACAAGGCTGAGGATTCGTAGGAAGGGTGTCTCCTGCACTAAATGACCCATTCCTCGAGTTCTCCACCATCAGCTCGGAGTTCAGCAGCCCGCCAAAGTCGATTTCCAAAGGCAGCTGAGCAGCTTTTATGAAGTGATTAAGTACTACAGTTTTGAGCAGCCAAGCCCCTTGAATTAAGGAGGACTGTTGGAGGTCCTCGTAGTGCATAAGTAGGAAGGCTTCCAACCTTCATAGGTTACTTGTTGAACATTTGTATTTTGCACTATAGTGTTGCTTTATTTCTGAGCCCATTTTGGAGCTTCTGCTGTAACACATTTTGGACATGGTTGTTTTTTGAGTAATGGAAACCAGTTTTATGTTGCATCAGTTCTGAGCTTCTTTTAGGAGCCTATAGCTCTTGGGGTTGGGCCCAACCCAAGTGCCAGGACCTCCTCCATGTACTGTTATATGTTTTTCTTTACTGTCTTCATAAAATAGTTTCTGTTAGTAGATTAAAATCTTGCTTGGTTATCTAGGACAGTTTTGATGATTGAAAAAGCTTTCATGTTTCAGAGTGATGTGATAGGTTGATAGCAGAAAAGATCTTCGAAAAAGGCCATCAAGCAACCTTGGATCTCACCTCTCCCTCCTCGGGACCATGAGCTGAGGCCACGGTGTCCTTGCTGCCACAAAAACATTGTTCTTGCTTCATCATGCAATTGCTAGTGTTAAGTTCTGTTGGGTGAAACTATGTTCGTTTAATTCTGTTGTAGTACTTACCCAACTATTTAATTTGTCAATCCGAGGTTCGTACATATGAGACACATGCACTATATATGCAGGACTGAAGTAGAACTAATTTAATCTAATCTATTGAAATCAAATTAATCTAGGAATGCATTGAAACACTAACTAGGAAAGCATGAAATTAAGGGGAAATCAATACAACATGTGAAGAATTGAATGACAAACAACATATTTGATCTCACAACAATAAAAATATCTTAAATTATATTACAAGAACCAAATTACAAATCATGAAAGCATAACAATAAAAGAATATGAATCAAAGTTAATCTCCATTCTCTATTATTCATTATCCATTCTTCCTTATTAAAATGAAGAGAGAGCACTCTCTTATATACATGAGGAAGATAACCTTCTCATAATTACATATCCAATATTCTCTCAAGCACTCTCAACTAATTTCCCATTATTACAAGATATGATCCCACAAATCTCTCAAGCATTTTTAACTACTTTCCCATTATTACAAAATATGATCCCTTTGAATCCTCCATAAATCTCTCACATATCTTGGATAAGATATGCCAACCAAATCCTCCATGATTTTCTCCTTAGGAATAGGCTTGCATAATTATCTCCTTAATATGGTGGAGGAGATATTAATTCTTCACATATTTCCTACAAATCACAAAACTCACATATTCTTGAGATATATATAAATATATATATATATTTTCTAATATTTAATCATAAATTCACTTGTAATACAAAAATGAATAAAATGGAAAATAAGAAGGTGAAACCCAAATGTATGTATGAAAATGATATGATAAAAGGTTAATGGGATGGTGAAATGTAAGGAATAGTGAAGAAAAAGGTGGATGAAAATATGACATTTCTGAGTCCCAACATCCTCCCCAACTGAACTTGCTACATGTCCTCATGCAACCATGCATGGGTCTCTTTAAGAAAATTTGGCATTTTGAACTTTGGCTTTACATGATGATGTCTTTTAATAATGAATGTTTCCAAGATATGTGAAAGACATGAGTAACAATTTACATTTTCTTATGGTTGGTTCTTGTGTGACAACCATGAATACAAAGAATGTTGGTTCTTGTGTTAACAACATTCATTTCATTTTCTGTTCTCTTTTCTTCAATAATAATGTAAACACTCACTGGAAATCATAATGTGCATAAGAAAGCCCTTTTGTAATATTAATGAAGCATGCCAATATTGCGTATGAAGCAAAGTGCAACAAAGTATCATTGGAAAATAAATGTTGGTGAATGGTAAATGGAGTGATAGTGGTGAAGAAATGGAATCATGGAAGTGAATATGTAGTGAATATAGTTCTCCCCCCCTCAACTGAATTGGTTGCATGTCCTCATGCAACTTGACATGGCTCATGAAAGGAAATGTAGCATGGTGAGGGAATTTTCCAAAATATTCAAGTTAGCATATAAGGAATTGCATGATTAAAGATTAGAAAACAGCATACCTCTACTTACCCAAGAATGATGAACTATGCAATAGGAATGTAGCTACTGCTGCTGCTGGATCAGGAAAATGTGACTGATGTTGTTGTAACTGGATCCTGGGAAATGAAGGAATCTGAACTGCTAATGCTGAATCATGGAAAAGATAAATGCTGAAAGTGGAACTGTGGTACTCTCATAGATCAGAATTCATGCTGTTGTAACTGCTGAGGGAGTCATGAAGAAGTGTATAGTCTTCACCTGCTACAAACCCGATGGCACAATTCTAATCATGCAAATGAATATGTCGATGTCGAGCATGAATAGAAATCATTGGATTACCGACCATTGATGCATGTCGTTAACCAATGTGAAGCAACTCACCATTGATGTCAATGAGTGCCAAGGTATCCGAGTACATCATGCGAAGTGTGAATGGATGTGTTGAGGTAGAGCCACTTGCAAGATCTGAAGATCAAGGGACATTGATGTATTCCCATGATTGTCAGCGAGAGAACTTGCCATTAAGGCATGCAAGCCTCTAGGTACTCAAAAGGAACTCTAGTCTATTTTCCAGATAAGGTGCTGATGTCAATGGGGCAAGACTTGTTAAAAGGTTGGCCTTAAGGAATCCCACATCAGTCAACGCGAGTTTGTACAAAAATATTTGGTAGGACTATAAATGGAAATAACTCATGGACAAGCAGTGTGGATCAGCATGGCGAGGAAATCAAGGCCATGTAATCATGGAAAGGGAATGAGTTTTATTCAGAAGGAAAACTAGAAGGCAAAAATAAACTGAAAAGGATAAAGGGATGTATGCAATTGAGAAAAATAGGCGTGCATGAGGTCGTGAAAGATAAGGAAATGGAAGATGGGTTGCAACACAAGGATGGTCTAGGCGTTTGGAAGGAAAAAGGGGAGTAATCATGATGCAAAAAGGATTTTTTTGTGTAGTGGAAAATTTCATGATATGTGCAGTGAAGAATTAGTTCCTTCAAGCATCCAAGGATGCATGTTTCATTGTGATTTCGAAAAATCACTTTTGCATTAGATTGTCTTCAACTCTTAGCACCATTCCTGCATAAAAATTGTCACCTTTGTGTGCCATCTCCATCGATCATTCCTGTATGAAGTGACTCAAAAACAAATTAGCTCATTTTCAAGAATTTATGAAATGTCCATTTTTTTTTTAAGATATTTTTCCAAGTTACACTAATCATGGATGAAAAGGGTGTCTTATTGTAATGTTGAGCTTTTTGCATAAGCTTCTCGTTGACCTACACATAACACCAATCTCATTTCACTTGTTAGTATATGCATCCTAACTTTTGCCCACAAATTCACAAAAATATCCAACATACTTTTATTCCCCCCCAACTAGAAATATTGCATGTTTATGTACAGTGGGCAGAGAGATGGGCAGATACTGGTGCATGGTAAGGCAGATTTGCCAATTTTACATTTCTGGAGCAGTGTAATGGTGATCCATCCTCAAAACATATGCTGAACTCCTAGAAGTAACAATCCAAATTCCTCAGCTTTACAACTGATCTCATTGACCTGAAAACGGGCTTGGTTAAGAACCTCAAAAATACAGGTTCACCTATTCAAATGAACAAGACAAGTTTATCTCAATAGACTTTTACCCCAGCTGTAATGAATATAGATTAATTTACTACATCTTCTTGCCCTTCGAGAAGTTTTGGGTATCTTACTTATAACATGTGCATTGAATTGTGAAAAAAAAGCTTCCGGAATTCATTATAAGCAATATCTGCATATCTGTCTACTTGATCTTCATACTTTTCATATAAAGCAAGAATTGAGAGCAAAATAACAAGACTTGTGTACCCGAGTGTGAGGAAGTCGAACCAACCCCCAATAGTCAAGATAAGCCACAGACATACAGCCACCTTGAGGAAGAGCTTGGGATCTTTTCCGAGGGCAATATCATGTGCTACTGTAAGCAGAAAGTTAATCCGGGAACGTATTGATGCAGCTGTGTCATTTACCATATCTTCCGATAATTCTAATTCAGGCAGGGGAGGGGGAGGCCTGCTTATGAGAGCTGCGGTAGTTGCCCAGACAAACAAGATGGTGACCAAAAGGAGAAGCACATTGGCTACAAGTGACAATAGCGTGTACCCAGATTTCTCAAATAAAATCCATGCCACAACAGCACCAACAAGGATACCTAGTGATGTATTTCTTCGCCTCCATAACATCAAATCAGCCACGATTCCTCCTCTGAGAATTTCATGAACGCTCTTTTGTCTGCTGAAGAGCTGAGATGGGTTCTTTTCATCAGTGGGAAATGTGGAGGTTTCCATCTTACCATTGGCAGAATTTTCTGACATTATCTTACAGATCTGAGTTGTTTCCTCTGCCTGGATCAAAATGGTAGAGAAGACAAGTTGAATCAGGTAGCTTGACAGTAAGATCTCTCACTGAAATTACTTGGTTTATACTTCAACTGGGAACGAATTGTGGTTGCAGATCGCTCGAATATTAAGAATCCTCTCTTTCATGATAAAGTTTTGCAGTACCATGTTTTTGCTTTTTCTTTCCTCTTTTGCTTTCTAAAATACATGAAAAATTGATTACCATACCAAAATGAATAAAAAGTAAAAGGAGACCATCACATTTAACTTCTAAAAGGAAAATCGAAATGGTTGGCTGGCTGGCTGCTTGGATTTCTGGCTGTCTCCCTCTGTAATGTTATTATTAGGTTGGATTCCTTGGAAGAGGAGATCGGCAATGCACAGAGTCTAGACTTAATTTTTTAACAAATGGACACAATGATTTGCATATTGAAAGATGTTTTGATCAAGCATATTTCAAAACATTTATTTATTCTTGAAATTAGTCTAAATCATCCCTATTTTCTGATCCTTGTGATCGCACTAAGCGCGGAGGAGAGCATACTTATTCTAAGAAAAACTGAAAATGAAAGAAAAAACTGCAAATGAAAGCCTACCTACTCTATACTAATTAGAAAAAAAAATAGTTACGTGTAATTAAACTTCTAATGAAGCCATTCACGTAGCAGTAACAACAATATATCCAGTAGCAATTTTTTACATGATGGATGAAAATATTCGAAAGTGAATGAGTCTAGTTGTTGTAACTGAAAATCAACTAAAAATAAATAAAAAGACGAATCTAATCTAATAATTACTTGGAACCATTGTTCGATAAAGCTTTCATAAGCACAATTTCTCTCACTTAGATCATGTTGTAACTCCTATTCTTCTACTTCGATCTGTTGTTCTTCTTCCTCGATCTCCTGTTCGAATGATTGTTCGCCATCAGATATGCAAGATTCTTCGTTTATTTCTTGGGGAGTAGTTGAACTGTCAATTCTTGTCAAGATCTCTTTTTCCAGGGAAGAAGAGATTCCGACTTCTGCAAGGATCTGAGTGAGTAGTTCCAAGCTGACACTCATTATAAAACCATGTGGAAAGAGATTCTAAAAACAAAAAAAATCAGCACACTAAAAAAAAAATTGAATTAAAAACAAAAGGACCACAAAAATAATCTTGAATTCAATACTCAATTAAACCCTCTTACAAGGACTGCTCGTTAATTGAGTAATTGAATGCTTCAATTACAACCATGAACCATGAATTCATCAAACACTCTTCACAGTTGCAAAAATCAAACACACCTGCAGAAATTGAAATTCACACTTGCATAAATGTAAACACACCCTACATGCCCTGATCCATAAGAGGTCGAGCCCATTACGGTATCTCGAATGCGATGCGTAGGCTGTTCCCCACGTCTTACCGCCTTAACACCTTGGAGTTAGGAACATGTCTAAACACACTTGCATGAAAAATCAAACTAAACTTCAATCCATCGTGCCTCCCCGGCAACAACGCCAAAATGTTGGGTGAAACTATGTTCGTTATTTTCTGTTGTAGTACTTACCCAACTATTTAATTTTTCAATCCGAGGTTCATAAACTTACGAGAAACATGCACTATATATGCAGGACTGAAGTGGAACTAATCTAATCTAATCTACTGTAATCAAATTAATCTAGGAATGCATTGAAACATTAACTAGGAAAGCAGGAAATTGCATAAGGGGAAAGCAATACGACATGTGAAGAATTGAATGACAAACAACATATGTGAGCTCACAACAATAAAAATATATTAAATTATATTACAAGAACCAAATTACAAATCATGAAAGCATAACAATAAAAGAATATGAATCAAAGTTAATCTCCATTCTCTATTATTCATTATCCATTCTTCCTTATTAAAATGAAGAGAGAGCACTCTCTTATATACATGAGGAAGATAACCTTCTCATAATTACATATCCAATATTTTCTCAAGCACTCTCAATTAATTTCCCATTATTACAAGATATGATCCCACAAATCTCTCAAGCATTTTTAACTACTTTCCCATTATTACAAAATATGATCCCTTTGAATCCTCCATAAATCTCTCACATATCTTGGATAAGATATGCCAACCAAATCCTCCATTATTTTCTCCTTACGAATTGGATAAGATATGCCAACCAAATCCTCCATGATTTTCTCCTTAGGAATTGGATAAGATATGCCAACCAAATCCTCCATGATTTTCTCCTTAGGAATAGGCTTGCATAATTATCTCCTTAATATGGTGGAGGAGATATTAATTCTTCACATATTTCCTACACATCACAAAACTCACATATTCTTGAGATATATATAAAAATATGTATATTTTCTAATATTTAATCATAAATTCACTTGTAATACAAAAATGAATAAAATGGAAAATAAGAAGGTGAAACCCAAATGTATGTATGAAAATGATATGATAAAAGGTTAATGGGATGGTGAAATGTAAGTAATAGTGAAGAAAAAGGTGGATGAAAATATGACATTTCTGAGTCCCAACAAGTTCTCATTTGTAAAAGTTGATACGAGATGTGATTACATGCTTACGTTCATTCTTACTTGGTTTTCATAAGTGTTTCACATGATTTTCTACCAAGGGATTTCTGTTCATCATGATTGCTAGTTCCTAGGTCAAATTAGGTTAGAATAGCTAGATACTTGGTTTGCATGATCTTTGTTTGGTTAGTTTCAAGAAGTAGTGTGTAAAACACCTAAGAAACCTCCCTGCCTACCCTCCCTCCATCAGTGCAACCTGTTCCGCCCCCTAGCTCAGCTTCTTGCCCTTCGTTTTCCACATTTCCTCACTTTGACCTAATTTCCATATTTTTTTGCAACATTGCTCTATTCACCCTTGAACAAATACAACCATCCTCATCACTTCTCAACTCCAATTTCTAGTTCTTATACCTCTTCACACCCTCATCCAACCTCCATTTCCACTTCTCCACCTTTCTTCCACCATCAACCCTCCAAAATCTCCTTTCGGAACATCCTGTAGAACCCCTGCAGACTTCCTGTAGAAGATCACGAGAGCGGTTTTTCAAGATCCGATCACTGTGAAACTCTCTGGAAGGGTGTTAGGGACCCCTTAGGCCCTCTTCTCACCTTCCCAACCTCCTGCAAGTGCCCTCACCATTTCCTTCCATCAATCAACCTCTGCATAGTCAAAACAGTTAAGCACATGCATAATAATTCTACAAGATTACTCAAAAATACAAAAAGACATTCCTTTTCAGATTTCACTGTAAGAGTAGGTTAGTCACATGCATTCTGCATTTCTAGAAGTCAATGGCATCCATTTCCGTTGCTTTCATCGTTTTCCTTGCACCGGTAGGGTTAGTTTATAGAACTAGGGTTTGCATTCATTTTTCACTTTCAACTTCTTTCTGCAAGTAGACTAGCTTCCCTTGAGTTAGCTTTCATCCATCACCATTAAAAGCTTCTTCTCAGAGCTCATAGAAGTTGGCTTAAGCTCCTAGCAGACTTGTGCCAGCTGATCCAGTGACAGTTGCGGCAAGAGCTAGTACTTGTGCATATAGCATTTTCGCTTCCAAGTTTGTTACGAACTACCGGGTTGATAAAAGTAAAGAAGGGAGTCCCAGGAGTTGCAACATTATTGTTGCAATACTGGAGCCCACCAGAGAGTATCACAAAGATGGATAATTATGTAATTCATATATGATTTATATGTGAGATTAAATTTGATTGATGATAACAATATGAAACTATGTAAAATTGGAAAAGTAAAGTATACAAGATTAGTTTTTTTCACCTATTTTTGGTGTTCTACTTAGTGTATTTCAAATGAAATAAAATGACATTAAGTGTAGTCCAGCTAACCCTATGAGCCCAATTTAAGAAAATGAATAACAAACATTGTGTTTATCACTAAATTTGCAATGGTAAGCAAGCAAATGAAAAGGGATCCTAGGCTTTATTTTCCTTTTAGTTGAGCATTAACCCTTATCTATGTTTAATGCTACACTAAGCTACTCTAAATTAATCTAAGGCAAACATGTAGGATAAGAGAAGAGGGGAACCACTAGGAAATAAAAATAAAGTCTATAACCTAATATATGTTCATGATGTTGCTAAAGTCTACTCTATTGGAATAAGCTATGATAATATATCTCCAAAATAATTTAATGATTTCAAGCAAGAAACACATAAAATTAGGGATCTAACATTATATATGCATAGCATGAGTGAACCTTATGCCCTCAAATAAGAAGTTCAACTCTCGCACAATGTTTTGAAGCTTCCTTTGAGGTTGGGATGAAAGTTAACCAAAGTGTGAATATAAATTGAGCGAAAACATCATAAGGTGGAACCAACTAACTCAAAAAAGGGATATCTAAACTACCAAGTAGGAGACTTCAACTATACCAGGCTTCAATAGGTGAAGGTTGATTGATATACATGATCTAGGCAATCCCAAGTGTACGAAAGGTAGAAGGAGATCACTGATCACAAGAGATTCCAATTCAATAAAGTTCAAGGGTGGCACACCCAAACATATGGTAATGCTTGAACAATGTAGCTATCTATTGCACTCACTTTGGAGTGATGGCCTCTTTGTAATAGTCAAACCATAAGTGTTGATTTCCTAAACCATAGGAGTTTAGGTCAAACTACATGTATGATAGGAAAACGTCAACATACTATTCCATGAATAAACCATGGGCCATAAGAAAAATATTATGGATAAGCATGGCTAAGAGTGTGTGCCCAAACCACCACAAAAAAATGGAAATTTGGCGCTAAGTAAGCTCCTAAAGAAGTGTGTCTTTATATATTAGGTACACTTGGAATGTAGTTACCAACTTAATGGGAATTTCACTAAGTTCTCACTTTTTTAGATGTCACATTTAGAGGTTTTTTAAATTCTCATTACGAAAAGTGATGCTATTGGTTGCACCTCTTTTCTTGATGAGACAGGAGGTGAGGGAATTTTTTTAATGTTTTAAATATTATTATCTAGAAAGTATCAACATTTTATTTACAAATGTTTATTTTTAAACCTTTTTCAATTTTGTATAAAAAGGTTTATTCTTCTTTGTTTTTGTTTTTCCAAAAGGTGTCTCTAATTATTTTTTTCATTTTTTTCAATGTTAAAAAATGGAAAATACAACATGTTTGATTTTTAATAATATTAAAGATTTATATCAAGGCTTGGAAAAATCATTCCCTTATTGAGGATCACATTTTTAGGGGAATCAGAGAAGGAAATAAGGTTTACTTATGGGAGGATGCTTGGAATCAAATGCTTAAGCTTCAAGAAGATAAAAATTACCATGATTATATAATAGGATTCATTCAACAAGGCAAAATTTGAGTGGCCAATTATTAGTAGCCCCATTCACACACAACAAAAATGGAGAAATTGGATTCTGATAGAGAAATGGCCTTATCAAAATGGAACAAAGTTGTGGAAAATATATGGGAGACTATTCATTAGATGAAAATTAATTTTCAAACATGCCTAGACAAATTAAGATGGGAATTAAAACAATCAAGAAACTACACACTTAAGGAAGCCTATAATATTTTGATTTGCTATGACCAATTTCAAAGAATCCAATCTGACACAAGGTATGGTCTCTAAAACTTTGGCCAAATACACTAATTATATGGCAAGTAGGGAACCTAAAAATTCTAACTTGGGACAATCTTCAAGTAAGAGGATTTTTTGGCCCCTTGTATTTCCATCTTTGTAACCAAGGAGACGAATCAACCGATTAACTTCTTGTCTCCTGTTTTTTTGTTTCCAATCTCTGGAATAGAGGAGGAACCATTTTCAAGAAATCTAATAGAGTGCAACATACCATCTTAGAAATAATAACCAAATTGAGAGACTCAACATTTAAGCAAGTGATCAACAAGAGGGCATGGAAATTTTTAGCGGGATTCATATTATGAGAAACATTGAAATAAATAAATACAAGAATATTCAAAAACAATAAACTACCAATGAATCAACTATGACATATAATTCTCCAAAATATCCAAGAAACAATCTTCTCGGGAAAATGGTTCTCACAAGACTAAAAGACTAATGGGCATGAAGTAAAAATTCTCAACCACCTTGGCATTATTCAATCAAATAATATTACAACTATCCAACATTTATAGTCAAGAAGCAGAAGCTCAAAGAAATGGATTCCCCCATTAGTAGGTTCCCTCAAGTTTAACATTGATGGGCCCTCTAAAGGAAACCCAAGTCCATCAATCTATGGAAGAAAATTTCAGGACCACCAAGGATAATTATCCATGTCTATGTTGGGTATATGGGTCAAGTTACAAGCAACTTTGCATAAAAATTTTCCCTAGAAAAAGGTCTCAACATTTCACTAAGAAGAGGCTTAAAAAATATAATAATGGTGGGAGATTCTCTAATTATAATCAACATAATTAGGAAAATTCATGGGACTTCTACATCCAAAGCCATGGAAAATTGGCAACTAGAAGGAGGATTGGTGAGAGTGCAGAATCTTCTTCAACAAATTCCAATGGTAACCACCTATCAGATAAGAAGGAAAGGTAACCAGGTAGTAGATAGGTTAGATAATGAAGTAGGTTCCATGGGGGATAGATACTTGGACTCGTCATGGTTGGAATTTCACCAAGAACCACTCATATCTTGGTGCTTGGATATAGCATAACAAGACATGCATTCCCCACGATAAGTGTTTCAATTGAAAATTAATGAGGAGGATGGTTTATCATATGGGGAAGGTAAGGGAGGGCTCTACACCCTCTATCTAGCATATGATTAGCCTGGAAAATCATCGAGGAGCAGTTACAATAACCGAAGCCACCTCCCCAACCATTCAAGACTACTGCAAAGGGAGAATGGGTATGAAAATTCAATGGAAAGCAGGGAAATTCACAATACCAAAGGTGTATTGGCTCATTTTGGCCATAGTTGGGTTCAATTTGGAGCTTGTTTTTACCACAAAGGCCAAGAGAGGATTTTATAAATCACACAAGGAAATGAGAGGAAAGTATTGTTCTAGGAAAATGATTCATTATCAATCGCCTAGCTTATATACCAAGTGTTCTCACATTCTTTGTCATTGTTTCCTTTTCGTTTATTGTGTCCTAATTTTGGTAATGTTTATGTTTTGAGATTTTTTTTCTTCTCTCACTCATTATTTTATGGTCTCATTCCTTGCATGGGGGGAATGGTTCATAGTTTGAGTCTTGATCTTTAGGATTTATAAAGGATTAGATCCTTTGTGTTTACATATTCTCTCTTAACTCGGTTTTACCCACTCTTAGTCTTATTTCTATTTTGATGCCTATATCCTTTAGCATTTTTCTGAGCTCCAGGACTCACACACCTTTCTCTAGTATCAATTGGTTAGGGGACTCCTAGGATCCTACAATATACATTGTATCCCTTTAGATTTCTTGCAGGTGAATGAGTCATTTTTTAACCCCTAAAGGCTTGTCTCTCTCATTATCCTTGTATGTGGGAGAACGTGGGTTTTATCTCATTTAATAGTCCAATGGGACTCTAGTAATAGTCACTCATAATCTTCTCTCTAAGCGTTCCATCCCTTTTGTCTTCTGGTTTGTTATTTTTTTCTTTCTTGTCCAATGATTCTCTATCTCCTTGCACTATTATTTTGTCTCTTTACCTTTAGACCATTCCCATGATGAGGGGTAGAGGAGAATGACGTCGTAGAGGCCATATAGATGGATGGGGACCCTCTATAGCTCAAAAGGATGCTAAGAAATTTTCCATAATTTATTGCACCAATACCACCCCTCGTCTGTCCAGCAAGAAATATAAAAGAAGAGGAAGAAGATTAGATGGAGCACATATTCATATCAAACAAAGAAGTGATTACATAGATGATAAATTGGACTCCATACACAAGGACTATAAGGAAAATAAATACAAAATGTATAGAGGCAGTTAACATTTACTAGCAAGTTAAGACCATAATAGGAAGAGTCTTAGTGGAGTGATCTAAGGAGTAGCAAGAAATTCTTCGATGTGTAGATGAGGCTCAAAGGCAAATGAGGAAGCTTGATCATAAGGTGACAAAGATAGGTCATGCTTTGGTGAACCTATAGTTTACTAACTTAAACAAATATACAAGTTCACCTATAACCATTCTATTGGCCATGCTATTAAAAAACATTGTTATGTTTATTTTATTTTTATATCTATCTGTAAATAATATATGGTTTATGGATGAAAAACCTAATTATAGGATATATAGTATTCAATATTGCTATAGTTTTTATTTCATGTTCAAACAATTTCATTGGACTATGGTAATTTTTATGTGTGACTAGTATGTTTTCCCTAGTGGTAGACTCATCACACAAAGATATTCAGTATGTAATATATTTTGATTTAATATAATACAACACCTATATATCTTATACAAAAAAAATAGAATATTAAATATGTTATATATCATTTATTTTTTTTAAATTAATATTTTCATTTAATTATGTATTATTAATTAATCTAGGGTACCATACCTTTTATGTATAGTATAAAATAATATTTTAAACATGTTTAATATTTACTTCAATACACACCAAATAGTTGTTGAAGAACATTATTTTTAAACTTTTAACCAAAAAAATATACATTTCAATGATAGATATAATTAAAAAACATACACATATTGGAAGCTTTTTTCTTAAAATGACATGTCAAATAAAAATTTCTATGGGGATAACTGGGAAAAAAAAGGGGTGCGGGGGGTGACTTATAATTCTTCTCTCTCTCAAGTTATTTTCCCTACAGTGAAAATTCACACAAAAATAAAATTACAAATAATATATTAAAAAAGATTTATCATAAAAAACACAATAAATGAATATTTGTTCTTATTGTAAAGTCTCAAAATCAAAATATTACAACAATAACTTATTAATAATTTGTGAAATTGAGTATGTTTTTCAATGAAAACTTAAAACTAATTAACAAGAGAATATATTCCAAGTTCATCATTCTCAAGAGGCTTATCATCATTTTCTTTTGTGTCATTTTTCTCCTTCCAATGGGTCATTTTGCTCTTTCATTGAATATTTAATGTTTGCAAGTCCCTCAAAATGATCCTTTCCAAACAATATATGTAATGTGGTTGAGGTTCTTTTGACATTTTTGCTACTGACAAATAATTCACTAAAATATTGTTTCCTCAAACCAACTTTTTGCATTTGTTCTGGAATAGCTTGAATATAATTAATTCTTTTCTTAGTAAAAATGAATTGCAGTCACGGATCATTTTCAACAATAATGTAATGTCTTCCTTTTTCTATGCAACATGCTAGTGTTGTACCTAATCATAAAATACAAAAGAAATAATTAAGTAAACTAGTATAAACACAAATAAATTAAAATTAATAAATATTGAAGTTTGATTTCATATATATCACGTCGCAAATCTTACTTGAACTTGAGAACAAATCTAAAACCCAACCTCCACTACTTTAATATGTATATATAAGATAATTAAGCCATGCTTGTGGCTTTTAATAGATGTTAACAATCTCTCCTTTCAAATATTTTCCTTCATATGTCAACTTTCTTCCACAACATTATTAACCAATAATTGATTATGTTCCTCTCCATATTTTCATTGACAAGAATAGAATCATAAGTATTATCTTTTTCCCAACATGTAACATGTATACTTACAATATCACTTGTGAATGGATCACTACTAGAGTTATGAATATTAAGTTTTTTCCTATAATATGTATTAGTAAAAATTCAATTAACACGTACAATAATAATAATAATAATAATAATAATTATTATTATTATTATTATTATTATTATTATTATTATTATTATTATTATTATTGTTGTTGTTATTATTATTTAATCAACATGTAGTTTAAATGTCTTACCAAATAAGTTTCTTTATTAATTTCACTTTTCCCTTGAATCTTGATAGTATTAATCATGATTGTGTGCTTGAATGAAAAAATGAAATTCTCCAAATTGGTGATGTTGTAACTTGTAAAAGTCTTGGTAACCACTTTATTGTAATGTTTTTGATATTGTAACTGTCGAGTTGTTGAATTGTCATATTTTTCACCAACTAAAACAAATACGTTTAATCATTTCACCTTATTCCTTCACCCATTCATAACCTGTTTTGATGTGTTTCCTCATGAATGTGCCACAATAAGCTTATGAATGATTAACCTAGTGAATTATCTGTATTTTCCTTTATTTTTGACAAATTAAGAAGGATTATTATTGGTTCTACTAATTATGCTTTTCCTAGCTTAGTTGTAGTTTATATGTAGTTTTTGTAACTAGCCTTTGTGGTTAGCATATCTACATAGCTCCAAGAAAAATTATGCAACATTAGTTTTGTTCCTAGGAATGTTGACTTGGATTTATGTTGCCTAATTTGTTACCATCTCAACTTAAAAAACTTCTAGCTTGTGATTTACAGTTTAGATAATTAGTGTCAGAAAAAAACAAGTAACATTTTTGGATAAATGAAAAGAATATGGAAAATCTTTGACATGGGTTTTGTCCAAAACATCCCTAATTAGGTGAATCTTTTTTGTATTTTTAAGCCTGTTGTTGGGTGTTGAAATTATCATTCACTTCCATTACATTTTCACTTATATTTCCATATTGTCATCTTCACTCCACATTTGTTTCATTACATTTACCTTACCATTATCATTTTTGGGTCACATTTATGTTTTTCCAAATTTTATTAATTCTTAACATTTTTAAGTGAATTTATGGTTAAAAATTAGAAAATAATGTGCATATGCTTATACCTGACAAGTGGGATTAGATTTTTGACATGTGTAAGTCAAAAGGAAGCTTCTAAAAGACCCTTATGTGGCCTCCCAAAACCAAATTCGAATTTGAGTGGAGAAGATCATGGGATCATGAGGATATGTGTCTCATTTCCTATTTGTATTGAAGCTCTAAGAAGACATGTGTCTTATCATTTCCTATTTTGATTGTAACTCTAGAGATATGGGGAGAGATTCATGGACTCTCATTAATGAGATAGCTTATCATCTTTTTGTATAAATTGGGGAAGTTTTATCCTATCATTTTCATGTGTAAAATTGGAGTTATGCTCAAGCTTTGAATACAGAATTAGATTGTGGCACCTTACTCATGAATGTTCCTTCATTTTGACTTGGTTTTGCTTACATATGGATCATATAAATTTACCGTCTCTCACACTTTTATATCAGCTACCTAAAATGTGTGAGATTTAATTGCTTTTATAGATTAAAGTTCATTTGCTTTCTTAGTATTAGTTTTAGAATGACTATGTAATCTTTGCTTTTATAAAAACATTTCAATAGGAAATATTTTGTATTTTCCAATTAGATTAAGTTTGAGGCAAGAGCTGTTATTTACTTTCTTAGATCAAACTATCAATTCATTGTATAATTGAATAAAATATTAGGCCAAGAAGGTCACTTCAAATTGGGTGATTGAATGTTAAACCTATGCAATCATTGAGCTTTATTTTTTCGTGCTTTTATATTTTCTTTTAAGATCCTCATTTAATTGTATTAACTGATATTCCTAAAGATCATTCTAAGAAATTTATTTAATCATATTTCAAGATCGAATGGTTGAATATTTAATACATGCAATTACTGAGTTATTTTCTGCACAATTTACTTGCTTTTCTAGGACATTAGAAGTTAAATTATAAATAGTTGCTTACACATCATCTCAAGAAGGTAACATTTCATAATTGAATGCTGGAGTAACTAAGTATACATTAGTTGTTTTTTATTTCACAGATTAGTTGAATTTCATTTTCATTATTTGATTTCATAGATTAGATGAATTGGTTTTCGTTATTTTGTAGTTAGATTGATCTAAACTGAAAGACAATTTCTAGCACATATAGTGCACGCATGCTTCACAAGTTTACAAAACCCCCGGGTTGACAAATTAAATGACAGGAAATCACTTTGTCATATTTTGCAACAATCAAATAATCATTATGCAAAGTTCAAAAATAAAAAATAATTCAACAACAAAATATGGTTGTAACACAAGAACCAACCATGTTGCAATTCAACTAAAAGACTTTGCAAAAGTATAAATTTATCAAATGATATCATGCAAAGTTAAGCCAAAGCTCAAGGATTAAAAAAAAAAATGTAATAGATTGCATGAGGACATGCAATAGCTTCAGTTGGGGGGTATGTTGGGCCTTGAAATTGTCATTCACTTCCATTATATTTTCACTTATATTTTCATATTGTCATCTTCACTCCACCTTTATTTCATTACATTTACTTTGCCATTATCATTATTGGGTCACATTTATGTTTTTCCAAACTTTATTAATTCTTAGCATTGTTAAGTGAATTTATGGTTAAAAGTTAGAAAATAATGTGCATATGCTTATAACTAACAAGTGGGATGAGATTGTTGACATGTGTAGGTCAAAAGGAAGCTTCTAAAAGACCCTTATGTGGCCTCCCAAAACCAAATTCGAATTTGAGTGGAGAAGATCATGGGATCATGAGGATATGTGTCTCATTTCCTATTTGTATTGAAACTCTAAGAAGACATGTGTCTTATCATTTCCTATTTTGATTGTAACTCTAGAGATATGGGGAGAGATTCATGGAATCTCATTAATGAGATAGCTTCTCATCTTTTTGTATAAATAGGGGAAGTTTTCTCCTATCATTTTCATGTGTAAAATTGGAGTTATGCTCAAGCTTTGAATACAGAATTAGATTGTGGCACCTTACTCATGAATGTTCCTTCATTTTGACTTGGTTTTTCTTACATATGGAGCATCTCGATTTACCATCTCTCACACTTTTAGATCAGCTACCTAAAATGTGTGATATTTAATTGCTTTTATAGATTAAAGTTCATTTGCTTTCTTAGTATTAGTTTTAGAATGACTGTGTAATCTTTGCTTTTCTAAAAACATTTCAATAGGAAAGATTTATGTATTTTCCAATTGGATTAAGTTTGAGGCAAGAGCTCATAGTTATTTAGTTTCCTTTCATGTTTTTTTATTTACTTTCTTAGATCAAACTATCAATTCATTGTATAATTGAATAAAATATCAGGCCAAGAAGGTGACTTCAAATCGGGTTATTGAATGTTCAACCTATGCAATCATTGAGATTTACTTTTTCGTGCTTTTATATTTGCTTTTAAGATCCTCATTTAATTGCATTAACTGATATTCCTAAAGATCATTCTAAGAAATTGATTTAATCATATTTCAATATTGAATGGTTGAATATTTAATACATGCAATTACTGAGTTATTTTCTACACACTTTACTTGCTTTTCTAGGACATTAGAAGTTAAAGTATAAATAGTTGCTTACACATCATCTCAAGAAGGTAACACTTCATAATTGAATGTTGGAGTAACTAAGTATACATTAGTTGTTTTTTATTTCACAAGTTAGTTGAATTTCATTTTCATTATTTGATTTCATAGATTAGATGAATTGGTTTTCGTTATTTTGTAGTTAGATTGATCTAAACTGAAAGACAATTTCTAGCACATATAGTGCACGCATGCTTCACAAGTTTATGAAACCCCTGGGTTGACAAATTAAATGACAGGCAACCACTTTTCCCCAACACATGTAAATTTAGTTTAACAAGAATAAAAATGCATAAACAAGCAAAAACCTGAATTCATAAAGATAGACACGAGATATTTGTGGTAAAACCTAGATAGCGTGTCAAGGAAACATCCACAAGGCAAGGGATTGGAATACTTTTGTTGATCAAGGTCTAATAATGACTCTATGATACATGTTGCCTCTCAGGCTACAATATTTTAAGCAATAGGCACTATTACAAACTGCCTATCATTATACAACAACCTTATCACTAAAACAAGGTTTACTAAGGTAAAAATTACATTTACATAATTATTTAATTATTTTCATTTTTAACAATCTCCACCTTGACAACAATTTTCATAATCCCTTGCTCATTCCCACTCATCGTATTTTCTACAACCCAAGAGAATCCAGACACCTCCACATATTTTCTACCAAAACTTGTTTTGTGAACATGTCTTTATACTTCTCTTGTGTGTGGACCTTTTTGAGAGCTACTTCGCTGCCATCAAGTATTGTATTACAAAATGGTATTTTAAATTAATATGTTAGTCTTTTCATGATGAGCCATATTATTATCCAAATGAATAGCACTTTGATTGTCACATAATACATTCACTTTCTCATGCATCCTTCCAATCTCTCCTAGTAGACCCTTCAACCATATTGTATGTTTACAATAATTTGAAGCAGTTATGTACTCTTCCTCAGTAGTGGAAAAAGAAATTATTTCCTGAAGATTTGACATTTAACCAATCACTCCACCCACAAGATTAAAGACATATCCTGAAGTAGATCTCCCCTTATCCAAGTCACCAGAATAATCTGATCAATATATCCGCAGACTAAATCACTGTAACCACTAAAGATTATGCAATGGTCACTTGTGCCTCTCAAATAATGAAGCACTCATTTCATTTCTTGCCAATGTTATTTTCTTGGATTTTTCATGAACCTACTAACAACTCCAACTGCATGTGAAATGTCAGGTCTTGTAGACACTATCACATACATTAAGTTACCTCCTACATTAGCATACAGTACACAAGACATATACTCCTTTTCTTCGTCGATACTAGGACATAAACCTGAAGAAAGCTTAAAATGGGAAGTCAAAGGGACATTAGCAGGTTTCACTTTGTTCATATTGAACTTTATAAGCATTTTCCCCTCATAATTCTTAATTTGATAAACAAAGGTTTCCATTTTTCCTATCTCTATGTATCTCCATGCCCAAGATCTATTTTACAACTCCAAGATCCTTCATATCGAATGTCTTAGAAAGTTGAGCCTTTAACCTGCTAATATCCTCCATGATTTTGCTTGTGACAAACATATCATCAACATACAAAATGAAGATAATGGATATACCAATGAAACTTCTAAAGTACATAGAACATATTCACTTCTAGTGAAGTTCTTGTTAGAAAAATATATTTTACGGAGAAATGGAACACATAAAATATACAGAAACATAAATACAGAAATGCATAAAACAAGAGAAACATAGATATACGTGGTTCACCCAATTTGGGCTATGTCCATGGAGAAACATCTAGTCCTTCCTTTTATATTATCCAACAAAATGAAGAGATACAACCTACAACATATCCGTTGTAATTTCCTCTTCACTCTCACACAACCTCCTCTTCCTCTCAGAATAATCATACATGACCGCAATATAATTCCCTCATATAAACCGAGGGTTACCTTCTAGGGAAAAAAAAAAAACCCTAAATTAACATAATTTCTACTGTCAGATCATTCGCCTAATGAATGACCCAGATTGACTACGAAATTACAATATTTTCCACTTCCAGTGAAGTTCTTGTTAGAAAATTATATATTATGGAGCAATGGAACACATAAAATATACGGAAAACAGAAACGCATAAAACAAGAGAGACATAGATATACGCGGTTCACCCAATTTGGGTTACGTCCATGGAGAAACAACTAGTCCTTCCTTTTATATTATCCAACAAAGTGAAGAGATACAACCTACAACATATCCGTTGTAATTTCCTCTTCACTCTCACACAACCTCCCCTCTCTCTCAGAATAATCATACACGACCGCAATACAATTCCCTCATATAAAATGAGGGTTACCTTCTAGGGAAAAAAAAACCCTAAATTAACATAACTTCTACCGTCAAATCATTCGCCTAATGAATGGCCCAGATTGGCTACGAAATTACAATATTTTACAAGGCAAATTTTCATCTATTTTTAGTTTCGGGGGACTACCCCAAAACCCCCGCTAGAAGGGGCTCTTTAGAAGTAGTCTTCATCCCTCTGGATACCACTAGTGGTTATCATACGAGCAGTTTTTTTGCCCCATTAGGAATTGGGGTCCAACATAGCTGAGACCTCTGAATCAAGAATATAATTAGGCTCCACACCCAACAATATCCCACTTGGAGACTAATTATAGCAACTCCACCAATACTTCATTTGTTGGATAATGCTTCCACTTTGGACCTGGTTGTTTCTCATCTTCATCATCATACTTGAATACTAATTGAAACTGATCAAGATCTCAGTTTATCCCTGGTTACAACTTTTTTTAACATGTATATAGGATTTTGGCTAGTGCGTATCTTTTCTAGCTTCAATTGTCCATCTTCCAACACTAACCGTATGGAATGGTACTTGATTTGTATATGTTTATTCTTGGAATGAAATGTTAAGTTCTTTTCAAGATGAATGACACTTTGGTTGTCATTGTATAACGTACCTATCTCCTGCTTCTTTCCAAACTCATCCATAAACCATTGTAACCAAATCATTTCTTTACTAGCCTATGTAGCAACAACATACTTTGCTTCCATTGTCGAAAGTTCAACAATGTTTTGCAATTTTAAAACCCAATTGACATTTGTTCCACCTACAGTAAACACATACCTTGTGGTGCTCCTCATGTTATCTCTATCACCCACCATATCTTTATCAACATATCCTTGTAGAGCAATGTTTGAACCACCAAAGCATAATGCTTGATTTTTGGTACCTCTCAAATATTTCAGAAGCCACATCACTACCATCCAATGCTCTTTTCCTTTATTTTTCATATACCTTCTTACAAATCCCACTGCATGTGCAATATCAAGCCTTGTGTAGATCATTGCATACATTAAGCTTCCAACTTCTGATGCATATGGAACTTTACACATATAATCCATCTCTTTCTGGGTCTTGGTACACATCTCCTTACTTAGTTTGAAATGGCTAGCCAAAGGTGTACTAATTGATTTTGTATTCTTCATATTAAATCTTCCCAACACCTTTTCTATGTACTCACTCTGAGACCATGTTAATTTGCGATTTTTCATGTCTCTAGTTATTCTCATACTAATTATTTGTTTTGAAGCACCCAAATCCTTCATTGCAAATGAATTTTCCAATTTTCCTTTAAGCACATTTATTTCCTACATGTTAGACCCTGCAATAAGCATGTCATCTACAGACAATAGCAATATAATATAGTTGTCATCATTTTGTTTCTTAAGATAAACATCGTGATCAAAATGACATCTGGTATAACCTTTTTCAAACATAAACTTGTCAAATTTCAGATACCATTGCCTTGGAGCCTGTTTTAGGCGATACAAGCTCTTCAACCTGCACACTAATTTCTCTTTCCCTTTGACCGCATACCCTTGTGGCTATTGCATATATATTTCTTCCTCCAAATCCCCATGGAGAAAGGTTGTCTTTACATCTAACTACTCAAGTTGCAAATCTTTTCCTGCCACTAGACTTAAAATAAATCTGATTGAAGTCATTTTAACAATAGGAGAAAAAAATTCATCAAAGTCTATACCTTTATTTTGTGCGAACACATTCACCACATGTCTAGCCTTATACCTTTGTTTTCCTCCATCTTCTTCCTTCAACCTGTAAACTCATTTATTCTGCAATTTTGTTTTACTTTTAGGCAACTTGACTAATTCCCAAGTCTGGTTATGCATCAAGGAGTCCATCTCTTCTTCCATGGCTTGGT
The DNA here is from genome assembly GCA_031772625.1 of Pinus tabuliformis. Lineage (NCBI taxonomy): Eukaryota > Viridiplantae > Streptophyta > Pinopsida > Pinales > Pinaceae > Pinus > Pinus tabuliformis. The sequence continues at coordinate 426,652,024 of CM062815.1, forward strand.
CCAACTTCTTCTTGGTTTCTATTTGTGTTTCTTCTTCATATATTTTCAGTTCACTAGAATTAGTCAACAATGCATAATATAATGAAGGAGAGTATCGTTCAGTGGGTCTACTTATCCTAGTAGATCTTCTAACACCACTTTCGGGTGTTTGAGGTGTCTGTTGTTGTTGTTGTTTTTTTTGTTGATCATTATGATTTTCAGGCACCTTTACCTTTTTTGTGATCTCATCAAGCACTGCATATTCTTTGTTTTCCTGTTCCTGCATTTGATCCTTATAAAAGACCTTTCCATTGAATATGATATATATACTCTTAATGATTTTGTGATTTTCATAATCATATAAGCGATAACCAAAATCTCTAACACCATATCCAATAAAGGTACATTTCTTTTATTTTGCCTCAATTTTTGTTCTATTTTTTTTATTAATGTGGACAAAGGATTCACAACTAAAAGTATTTAAAAATGAGTAGTTTACCTTCTTACCTGTTCATGCCTCCTCTGGAATACCACCATCCAAAGAACTTTAAGGCCCTCTATTTATTAGATAAAAAATAATATCTACAACATCTGCCCAAAATTGTAAGGGCAACCCTGCATGCAATCTCATGCACCTTGCACACTCCATGATTATCTTGTTCATCCTTTCTGACACATCATTTTCCTATGACAATCCCAGAACTATCTTATCTCTACGAATTCCATGTTCTGATTAGTAGTTATCAAACTATTTGTTGCATTATTCACCTCAATTATCTTATCTGAGACACTTCAACTTCTTTCCTATCTCATTCTCAACCAAAGCTTTCCATTTCTTGAAAGTATAAAATACATCATATTTATTCTGAATACAATAAATCTAGGTTTTTCTAGTTGAATCATCAATAAAAGTAACATAACAATGAGAGCCACCAGGAGATGATACCTAAGATGCTCCTCATACATCTGTATGTACAAGCTCTAATCTTTCTCCTTCTTTTCCTTCCCAATTCTGGTAAATATGACTCTCTTCTATTTTCTGTAAACAAAATTCTCACAAAAATCCAAATCAACTTTCTTCAAACCTGACAACGAATTTCTTAAGTGAAGAATTCGCATCTCTTTCTCACTCATGTGCTCGAGCCTATGATGCCACAATGTTGTATATACTCCCGCGGAGGTTAAAGTATTAACAAAAATAGAAATATCATTGCATAAATACAACATACCAACCTTTTCTCATTTTTCTATTACCAAGGCTCCTTTAGTGACCTTCCATGTTTTGTCTGTGAATGTAGTTACACAACCTTCACCACCTAACTGCCTTGTTGAAATTAGGTTTTTCTTCAGATCTGGAACATGCCTTACCTTCTTCAATGGATATTTGTTTCTATTTTGTTTCTTTATAAAAACCTTCCGATTCTAATGATTTTATAGGTTTTATCATCACCCAAATGAACATGTCCAAAATATCCTTGAACATAGTCATGAAAATGTTTCCTATTAGGTGTAGCATGAAATAAAGCCCTTAAATCAACCACCCAGGCATCAATAATATTTTCTAATGAAAGAATCAAAGCATCTTGCAACACATCACCTGTCACATTTGCTTCAAAATTGTTCACTTGTTGTCCTTTCTTCCCACATTTCTAGCACACTATCCTTGATCTAGATTTGGATATGCCTTTTCTTGACTTACTGCAATTTCTTGGGCTCCTTCATGTTTCCATTTTTCTTCCCCTAGTCTCTGTAGTCAAATCATTACCTAATGTCTCACCGGAGCTTTTCTTAAGCATTTCCTCGCTAAGGATGACACCAACAACATTATCAAACTTTAAAGTATTAGATCCAAAGTTATAGTTACTAATAGGCATAACTAAGTCATTCCAACATTTGGAAATGAACACAAAAATAACATATCCATAACTTTATCATCAAAATTTACCCCTACAGAATTTAATTGACTGGTAACCGTGTTAAATTAATTTAAATGATCAACAACAATACGCCTTCTGGCCTCGTCATATTAAATATACACTTCATAAGAAATATATTATTTGAGGTGGAGGGTTTTTCATATAGTTTGGCCAATGTTGTCATTAAACCTTTTGTTTTCGTTTCCTTTGAAATTTTGAATGTCACAGACGTTGCCAGGCATATTTTTATTGTTCCTAGTGCCTTTCTATTGAGAATCTCCCATTTTTCATTCATCATACTCATCGATTTTTTTGATTTTCCACTCAATGGTAGGTATATATATTTCTGATATAGATAAACTTCCATTTTCATCTTCCACAACCAATAGTTTTTGACATTAAATATCTCGACCCTAAACTAACCATCTTTCACCATTTCTCCCACTTAAACCAAGAACCCTTCTCTCCTGCAATTTTATCAACCAAATAGACCTTCGGATATGATACCAGTTGTTAGAAAAATATATATTGCAGAGCAATCAAACACATAAAATATTACAAAAACACAAATATAGAAACACATAGCACAAGAGATACATAGATATACGTGGTTCACCCAATTTGGGCTACATCCACAAGGAAACAGCCAGTCCTTCCTTTTATATTATCCAGCAAAATGAAGAGATACAACCTACAACAGATCTATTGTAATTTTCCATTCTCTCTCATGCAGCCTCCTCTCTGTCTCTCAGAATAATCATATACAGCCGCAATATAATTACCTCATATAAACCGAAGGTCTCCTTCTAGGGAAAGAAAACCCTAAATTAACATAACCTCTACTACCAAATCATTCGCTTAATGAACATCCGAGATTAACTATGAAATTACAATATTTTACAAGGCAAACTTTCATCTATTTTTAGCTTCGAGGGCATTTCCCCTGAACCCCCACCAGGGGGGATCTTTAAAAGTAGTCATCGCCCCCCCTAGTGGCATTTCCACCCCATTGAGGAACTGGGGTCCAATATGGGTGAGACCTATGAATCAAGAAGATAATCTTGTTCCACACCCAACAATTCTGGCTCGCCATGAAGGAATCAAACTTCTTGTACCATTGCCTAGGCGATTGTCTCAGGTCATACAATGATTTCTTGAGCTTGCAAACTAATCTCTTGCTACGATCACCTAGTTGTTCAATATAAATCTCCCAATCCAAATATCCATGAAGAAAAGTTGGTTTAACATATAGGTACTCTAACATGACTCTAACTCAAGGTCAAATAATGTAGTTAGTTCTAACACCATACAAATAGAAACAACTTTTACAACTGGCAAAAAAAATCATGAAACTCAACACCTTATGCCTGAGAATACCATTTTTCTACAAGCCTCACTTTATACCTTTCAATATTTCCATCAACATCTCTCTTAAATTTGAAGACCCATTTACAACCAACAACACTTCTATCTCTAGGAATTTCTACAAGGTCCCATGTTTCTTTTCTTGGCCAAGGAATCCATTTCCTCATCCATAGCCTTCTTCCATTTTTCACTATCTGCATCGTTCATTGCTTCCTAATAGCAAGAAGGTTCCCCATCCATAGTAATCAAGGAAATATATGAGGTAAAACCTTCATTATTCTTGGGAGAATCTCTTTCCCTTGTAGACATCCTAAGAGTGACTCGTTATTGAACTTCAACACTTTCCTTTATCTCTTCTTCATCTTTTTGTTCAAAGGTTTCTTCTTTCTTCCAATTTTCTAAAAATGGCTTAATCTCCAACTGAATTTGTTGATCTTGCGATACTTATTGATGTTCAACTTTTTCAACATATTCTTTTAGAAGAGAATATTCATCAAATGTTATGTCTTTTTCGATGATGATATTGTGCGTAGAAGGATCCCACAACATGTATCCTTTCACAACATTGCCATACCCAACAAAGACATAGATTTTTGCTTTTGGGTCTAATTTAGAACACTAATTATTTTGACTAAGAGCATAGGAATCACAACAACAAAAAAATTAGTTTGAATACTCACATACTAACCCAATCAAGCTTCTTCAAGAATTTTCTAGTTAATGGAAACTAAAGGTGATTTGTTTAACAAATAACAAGTAGTGGTCATTGCCTCTACCCAAAGCTCCTTCTACATATTAGCATTGTTGATCATGCTCCTAGCTCTTTCCATAAGAGTCATGTTCATATGTTCAGCAATGCCATTCTGCAGGAGTATAGACAGTGGTTTTGTGTCTAACAATCCCTTCATCCTTGTGATACCTTTCAAATTATAAGAAAGTAAACTCACCGACACTGTTAGTTCTTAAATATTTAATTGTTTTTCAAGTTTTCTTTTCCACCATAACTTTAAATTGTTTAAAAACATCAAATATATCAGACTTCCTTTTTAACATCTAAACCCAAACTTTCCTAAAGTAGTCATTAATAAATGTTACAAAATAGGATGCATCTCCATAAGACATTGTAGTAGATGGTCCCCAAAAATTAGAATTAACATAATCCAAAATTCCTTTACTATTATGACTTCTAGCTTTAATTTTGTGTCTACATTGTTTTCCAAATACAAAATGCTTGCAAAAATTTGAATTCAAAGATTTCAAATTAGGAAGTAATTTATTTTCTATCAGTACTTGAAGGACCTTCTTTCTCATATGACCCAATTGTTGAAGCCATAAGCGACTAAATTATCCTTCCTCCTCAGATACACTCATTTACTCATTGACCTGAGTACTTCCTTTAATTCTGTAAAGATTTTCGATCTTCTCTTCCTTCATAACAACCAAAGTGCCCTTTGAAAATTTCTCAGGGAAAATTCTAAGAACCACCCTAAATTTATATGAATAATAAATCGGCTAATCCCCATGATACATAGGAAAAATGGGAGGCGATTTTATCAATAATATAATATGTATATATAATTTTTTTGGCGAATCTCTCACAAGATTATATTATCTTGTACAATGATGGAGAATATTTCATTGAATTATAAAATCTTGTAAGATCTTGGAAAATATTTTACTAAATAATAAAACATTGTGAAGTCTTGGCAAATGTTTTGTTAAAGTATGAACCATATATGATAATAAGAAAACATATTCATTAAATTGTAATATACTAACATACATGTTTGGAAAAAAGAAACATAATTTTCTCTTCCTACAAACAATGTTCCAAGTTTCAGTCTGTGTTTGTCAAGGTTCTTACAATACACTCTTTCATATCCTTCTATTAGTTTTGATAATATTCCACAACAAAGTTCTTGTAGGTGTTGATATTGACAACGAGTTTTTTCAAGGTAGGAGAGATTAATCTTTTCTCTACAACTTTTGTCAAGCTACCACTTTTTTCAAGTTATCAAATTTCTTTCTTATTCCATAGACTCCAACTACGAGATAAAAGAAAACACATCAAGTTTGTTTACCCCAACACGCAAACAAGTAGCAAGCCCCAACTATATTATATAAGAAAGTATTAAGTATCCCAAAGGCTTGAAGGGGATCTAATTGAAAGAAGTGACCATTGTGAGAATCCTTCCAATCAATATATGAATATATAAATGTAAATTTATTATTATTTTAATTGGAAATCTTCAATTAAATAATAAAATTTAATTACGTCTCTCCCAATCTAAATTGCTTATTAACATAATTCACTACCCTCATAGGTCTCGCATTTTTTAACAACGTTGTAACATGTAGATTAATTTCCTTTTTGGTGAACAATCTCCACCTTTTAGGAAAATATGGTGCAATGGCTCCAACCCCTACAGATCATTAGGACAAACTAAGAATAGCACAGAAGATGAAAGGTTGTACAAACCAGCTTATTTTTCAAACAACTAATCCAACATCAGTACCTAAACTTTTTCATGAAGATATCATATTGAGAATGTTTGAAAGAGTGATAAGGTTTCGTTGTTTTGAATTTTTTTTGTTAAATCAGAAAAAGTTAAAAACTAATATTAATGGAAATATTGGTATTCTTTACTAAATTTTGTGAAGTGACTAAATGTAGCTTTAACCATTCACCTTAAGATGTTTTTACAATATAATTTCCTAAGTCTATTTAATATCTTCATTATCATAAAAACCAACCTATATCCATCTTAACTCCACATATACCACTCTTAGGGGGATGAAATCTATTTATCCCTCTGAGCACTTGGTAGAACCAGAATTAAGATGGATCTAAGATGATAAGATTTCCCCTTTAAATAGTCTATGCTCACATGAATACCATGGCTTATCATAAACCTGGAGCTTAAAAATTACTATTAGTAATTTATAAAAATTAATAATTGATTTTTATTTTATTTTTTATTTTAACCAAGTTAAAATGTTTAACATACATTAAATTACAACATCCATTTTTACTCTTGATCCACCAAGCCTCGAGAGGGATCAAATCTTTTTTCACTCTATGCTAGTTTGCATATCACGATATTTGATCCCTCTCAAGGCTTAGTAGATCCAGAGTAAAGATGGATCTATGTTGGTTTAATTCCCCCATTTAAATAGGCTACATTCCACGTGAATACCATGGGTCAATACCATGTGCCATTTTTATTTTTATTAATACTAATATTAGGGTTAATAATGTTCTTTTGCATGGTATTTGGCCCATAATATTTTTCCCATAGGTTTCACCTAAATATAACGCATTTTTTGAGTGTTCGTAAATATAAGGTAACTTATGGAGTAAATATAAAAAAATGTTTTATTTGTTTACCATACCTCTCATTTATTTATATTTTTATTAATTTACCATACCTCTTTTACAAATATGGTATTTGGCCCATAGGATTCACTTACATAAAACCTCTTTTTTGAGCCTTCATAAATAGAAAGAGGGTTATGGACTAAATATAAAAAGAGGTTTTATTTATTTACCATACCTCCACTTTATTTATATTTTTATTTGTTTACACCCTTGCATGTATATAAGGTGACTTATGGAGTAAATATAAAAAATGTTTTATTTATTTACCATACTTCTCATTTATTTATATTTTTATTAATTTACAATACCTTTTTTATAAATATGGTATTTCGCCCATAGGATTCACTTAAATAAAACCCATTCTTGAAAATTAGGGCGAATGGAAGGTTGTAACTCCTAATTTCAAGGGTTAAATTTACCTTTTTTACCCTCTCCCTTAAAATAAGGTGGGCTATTTGAGGCGATTTGTAAAAATGTACTATGATACAAAATATTCGCCCACTAAAAATTTAAAACCCCTTAATTTCACCAAAGGGTGAACATTCGCCCCTAAAATTTTCCATGAAGCTCCACCTTAACCTATGAATTTGTAATCTTTTGAATCCAATACTCCCATAGACATAAAATTCTTCTTCAACTCAAGTACATGGTTGGCATCTATTAATGTTCTTATCGTACCATCATACAATTTTTTTCTAAAATTTCCCACCCCAATAGCCTGATAAGATACGTTATTATCCATAAGCACAAAACTGCTAGCCATAGCTTGATAGGAAGTGAACCAATTTCTATGCAGACTCATTTGATGAGAAGCACCAAAATTTAACAACCATCCTTCAAAATGTTGAGAAACACTGCAAATGGAAAAAAAATCCATCTATCATACTTGACTCAACTTGATTTGCTTCATTATTTTATTTTTCAGTGGACTATTGTCTTTTCCAGCAGTTGTTATTGAGATGCCATGTTTTGTTGTAGAACCAGCATCTCACTTTACCCTTCTTGCCTCTTGACTTTGATATGGAAGTGCCTCTATATTTATTTCCTTTCTCCTTGGACCAACCTATGGCTACCATAACTTTTGGCATGGAAGTTTCAATGCTAGACTTCTTATGCACTTCTTCAAATAACATATCTCTCAGAACTGAATTAGAATCTAGAGAATCAGTCGTGCTCAAATAGATAGAAGTCACAAAATGGTCCCAGGACTCAGGCAAGGAGTATAACAATGTAACAAAATTATCTTCTTCTTCAAATTTTACCTCGATACTGGTCAACTAGAGAATTCCATCCACCAAGCACAACCCAATGGTACTAAGAGATCAAACATCTAAGTCCTCTGATCCAGATGGATCTCTAAAAAGTACCAGTGGCATGGTAAAAAGGCTCAAAACTCAAAGTGGCAGAAACTTGATAAAATTAGTGTCAGATCAAAGTGCTCGTCATCCTAATTCTAACGATGCGAACGTCACTCAAATCCGAGCTCATATGAAGAAGTTAGACCAAGTCAAAGTTCAGGTTTGACTTGGACAGATGACAAGAGAAAATGACGTGGCAAAAATCTCAGTGAATGGGGAAGTGCCAAGTGGCAGGCCGCCATTAGCCCCAGATTTCATTGATTGCAAAAAAGGCAGAGGTTCGCGGTTAAGGAATCGACCCCTGCAGGATCAGGTTATGATTACGATATCACAAATTGCATATCAGAGGCACGTCGACGATTTTACAAATCTACCCCAAGCAAGGAAGGGTGTGATGCGATGATCGCAATCACACATCAAAAAGGGAAGTGCTTTACATAATATTCCCTAAGCAAGGAAGGGTGTGATGCGATGATCGCATTCGCACATCACAAAGGGAAGTTCTTTACATAATCAACCCCAAGCAAGGAAGGGTGCGATGTGATGATCACAATCGCACATCGCAAAGGGAAGTGCTTTACATATTTGGCCCCCAGTAGTCAAGGTTTTTTATTGTGATATCGCAAAGCGTCGCGTTCATAAATAGTAAGACCCTCTGGTTCCTCCGATTACGATTTAAGGATACTCCCAAATGCAATAACAGTATAGGGCATAGTTTGTAAAATTCATCGGGTTGGTCAGTTCACACATCACATATCGCACTTTGCAGCAGTCATTATGGAGGATTACCCTGGTTCCGACCAATTACAATTTTTGATGGCTATCGGCGCCGATAGACTATGACCGCCAATGGTAAAGCCGTCGGGTTCAAGAGTACGCCGATTTCTCCATCGTTTGAATTTTAATGCGAAAATGGTTTGTGGAATATGTCGAGGGAGGTTTTTCCATGTTTAAAAAGTTACTATTCGAGGTCTGAGATTCTCTGTGTGAAACCACCCACCTGATAAACTTGTCATATGTTTGGAACTGCTTGGGATTGAGGAGTCAACAGATCAAAGGTATATATGGGACGGTCTGCACAGGAAAAAGGGGGGACTGGCATAGGAATTCAAAAAATAATTGTGTATAGCATTAACCTGACCTAGCATCAGGCCAGAACCTTTCCTTGAGCAACAGGGGGGTTTCGAGAGGGTGCAAAAGCTTCATTTCTCTGAATTGGGTTTTCGGATAGGCGATTCTGCATGATTTTTCACCAGGATTTCAGTGGTATTGTTTGTTTCTGAAGTTGGGCTCTCAATTCTTTGTCCATCTTCTAGCTTGGAGATATAAGAATTGTAAATGAATGTTTCTTGTACTTTATCTCTTTTTATTCCACTTAATGAATGAAGGCATCCCCACTATTGAGCAGGGCCCGAACATGTAGTCTAAATTGGATGAACTTTGTAATCAAATCTTTGTGTCATGGTTTCATGATTATCTTGTTATTTCCGCATTGTGTTATGTGTTTTTATGTTCCATGGTTAATAAGCTCAGTTTCATGTAATCTTGATGCATATATAAGTAAAATATCGTGGATCAAGTTTGGTATAAGAGAAGGTCTTTGTCGATGCGAATTACATGAGTATATGCTAACCCAATACAAGCTGCGAAAAGGCGAAGGAAAGCTTAATTCATTTCATCCCGAAGCAAGACGTGCACAAAAAAGAAGAAATGTGGCAGATGAATAAGCTCATTGGGAAGAGGAACGGAATTACCACAAAGTATTCTACAATATGGTAGAGAAAGTGGACAAGTTGTTTTCAGAGTATGAGAAGGCGATTAGGCACGAGAAGAAATATGTCGATGACAATATATCGGTAGATCATAAAGGTGGTGGAGAAGAGCCTCCTCCCACTCCTTATTCAAGTGATAATTCTCATCACTCTAATCGAGATTCCAAACATACACATAAGAAACCATTCTTCAAGCTAGATGTAAAGTTTGACCTACACATGTATAATGGAGAGTGTACTGCAGAAAAACTTAACAATTGGATAAGACAAATAGAGGTTTACTACTGGATTCATCAGATCGAATAAGATGAGGTAAGGGTCTAGTTAGCATCTCTTCGGCTGAGTGGCACTACTCTAGTTTGGTGGGAGAGCAAGTTGCAGAAGGGCAGCAAAATGTTGGGTAACCTTCTTTCCCCTTGGCCCAATTTTATTTCTGCATTGAAAGACAAATTTTACCCTTTGGATTATAAATGAAAGGAACTAATGGAATGGAAATATCGAAGGCAAGGTAAAGGCCAAAATGTGAAAAGATTCACTGAAGAATTTCGGAAACAAGCATTGAATTGGGGCATCTCATTAGAATCGCTTAAGACTATAACTAAGTACACTAGTACATTACATAGTTACATAAGACACTCACTGTTATTTTTCGAGCCTACTATGATTGATGCGGCTAGTGTAAAGGCCATTCATCTTTAAAGTCAAGGCAAGAATGATAGAGATGATCAAGCCAAGAAAACACCGTTCAAACCTCAGCATGGAAAATTCCAGAGGAAAGGCAAGGGGAAGGATAAGAAGGCTTCACAGCCAAGAAAGGGGACAAAGCAATGCCATCTTGGACGCATTGTAAGAGAGAAGATCATGACAAGTACCACTGTTGGAAGCTATATCCGAAGCTGAGACCAAAGGGATTCAACGAAAAGGGAAAGCAGAAGATAGTGGAAACAACACAGTAGGACCTTGGATCAAACTCCGGTGACGAGACATTGATCACATCCGTGGGCGCAAGAGGTACTCTTCCTGTTAATAATAATTATGATTCGATTGCAAGTACTAGTTATTTGAATGATCTTGTAAGTAATGAACAAAAGAGAATTGAATTATTCCACATTAGGGTTATTATAAAACACACAAAGGTGGAAACTCTATTCGATTCAGGTTCCCAAGAAAATTTAATCTCAGAGTCCTTAGTTAAAAAGTTATGCCTTGAAACTAAGCCTCATCTGAGTCCATACCCACTCGGTTTGGTAAGTGATAAAGAAAAATTACAAGTAACCAAGTAGTGTAGGGCCAGATTTGTTACTGCTTCTAAATTAGTTGATGAGGTAGAGTTAGATGTTGTACCTTTGGATATCTATGGAATCATCTTGGGAAGTCTGTATCTATATGACAAAAAAGTAGTCTTCTTTCAGCATGAAAATAAATACCACCTCACAAAGGATGGGGTAGAATATATAATCAGAGCTCATCATATGAAAGCCAGTGATAGCCTTGTAAGTGTAGGATAGATTAAATGACCGATTAGTTCCAGCAAAGGGTGCATGCTCATGGTGTTGAGAGCAAAAGTGGCTGAGACGGCTAGCGCTTTCAAACGTTGTGATCCTGATCATAAGAAAGAATTGTTAGAAATTATTTCTAACTATGATGGATTGTTTCAGGAAATGAGAGGATTTCCCCCAAAATGGGAAATCCAACATGAGATCCATTTACAAGAGGATTCTCCTTTACCAAATATTAGAATGTACAGGATGGCTTCCATCAAGATGGAGGAGGTCAAGAAATAGGTGCAAGAATTGCTAAATCATGGGGTCATCAAACCGAGTTCTTCTCCATGTGGTTCACCGATCGTGTTAGTGCCAAAGAAAGACGACACATGGAGAATATGTGTAGACTATAGGGCACCAAAAAAAAATACGGTGAATAATTGATACCCTCTCCCTCGCATTGATGAATTATTAGATTAGTTGAAAAATGTTGTCTACATTATAAAACTGGATTTGCATGGTGGATATCACCATATTAGAGTTGTAGAACAAGACGTTTGGAAGACTGCATTCTGTTGTAGCGGCTACAACCACCCTCCAAAATTTTTCCTTAGCCTATTTTGGAGCCTCCCTACCAACCTTACACACCACTTTGTCTTGCTTCGTCAACTACTCAAGCTTCAGTGTTTTCCTTGCACAAAGGCAGCCTGTCGATCATAGTTGATCCATTCTCCTCATAGGCTACTCACCCGAACTTGGTCCAACTACAAGCTGATTAGCTTCCCCTTAAAAATTGTGCATTTCTGGAGGGTACCAGCCTTCCCTCCAAGAATTGCGCAATCCTCTCTGACAGCCTGTTGGGCTCCGGGATTGTGCAATCCTGCCAGCCAACCCTATTAGTAGGCTTTGCACAGATTTTCCCAGCAGCAGGTTGTTTAGTCCAGGATTTGCGCAAATATAGGTAGCAATTAGCTGCTCTACCCAGAAATTGCACAAATCTCCAGGGCATCCAGCCCAGCTCCCAGCCAGAAATGCACATTTTTCTCCAGCAGTCGAGCAGTCTCTTGCATGTGCAGCTGAGTTGACCAGTTTCCTTCAGGACTGAGCAAAACAGACTTACATGCATGGGATACTTCTCCCAAGGTAGCATGCAAAGGCATCCCTTGTTTCATGGATCTATGTTTAGCAATAGGAAGTTACATGCAAGGAGAAATTCTGAAACCTCCTGCCAAGTGTCGCTTCCCCTAGATTCGTGGCATGCACATCACAACCTTGATGTTATCAAAACTCATCAACCGAATGCTTCAGAGCTCATTCCTCACATCAACCTTGTAGCTCTGACATCCCACATCACATCTAGGAGCAATTGGCACATTCAACTCAGGTGTATTGCGGTAAGCCCAGTTCCCATGCCTTCTGCTGCATTTTTGTCACTTTTTGTGTTTTTGCTTGTGGGAGTATTGTTTGCTTGATTTATTTGAATGCTTGTTGTCATTTACATGTATACTAGCTTTTCCTAGCTCTGTTTCAGTTTTTGTTGCTATCTCATTATTGTCGCATGCATGAAACTCTTTTGCATGGACATTCTCCTGACCAACGAACTACCTCACCCACATGCATGTTTCTCTATTTGTTGAATCTTTCATTCATGTTTTTCATGTACTGTCAATCACTTCTTCCATCACTTAGTGTCACCATGCATTTACTGACTTACTTTCTTTCAGTTTCCCATCGGCGAGTTAGGCCAACCTTGGCTCGGGCTCTGCCTTCACCAAGGCTGCATTGCGCAATCTGGGAAAGGAAGGCTCACCTTCCTCTCCAGATTTTCACATTCCTACCCAACACTAGCCTCCAGGACTATTTTGCACATTTATGGAGGATAGTGGCTACTTGGCCCAAGAAATTATGTAAATCTGTCCCTGGGTCAGCAGTCCTTCCTAGCTAGAATTGTGCATTGCACAATCCCAGCAGTCAGCAGCTAGATTGGATTGTGCATTGCGTATTTCCAGTAGTCAGCCAGTCTCCCAACATCCTAGACTGTGCCTTGAGTAGTCTTGGAAATCAGTCCCTAACCTCCCGGCCAAAATTGTGCAACCTTAATGATCATTTACCCAGGTATGTTATAATTCAGTTCTCATGTTCATTTTGGTTTTTGACTGACAAATTTCTTGCTATGAGCATTTCCATGTCTTCAGGTATCGTAGGTGTTCATCTGCCTCTCAGCAGTACAGGTACAATGGTTTCTAGGAGAGCAGAGACAAAGACACCATTCAGAGCATGCTTGGGGATGCAGTCGATCAAGTGTCTATGAGCTTGCCTACTCACGAAGACATCAAGTTGTTCATAGACAAGCAGCATCGCGGAAAGAAACACCATGAACAGTAGCTGAAGGTAGCATACCGAATGCAACGAACACAACGAATGCAAGAGGAAGGTTGTTGACAACTCAAAGGTGGAACAAAGTTCCAAGATCAAGCAGATCCACTGATAATGAAGGAAAATTTGGAGACCCAGGTTATGAGGTGATGGTGCGACATGAAGGTCATGTGAATACAAAGAATGGAACGTAGAAGGAGTTTCATGTGTCGAAGCAGCAACTCAAGGAAGAACATGAAGCTGCACAGAAAGACGAATGAGTTACAGCAGGATCAGGAAAATCAATGGGCGCAACATGCACTCACAGATGAAACTGCGCCCGTACAAGTTAAATATCCATCCTAGTAGCTAACATGGAGCAGACATGGTGAGCAGTGTTGTTGATCGCATGCAAGGGATTTAATAGCATGCACGTCATTGTGTGCACGCATGCAACCCAACCCATTCAACACACTCACCAAGGAGAAGAAAAGAAGCAAGTCCAATTGGAGTTGAACATGTACTTCGGCAAGTTGATGTGCATGACCACCATCACACCCTTGAAGATGAGAAAAAACACTATGCATCAATGTGTTTCCAGTTCAACCATACCCAAGAAGACCATGTGCATGTTAGCAGACGATTTGGATGAAGGGGTCGAACCAATGCACCGGTTGCAATGGAGGCAAGAGTTTGCTTCAGCAAGATGTCACCATGAGGTGCATGCACACCATCATAGATGACCAAGCTTGGCATCAGCTCACCACCTTCACCATCACAAGCATGTCAAAGAGTTTGTCTCACGACAACGGATCGAGTGTCAATGATATCTTGCAAGGCTTGCTCAAGCCATGTTGCCTCACATGAGTACATGTGCATTGTAATGTTGAGTCATGTCAAGTGTAGGTCAAGTGTTAATAGTGGATGTAACAGTGATAGAGTAGGTGAAGATTCATGAGGGTAGTTGAATAGTCACAAAGGGGAATGTCAACGGTCACCCCACCCTTTGCAATAAATAGTCCCCCATAACTCATTGTATGGGCTTTTGGTCAGCCAAGCTTCTACTAAGACTATTTTGAAGAAGGCTTAGACAATATTTTAACACGCCTTGGCTTCTCCACTAAACGGATCTAGTACATCTCTTTGGAGGAGCATGCGGATGTGGCTGTAACGTTCCACTGTTGGGGCTAGCAGGTTTACAAGGATGTATTGTATGATTGTGACTTGCACTTATTTATATAATAAGAGCCAACACATTTCCATGCATATGTTGTTATTGTAGTTGGACTGCTCCAGTTGCTTTAATGATATATGTTGTTTAACTTACGTACTTATGTATGAACTTATTCACATGCAATTATATGAATCTTGTTGTTAATGTGTTGCATATGTTGTTAATGTTGTCACCGTCTGTGTTGACTGCTCTATCGTACACCAGACAAACATTTCACTTGAATCTTTCTATAACAACCGTCACACTCGTCTCAGACTGATTCGTGAGTGTTGTACGTGTTATCTTACCTTGTATGATGTGACTCCCACATCCGAGTGGACTACTCCATTGGAATTTGTGCATGTCCTTTGTGTTGTGTGTTCGTAGCCAAGTTGGGATAGATCCCTTTCAACCTGGAACTCACCTTCACCTCCTTCCCCTTTCGAAGTGTTGGAACCTCTCATACACCTTCCTTGACTCACTGCATCAATCACACCCTTGTTGCTAACATAGTTATTTTACTTTCCTCTGTGTGACACCGCAGTCAACCCATTACCTTATGACCCACTACTGGGACTCCTACACCAAACAGTCTGAGGTCTAATTGGGACTTCTTATTGGGGATATCCCCTTAACATGTTGGTGGGTCCAACACCATCAACATTTTTGGCGCTAGAAGGAGATGCTGATGACAAGCTATGTGCTCTCATCCAGTTTTGAACCTTTGCATATCTTTAATGGAGTCTTGCACTCTTCTTCCCCCAAGGTGTTTTTCGAATCGTGAAGATGTCTCCATCTCTGGGAAGATTTTTGATCTCTTGTCCACTTACAAGTATGATGGTGAAGGCGAAGTGGCCTGGCCTGAGCACTTATATAAATTTCTTTTCGTGATTTATGAGGAAGATGAGTTTTCTGACGAATAGGTCATTTTGCTGCTTGCATACACGCTTCTCAAATCTCCATTTCGTTGGGTGCTCAGCCTATCGGCTAACATTGTGCACTCATTTGAGAACTTTCGTGATCTCATTGAAGACATGTTCTATCATTTTGATCCATACTATCTTGACTGGAAATTGTTACAGCAATGGAGGGCTCCGCATGAATCCATTATTGATTTTTGGCAGTGCTTCCGTGACTTGCAGTTTCAAGCCCCAAAGAGTGAGATGAAATTTGCTTATCTTTGGGACCGGTTCGAGTATTTCCTTAAGAAATCTATCGTCCCAAGAGGAATCTTGATATCAAGCCTCACTCAACATTCTTCATTGATAGAACTGTGCAATCTCATGTGGGAGCGGGCACTGTCTCAACTAACTATCCACCTCCCTCACATTCAACATCTCCACCACTGCCCAGTGATGTTGGGGATCATGCTCACACACCTGTTCATCCTTCACACTCTCCCAACATCACTCCGCTTGATTTTCGCACAGATTTGGTTGTGAGTCCTTCAAGTTCTCATATGCATTCTTTTCTTCGACCTCCGTCTTCGCACTCAGGTGTTCCTCTAGATGATGTTGTCTTGTGTTCGTCCATTCCAGACTCTTCACTTGTTGTGAACGAGGAACAACCCATTGATGGAGTCGGTGTTGTACAACCAACATGCACTGTCATTCATGAAGAGTATGAGTGGGAGCTTGAACATCAGCACTCAGCGAAGGATGACTCCCTTTTTCCGAGTCCCCTCCTTTCATTCCTAACCTCTTTGGTGAACCTGCCATCCATGATTTTTCATGTGTATCTTCATCCACGGATGCACCCATTGTTGATCACTCATAGGACTCACCGAATGTTAGTCCATCATTCAAAAATGGAGAGGATAAGTTACTCATTGAAAATCCACTTGATCCTTCATTTGTCTTTTCCAGAAACACAAAGGATGAGTTTGTTCACTTTTCATCTACCCCTCTATGTGATTCATCCAACCATGAGGATGTCGACCAACATCCTGAATTTTCTGATCTTGGTTGTTGTGATCTCTTCACCTCATCATCTGATCACGATGTTGATTCACTTATTGTTAATCCATCGAAGCCACTGTTCTACAAATATTCACCTATCAATGAAGTCGAAACCCCACAGACCGTCAAGGCACTTCAGCCTGAGCTGATGGTTAAGTTAGGCCCTCGCTGTCTTGAGGTTGGTTTCACTTCCGATAAGGAAATTGTTCAAACACTCAAGGCTCCTCATCACTCATATGTATGCACTCAATATCAATCCAACACTCAAATTTTACTTCCTCCACTCGAACTACATGATCCCATTGCTCATGTATTGGAGGAGTCTTACATTGCAAGCACTCGTGCGCGACGCAAGTTATATTTATTTCTTTCGTTTGCTTGCATGTCACAGTCAAGAGTGTGCTTATGGTTCAAAGTTTCACGTAGTGTCACACATCACCATGATAAGTCTGCGAACTGCCTGTCATGCACATGCATTCACTTATGTCCCGTGGGTGCTTTGAATCACAAAGTGTGGTTGTCTTCATTGTTATATCTTTCTTCTTGCTGGTTTGCACAACTGGGTTGCTTGCAGACCAAGCCTTCACTAACATGGGTCTACCAATTCACCAATGGCTACATTTGAAGTATCACTTCACGTGATCAGGCCCATGTACCGTTAGTAGGAGTAGGAGTAGTGTTTGCTTTCATTTGTTTTCTTGCATGCTTGTTTGCTTACGTGCTTTGTTTGCTTGTTTGTTTACTTGCTTCGCTTTCATTTTTTCTTCTGCTCTTGCTTTGCTTTGTTGATTGTTAGTTTGTTCGCTTGTTTCGTTCATAGGTTAGTTTTACATGAAACCATGTATGATTCTTGAAGCGAGATGGGTAAAGTACAAGAGGGCTTGTACAACTATCACTACTTGGTTATCTTTCATCTTGCCTCTATATGATGAGATTGTTACTTTTATCCCATGATACGCCGAAGGAAAATATGTATTGTTCGAAGTGAACCTTGGTGTAAACACAACGCTTGCGCGCTAACTAGTGTCACCTTCTCTAGTCGATTGTTTTTGGTCTAACCCTTGTCAGCTCAGTCAAGTAGAGTAGGGTAAGGGGGGAAACCTTAACATGCACGTCAGAGATACAATTAACTACTTCTCTGCGGGAGCAACCTCTTCTGCTCTCAATAAGTTGGGATCCCTCTTCGCCTCTGAAATGAATAAGTGTTATGCATAGTGGAAAATGAAAAAATGAAAAGTCAAAATGAAAAATGAATAAAGAAAAAGAAGAGAAAGGCTTCATGCATAGGGAGGTGATGCAAGTAAATCCACCACGGAACTGACTAGGCTCGCTGGTAGTGGAGCCATGCTTATGTTCCTATGTGACTCCACCGGGGTACTGTCCAGGCATGATGGCAATGGAGAAACACCAGAGATGGATATAAGACTCTGATGACTATACTGCTTGTGCACCTATATACCCCTCAACCCCAATTGAAACAACTGTGTTTCCTTGTCTTGGAATGTGTGTCAATTGACCAAGGGCTTGGCAAATGCTACATTTTACAATCAAGTTAGTGTGAAACCAAGATGAGTTGAAAACTGAACAATACTTCCAGAGGTGTTAGACTTTCTTTTCACGAACAAGATCCTTTCAAAGAGCTAGAGTTCTACTAGTGTGTCGCCAAGGGTTGTAGCGACTACAACCAACCTCCAAAATTTTTCCTTAGCCTGTTTTGGAGCCTCCCTAGCAACCTTACACAACACTTTGTCTTTCTTCGTCAAGTACTCAAGCTTCAGTGTTTTCTTCACACAAAGGCAGCCTGTCGATCACAGTTGATCAATTCTCCTCACAGGCTGCTCACCCGAACTTGGTCCAGTTGCAGGCTGAGAAACTTCCCCTTAAAAATTACGCATTTTTGGAGGGAAACCATCCTTCCCTCCACAAATTATGAAATTCTCTCTAACAACGTGCTGGTCTCTAGGATTGCGCAATCCTACCAACCAACCCTCCCAGCAAGATTTTCATATATTTTCCCAGTAGCAGGCTGTTCAGCCCAGGATTTGCGAAAATATGGACAGCAGTCAGCTGCTCTGCCAAAAAATTGTGCAAATCTCCTCGGCATCCAGCCCAGTGCCCAGCCAGAAATGCGCATTTTTCTCCAGTAGTTGAGCAGTCTCTTGCATGTGCAACTAAGTTGACCGGTTTCCTTCGGCACTAAGAAAAATAGACTTGCATGGATGGGCTTCTTCTCCCAAGGTAGCATGCAAAGTCATCCCTTTTTTCAGGGATCTATGTTTAGCAGTTGGAGGTTACATGCAAGGAGCAATTCTGAAACCTCCCACCAAGTGTTGCTTACCCTATATTTGTGGCATGCGCATCACAACCTCGATGTTATCAAATCTAATCAACCGAATGCTTATGAGCTCGTTCCTCACATCAACCTTGTAGCTCTGATATCCCACGTCACATCTAGGAGCGGTTAGCACATTCAGCTTAGTTGTTTCGGGGTAAGCCTGATTCCAATGCCTTGTGTTGCATTTTTGTCGCTTTTCATATTTTCACTTGTGGGAGTATGTTTGCTTGATTTATTTGAACGCTTGTTGTTGTTTACATGTATACTAGCTTGTCCTAGCTCTATTTCAGTTTTCATTGTTATCTCACTATTGTCGCATGCATGAAACTCTTTTGCACAGACGTTCGCCTGACTGGTGAACTGCCTTACCCACATGCATGTTGATATGTTTGTTGAATCTTTCATTCATGTTTTGCATGCACTTTCAATCACTTCTGCTATCACTTAGTGTCACCATGCATTTACTAGCTTACTTGCTTTCAGTTGCCCATCGACGAGTCGGGCCAACCTCGGCTCGGGCTCTGCCTTCACCAAGGCTGAATTGCACAATCTAGGAAAGGAAGGCTCGCATTCCTCTCCATATTTGTATATTCCTTCTGAGCACTGGCCTCCAGGAATGTTTTGTGCATTTCTAGAGGACAATGGCTACTTGGCCCAAGAAATTGCGCAAATCTATCCCTAGGCCAGCAGTCCTTCCCAACTGGAATTGTGCATTGCACAATCCCAGCAGTTAGCAGCCAGACTGGACTCTGCATTATGTAGTTCCAGTAGTCATCCAGTCTCCCAGCAGCCAAGATTATGCCTTGAGAAATCTTGGCAGTCGGTTTCCCGACCTCCTGGCCTAAATTGCACAACCTTCATGATCATTTACCTAGGTATGTTGTAAGTCAGTTCTCATGTTCATTTTGGTTTTCGACTGACAGATTTCCTACAATGAGTGTTGCCATGTCTCCAGGTATCGCAGGTTCATCTGCCTCTCAGCAGTACATGTACAATGGTTTCCAAGAGAGCAGAAACGAAGACACCATTCAGGGCACGCCTGGGGATGTAGTTGATCAAGTGTCTATGAGCTTGCTTACTCATGAAGACATCAAATTGTTCGTAGACAAGAAGCATCACAGCAAGCAACGCCATGAACAGTGGCTGTGATCCGGATTTAAACAGGAACGCAACAAATTACAGAGATAACCATATACACAAAGATGCAGTGGAAATAATACTTCATTTCATTAATGGAAAATACTGAAATATGCTTACAACCAGAAATGGAAATAAACCAGCTAGGGCGATGGTAGCTTATCTCTGAGAAGAGATGTGATGGCTACATGCCTCTGAACTGTGTTACAATGAGGCTCGAAGGCCTATTTATTGTTGAGAAACAATGGAAAACCCTTAACATTCCAAAACCTAACCCTAGGAGATGAAACGCCAAACTGTGGGCCCCGTTTGGGGTAAATTGGTACATCAACTTCCCGGGGTCATAAATTTGGCATATGATCTCCGTTTGACGCATACAATAGCTCATTAGAAAGATATATCCGAGAAAGATCTTGTTTAGGGCCTCAAAACGGCTCTGGAAGTTCAGGTCTCGAAAAACTGCTAAAAATAGTAAGTTGTGCTACAATTAAGGAAACTGAAAATGCTGATAAAGACAATGGTGGGGGTCCAGGTGGACTTGGCAGGTGGCCACCAATATCCACCTGGATCATTCCTCCCCCCTTAGGAAGAAATGGTCCCCATTGCGTTGAGCTCCTCCATGAGATGAGGAAACTTTTGCTGAACTTGTTCCCTGGTGAGCCACTTGCCCTGCTGAAGGAGTTGGCCTGCTTTGACAACTCGATACAGTTGGATATTCTATTGGCGAGTGTTCTTGATCTGTGTGTCCATGATCCGATCGGTTGCAGCTTGTTCCATGCAATCTGGATTTAATTCTGTGGGTTTGAGTTGTTCTGCAATGTCGGATGTGTCTAGCAATGGTGGAAAGTATGGCCGAAGGCGGTCCACATTGAACATTGGGTGCAGGCCAAGGAATGGGGGAAAGCTGAGCTCAAATGCATTGTCTCCCATAGCCTTACTAATGGTGTAAGGACCATATCGGAGTGGTCTCAATTTCCGATAGGCTCCAGTAAGGTGTTCCTTTTGCAAATGCAACCAGACTTTGTCGCCCACCTGAAACTTGTGTGGCACCCGATGTTGATCATGTCGCTGCTTGTACTTGGCATTTGATTTCTCAAGAATGTCATGGACCTGCTGGCGAATATGTTGGATGCGCTCAATGAAGCTGGTGGCCTTATCTGTTTCGGACTGGACATGAGCTGAATTTATGTGAGTAGTTGCAAGTGGCATGGCCACATCAATGGGGCATAGTGGCTGGAATCCCAAACCCACCTGAAAAGGGCTATGGCTAGTGGAGCTGTGAAGAGCTCGGTTGTAGTTGTGCTGAACATAGGGGAGGCTCTCGTCCCATGTGCGTGGATGCTTTGAGTTATACATGCGCAGAATGTGCACAATCATCCTATTGACAACCTCTGTCTGGCCATCAGTTTGAGGATGGAAGGCTGTGGAATTCGTGAGTTTGGTGTCCAGCATTGACCAGAGACTGGACCAAAATGTGCTGAGAAACCGACTGTCCCGATCTGAGATGATAGATTGTGGGATCCCAAAGTGCACCCACACTCGTTCAAAGAAGAGTTTAGCAGTGGCTTCTGCTGTGATATTCTTCTTGCAGGCCACCATAATGGCCATCTTTGAGAACCTGTCGACGACCACAAAAACACAGTCATTTCCATGCTTAGTGGAAGGAAGGCCTGACATGTAATCCATGGAGTTGGATTCCCAAGGTCGACTAGGGGTAGGCAACGGGGTATAGAGGCCGTGCTTCTTAATGGTCGGTTTGGCAATGGCACAGGCAGTACATGATCTGATGTACTTCCCAACATCCTGTCGAAGATTCGGCCAATAGAAATAATTTTGCAGTACTGCCACTGTTTTCTCGACCCCGAAATACCCAGCAGCCCGATTGTAGTGTGCTTCCCAAATCATCTTGGCACGCTCGCTTGAAGGAACACAAAGGTGACCGAGGTGGCATAATAGGGCATCCTGGAGGTGAAAATCTGCAACATGCCGACCCTCCAAGAGTGTCTGGTATGTGTGGCTGGATTCTGAGTCGCTTTTGTAGAGAAGTGGCCAATCAGAAGTCTCGTGGCCACAAGAGTTGAGCACGGTGGTTAACGCCATGATCGGTGGTCGACTGAGGCATTCTGTAACATTATTGGTGCTGCCCTTCTTATACTTGATATTCAAGTGGAACTGTTGCAGGTATGTAGACCACTTCTGATGGCGATCATTCTGTAATTTCCCTTGGGTCTGTATGAACTGCAGGGGTCGGTGGTCTGTGTGGATGACCGTTTCCTTCCCCAAAATGTAATTCTTCCATTGTCGGCAGACCTGTACAATGGAATACATCTCTTTATCATAAGTGGGGTACTTCCGGACTGTGTCTAAAAGTGTTTCACTGTGATATGCCACTGGATGTCCATGTTGAGTAAGGACTGCCCCAATAGCATAGTCAGAGGCATCTGTCTCGACCTCAAATGGTTGTTGTAAATCTGGTAACGCGAGCACTGGTGTCGTGCAGAGGCGATCCTTCAACTCCATGAATGCCTTCTGTTGAGATCCAGACCAAAATAATTTTTCTTTCGCCCCTCCCTTGGTGACTTGACTCAAGGGCCAAGAAATATGAGAAAACCCCAACACAAACCTGCGGTAGAAGTTTGCAAGACCTAGAAAGCTGCGGAGCTCTGTTAGAGTGGTTGGAGAGGGCCAATCCCGAATGACTTGGATCTTGGCTGGATCGACATGCACCCCCTGTTCATCAATGATGTATCCCAGATACTGAACCTGGGTAATGCCAAAAGTGCATTTCTCCAAATTGGCACATAGCTTGTGTTGCCGCAGTGTTTGGAGAACCTGTCGGATGTGGTGGAGGTGCTCTTCCCAACTCTGGCTGAAGATCAGAATGTCATTCAAGTATACTACTACAAAGGAGTTTGTGAATGGCCGCAAGATGTCATCCATTAGCCTCATAAAGGTTGCAGGAGCATTCGTCAATCCAAAAGGCATAACCAACCATTCGAAGAGGCCCTCCTTGGATTTGAAGGCAGTCTTCCACACATCAGAGGGTTCGATTGGTACCTGGTGATATCCTGACTTCAGATCGATCTTGCTGAAATATTTCGCCCCCTTTAGTTGGTCTAGGAGGTCATCAATCCGCGGGATCGGGTACCTATTACGGACATTGATCTTGTTCAGCGCCCGATAGTCAATACAGAGTCTCCACGTCCCATCCTTCTTCTGTACCAACACGATCGGGCTCCCACAGGGCGATGAACTCGGACGGATGTGACCTTTCTGCAGGAGCTCCTGAATCTGCCTCTTGATTTCATTGTTCTCCAGAACGGAGCACCGATAAATTGGTCCATTGGGTAGCGGCGCACCTGGGGTCAGATCGATGGAGTGCTTGACATGACAGTGCAGAGGAACCCCTGCCGGGGAGGTGAAGATGTCCTCGTACTCCTCCACAATCTTGTCCATCTGTAGTTGTCGTGCAGAGGGACCCCGTCTGGAGGCCGTGGACACTGTCTTCTTCTTTCCTTGAGGGCGTATCATCAAGAAAACAAATTTCTTGGTTTTGGAAATGATCTTACTGCATTGTTTTGCAGTAATCAAAGAGATGGCGGTAGGTGGTGCTACCTCTGGTATCCTGAACAACTTATTTCCCAATGTAATAATAACAGCACGGGACCTTGATTCATACACAGCACGTCGCTTCCACAAGTATGGTTGTCCTAGTAATACATCACAAACTTCAAGGGGATCAATGTCACACAATACCTCATCCGTGAAGGGCTTGATGTTGTATGGAAGGCGACATTGCTGGCTCACGCGAAGATCTCGTCCTTGGTGAAGCCACCCAATGGTGTATGGTTGTGGATGTGCTATGGTCGGTAAGCCCAACCGCTTCATGACCTCTGCCGAAATTAGGTTCTTTTTTACTCCTGCTATCAACAATGAACTGTATCGGGGATCCCTTTACCCACATCTGGGAGTGGAAGAGACGCTCCTCCTCCTCTGGATCTTCGGGTTCATTTTTCTGGATCTTTGCGGTAGCAACAGTGGCGCTGGGATCCGCATCAATGATCTGCTTCCCTTTTTCATACCCCTTATCGAGTTCTGACTCAGAGTCGGAACATGCATCTGATTCTGAAACCTTTAGCTCAGCCACCAGTGACTGCTTGGCCCGACACTCACTTGTGTTGTGAGTGGAGCTCTTATGGAACTCGCACCATTTTCCAGTGTCCTTTCTCGGCTTCGCGGCACTGTTCTTTGCTTGTAGCTTTGGCTGGTTGTCTTGGGTTGTCTCGCCTTGGCTTTGTCTTTTGTTCTGTGGTTTAGGGGCACCTTTCCCCTGCTTTGGATTCGCAGATCCAAAGTCTCGCTTCTTTTGTTTAAACTTCTGCTCGACCTTGACGACATATCAGTAGGCTGCGCCGAGCGAGGGGATGTTTAGGAATTTTATTTCTTCCTGGATGTACTTGTGCAAGCATCCACGGTATTTGAGTATCAAATGTTGCTCCGAATCCTTGATACCCAACTTTGTGCAAAGGGTATGGAAAAGATTGGTGAACTCCGGCACGTCTTGGTCCCTTCCCTGCCGCAGCGTGGTCCACTTTATGTATTCATCCTCATAGCTTCCAACAGGGTAGTACTGCTCCTTGATGGCATCCCGGAACGAATCCAAGGTGGGTGCGGCTAAAAATAGTGAGCCAGTACTTTCATCCTTCTGCTTGCAGTAGGTTTCCCACCAGTCCTTGACGTGGGGGGCCGCTTTGAGAAGAGCAAAAACAATCTTTTCCCGACTCGAAAATTCATGAATAGAAAAATAACCCTCTAGCAGATTTAACCATTTATCTACCGCATCTGCGTCTATCTGACCCTCGAATATGGGGATTTCAAAATTAACTTGTACCTTAAAGGGTGTGGCGTTTCCAGAGTAGCTGCTAGAAGCCGATGCGTCGCTTCTGGGTAGCCGCTGAAGGATCTGGGCAAAGTTGTCCATCATCGTGTTCTGTTGTCGCTCGAGGGCTTCTTCGAGCAAGATTTTGATGGGATCTCCTACCCCCTCGTCTTTCTTCTCATCCGCCATGGGAGGCTGTCGGGATTTGCGAGGCTGGTCTTGCAAAGGTTCAACCAGTTCAAGCCCTAACTCCTTATATCCCGACCTTGTTGGGGACATGCAAAGAAAAACAGAGAAAAAGAAGACCGCTCTGATACCACTGATCCAGATTTAAACAGGAACGCAATAAATTACAGAGATAACCATATACACAAAGATGCAGCGGAAATAATACTTCATTTCATTAATGGAAAATACTGAAATATGCTTACAACTAGAAATGGAAATAAACCAGCTAGGGCGATGGTAGCTTATCTCTGAGAAGAGATGTGATGGCTACATGCCTCTAAACTGTGTTACAATGAGGCTCGAAGGCCTATTTATTTTTGAGAAACAATGGAAAACCCTTAACATTCCAAAACCTAACCCTAGGAGATGAAACGCCAAACTGTGGGCCCCGTTTGGGGTAAATTGGTACATCAACTTCCCGGGGTCGTAACTTTGGTATATGATCTCCGTTTGACGCATACAATAGCTCGTTAGAAATATCTATCCGAGCACTACCATTGTTGGAACAGGCAACATGGGTCCATTCCAAAAAAATGTCGTTTAGGGCCTCAAAACGGCTCCGGAAGTTCAGGACCCGAAAAACTGCTAAAAATAGTAAGTTGTGCTACAATTAAGGAAACTGAAAATGCTGAGAAAGACAATGGTGGGGGTCCAGGTGAACTTGGCAGGTGGCCACCAATATCCCCCTGGATCACGCTGAATGCAGCATACCGAATACAATGAACGCAGAAAATGCAGTGAATGCAAGAGGAAGGTTGTTGACAACACAGAGGCGGAACAAAGTTGCAAGATCAAGCAGATCCACTAATAATGAAGGCAACTTTGGAGACTCAGGCTATGAGGTGACGGTGTGACATGAAGGTCGTGTGAATACAGAGAATGGAACGAAGAAGCAGTTTCATGTGCCGAAGTAGCAACTCAAGGAAGAACATGAAGCCGCACAGGCAGAAGAATGAGTTGCAATAGGATCAGGAACAACAGTGGGTGCAACATGCACTCACGGATGAAACTATGCCTATACAAGTTAAATATCCATCCTAGTAGCTAACACGGAGTAGACATGGTGAGTAGTGTTATTGATCGCATGCAAGGAATTCAGCAACATGCTTGTCATTGTGCGTATGCATGCAACCCAACCCATTTAGCACACTCACCAAGGCGAAGACAAGAAGCAAGTCCAATTGGAGATGAACATGTACTTTGGCAAGTTGATGTGCATGACCACCAACATACCCTTGAAAATTAGCATGGACACTATGCATCAGTGTGTTTCCGGTTCAGTCGTACCCGAGAAGACCATGTGCACGTTAGCAGACGAGTTGGATGAAGGGGTCGAACCTTTCACTTGAACCTTGTTATAACAACCGTCACACTAATCTCGAACTGATCCTTGAGTGTTGTACATGTTATCTTACCTTGTATGATGTGACTATCGCATCCGAGTGGACTGCTCCACCAGAAGCTGTGCATGTCCTTTGTGTTGTGTGTTCCTAGTCGAGTTGGGAATGATCCCTTTCAACCTGGAACTCACCTTCACCTCCTTCCCCTTTTGAAGTGTTGGAACCTCTCATACACCTTCCCTGACTCACTGCATCAGTCACACCCTTGTTGCTGACAAAGTTATTCTACTTGCCTCTATGCGACACTGCGGTCAAGGAATTACCTTATGACCCACTGCTGGGACTCCTACACCAAACGGCCTGAGGTCTAATTGGGACTTCTTACTAGGGAGATCCCCTTAAAATGTTGGCGGGTCCAACACTGTCAACACATTCAAAACCAAGTAGGGGTTGTTCGAATGGATGGTGATGCCATTCAAACTGTGTAATGGTTCAGCCATGTTTATGAGGGTAATGAATGATCTGTTTAGGCCTTTTCTTGATAATTTTGTGCTTGTATATCTGGATGATATTCTTGTTTATAGTAGGACATGGGATGAACATGTATTTCATGTGAAGAAAGTGCTTGATGTTCTAAAAAATGCAAAACTGTATGTAAAATTGTCAAAGTGTGAGTTTGGGAAGACCTCTCTAGTTTATTTAGATCACATAGTCAGTAATGGGAAATTGAAAAATAGATCCCTCTAAAGTAGATGTGATTTTGAAGTGGCCTGAGCCCACAAATGTCACAGAGGTACGAAGCTTTTTGGGTGCGGTAAAATATTGGAGAAGGTTCATTACAAACTTCTCTATTATCACAACCCCCTTACATGCATTGAAAAGTGTGAAGCAAGCCTTTTGGTGGGGAGGAAAATATCAAAAATCCTTTGACACACTGAAAGAGAAGATCAGCACAGCACCAATGCTAGCCTTACCAAACCTTCAGCAGCCTTTTGAGATTGAGACTGATGCCAGTGGATATGCCATGGGCATTGTATTGATGCAACAAAAGAAGTGTGTATATTACCATTCAGAGACTTTCTCCCAAGATGTTATGAATTATCCCATGTACGACAAGGAGTTGTACGCCTTGGTTCAAAGTGTAAAGAAGTGGAAACACTACCCGATCGATAAGAAGACTATCATCCATACGGATCATCATCCCTTGTAGTACCTTCATTCACAGACCAAGCTTCAACAAGCCTGTCATTTCAGATGGATGGGATTCATCCAGCAGCTTCATTTGGTAATAAAATATAAGAAAGGTGCCAAAAAAAAAGTAGCAGATATGCTTTCTCACCCTCCTATTTCTACATCTGTAGTTTTGCAAAATGCTTCTTTATCATTAGAAAGTTATGCTGAACAATATGCTAGCGATGATGATTTTAAAGAGATTTATGCAAAACTGACTCATGGATTGCAGGTGGACAATTATTATTTGCAGGGAAAACTATTGCATCACCTTGGAAAACTGTGTATACCCATTGATGAAAGGGTACATGTAATTTGAGAGGCTCATACCTCTCTTGTGTCTGGCCATTTTGGGGTTGAAAAAACTTTATGTCATTTACAGAGGTTTTTTTTTTGGCCTCATATGAAAAACATTGTGACTCGTTTTGTAAAGGGTTGTGTGTTTTCTTCTATTTCAAAGCCCTCTAATAGAAAACTTGGGCTCTACACACCACTCCCTATTCCGAGTCGACCATGGGAAAGTGTGTCCATGGACTTTGTAGGTTGTTTTCCTATGTCTACGAAAGGTCACAACTATTTGCATGTCGTCGTAGATTGTTTTAGTAAAATGTGTATTTTAATGTCTTGTAAAAAGCAGGTCACTGCTGAGCAGACTTCTTATCTTTTCTTTTAGCATGTATGGGTCCATTTTGGTTTGCCAACATCTATTGTGTCAGATCGAGAATCTCGCTTTCTTAGAGAATTCTGGACCATCTTGTCTATAACGATGGACACTAATATGAAAATAAGTACGCCATTTCATCCACAGGCCGATGAAAAGACAGAGGTCGTCAACCACACCATGGTACACTTGTTACGAGGCTATTGTGGAAAAAATCCCAAGTTTTGGGATGAACAACTTCCTTATGTGAAGCATGCATACAATCAAGCAGTACATTCATCCACACAGAGCTGACCATTCGATACATGTTTTGGTTATCTACCAAGGGATCCCTTAGACATTGTCTTTGGGAAAGATGAGGATGACAATGGACGAGATGATAGGGATAAAGCATGGAATTTTATTCAATGGATAAACGTGATCCATCAGGAAGTATAGGAGCATTTGGAGAAGAGTCAGGCTCGGTATAAAGCTCGACATGATAAGCACCGAGTTGACCATCAGTTTCAATTTGGGGACAAGGTATGGCTCCACATCAGCAAGGATAGAATGAAGGGTAAAGGGAAGAAATTGAGACCCATTTGATATGGTCCCTTCACCAAATTGGCAAAGATTGGAGAGAATGCCTTTCATCTTGACTTGCCCGCTTATATGCAAATGTACTCAATAGTGAATGTTGAAAACCTGAAGCTTTATGAACCTCCATTGATTATGGATATCGAAGAGGATGAAAAAATTCCTACAGTGGACGATTTTGCACTAGAGTATCTAGACAAGTTTCCCAAAGATATCATACTCGACAGGAAAACCAGATTTTCATGGCAGGGAGATGTGGAATGCATTCATGTGGGCTTCAAAGGAATTCATCTGAGTAAATCTTGATGGATGGAGAAAGAAAAAGTGAGGGAGAAATTTCCTCACTTTCCAATTGACTGAAATGGATATGGATTTTGGAGGTCCAAAATCTCTTAGTGGGGAGGATTGATCCAGGTGAATCTCTAAAAACTACTATTGGCATGGTAAAAAGGTTCAAAACTCAAAGTGGTAGAAACTCGATAAAATTAGCATTAGAACAAAATGATCGTCATCCTAATTCCAACGACGTGAATGGCACTTGAATTCGAGCTCAAGAGAAAGTCAAAGTTCAGGTTTGACTTGGACAGGTGGCAGGAGAAAATGACGTGGAAGAACTCTCAGTGAATGGGGAAGCGCCAAGTGGCAGACCACCATTGGCCCCACATTTCACTGATCACAAAAAAGGTAGAGGTCTGCGGTTAAGGAATCAGCCCCGGCAGGTTCAGGCTACGATTGCGATATCGCAAATCGCAGATCGGAGGCAGGTCGACGGTTTTACAAATTGGCCCCAAGCAAGGAAGGGTGTGATGTGATGATCACAATCGAGCATCACAAAGGGAAGTGCTTTACATAATCCGCCCCTGGCAATTAGGGTTGTGATTGTGATATCGCAATCTCATATCGCATAGTGTTGCATTCATAAACAGTAAGACCCACCGATTGCGATTTACCAATACTTCCGGATGTGATAACAATATAGGGCATTGTTTGTAAAACCCATCGGGTCCACCAATTCATGCATCACATATCGCACGATGCAGTGGCCATTATGGAGGATTACCTTGGTTCTAACCGATTGCGATTTGTGATGGGTATCAGCGTCGATAGACTATGACCGCCAATGGTAAAGTCGTTGGGTTCAGGAGTACGTTGATTTATTCGTTGTTTGAAGTTTAATGCAAAAACTGTTTGTGGACTGTGTCGAGGGAAATTTTTCCATGTTTAACGGGCTACTATTCCAGGTCCAAGATTCTCTGTGTGAAACCGCCTGCCTGCTAAACTTGTCATCTGTTTGGAACTTCCCGAGATTGAGGAGTCGGCCGATCAAGGGCATATATGGGATGGTCCACACAGGAAAAAGGGGGGACTAGCATAGGAATTCAGAAAATCATTGTGTACATTAGTAACCTGACCTGGCCGCATGCCGGAACCTCACCTTGAGCAGCAGGGAGGTTCCAAGAGGGTGAAAAAACTTCATTTCTCTGAATTGGGTGTTCAGATAGGCGATTCTGCACGATTTTTCACCAGGATTTCAGTGGTACTGTCTGTTTCTGAAGTTGGGCTCTCCATTCTTCATCCATCTTCCAGCTTGGAGGTATAAGGATTGTAAATGAATTTTTCTTGTACTTTATCTCTTTTTATGCCACTTAATGAATGAAGGCCTCCGCACTATTGAGTAGGGCCCAGAGACGTAGTCCAAATTGGATGAACTCTGTAATCCAATCTTTATGTCATGGTTTCATGCTTATCTTGTTATTTCTACATTGTGTTATATGCTTTTAAGTGCCATGGTTACTAAGCTTTGTTTCATGTAATTCTGATGCATCTAAAAGTAAAAGGTTGTCGATCATCCTCCCACTCCAAATTGGTCATGTTAATAGGTCTCTTTCTTGCCCCATTTAATGCTTAATGAAACCCTTGTTGCACTAGTAAATTCGGTACATTCAGTTTCCACAATGCAAAATTATTTTTATCAGTGAATTCTCCACCTCAAACTTGGAATTAGTTATTTTTTATATTTTCCCCCTACATGGGCTCCTTTAACAGTTATAAAAATAAAACTAATACACATGTTTACCTCACAAACTGATTTATGGTTTCTTTTGAAGTTCTAATATGAATCCTTAAACTAGGGTTTTTCTTTCTTTTTCAAATTCCTACTTCCTTGTTTTGAGTCTTATAATTTTATGATTTTTCCAATAGGGTTAAAAAAAAATTGTGCTTCCCTTTTAAAAAAAATACATACACTTGTTTGCTTTTAAACTCAGAAAAAATAAATAAAAATAAATAAATAAAATAAAATAAATATA
The DNA here is from genome assembly GCA_031772625.1 of Pinus tabuliformis. Taxonomy (NCBI): domain Eukaryota; kingdom Viridiplantae; phylum Streptophyta; class Pinopsida; order Pinales; family Pinaceae; genus Pinus; species Pinus tabuliformis. Next base: position 426,683,498 of record CM062815.1, read on the forward strand.
AATATTAATAAAATATAAATATAAATATAAATAAATAAATAAAAATAAAACATAAAATAAAATAAAAATAAAAATAAAAATAAAATAATAAATAATAAATAAATAAAATAAAATGAAAAAAATAATAAATTAAAAAAAATGAAAAAATAATAATAATAATAATTAATTAATTAATTAAAATTTAAAAAAAATAAAATAAAAAATCACCACACGTAGCTTCCTTTGCTTTCTGGCGACTTGAAATTTTTCTAATTTATTTTGCGACCTCCTTCATAGGGAAGTTGGTTCCAAGCTGCTTTTGCTTTGTGGCTTCTAATTATGAGAAAATTCAACCCATCTTCTTTCTCTTAGTCACAAGACAGAGTCGACTTGTTGTGAGCCTTTCCTCCTTTTTTCTTGCACGCTAGTTGGTGAGCTCCAGTATTGTAGCAATAATGCTACAACTCCTGGGGCTTCCTGTCTCTCATTTTATCAACCCGGTAGTTCGTACAAACTTGGAAGCGACGGTGTTATATGCACAAGTACTAGCTCTTGTCGCAGCTGTCACTTGGTCAGCTGGCACAAGTCCGCTAGGGCTCAAGCCAACTTCTATAGGCTCTCAGAAGAAGCTTGCTAATTGATGGACGAAAGTTATTCTCAAAGGAAAACTACTCTACTTGAAAAAATGGACTGAAAGCAAATCAAAGCATGTAAACCTAGGAAACCCTAATTTCACTAGTCTAACCTCTATAATGCAAAGAATGTGAATGAAACCTCTACCAATGTTGTTGTTACCTCTAATAAGTGGAAATGCATGGATCTAAGCTACTTGCATCATAAAAGACATGTTTTTGTATTTTTCCCTTAAGTGAATGGAATGATTGTGATTTTGTGCTAACTAGGGTTTGGTTGTGCAGATGGGATGGAGAAGGAAAGAAAGCGTGGGACAGGTTGGGGAGGCTAGGAGAGGTCCCTAGGGATCCTTAGCATCCATCCACAGAGGTTCCTCGCATTCAGATGCTCAGCAACCGAGTGAGTGGCCTCCTACAGGATGTCTGCAGGGGATCCTACAGGATACGCAGAGATTTCTACAGGATGTCTACAAATTGCTACAGGATGACCTACCGTGAGTGTTTGAAGTGATGGAGGAGTGATGGAATGGTAGGGGGAGATGTGTAAGGTAGGAATTTGGCTGGTGATGGCTCAGAAGCGGAAGAATAGGATAGGGAGTGAGTGTAGGGAGTAGGTTGGAAGATAGAGGACTAGGTCAACGAAAAGGGATAGAGAATGAAGCTATGTGAGGAGTGAAAGACTTTGGGAGATAACAGAGCGGAGCAGGGGTCAAAGATGTGTTTGCATGCGTGATCAAGATGGAGAATGAGGTAATGGAACGAGGGAGAGCAGTGTAAGTGAAACAAATGCTTATGACTGTCACCAAACCGAAAATGCATCAACCTAAACTACCTGTGCATATAAATTCAATGAACAGCAATCCAAAACGCGAAGGAGAATGTGCATGAAGCTGTGATGAAGGCGTGTGTGCAGGTGTGAATCATGTGGAAAGATCTATCATAACGAGACTATGTTGCAACATGTATGAAGTGAAGAACTGTGTGTTTTTGTGGCTGGTATAGGCTGCACTCCAATCTCCAAACGGAGATGGCAGTGGAGACTTCCTCAACCTTTTTTGCTGGAGCTCCAATGTATTATCAACCTGCTAATCTAACTAAACAACCGAAAGAAATTCAACCATAAACTAGTCCTATCTATGCTCATGAAAAAGACTAATTCAACAACCTATAATTCAAATTGCATGTGAAAATGAAAACTCAGAGTGCTGAAACGAAATGCAAACAACACTACAGCAGAGGGGATCTATGGCTCTTAGGTTGGGCCCTAACCTGAGAGCTATAGTCTCCTTAAGGAAACTCAGAGCTAGATCAAAATCTGCCTTCTTTATTCATAATCTGATGTTATGCCAAAACTGGCTTACAACAAGAACTAACACCGAGCTGTGCTCCAAAATTACAATAGTAATGCGAAAGTTTCAACAACCTATCAAAGGCTACGGCCTCTATACTTATGCAAAACAGTGATCCAACAAGTGTCCTTGATTTTAGGAGCTCGGCTGTCCAACTAGAGTTTAACTGCTGATCCTGTAGGACAGTCATAAGTGTTGTTCCTGTTGAACAGTTGTAACTGCTGTTCCTGTAGAACAGCTGGCTGCTTCTAAGCTCAGAGGGGAGATGGATTGGAGCTCGGAGTTCTTGGTGGGAATCACGAGGAATGTCCCCAAGACCGTGGACATCCTCTCCTAAAAACCAGCAGTGCCACCTCGTTGTCTCCTTGTCTCCTTTTTCGTTGTCTTTTGCTCCCTTTTTAATGCCAAAACCTGGAATCATAATGCATTAGTCACGTAGATAGAGTGCCTACCCTTCTTCCTACAAACAACATGAACAAACTAAGAAATGCATGCATAAGCAATAAAAAATGAATGGTTTGAGCAAGTAGAATAGGCCAAAATGAGCCCAAATTGTACCAAAATTGGGGCTCATCATCACCCCCCAACTGAACCATTTGCTCATCCTTGAGCAACTCAATCAAGATCCTCGTCCTTCATGGCTTGCACTGCTCCCCTTACATCCCAAGCTTTTGTTGTGATGTCCTCTTTGTTGATATGAAACCCGGCTGTTTGGTCCACCTTTTCCCATTGTGCATTGTCATCTTTCTCGGTACTTCCTTCAACCAATCCTAGCAGCAATGGGGGGCTGAGTTTAAGGCCAATCCAGCTGGCCTGAAGTCTTTGCATGGATTTCTTGTAAAGGTCCACTCTTGCCAATGCTTCCCTCATCCGGGTCGGGGTATGGTACTCCCGGATCTTCAAACTATGTGCCAAGGTATGCCACCTGCGTGCACATGCGTGGCCAGCAGTTTCTCCCAATAATCTGTCCATATCTTCAAAGTGGGCTATTTCTTGGGCCTGCTGGTCCATAAATCTCAAGGAAGTTGTGGGATCATTAGACAACTGTTGGCGGGCTGAGATGAGGGCAGCCGGATTCTCTGGTTCTGCTCGAATGTACAGTGGCTCTCTCACTTCTCGGCTCATAACCGATTTTTCTTCGGTTTCTCTCTGTTCCTCATGATTTAACCATGAAGCGAAGGCCATCAACTGCATATCACCCAAGGCGATATTGGGATCCCAAGAGACTTCATTAGGCAAAACCAGATTGTGGATGTAGAATTCTGCTAGCTTGGCTTTGTCTTCTGCTAAGCTAATATTGCATAATTCGGCAAATTGCTGTGGGCTATGGATTTGTGCAATACCTCTTTGTGATAATGTGTTTATCTGGAACTGTAGCCATTGATCCTTTAAGTACAACCCATAAGACTTTGCAGGATGTCTGCACTGCAGGGCTTCCATGGCCCAACTGGCCATGCAGGCCAGTTGTGTTTCCTTTTGTTTCAGCTGCTCTTTCAGAGCTTGTGTTTCAATTTGGCCCTGTTGTCTTGTTTCCTGTAGAAGTGTAATTGGCCCCTCAAGATGGGTGGCCAGCTCTTGTTTCCCTTGCTGCTCATTTGTGGTGTCCTTGGAGGAGGTTCCTACCCCTGCCCTTAGCTCCTGTAGCTGCAATTTCAACTTCTGGTTTTCTTCCTGTAGAAGTGCATGTTGGCAGCTAGCCACATGTTTTGCCATGGTGAATTCACTCCTGACCTCCCTGAGTTGATCTTGTAAAGGGCCTATGTCTGCCACACCCTTTGATTTAGCGATTTGCATCCATGTGTGGGAACAGACTCTTTCTTTCTCTAGTTCGAAAAATAGAGGTACAGTAAATTTTTGCGGTATGATCTTTCCCGCCTCCAAGAAGGTGTAGTAGGAGTTCAGATTCGGTGAAGGGCTAGGTTTAGGGATATGTTCTCTTTCTTCCTCTCCAGGAGGTGCTAGCTCACCCTTCTTTGGTGACGAGGGTCCTTCCCCTTCTCTTTGTTCGGTTTCCTGTAGCCGAGCCAAGGTATCCTGTAGGACATTTTCGGCTTCCTGTAGCCGGGTTTTTTCATCCAACAGATCTACCCTTTCTTGCCATGTGCTCTTCTTTGGACTTCCCTTTTCGTAGGTAACTGTAATCTTTGAGGGTGATTTCTCTTTGGGAGAAGCAGGGGTGTCTTCGATGACAATTGGGCTGCTGGACTGCGTCTGTGGTTTCCCTGTTTTTATCCGAACACTTCTCCGGGCTTTGAAGTAGAGAGGAGGGTCCCTCTTCCTCTTCCCTTTTGGCTTAGGTGGCATACTGAGGCCAGCTAATATAGCCGCTGCCTCCCTGGCCAGAACATCCACCCTCTGCTCCTTTGATTTTGATTTTGCATGGCTTCCTGTAGAAGCCTGTTTCTGTGCTTTTGTGCTTCCTGTAGAAGCTGTTTTCAGGCTTCCTGTAGAAGCCTGTGTTTGTGTTTTCGGGCTTCCTGTAGAAGCCAGTTTTTGCTTTCCTGTAGACACAGGTGTCTCCACTTCCGCTTGCTTGCCTGCTGGAGTTTTGCTTTTTGCTTTTGTTGCAGGTGCTGTTGAGGTACTTGGGCTGACGTGGGCCACCTCTTCTTTGTCCATTCTGCTCTTCATCCTCTTTTCCCTTGCTGACAGGATAGGTGTGCCACCCTTTTCTTTGTCCTTCTTTTCCTCAGCCACTGCTTCCTTGTCTTCACTGCTGGAGGAGCCACTATCTTCGATCAACATTTTAATGTCCCCATCTCATGTTAGATTCCTAAATGACTCCCAAGAGAGGGGAACTTTATACGAGTGCAGTGCATCCTCCACAAGCAATTTTACTAACCCATGGTGGGCTATCTGATCAGGTATGCCCTCTCGTAGCTTTGTAGCACACTCCATTAAGGACTGCAGGAGATAATAAGGGATGCTCAACTTTTGCTCTACAGGAAGGTCAATTCGGTGCCTCAACTCAGTGAGTAACCGAAAGTGGTATGCATACACGATGCTGAACCGGCCTTCACAAGTAATATATTTCATGATTTGCAAACTGACTTCATTCCAAGGTGGTGATAAAATCGTTCTTCTTACCCCATTTTTATCCTCCGAGAATTCTTCCTCAGGTGGAAAGAATTCTTTCTTTGCTTGCTGGCTCTGCTTCCGCTCTTCTTTATCCCACGGCAGACCCATGGGCAGTTCTGTGATTCGACTTATATGCTCTGGGGTGAGTTGGAGGCTGAGACCTCTGAAGCTTACTGTGGCCAGTGTCTGGGATTTAGGCTTCAATGCCTGCAAGAATTCCTCGGCTACTTCATCATCGTAGCCCTGCAGCTTATCACAAAAAGGCATCCATTGTGCTCTGGTGAAGAGCTCTACCACTGCGGGATTTCTCCTTAATTTGGTGGAATCTGTGGGTTCTCGCCTGATAAATCCACCCGGCATGATGGCACAATTTTCTTAACCGGAGGTGGTGATGGTGGAAGAGAGTTTAGTTTCGGTGACAGAGTGCAGAACAATGCGTATAACCCACAAAAATTTTACAACACAGTCTAACCACGCAACAATCCTGTAGAATTGCAGTATGGGCACACAGACAGCAATTTGTCTACTTTCTCATTTACCCAGACAGTAACTGACAATCCTACCACCTTAAATGAGCAATTGCATGAGGAGTCCAGGGTTACCTCGTTACTCGGCCACCTTTTTTGACGTGAACACCTGCGTTCCTGTAGAAGACTGCGTTCCTGTAGAGACTGCTTCCTGTAGGAGCAGTATGCAAACTTCGGGGAGGACTACAATTGGACTGCGGTTGAGGTGCGCTTCACCGGGGTTCTAGTAGCCGAAGGCTTGGCGTATCAATGTGCCGAGGAAATCAGGAGAGCCACTCAAGTTTTGAAGTGGAGGTTGATGAATACATGCGCATAATCTAGCCGATTAGATTTTGAATCGGCGCAGCTCGTGGCGCGGGGGGTGAGCTGTCCCCGCCGGACCGTTGGGTGACGTCACCCATCATTCGCCTACATATTCACTCGCTGCCGCATTCATTCCCACAGATCTGCCGCCGCCCTTTTCGGTTAAACTCGTTTCTCAGTTGATGGGACTATCTTCACGTGCGTGCTGCGTGTTTTCTTTGTCGTGGCTGCCACCCGATCATCCGACTATACCATAACTAGCCGACGTGGCCAGTCAACTGGCCATACGGCTGCTCAACCATTCACTCTTACGTCATGCAAACAAATCAAAGTAATATTCATGCAATTTGATGGAGAGAAGGTTGAGACACTTACCTGCGCGCGTCTGCACACGATTTTCAGTTTTTGGACGACGGATCTACCTGTTGCACGCGGCTTACACAGACCCGGAGGCTCATGGTTACAGGTTGCTGACGCTGGAGTGGATGGTTTTGCTTTCATGCGCCCGTGTTTCATCTCGGATGGCGGTGCTGTGGAGGGTATTCACTCGAGCAGGTTGAACTGTTATAGGATCCCCGCGAGGGGTCTCGTCACAGTCCTTTCTCCTTGGGTGCATGCTGCACGCTGGCGGTTCTGGCTTCTCAATCACGATCCCAGCACTCTTGATGCATATGGTATGAGATCTCATCATTTGTTACCTTTGGAAATGGCTTGCCCGCGAAAACTCATCGATTTTCTTTGTGGGCGCAGGGACTTGGCCGCATGTCGACACGGGTGTTGGAGCAAGGTAACAGCGTCGTGCATGGGCCCAAAAGAGGCTTGCATGCGTCCACACCAACCCGTCGTCATCAGATCTGCTCATGAAACGCATTCTGGGCCGTTCTGAGCTTCTACAGGAAGTTTCCTGTAGAAATACGGAGCTTCCTGTAGACAGGCAGCTCTTCCTGTAGAAATTTGCACCTTCCTGTAGAAATTGGCACCTTCCTCCAGAAAATCGCACCTTCCTGTAGAAAATCTGTGTCTTCCTGTAGGAGACTCAATTTATAATGAAAGTGCACATACCTTGAAGAACATAAGCATTCTTGGAGGAGGTGCTGGTGAGGTGTCCTGGCTGCATGATAAGGACTTTTGGCCTTGAGTTGAGAGGCTTCCTCTCCTCCATAGAACACCTGCAATCTGTATGCAAATAACTTATGGATCTTGTTTTTTTCTTTTGTTTTTTCTTTTGTTTTTTTGAAAGAAAGCAGGGGTGCCTCAAGGAGGTTTTCACCCGTGCCATCTGCCCTGAGCGCCTCAGAGAGGTTTTCGCTCAAGGATCTTTTTCAACTTTTTTCCCTTTTTTTTTTTTTTTTTTAACAAAAGCAATAGGAGCGCCTCAATGAGGTTTTCACACCTACTACCTGCCTTGGGCGCCTCGGAGAGGTTTTCACCCAAGGATCGTTATTTCTTTTTTCCTTTTTTTCTCTTTTTTTTCTCTTTTTTCTTTTTTTTTCTTTTTTTCTTTTTTTTTTTCTTTTTTCAGATCTTCTTTCAGGGTGTGCCAGAGGCAGAGGCAGAACCCTTCTCTATGACCAATACAGATTTCTCCGTAGTTTTGATAAACTCTTGTCTTGAGATAGGTCTCCTGTAGATCTTCAATCGATGCCCATTGACAAGCATGGGAATGGCTTCCTCATCAATGGTTCGAATGAGGACAAATCCATTGTCATGGCATTGTTCCACTACATACGGTCCCAGCCATCTGGTTCTCAACTTCCCCTTGAAGTCTTTGAACCTGGAGTCATACAACAAGGCCCAATCTCCCGGCTGAAATTGCTTGTCATGGAGATGTTGGTCATGCCACACCTTCCTCTGAAGTTGAACCACTTCTGAGTGAAGGAGGGCCTACATGCGGTGCTCATCCAGGCCATTCAGCTGCAGCAACCTTTCTTGTTGTGCATGGCTGAGATCTAGGTCTAGCTGAGCTGCCAACCTCAAATTGTTATACTCAAACTCAATGGACAGCAAAGCTCTCTTCCCATAGACCAGCTCATATGGTGTGAAACCGGTGGTGGTCTTCCAAGTGGTGTTGTAGGCCCATGTGGCCTCAACCAGGCGATCTGCCCAATCTTTTCTGCTGCTGCTCACCACTTTGGTCAAGATCCCTTCTAATGCTCTGTTGGTGACTTCCACCTGCCCATTTTCTTGAGGATGATAGGGAGTGGAAGTCCTATGCTTGATCTTGTGATGAGCTAGGAGATCTTCAACCAGGTTGGAGGTGAACTGGCTCCCTTGATCAGTCACCAGCTCTCTGGGGTAGCCAAACTTGTAGAAGATGTTCTCTTTTAGGAACTCGGCCACTTTCTCTTCTGTTGCTGCCTTGATTGCTTTGGTCTCTGCCCACTTTGTCAAGTAGTCAGTACACACAATGATGTAGGATCTTTGCCTCGAAGAGGGATTGATTGGACCCACAAAGTCCATGCCCCACTTCTCAAATGGCTCAAGAGTCACTTGAGGTTGGAGAGGCATCTCATCCCTTTGGGTCGGTTTCCCCATTCTTTGGCATTGGTCACACTGACTGACATATCTTCTGACATCTTGATGAAGTGTGGGCCAATAGTAGCCTGCCTGCAGGATCTTGAAGGCAGTTCTCTTTGCTGCAAAATGTCCTCCACAAGGCCCATCATGACAGGTGAGGAGGATGTCAAAGACTTCCTCTTCCCTTACACAACGCCTTAAGATCTGATCGGGGCCAAGCTTGAACAGGTTGCCCCCGATCCAAGTAAATGAGGCACTTTTTCTGATGATTCTGCTCTTCTCTTTTGAAGAGAGGTGCGGAGGGAACTGAGCTGAAACAAGGTAGTTTGCTATATCAGCAAACCATGGAGAGAGTACCGAGATAGCAAACAGATGCTCATCAGGCATCTGGTCATCCACCGTCCCATCTTCATCTGCAGACAAATCCAATCTAGATAAAAAGTCAGCAACAACATTTTCTCTACCTGGTTTATCAACAATGGTTAAATCAAACTGTTGCAATAAAAGTAACCATCTAATAATACGAGCATTCACATCTGGTTTATTCATCAAATATCTAATAGCAACATGGTCAGTATGTACAAATGTTTGATATCCAGTGATATAATGACGGAACTTGTTTAGTGCATGGACTACAGCTAAGAACTCTTTCTCGGTTACAGTGTAATTCAGCTCTGCTTTGGACAAGTTTTTGCTAACGAAGTAAATGGCATATGGAAGCTTTTGCTCAACTTGTCCTAAGGCTGCACCTATGGCTTTGTTCGAGGCATCAGTGTGGATGTGGAAAGGTAGGGCCCAGTTTGGACCTCTCAGGATTGGTGCTGACACCAACTTGTCCTTTAACTCATTCAAACTCTTCTGACAATCATCAGTCCACCTAAACTCCACATCTTTTGCCAATAGGCCAAACAATGGTGAGGCTAACTTGTTGAAGTCCTTAATGAATCTCCTGTAGTATCCCGCTAATCCCAAGAAACTCCTAACATCCCTGACCTTTTGGGGAGGTGGAACCTTCTTGATTAGAGAAATTTTGTTGGGATCCACCTGTAACCCTTGGCGAGAGATGGTATGGCCTAGCACGGTCCCTTCAGTCATTAGGAATTCACATTTTTCAGGGCTAAGGGACAAGTTCATCTCGATGCACTTGGTGAGGACTTTTCCCAAGTTGGACAATGCTTCCTGGAAGTTAGCCCCGTAAGGAGTAAAGTCATCCATATAGATTTCTACTGCATCATGGACCAACTCTGAGAAGATGCTCAAGACAGTTCTCTGAAAGGTAGCAGGAGCATTGCCTAGTCCAAAGGGAAGGACTCGGTAGGCAAAGGTACCCCAAGGACAAGTGAAGGTGGTCTTATCTTGGTCTTCCGGGCTGATTTGGATTTGATTGTACCCGCTAAACCCATCCAGGAAAGAGAAGAACTTCTTTCCTGCCAGTCCATCCAACACTTGATCTATGAAAGGTAGAGGGAAATGGTCTTTCTTGGTAGCTTTGTTCAGCTCACGATAATCCACACAGATTCTCCACTTCCCATTCTTTATGGGAACCAACACTAGAGGGGACACCCATTCACTATCTAAGATGGGGTAGATGAATCCGGCATCCAACAGTTTCTGCAATTCTTCCTTGACAATGTCTTTAAGTGCTGGATTCATTCTCCTCTGAGGTTGCCTAACCGGTTTACAATCCTCTTTGATGTATATATGATGGGTACAGACCGAGGGATGGACTCCTTTCATCTCTTTATAACTCCAAGCAAAAGAATCTAGGTGGTTGGCCAACAGACTACACAGCTCCTTTTCCTGGGAAGGAGATAGGGAGGAGCTGATTTTCAATGCTTTCTCAGGGCCGAACTCCACATTCTTAACTCTGGGAGTGACAGGGTTGGTTGTACAAAGATCCACTAAGGTGCTAGCTTGGGCATCCTCCACCAATTTTTCTAAAGGTAGTGCACTGGTAGGTGGGTTTTGGATCAGAGTCTCAATCAAGTCATCCTCGGTTGGGGGTTTCTTTTAGTGGTATCTAGGGTACACAGAGGTGCTGAATACACCTCGTCTTCTTCTCCTTCCTCCAACCAGAGTGGTAAATCATGCTCTAAAGAAGGTTGGGCAGGAGGGTATAGGACTAGCTGCTTGGACATGGGACCATTTTTGATGGTCATGTTTCCTGCCCGACAACTTATGTAAGCATCTGCAGTAGCTAACCAAGGCCTTCCCAAGATGAGAGGATATCCAGTAAGCTTGGCCTTTGGTTGCAGAACCAGGAAGTCTGCAGGGTATTCCCAAGAATCGATGGAGACCATGACATCCTCCACAATCCCTTCGGGAGTCACGGTGGAGCGGTCTGCTAATTGCAGTACTGTCGAGGTCTTCCTCAAGGAACCCTGAAGATTGAGTTTAAGCATGGTATCCCTGGTCATCACATTGATGGCCGCCCCCAGATCAATCAAGGTGTGGGGGATAATGGTGCCATTGATGTGAACATCTACTACAGGACTTCCAGGATCTAGGTACTTTAGGCAGATGACTTGTCCTAGCATAAGGTCAGACAGTTGTCCTATGACATTGATAGTTGAGGCTTCTTTCTTCCGTCTGCCTGGGTGTTTGAAACAATTCTCCTTAACCATCTTGTTATAAATGAGCACATCCTTGATAGCTTGGAGAAGGGGTATCTTCACACACAACTGCTTGAGCTCTCCCAGAAGCTCATCCTCCTCTGGGTTGGGTTGTGTGGTGGCTGTTAGTCTCTCAGGAAAGGGTGGAATAGGCTTTGGTTCACTCTCCTGATGGTCTTCCTCATCCTCTGGGGGAGGAGGTTGGCGATCTGGAAGAGTCTTTCCAGATCTAAGATTGATCTCCTGGATCTCCACAGCATAGGTAGGGCATGAGGTCTCTCCAGTATATACCTGCTGAGCCTGTCTATTGTTGGGGTTCGGGTTCGGTTGAGCAGGCATCTGAGGTTGCCTTGGAGGAGAAGGAGGTAAAGGCTGAGGTTGAACTGGTGGTGGAGGCAAAATGGCAGGAGGAGTGTTGTATTGGGGCCTCCACCCCGACTAAGGTGCACTCCATTGAGGCTGTGACTGGGCATGTGAATGATAAGAATGAGAAGTAGGTTGAGTAGGGTACTGAGGTGGATAAGACCATGGAGGAGGCATGGACCAAGAAGGATGAGCAGGGGGGCCCCAAGAAGGCATGGGAGTCGATTGGTTGGGGTTATAATAAGCTTGTGGTGCCCCTTGCATCCCCTGCTGATAAGGTCTAGATCCTTGTGGCCTCCTTTGGTTGATGAAGTAGAGAGGTTCAGTGGGGGCTTCGGTTCCTTGGTACATGGCTTTAAACCCAGGTAAGGTTGGACACTGATTTGTTGGGTGGTCCTCCTCACAAACGAAACACACTTCAACCGAATGTAATGGGCATTCGTTCTTAGGGTGTCTTCTGGTGCACCTAGGGCAGAAGACAGCCAAGGCTCTCTCAGCTTCTTCTTTCTTCTGCTGGATCCTGAATGTGTCCAGCTGCATGGCAATGGTCTGTCTCACCTCACTCTTAAGATCTTCTAATTGGTTTGTAAACTCATGTTTGGAGAAAGGGACACCAGTGGAGAGGAGATTTCCTCTACCTCGTTTCCTAGCTGCCCTGGAATTATTTCTAAACACAGTCTTGATGTCCTCATAAGGCAGTTGGTAAATGTCCCCCCCAGCTAACATGTGAAGGGTGTCTAAGAGATCTTCAGGGACTCCTCAGAGTAGAACCAACTTGAGGGATTCAGGGTCAAGTGTGCACCTGGCCCGCTTATAGCTAAGTTGGAACCTCTCCTCATAATCCTCTAAGGACTCATCATTCCCCATGGTCATCCTAAAGATCTCTCCCTTGGTTTCCTTAGACCTACAGTAATCCCTATACTTGGTATTGAAGGCTTGCTGCATTTGAGCCCAAGTAGCGATGTTATTCCCAGGTAGTCCCATGAACCAGCGTAGTGTTGCATCCTTAAGGGTTGAAGGGAAAAGCTTCAGCTTTTGCTCATCTTCAGTATAGTCATAGGTTCTACAAAGGACAGCAAACTCAAACAAGAAGGTATCAGGATCCTCAGTGGTCAGTCCATGGAAGTGAGGCAAGGCAGAGGGGCTAATGTTCTTCATTTTCATCTCTCCATTGGTCTCTCGGATGGGGAAAGCTCCTTCTATTCTCTCATCTTCTCTTCTATTATCAGCCATGGCATCAGATGGAGTGGTCTCTAACTCTTCTTCTTCTATAGGGTCTTGGTATATCTCAGGATGTTCACCTATAGGTTCCTCTGGGTCACTATCACCAAAGAAGAGAGAAGGGTGACTCAGTGATGTGGTGGGGGTGTTTGGTAGGAATTTGCCTGATCTATCTCGGTTCCTACGAGGCATGAAATGGAAAGGAATTTTCTTTTTTTCTTTTTTGCTTTTGCTTTGCTTTTCTTTTGGTACCTGCAAAACTGAGACAGATTGATCTACAACTAACTATGAAAGATGTAAAATTAACTGAAAGCAGGAAAGAACTAATCTACTTTGCTCAAAGAAATTGCAGAAAGGAAATGCTAGTCTGTGGAAGCAGGAAATGCTAATCTATGAAAGCAGGAAATGCTAATCTATGAAACCAGGAAATGCTAATCTATGAAAGCAGGAAATGCTAATCTATGAAAGCAGGAAATGTCTATGCTACTTTTGCAGAATTGAAATGAAGTAAACTACTAGCAGAAGGTAAGAGTACGAAAGTAGAAGAAAAGCAACAATTACTAATACTCTGACGCTTCCCCGGCAACGGTGCCAAAAAGATGGTGAGCTCCAGTATTGCAGCAATAATGCTACAACTCCTGGGGCTTCCTGTCTCTCATTTTATCAACCCGGTAGTTCATACAAACTTGGAAGCGACGGTGCTATATGCACAAGTACTAGCTCTTGTCGCAGCTGTCACTTGGTCAGCTGGCACAAGTCCACTAGGGCTCAAGCCAACTTCTATAGGCTCTCAGAAGAAGCTTGCTAATTGATGGACGAAAGCTATTCTCAAAGGAAAACTACTCTACTTGACAAAATGGACTGAAAGCAAATCAAAGCATGTAAACCTAGGAAACCCTAATTTCACTAGTATAACCTCTATAATGCAAAGAATGTGAATGAAACCTCTACCAATGCTGTTGTTACCTCTAATAAGTAGAAATGCATGGATATAAGCTACTTGCATCATAAAAGACATGTTTTTGTATTTTTCCCCTAAGTGAATGGAATGATTGTGATTTTGTGCTAACTAGGGTTTGGTTGTGCAGATGGGATGGAGAAGGAAAGAAAGCGTGGGACAGGTTGGGGAGGCTAGGAGAGGTCCCTAGGGATCCTTAGCATCCATCCACAGAGGTTCCTCGCATTCAGATGCTCAGAAACCGAGTGAGTGGCCTCCTACAGGATGTCTGCAGGGGATCCTACAAGATACGCAGAGATTTCTACAGGATGTCTACAAATTGCTACAGGATGACCTACCGTGAGTGTTTGAAGTGATGGAATGGTAGGGGGAGATGTGTAAGGTAGGAATAAGGCTGGTGATGGCTCAGAAGCGGAAGAATAGGATAGGGAGTGAGTGTAGGGAGTAGGTTGGAAGATAGAGGACTAGGTCAACGAAAAGGGCTAGAGAATGAAGCTATGTGAGGAGTGAAAGACTTTGGGAGATAACAGAGCGGAGCAGGGGTCAAAGATGTGTTTGCATGCGTGATCAAGATGGAGAATGAGGTAATGGAACGAGGGAGAGCAATGTAAGTGAAACAAATGCTTATGACTGTCACCAAACCGAAAATGCATCAACCTAAACTACCTGTGCGTATAAATTCAATGAACAACAATCCAAAACGCGAAGGAGAATGTGCATGAAGCTGTGATGAAGGCGTGTGTGTAGGTGTGAATCATGTGGAAAGATCTATCATAACGAGACTATGTTGCAGCATGTATGAAGTGAAGAACTGTGTGTTTTTGTGGCTAGTATAGGCTGCACTCCAATCTCCAAACGGAGATGGCAGTGGAGACTTCCTCAACCTTTTTTGCTGGAGCTCCAATGTATTATCAACCTGCTAATCTAACTAAACAACCGAAAGCAATTCAACCATAAACTAGTCCTATCTATGCTCATGAAAAAGACTAATTCAACAACCTGTAATTCAAATTGCATGTGAAAATGAAAACTCGGAGTGCTGAAACGAAATGCAAACAACACTACAACAGAGGGGATCTATGGCTCTCAGGTTGGGCCCTAACCTGAGAGCTATAGTCTCCTTAAGAAAACTCAGAGCTAGATCAAAATCTGCCTTCTTTATTCATAATCTGATGTTATGCCAAAACTGGCTTACAACAAGAACTAACACCGAGCTGTGCTCCAAAATTACAATAGCAATGCGAAATTTTCAACAACCTATCAAAGGCTACTGCCTCTATACTTATGCAAAACAGTGATCCAACAAGTTTCCTTGATTTTAGGAGCTCGACTGTCCAACTAGAGTTTAACTGTTGATCCTGTAGGACAGTCATAAGTGATGTTCTTGTAGAACAGTTGTAACTGCTATTCCTATAGAATAGCTGGTTGCTTCTAAACTCAGAGGGGAGATGGATTGGAGCTTAGAGTTCTTGGTGGGAATCACGAGGAATGTCCCCAAGACCGTGGACATCCTCTCCTAAAAACCAGCAGTGCCACCTCGTTGTCTCCTTGTCTCCTTTTTCGTTGTCTTTTGCTCCCTTTTTAATGCCAAAACCTGGAATCATAATGCATTAGTCACGTAGATAGAGTGCCTACCCTTATTCCTACAAACAACATGAACAAACTAAGAAATGCATGCATAAGCAATAAAAAATGAATGGTTTGAGCAAGTAGAATAGGCCAAAATGAGCCCAAATTGTACCAAAATTGGGGCTCATCACTAGTTCTTCCACTAATGGCCTGGACCCAACTTCTTTCACACCTAACCCACCTCCTTTCTCTAACGGTGTCTAGGGTTTCACACTCTACACATAGATCTCAAAAACGAATTGTTTCTTAGCCTATATTTTACCTCTTAATCACAAAACAGAGTCTAATCTTGTTGGGTGTGACTCTCTTCACAACGCAAAAGGTTGTTATATACATATATATATGGTTGAGCCCAACTTCCTTCGTCTGCTTCATAGAGTCAATAGGGCCCGCACATAGATTCGGCTGAGTTTTTTTTATGTAGATGCACACTTGACCCTTCTCACAGCTTTCTCTCACTACAACTGTTCAATGGCCCACATCATGCATTGCTCTTCTCTACAACGGCTTGATGGGTTGCCTCACGGACAATATGTATTTTTGGTGAATTCACGCTCAACCCGCCTCACAACTACTCTATTTCTCACAACCCTCACAACTAAATGGATATGATACCACTTGTTGGTATTTTTGAGCCCCTAAATTTAGCTTAACAAGAAGAAAAATGCATAAACAAACAAGGAACTGAATTCATAAACATAGACACAAGATATACGTTGTAAAACCCCAAGATTGTGTTAAGAAACCTCCATAGGGTAAGGGATTGGAATGATTTTATTAATCAAGATCAAACAATGACTCTATGATACATTTTTCCTTTCGAGCTACAATATTTTAATAAATAGGCACTCTTACAAATTGTCTATCATTATACAACTGCCTAACCAGGAAAACAAAATTTATTGAGGTAAAAATAACATTTACTAATTCTTTAATTGTTGACAATTTTAACAAATATTGAGTGGTTTCTCCAAAATTTTCATGGATTGGGAGATACACGTGGTTCTTTAAAAGGGTCCTTTCTTGTTGTGGCCATTGGAAAACTACATCCCAAACAAAGTGACCAATTAGCAAATGAATTGAATCAAACATATTCTCAATTGATTGTATGTTATATGGATAAAATGAAATATGATCTCGAGCTATTCTTTAACCAAGATCCACTAAAAATACATCAAGACAATATTTTATAAATCTGTCCATAACTTTGACAAATTAGATTTGGGGGACTTAGTTCCAATTCACCCCTTTTCCTCTTTGTATAAAATGTATGGGCAGAATATGAGAGAATGGTAGTTGAGAGGGGATAGAGAGGTTGCAGTATAGTAGTATGGAAGTTTTCAAATATTTGTAGAGATTAGCTAGGATTGTTAGACCATTCATCTTTCAACAATTAAGAGATCATTGATCATTAGAGTTTTTAGTTATGTAATTGTTGAATATTTCTCTTTAATGGAAGTATTGATTGTTGGTGTTTGCAGATCATGGGTGGACTAAATTATTTTTCCTTTCCTTTCCACAATGAAAAATAATTTAGTTATATTTCCTTTCAATGCAAAGATATATTGTAGCTAGTTTTATTTCCAGTTTACTTTCAATACTTACAGTTGTGTGGTTTGTGTGAAGAGTATTAAGTTGTTATCCATTTCCCTACCTTTAACTTGGTTTGGTGTGCATTTACTTTTTGAATGAGTGATTTATGTTCTACACAAGTGATTTACTTCCTACATAAGTGATTTAATTCTACACAAGTGATTTGCTTCCCACACAAGTGTCCTTAGATAGTTGTGTGTTTCCTATTTTTGTTTCCATTCTACAGCAATATGATAGGAAGACTATTAATGCCTTGACCTCTTCACATACAGTGCAACATCTTAAAGTTTACGAACATCTTGGTTGACAATTTGATGTCCAATATTTGAGCAATTAAATCCATCGATAGTAACTATGAGAGATTCCTACAATAACTAGGGAGTAATCCTTTTTAGGCATGGGACTTGCATTTTTTTCTCATTCACCTAATATCACTTGATATTAGACAGTGTCAAGCCCATTCCAAATATATTGATCAAGGGTGTCATCAAGTTGAACATTTTGAAAACATTTCCTTCTTTGTCTTTCAAACTTGGCATTTTGAAAATAACTTTTGAAGGTGCCTGGCACTCAATATGTATTCCTCTTTGGAATATTTAACAAAATAGACAAACATATATGTATATACCTATAAATGAATATAATAAATCGGAATACCTTTACGAGTGCAACAAAAAATTGTTTCAATGTTGTAAAAATTGAATCTAGATATTTGCACCTAATATGATTCCAACTCTCTTCATTCAATACTTTTAAGATTTTCTCTTGTATCCTCACATAAACCTTGTGATTAAATAAATATAATAAATAAATTTATAATGATAAATATAGTAAAATAATTAAAACAATAATATGTTAAAATAGAAAAAAAATTTTTTTAATCCTAACATAAATAAAAATAAAACAACAAACTTACTTTTTAAATTCACTAGACATTGCCCATGGGCGTAGAATAGATGGTGATGCAGTGTATTGTTAAGTCACATCATGATGTGAAGTTCATTGGTTAGAAACTCTGTGGGAAAAAATCTAGCCATGTTAAAGGTTGGTGTGACCCAGGTCAGGTGTGATCCTTGAGTGATTTTAATGGCTTAGATGCCCTTGGGTAGTGATTTCTCAAGCCAAAGGTTAAGTGTGCAGTCATCTCAGGACGCACGCAGCTTAGCAAGCAAAGAAATTCACTGGAAATTTATTTTATAATAATTGACCCAACCTTACATGCAATAATATCTCTATGATAAGTTACATATTATATTGTTGTGCATGTGGATCTTCCTCATAAATCAAACCCTAATCTAATTTATTTCACAATGGATCAACCTCTTGGAGAAGGCTCGCCTCCTCCTCCCCCTCCTCTATTGAATATCCATTCTTTCAATGCTCTTATGTCTACCCAAGCTAGAAACCAAAATCCTTCTAAGTCCAAGATTTCCTAATGTTTTGATGAGATCCCCAAAGTTGCATTTCATGCCTCTCAATCCTGAAATATGGTTCTCTGACTCGCAGATCGTTGCCTCATAAGATATTTTACAAGAATATGGCCCTCTCCTTGCATTCTACCAATTTGGGTTGACAAGAATTGGAAATCACTAATAAAAGGTAAAATCCCTCTTTCCTTTTGTTGCAGAGGTTTCCTTTACCTATCTTTGAAGAGAAAGATTTTAAGGACCTAATAATCAAAAGCACGCCTTACTTCATGGGAGCATAAGGATTATATTTGAATAAATGATATCCTAAGTTCAACCTAGGAAATGGTATTCCCTCAATAGTTTCAGTCTAGTTCAAGCTCCCCCATCTACCTTTGCACTACTCGAAAGAATATGCCCTCAAAAATCTTGAAAACATTAGGGGGAATTTTTTGAGAAAATGAAGCCTAAAGATGGAATGTTTGATTCTAATTGAATATATTTTTTAGTAGATCTAGAAAAAAGGTTACCAAAGTCCATCCAACTCTCTCTAGAGAGTTATAGTTTCAATTCAGCAAGTTGACTGTGACTAGATCCTATTCAAATGTAAACCTTGCCATGAATATGGTCACTTTCCAAGAAACTATCCAAAAATAGCTACATAAGGGAAGTGGATATAAGTTAGAGCGCAATGGAAATAACCAAAAAGGAGATGAGAAAGACATTAGCCTCTCCAGAAAAAATCCCTTCTAAATTACACTACTTCTCAAGACCCATCCTCTTCTAAACATCTAAACAAAAACCCCTTCCTCAACCCTGATCCCCCTCATCCAAACCTTATGAATTCTTGTCCCAGTGGAAATTCCCAAAAAATAATGATGGTAGGAAAATCGATGTCCCCTTTTGAAGATTCATTTTTTCACTCAATGGAAACAATAGTTTCCCCTTAAGAAGTTGGCCTAGTTGTCTTTATAATATTGGTAACTCCAAGGTCTGGCATAGGACTAGTTCTTAATGGTGTTGAGATGAAAGAAGAATATTCATGGGAGGGGATGGTAAAGGATTCAACAACAAGAAACGTTATAAAGAAACTAGGGAGGAAATTACGTCAAGGAAGGAGAAGATAATAAGTGGATAAAGACAAAAGCATGGGTACATAGCACACCATAGAAGGATGTTATAATAGAAACGCTAGAAGCTCCAAAATACAAGGTGTCTTAGCTTCCCTACTAGGACAAGCCTCAAAAATAGTTAGTAAATGATGAAGGTTATCTCATGGAAATGTAGGGGGTTTTGGGAGCGAATAAAAATGGAACTCAATCAAAAAATTTATCGAAACAAAGAACCCACAAATCATTCTACCCATGGATAACATATTGGAGAAAAATATCATTCTCCCCGAAATAAAAATAATATGGAAAAGAAGTGAAGCAAAAGCAATCAATTCAAGAGGAGATTTTGGAGTATATGCACAATATGGTCTTCATCCGAACCTTGAAATATTTTTACCTAGACCAAGTCTAGGCTTTGATGGGTTCTCTGTTCATTTATACAAAACGTGTTCGCCAACAATAAAAAAAAGGAACCAATCTAAGTGATCTACTTTGTCCATCAATCCACTAAAATGGGTGGAGAAACAAATTCATCATTCTTCAGTCTAGTTCCAAAGGTATTCAATCATTCATCCTTCAACAAATTATACCCTATATTCTTATGTAATGTCTCCTACAATATTACCACAAAAATCATCGCCAACATATTGAAACCTCTCCTCTTGATGATAATCTCTAAGAATCAAGGAGGATTTGTTCAAAAAGACAAACCTTAGATAGTATTATTTTGGTTCAAGAAGCAATAAATTCAAGCAAAGCTAGAGGTGAGAAAGGTATGGTAACCAGCTCTACCATAGCTTCCTCTTGGTTTTCCTTCTTAGTTTTGGTTTTGGCTCCAAATTCTTTGCCTATATATCTTCATGTATTAGCTCTCCTTTGATCTCTCCCATGGTCAATGGAAAATCAACTAGTTTTTTTAAAGCATCTAGGGTACTCATACGAATATTCCCATTATCTCTTCATGTATATAATATTATGTTTTATTCCCTTAGTAATAAATTATAATATGAAATAAGGATAGGAAACCTTTGAGGGTTAAGAATTGACCAAGGGTTAAAAGAGGTAAACCATACTAAATTTGCAGATGATACCTTTCAGTTGGAAGTTCCTCTAAAATAATACCAAAAAGATTCAATGAAATCTTGAACCAATTTACTAAAGCCTCAAGAGGTTTGATAAATAAAAGGAAAAGTCTCCTCCTCACTTGGAATGGAAACAATATTAGAAAATGTGTTATAAAGATAGTTCTTCAAATCCCGATGCAGGAGGATGGGTCCTTCTATAGATATTTAGGAAATCCTATCAATTTAAAACCCTTTATTATTTATTTGTAGTAGTTGATTTTGGAAAGTTCAAATAAAATTTGAATAAATGAGGAGCCCATTGGTTTAACCCGGTTGGAAGGCTTTTTCTTCTCAAAGATGTAGTATTTTCTCTCCCAATCTTTTGATTTTTTGGTTTTTGTGTAATTCACATGAAATATAGTGTAAAATGAAGCCAAATAACTCAAGAAAAAAGATAAACATAAGGAAATATATCTTTGATAATGAAAAATAGAGAGTTATGTCCACTTTCCTCTTCGAGTGAGCAACCTCCAACAGATTTTTTGTAATTACAATCATAATTCTTGACAAAAAAAAGCATAACCTTCTACTCATTATATATCTATGAATGGAGAATATTAACTACCTATTAGCCCACTTCTAATGAGAGCCTACTAACTAATGTGGGTTTTATTAACAAAGAAGACCCTTTTTACAATGAGTAACTATTAATGCACTATTTAATGGGACACATACATTAATAATGTATCTAGGTAAGGGGTTTAGGATGGGACTCTAACATGCCCTCCCCCTTCTAAAGAAGCATTGTGCTCAAGGATGAAGATGAGTAAATTGTTGTAGAATCACTATTGGTTCTCATGTGGCATATTATGGTTGCATAATTTCCACTTAATCAACACTTCATTGATAATGGGTTGGCATAATTAGTGCTCTCTGGTATCCAATATTTCTTACGATTGGATCCAAAATGGAAATTTCTTAATCAATTTTAGGTAGATTGGTATGTACTTTAAAATTTGTTGCCACAACCTTATTCAAACAAGACACATGAAATACAAGATGAATCTTGGAGTGGGTTAAAAGATCCAGTTTGTAGGCAACTTGACCAATGTCTTGTATGATCTGAAAGGGTCCATAAAAATTAAGAGCTACCTTCTAGGGAACTTTATCCTTTAGAGATGTCTTCTTATAAGGATCATTATAGGAAATTCATCCTAAAAGTTCCCATGAAATTTTCATGTAATTTCCATGTCAAAATATGTAAACAAATCAAAATCCTTTACATTTAAAAAGCAGTACATGTAAATATTTTGGAGGGAAAAGAATAAAACTATTTTTTAATTATATTTTTGGCTTATCTCCTTATAGGTTTACTCAAATTTCAAGTGTAGACACTCATTGAATGCAGAATTAAATTCCACATCCAATGAATACCCATTATGCACACTTCTAAGAAGACTTGCATTGACAAAAATTGAAGATACATTAAAAAAGAAAAACACAAAAAACAAACAAAACAAAACAAAAACAAAAACACACAAAAATAATAATAATAATATTAAATAAATAAATAAATAAAAATGTCTTCAACATGTTTTTTAATGTATCTTCAATTCTTATCAATGTGGATATTCTAAAAAGTATGCATAATGGGTACTCGTTGGATGTGGAATTTATTTATGCATCCAATGAATGTCTACACTTGAAATTTGAGTAAACATATAAGGAGATAAGTCAAAAATACAATTAAATATATATATATATATATATTCTTTTCCCTCCAAAATTCATAACTCTTAATTTATCATTTTAACTATTATTTTATTATTTTTCCTTAGGAGGCAACTTTTAGGCTGAAATTTCCTTTAATGGTAGGCAAAGGAAAACTTGATCCCCTTCAGCAAATGAGCATTCAAATCTATGCAAAGTAGCTTGTTGTTTCATTTGATTTTCTACCATATCCAAGTTTTCCTTGATGATATGTATGATAGCTTCTCTACTATGAAGTGTTATATCTCCTACATGAGCCTTGGATGTTCCTAACCTTAGATGTTCCCATTACATAGGATGCCACAAATGGGGATTTTGGGCCATAGAATGCTTCATATGGTGTCATTTTGGTAGCTCCATGGTAAATGGTATTTTACCACCATTCACTGAGGGGAAGTTATTGTTCCCCTTGGTGCATCTTTTTAGAAGAAAATTAAAGCATCTCAAATATGTTTCTAAGAACTTATTGACCACTTTAATTTAACCATATGTTTGAGGATGATATTCAATGTTCATATTTAGTTGTGTACCTTGAAGTTTAAATATCTCATGCCATAATTTTCCAGTGAATATAGGATCTCTATCCAAAACAGTGAAAGTGGGAAGACCATGTAGCTTAAATATATGATCCATGAAGGCCTCAAAAATAGAGGAAGGAGTGAAAGGATGAGTTAGGGCGCATAAATGTGAAAATTTTGAAAGATGATATACCACCACCAAAATCATTGTATTTCCTGATTTTAGAAGTCCAACAATAAAATCCATTGAAATATTTATCCAAATCATTGTTGGGATTAGTAAAGGTTTCCATGACCCTAGTAACTTAACTATATGTCCCTTGTTTCTTTGGAAAGTATCACAAGATGCTACAAAATCTTGGATATATGTTTGCATGCCTTCCTAGAAGAATGAATTCTTAGTTATTTCATAAGTTTTATGAAATCCATAATGATCTATTGCGTGTTATGATTGTAGCTCCTCTAAAACTCATTGTTTTAGAGTTGAATATTATTCCAAAACAATGTTCCATTTATATCATAATGTATCTTGTTTCCATGTATATGTTTTAGAAGGTTTGGGATATCTTTGAATATTTTGGATGGGTTTCCTTAAAGTACATTTTGTTATACATTCCTTACAAAATTCATCAATCCATCCTAGACATGGTAATGATAGGGTAAGGAGTGATGCATCATCTTCAAATTGTCTGGATAAAGCAACAACCACAACATTCTTTTTACCCTTCTTATATATGATCTCATAATCATATCTCAACATATTGGTTACCAATTTATGTTATTATGGAAAAGACATGAAGTATTTTAGACTATGATGGTCAATATTGATCTGAAAATTCATCCCTATGAGATATGGTTGCAAACTCTCCATTTAATGAATGATAGGCATGATTTCTTTCTCAAATGTGACTTTTCCCAAATTACAGTCACACAATTGCTTACTAGTGAATTCCAAGGGCCATCCTTCTTGCATCAATACTAACCCTATACCTCTTCCTAAGGAATCACATTCCAAGACAAATGAATTATTAGGTTAGGTATTGCTAACATTGGAGTAGTGCAAATAGCTTCCTTTAAAGAAATGAATGCTCGTGTGGCTACCTCACTCTAAAAAGAGACATTCTTTTTAAGGAGTGAATTTAGGGGAGATTTAATTGTGCCATATTTTTTTACAAATTTCCTGTAGTAGCCTGTAATTCCTAATAATCCCCTCGATCTCTTCAATGTTTTGGGTCATGGATAACCTTGAATAGAATCCACTTTCTTGGGATCAACTTGTACTTCTTCTTGGCTTGCAATGTGACCTAAATATTTAACCTCATAGTCCCCAAAAGAAATTTTGGGTCGATTAAAAAATAATTGGTTGTCTCTCAAAAGTTCCAAGGACTTAACAACATGATATATGTGTGATTCCTTTGCTTTACTAGAGATCAAGATATCATCAAGGAATACCTAAACAATATTGAGTAGGTATGGTTTGAAAATTCCGTTCATGACGCTCTAGAAATTTGATGGAGCTGCATTAAAAACACTTAAATGCATCACTAAAATCTCATAATGACCTTTGTGTGTTTTAAAATTTTTGTTTGGGATGTATGCATCTTTCATCCTGATTTTGTGGTATCCTAAACATATATCATGCATAGTGAAAAACTTGCTCCATGATGTTCACCCAATAGATCATCAATAACTAGGATGGGAAATTTTTCTTTGAGTGTTAATTTATTGAGAGCCCTAAAATCGAGACACATGCACCAAGTTTCTTTCTTCTTTAACTCCATGATTATTAATGTTGAATAAGGGATTGTACTAGGAATTATAACTCCTAACTCTAATAGTTCATGAATTGTCTTTTCTATTTCATTATTTTTTGCGAAAGGGTGGCAATAAAGATGTAAATTTGGTTGTTGAATACTTCAGGGGAATTCCATATTCATGTTCTCCTCGAGAAGGGGGTGAACTAATCCAGGTGGATAGTGGTGGCCACCCATCTATTCTACTTGGACCCCCACCATTGTTTCTTTCAGTTTTTCAGTTTCCTTAATTATCGTATAAATTACTATTTTTGGCAGTTTTTCGGGTCCTGAACTTCCTGAGCCATTTTCAGGCCATAAACAATGTGTTTTTGGGAAAATGGGGAAATATAAGTCATCGACTTATGTTTGTTGTTGAAATTTGTATTCCTCATATAGATATTTCTAATGAGGTATTGTGCGCGTAAAACAGAGATCGTATGCCAAAGTTCCGACCCCGAGAAGTTGATGTAACAATTTACCCAAACAGGGCCCATAGTTTTGGCGTTTCATCTCCTAGGGTTAGGTTTTTGGATGTTTAGGATTTTCCATTATTTCTTAATAATAAATAGGCCTTAGAGCCTCATTGTAACATAGTTCAAAGGCATGTACCCGCAGCATCTCTTCTCAAAGATAAGTTACCATTGCCTGAGCTAGTTTATTTCCATTTCTGTATGTAAGCATATTTCAGTTCTTTGACATAAATGAAATGAAGTTTTATTTCTGCTGCATCTCTATGTATATGCGTGTTTATATATATTTTTTTGTTCCTGCATAAGTCTAGATCAGTGGTATCACAGTGGTATTCTCTTTCTATATTTTTCTTTGCATGTCCCCAACGAGGTCAAGGTATAAGGAGTTAGGGATCGAATTGGTTGAAAATTTGCAAGACCAGCCTCGCAAACCTAGAAGGACTCCCATGGTGGAAGAAAAGAAAGATGAGGGGGAATGATATCCTTTCAAAATGTTGCTTGAGGAAGCCCTCGAGTGACATAGGAACGTGATGATGGATAACTTTGCCCAAATCCTTCGGTGGCTACCCACAAGCGATGCATCTTCATCCAGCAGCCACTCTGGAGGTGCACTCTTTTTAAGGTACAAGTTAACTTTGATATTCCCATATTTGAAGACCAGATAGATGCAGACACCATAGGTAGATGGTTAAATCTGTTGGAAGGATATTTTTCAATTCATAACTTTTCCAATCGAGAAAATATTATTTTTGCTCTTCCCAAAGCCACCCCACATGTCAAGGACTAGTGGGAAACCTACTGTGAAAAAAAGGATGAGAGGAAATCCTCACTGTTTTCATCCACACCCACTTGGAATTATTTTTGAGATGCCATCAAGGAACAATATTACCCTGTTGGGATCTATGAGCATAAATACATAAAGTAGACCACACTAAGGCAGGGAAAGGACCAAGATGTGCCAAAGTTCACAAATGTTTTCCATACCCTTCGTACGAAGCTAGGTATCAAGTATTTTGAGCGGAATTTGGTACTCATGTATCGTAGTTGTCTACACAAGTACATCTAGGAGGAGATTCAGTTCTTGGACATCTCCTCGCTTGGCGCCACCTATCGATACGTTGTCAAGATCGAGCGGAAATTTAAACAAAAGAAGTGATAATTTGGGTCTATGAATCTTAAGAAAGGGAAAGACGCCCCCAAGCCACAGAACAAAGGACAAAACCAAGGCGGGATGACCCAGGACAAACCCTTGAAGCCGCAAGAAAATAAAAACACCACAAAGACAAATAAGGACACAGGGAAATGGTGTGAGTTCCATAAGAGCCCCACTCACAACACAAGTGAGTTGTGAGCCAAGCAGTCACTATTGGTTGAGTTGTAGGCTTCCGAATCAGATGCATGTTCTGACTCTGAGTCAGAAACCGACAAGGGGAATGAAAAAGGGAAGAAGATTATCAATGCAGAGCCTAGTTCCACCATTTCCAACACCAAGATCTAGAAGGATGAGCCCAAAGATTCAGAGGACGGGGAGCGGCTCTTCCACTCACAAATGTAGGCGAAGGGTCCCCGTTGCAGTTCATTTTTGACATCGAGAGCCAAAAAAAACCTCATTTCAGCACAGGTCGTGAAGCAGTTGGGCCTAACGACCACACCACACCTGCAGTCGTACACCATCGGGTGGCTTCACTAAGGTTGAGATCTTTGCGTCATCCAACAGTTTTTCCTTCCCTACAACATCAAGCCCTTCAAGGATGAGGTACTATGTGATGTTTCTCCTCTGAATTTTGTGATGTATTATTAGGCCAACCATACTTGTGGAAGAAACATGTTGTGTATGATTTTAAGCCTTGCACTGTATTATTACTTTGGGTGATAACTTGTACAGGATACCAGAGGTAGCACCACCTACCACCATTTCTTTGATCATTGTGAAAACAATGTAGTAAGATCATTTCCCAGACTGGGAAATTTGAGTTCCTTATGATTCACCCTCATGGAAAGAAGAATATTGTGGCCATGGCCTCCAGAAAGGGCTCCTCTTCACGGCAGCAGTAGATGGAAAAGTTTGTGGAGGATTACAAGGACATCTTCACCTCACCCATAGGGGTACCTCTACACTGTCAGGTCAAGCACTCCATTGATCTGACACAGGGCACATCGCTTCCCAATTGACCGATCTATCGATACTCTATTCTCGAGAACGATGAAATCAAGAGGAATATTCAGGAGTTTGCAGAAAGGGAACATCACGAAAGTTCATCACCCTATGGAAGCCTGATCATGTTGGTACAGAAAAAGGATGGGACCTAGAGACTCTATATTGACTATCAGGCGTTGAACAAGATCACTACCTAGAATAGCTATCCAATCCCACGGATTGATGGCCTTATAAACCATATTAAGGGGGGGAAATATTTTAGAAATATTGACTTGAAGTTTTGATATCACCAGGTATTGATCGAACCCTCTGATGTGTTGAATATTTTCTTCAAATTCAAGGAATGCCTTTTCGAATGGTTGGTCATGCCTTTTAGGTTGAAAAATGTCCCTACAACCTTCATGAGGTTGATGGATGACATCTTGTGACCCTTCACCAAATCATTTGTGGTGATGTATTTGGATGACATTCTGATCTTCAACCAGAGTTGGGAAGAGCACCTCCACCATATTCGACAGGTCCTCAAAACCCTGTGGCAACACAAGTTGTGTGCCAATTTGGAGAAATGCACTTTTGGTATGACTCAGGTTCAATATTTGGGTTACATTATTGATGAACGGGGTGTGAATGTGGACCTGGCTAAGATAAAAGTCATTTGGGATTGACCAGCCCCAACAACTCTAATAGAGCTCTGCAACTTTCTAGGCCTTGCCAACTTCTACGCAGGTTCGTGCTGTGGTTCTCTCATATCACTTGGCCCTTGAGTCAAGTCACCAAGGGAGGAGTGAAAGAAAATTTCTTTTGGTCTGAATCCCAATAGAAGGCATTTACTAAGTTGAAGCATCACCTTTTCTCTACACCAATTCTTACATTACCAGACCTGCAGCAACCATTTGAGATTGAGATAGATGCCTCCGACTATGATATTTGTGAAGTTCTTACTTAGTAGGGGAATCCAGTGGCATATCACAGTGAGACACTTTCAGACATACTCTAAAAGTATCCCACCTATGACAAAGAGATGTATTCCATTGTGCAAGTGTGCTGACAATGGAAGCATTACATTCTGGGGAAGAAAACAGTCATCCACATAGGTCGACCCCTGTAGTTCATACAGACACAAAGGAAGTTGCAGAACGATCATCATCAGAAATGGTCCACATACCTATAACGATTCCATTTGAACATTAAGTACAAGAAGGGAAGCACCAACGATGTTGCAGATTTCCTCAATCGACCACCAATCATGACATTGACCATTGTGCTTGACTCTTGTGGGC
Organism: Pinus tabuliformis; assembly: GCA_031772625.1. Taxonomy (NCBI): domain Eukaryota; kingdom Viridiplantae; phylum Streptophyta; class Pinopsida; order Pinales; family Pinaceae; genus Pinus; species Pinus tabuliformis. The sequence continues at coordinate 426,711,833 of CM062815.1, forward strand.
ATGATATTGCAGGCGACTGCATATTTAAAAGAGTGATCCTAAATTTAGCAACACATACTAGATGCTCCTGGAAGGAAAGAAAGTTCAAAATTTTTACCTCCAAGATGCATTGTTTATGCCTCCTTGGACACCTCTATGTTCCTTCAAGTGAGCATGCCAATATTACTTGGGATGCGCACTACAGTCGGGTCGTTGGACATTTTGGGGTAAAGAAAACAATGGCAGTGCTGCAGAAGTATTTTTATTGGTTGAACCTCCAATAAGATGTTGGGAAGTACATAAAATCCTCCAGTGCCTGCATCATTACCAAACTGACCATCAAGAAGCAAGGCCTAGATACTCCTCTGCCTATTCCTTGTCGAACTTGGGAATACATATCCATGGATTACATGTAGGTCCTTCCTTCTATTAAGCATGGAAATGTTGTGTTTTTGTGGTCATCGACAAATTCTCTAAGATGGCCATTCTGACGACTTTCAATAAGAGTATCATAGCAGAAGCCGCTGCTAAGATATTATTTGAATGGGTGTGTGTACAATTTAGGATCCCACAAAACATTATCTCAGATCAGGATAACAGTTTCTTAAGTACATTTTGGTCAAGTCTCTGGTCAATGATGGATACCAAGCTCACTAAGTCCATGACTTTCCACCCCAAAACTTATGGCCAAACAAAGTTCGTCAATAGGATGATCATACACATTTTGCACATGTACAACTCAAAGCATCCCTTATGTCTAGCATAGCTACAATAGAGCTCTCCATAGATCAAATGGTCACATCCCTTTTCAGGTGGGATTGGGATTCTAGCCACTATGTTCCATTGATGTGGCCATACCATTTGCAGCTACTCCAACAGATTTGACTCATGTCTAGTCTAAAGCTAATAGGGCCAACAACTTCATTAAGCACATTCAGCACATCCAACAGCAAGTATATGAAATATTGGACAAGGCCAATTCTAAGTACAAGCAGCATCATGATCAGCATCGTGTGCCACACGAGTTCCAAGTGGGCGACAAAGTTTGGTTACATTTGCAGAAGGAGTGCCTCATTGGGCCCCACCGTAAGCTTCACCTGCTCCGATATGGGCCTTACACCATCACTAAGGTTGTAGGGGACAATGCTTTCAAGCTCAACATTCCACCATTACTTGGCTAGCACCCAATGTTCAATGTGGATCGACTTTGACCATACTTTCCACCTTTACTGGACACATCAGACATTGTAGAACAACTCACACCAACATATTTAAACCCAGACTACATGGAACATGGCACAAATGATCAGATCATGGACACACAGATCAAGAATACTCGCCAATAGAAGATACAACTCTATCGGGTTGTCAAAGTTGGCCAACTCCTGCACCAAGGCAAGTGACTCACCAGGGACCAAGTTCAACAAAAGTTTCCCCATCTCATGGAGGCACTCAATGCAATGGGGACCATTGCTTCCTAAGGGTGGACGAATAATATAGGTGGATATTGGTGGCCACCCACCTATTCTAGTTGGACCCCCACCACTGTTTCTTTCAGTTTTTCAGTTTCCTTAATTGTAGCACAATTTATTATTTTTGGCAGTTTTTCTTGTCCTAAACTTTCAGAGCCATTTTGAGGCCCTCAACAACGTATTTTGGGAAAATTGGAAAACATTCATCATAGATTGATGTTTTAAGTCAAAATTTGTAGTCCTCAGATAGATATTTCTAACGAGGTATTGCGTGCGTCAAACGAAGATTGTATTCCAGAGTTATGACCCCGGGAAGTTGATGTACCAATTTACCCAAATAGAGCCCATAGTGTTGGTGCTTCATCTCCTAGGGTTATGTTTTTTTTATGTTTATGGTTCTCCTTTATTTCTCAATAATAAATAGGCCTTCGAGCCTCATTGTAACGTAGTTTAGAGACATGTAGCCTCCACATCTCTTCTCAGAAATAAGCTACCATCGCTCGAGCTAGTTTATTTCCATTTCTTTATGTAAGCATATTTCAGTTCTTTGATATTAATGAAATGAAGTTTTATTTATGTTGCATCTCTATGTATATGTGTATTTCTATATTTTGTTGTGTTCCTACATAATTCTAGATCAGTGGTATCAGAGTGGTATGCTCTTTCTCTGTTTTTCTTTGCATGTCCCCAACGAGGTTTGGGTATAAGGAGATAGGGATCAAACTGGTCGAACCTTTACAAGACCATCCTCGCAAACCCCTGTTGGCATTATGATGTATGTGTTGTACTTGATGGCAACCCACTTGTAGAAGAACAACTCACTTGTATATGGTAACTAGATGAATCTACAGAAGAGATATCAGATGTGACAGAATGCATGACAGTAGTGTTTACAGATGTGATGAAATGCAGGGTAGCTTCAATGAATCAGTTTAGAAGGCAACTCACTCAGATGAAAGATCACAGTATAGTAGGTAAATAACAAAGAATTACATATCAGTCTCCACAGAATGAATAAAGAGTGGTATACGTAGGTTCACCATTGACCAAGTTGTGTATACACGCAGGATCACTGTATACAAGTCACGTATATGTACACATGCACTTTCACAGAAGGAAAAGCGTGTATACCTTGGAAAACTAAGTTTTTGGTCTGAAGTATTTGGTCCATGGTATTTTGATCCATGGTATTTGGTCTGAGGTATTGACCCTAGGTATTTGATCCAAGGTATTGGTCCTAAGTGGTTTTGGTCCATGGTATTGAGAAAGGCCTAAAACTATATAAGGAGGAGAAGATCATTAGGCTAAGAGGACAAGCATTGAATATTTGATGAAGTATGAGATCCAGTATGCAGGTTATGGGTTTATGATGCTCTGCTTGATCTGAACCAAGGAGGAACCTTAGCGGTTGATGGAGGATAAGATCTAATGATGGATCAGGATCTTAAGACTTGAAATGAACTATCTTTATATGGTTTGATCATGTATAATCTAGATCTGAATACTGACGCATGTTTTATTCTATAAATGTTGTGATCTGAGATAACTGCAAAATTATGAATTAATATTTACAGATGTATACGTTGGTTGTCTTTGGTAAAAGCGCGTATACACGCAGGTTCGACACATCAAAGTAGCGTATACCTTATGAACTATGATGTTTGAAGTTACAATTGGTTCTGGTTGTTGATGCAGAGTTCTGGGTTTTGCTTTATGTTCTGGTGACTGCATTCTAGTAACAGTGTTCAGATTGATAGTGATTTGCTTCAGTGATGATGGATGATGGATCAGGATCATAATGACTTATCATTATGTGATCTGATAGGCTAAATCTAGTTGTTAACACATGTATTATCCTTTATATGTGATGATCTGGGTAAGTCTGAAGTCGAGAAGTGCGGCGAAGTTATAAATAAGTATTTGCAGATCTATACGCTGGTTCGCTTTGATGAAGTTGCGTATACATGTTGGCTCGGCTCTTCCAAGTTGCGTATACACTCTGATGCATGTTTTTGAGGTTAAAACTGGTTCTGAATGATGATGTAGTGTTCTGGGTTCAGATCTATGTACTAGTTACAGTGATCTATTTGTTCCAGCTGATTGATTGAATTTGATTCAGTTGTGTCAGATATTCATGGATTGATTAAGTCAGTTGTGGTTGATTCAGAAAGTGATGATAGAGTTTCAGTGATTAGTTGATGCAGATGTATTTGATGGTTGTATTATAGTGGTGATTGAGTTTGAGCTTCAATGTTGTTGATGGGTCCAGTATGAAAATTGGATGAAACGTGGCCTTCAAGTTATGGTGTTGTGTTCTAGGAGTATCCAATCTGAAAATTTATGAAACATGGTCCCTGGAGGAAGAGAGAAGTTTGTAGCCTTCTGTAGGTCAGTGCCTACATACTAGTAAACATATCAGCTAGTACAAGAGCTAGGGGGTTGTAGCTCCCTTCCAGTAGAAGCTGGAGAATGAGAGAAGGTAGTAACCTTTTGCAGGTAGAAGCCTATGTACTGGTATGAATCTGCACCAGTACAATATTGTAAACAAATTTTCTTATTATTAAAAGAAGACAGAGACGATAGCAGCAGGTGGTTTTCACCCACATTGGGTTTCCACCTTAAATCTTGGTGTTCATGTGTGTTGCTTATGTGTGATGGTTCATTCTGTTATTAACTGCACATGGTTACTGTTTAATGTTTAATAAAGTACTGATGCATAGATTAAAGATCAACATATGATGAATTAACTAAATCATTAGTTTGTTGGATATACGCTTGTTTCCTTAAACACAGTTGTGTGTACACACGGGTTACCTTCATTGAAGTAGCGTATATGAATTTGAGTATGAAAAGAAAAAGATTATTGATTTGACTAATACTAATTCACACCCCCCCCCCCCCCCCCCCCCCCCCCCCCCTCTCAGTATTATTTCCAACAATTGGTATCAGAGCAGGTCCTTTGGTAGAAGCTTGATCGCTTGAAGGAGATCCATAGAACAATGGGAAAGAAGCTAAAGAAGAAAGCACCTCAGAAGAAGAAGACATCTCAAAGGAACTATGACAGTGGGAGAGTCGATTGGGGATTATGTGGAAGCAACTCTTCAAATTCAGAATCACCTCAAAATGAAGATGAACAAACAAAAGAACTATCAGGTATGAATTTTTTATCCTCTGGTGATACATTTCTCTGTCCATTTGAAGATGATGAAAGTGACAGTGAAACAACTGAATTTTCTCTTATGGGTGAAAAAGAAAGATATCAAATAGAGGCAGAATTCAAAATGCTCACAGACAAAATTAGAGATCAACAAGATCTATTGGACAAAAGGGAGTGTGCCTCCAAAGAAGAAGCTACCAGACTAAAAGCTCAACTGGAGGAAGGAAACAAAGTAAGGAAGCAGTACAAGGAAAAGGAAGATCAATGTCAAAAGCTGCAGGATGAAGTGACATCATTAAGAAATGAAGTAAATAAAAGGAGCACAACAATCAAGAAACTTAAAGATAGATCCAGTTACTATGAAGGTCTTGAACCTAAGATCCTCTCTCCAAAATAAGATCTTGAAAAAATAAATAAGCAGAATGAAGAACTACTCCAAGCTCTTGAAAAAAAAGAAAACGAAGTTCTTGAACTAAGGCAGCAGATGGAAGAAGGAAGAAAAGCTGAATAAATCATGAAGAAACAGTGTCTTGAAAAGGAAGAGCAATATCAAGTTGAGGTAAATATCCTAAAAACTAAATTAGGAGAAAAGGATAAGCTTTTACGATTTCAAGATAGTACCAAGATTTTGGATGATATTCTTAGTAGTCAAAGGTCCCCTTCCATCAAAATTGGTCTTGGTTTTTATGAATCTGTTGAAGGTTAATTTAGCTCACAAAGTGAGGCAAGGAACTCTAATGAAAAATCTAAAATGCTCAACAAGGAGATGAGAGGTCAATCCCATCAACAACCAAGGAAATAAATTCTTCAAAGAAAATCTTTTACTCCTAACCATGGAAATGATAGTCGATTATTTCCTCAAATGAATAATGTTGAATGTTTTATATGTCATAATCTTGGACATGTTGTAGTAAGATGTGGAAGTAGAATGGTTCAAGACCATCACACAGAAAGATCATCAGCTTGCAAGTACTTTAAGGGATATTGTTTTTCTTGCAATATGTTTGGTCACAAAGCCATTGACTGCTATAGAAGAAATATGAAACATGTAAGATGTTATGCATGTAACAAGCTTGGACATATAGCAAATGAATACAGGAGAAAATAGCAGGCACCATACCAAAAGAAGAAAACATCATCACACTTGAAGATATGGAAGAAGAAGGAAGTACAGTCAGAAAAATGTGGCATAGCACAGTGTACAGATATGACAGACTCCGGAGAAGCCGAAAGTATGAAACTTCAATGTTCTAAATCTCATATGCAAGTTTCATGAATACAAGTCATGTATATACGCGAGTTCAAAGTTGCACAGTCGCATATACGTAGTTTGAGAAAAATGATGTGGGACGGTCTCAAAAAAACTGATGTGATATGATTCAGACAATTATCAGTTATCTTTTCTGTCGTAGATGACTATAGTCTATGGATATTATTTAGAAGTGTTTTGATCCTAAAAAGTTGTTGATAACTTGATGTATATCTGATTGATGATGATGCCTTGATACTTCTTATTGAAATATGCAATGATCAGATCTGACAGTGAACAGGTGGAACAGGTTCAAGGGGAGAACATGCTATGCTTCTAACAAAGCATTGTTGGCATTATGTTTAGAAGTATTTTCAATGATGATGATGCTTATGTGGCTAAAGTGTTTAAATTGATACATCTTGCTATGTGACAGTTATAAGTTTCCCATGATGAAATCTCAGATGATACTTGTATTGATTGGGGTTACATAGTTGTTATTCAGATCAGATTTATGGATGATTGTGGATGACTTTTTGATGATGTATACAGTACATATATGTTGCTTACATGGTGATCTTCATAAGGACAAGGAGAAGTACAAAGCTTGAGTACACAACTTCATTAATTGATGATGAGCCACTCATTTCTTTTATGTTGCTGTCATCATGCCTTCAAAGATGCATAAAGTTCATATGGTGCAGTTATGATACAGGATTCCTATAGATCTTGGCTCTCACACAGTTGAGGATTGTTGTTGTTGATGATATCAAGAAATCTTGACAAATGACCATGAGCTCATGGTTTGCTAGATACATATTGATATCTCTTTGATGGATACATGGATGATTACTTAAGTTGCATATTGTTGGTTGGCCAAGAGAATGGTGTTATTGCAGGTCACATGAAGACATAGCTATTTGAAGACATGGATTTTCGAAGACATGGCTTACTTAACCACATAATGATGATGAGTTCTTATCTTATGATGATAGGTTGATACTCACATATGTTGATTATCATGGTTGATGCTTATCAGATGTGGGACGTTCCCGAGTGATGATACATGGTTGATATATTGAAGGTCCTTCTGGAAAGATCATGCAATTCTTGATGATGATGTGAAAGATCATAATGTGATGACTATGGTGTTTTCACATATGATATGGTGTGAATGATTTTGTGTTACTACTTGGAGATATGACATATGCTGATTTGATTCATGGAAGGTTATGATAAGGCTCTTTCTACTAAGGAAACAAAGCAAGTTGATCTTGATGAGATCAAGAGGATGAGTTGATATCTATATGCAAACATACTTTGTCACAGGTTGATAAACATATACAGGTTGCTGGTTTGGATGCTGAAAGATGCTTATGGTGCAGATCATACATGGTGTATGATAGTTGTGGTCTTGTTTAGACATTTGGTCTCTGTTATAAATGTCATGTATATCATTCGATGTAAAGGGCATATAAAGACCCATGATGTAATAATTTGTCTCTGTCTGTCATAGTCTTTTGATGAGTCCTTTTTGGTCATATGATGTAATTTCTATCATGTATAAACAATTGGTATATCCCCACTTGGTTGGGAGGATGAGTCAAATTTGGTATATCCCCACTTGGTTGGGAGATTGATGTATGTATGAGTCTTTGGTGATAGGAAGGTCAAACTCACATAGTCGAGTGATAGAGTCATGTTATTATTTTGGAAAATATTTGCAGACTCTGCATGTGCTCAGGGCGAGAATGGATGATATAGTGCATCTCAGCATGTACAAAAGGGGGATTTTAATCAGAAAATTCAGCATGTGCTTAGGGGGATCATGATCAATGTTTATATTCAGTTGTTTAGATATGGAAGTCTTCTTTTTGGTCAACCCTTTGCTCTTGATATCAAAGGGGGAGAATATGTTGGTCCACCCTTTGCCCTTGATGTCAAAGGGGGAGAGTATTTCAGTGTTGCGTGTTATCTCTAACAGTTTTTGCAGCTTCTGGTAATCATCGCCAACATAGTTGTCATCAAGTCCAAAGGGGGAGATTGTTGGCATTATGATGTATGTGTTGTATTTGATGGCAACCCACTTGTAGCAGAAAAACTCACTTGTATATGGTAACTAGATGAATCTACTGAAGAGATATCAGATGTGATAGAATGCATGATAGTAGTGTTTACAGATGTGATGAAATGCAGGGTAGATTCAATGAATCAGTTCAGAAGGCAACTCACTCAGATGAAAGATCACAATATAGCAAGTAAACAACAAATAATTACAGATCAGTCTTCACAGAATGAAGAAAGAGTGGTATACGCAGGTTCACCATTGACCAAGCTACGTATACACGCAAGATCACTATATACAAGTTGTGTATACGTACACACGCACTCTCACAGAAGGAAAAGCACGTATACCTTGGAAAACTAAGTTTTTGGTCCGAAGTATTTAGTCCATGGTATTTGGTCTGAGTTATTGACCCTAGGTATTTGATCCAATGTATTGGTCCTAAGTGGTTTTGGTCCATGGTATTGAGAAAGGCCTAAAACTATATAAGGAGGAGAAGATCATTAGGCTAAGAGGACAAGCATTGAATATTTGATGAAGTATGAGATCCAATACGCAGGTTATGGGTTTATGATGCTCTGCTTGATCTAAACGAAGGAGGAACCTTAGCGGTTGATGGAGGATAAGATCTAATGATGGATCAGGATCTTAAGACTTGAAATGAACTATATTTAAATGGTTTAATCATGTATAATCTAGATCTGAATGCTGACACATGTTTTATTCTATAAATGTTGTGATCTAAGATAACTGCAAAATTATGAATTAATATTTACAGATGTATACGCTGGTTGTCTTTGGTAAAAGCACGTATACATGCAGGTTCGACACATCAAAGTAGCGTATGTTTGGTTGCATTATATTATTTCCACGACTAACCTACGTAGTGAACCAGGGGGTTAGAGTGGGGGCAGAGCCCCCCCTTCATTGCACCGATTGCGTAGCGGGGGGGGGGGGTCACATGGGGGGCGGCAGCCCCCCCTATCTGGGGGGTTTGAGGGGGGCGGGTAGCCCCCCTCTACGGGGTCCGGGGCAACGCCCCGGGAAAAAAAAAATTGGACCCTATATTAGGTTGGGCAAACCTACCTATGGTTTTCGATCCATGGTATTGGATGCTTTGGCATGTATAAATATGTATTGTAACATTGAAAGGAACATAATGAAAAATCAAGCTGGTAGTCTCGGTTTTAGGATCTAGGGGAAAATCTCTGTGTATATGTGTTTTATGAGTTATGCTCTCGCATTGTTTATTTTCTGTGTTTAAGAATTCGTATGCAAGTAATTTCTGTACGGGGTTAAAACCTACATTTGGTATTGGAGTTGTTTTGGCTTCAAGGGGACACCTTTGTTGCTGAGGGGTTTCGCTTGGGCCTGTGGTCGACCCTATTCAGTGGGAGATCTACAAGATCAATTCTAGTGGTGAAAGAAGATGGTGAGCAGTGGAAAGATAGAGATCGAGAGATTTAATGGTCAGATTTTTGAGTTGTGGAAACTCAAGATGGAGGATCTGTTGGTGGATAAAGATTAGTGGATCGTGGTAGATCTAGGTACTAAACCAATGGGAGTGTCTGATGAAGAATGGAAGAAGTTGGATTGGAAGGAAAAGAGCACAATACAATTATGTGTCTCAGATTCAGTATTGCTGAATGTATCAAGGGAAGCTGCGGCGAAGGCTTTGTGGGACAAGTTAGGGACTTTGTACCAATCTAAGTCTCTAGTGAATAAACTGTTCCTGCGGTAAAAGCTATATAACCTGAGGATGAAATATGGAGACTCGATGATAGAGCATCTGAATGCATTTAATACTATGGTAAGTCAGTTAGCATCTGTTGATATTAAAATTTCAGATGAAGATAAGTGCATTAGTTTGTTGTGTTCTCTACCAGATTCGTGGGATAGTCTGGTTATTGCAATAGGTAGTAATGCAACTGCCTTGCAATTTGATGAAATAGTCTCATCCTTGTTGGCGAAGGAGATGAGACGGAAAAATATGGAGATCCAGAATGGTGATGCCTTGTCTGTATGAGGACGGTCCCAGAACAGAAACAAAAATAAGTCATCGAGTGGGAGATCTAAATCTAGAGGGAGATCTAAATCTCTAGAAAACCTGTAAAGGTGGTGTGCTAGAAATTCGGAAAGGAAGGGCACTACAAAAGGGACTGTAAATCTAAAGCTCCTGATAAAGGAAAGGGATCTGATGATGCTCCTTCTGCAGAGGCGAAAACCACCTTAGATGAAGGTGGGGATGTGTACTTGGCTTCTTCAAGTACACATGTAGATCATGAGGCATGGTTGATTGACTCAAGTGCATCCTTTCACTTCACTCCCCATAGAGAGTGGTTCTGCAAGTATGATAAATACGATAGTGGTGATGTCTTCTCAGGGGATGATAGGAAGGCTAGAATCATTGGTCACGGAAAAGTAAAGTTGAAGTTGCAAGGTGTAAGGGTTACAACACTTCCGAGTGTTCTATATATTCCTGCATTAGCCAGAAATCTTATTTTTGTAAGCAAGTTGGATGATGCAGGTGTAACAACAGTGTTCGAGAAGGATACCTGCAAGATGGTTCGAGGAGCACTAGTATTGATGCGAGGAGTTCAGACTGGAACTCTGTACAAGCTGCAAGGTAGCACTGTTGTTGATGGGTGCAACAGTTCTGTGGTTCCTGAAAGTGGAGCAGAAAATCTAGTGGTCTCTAGAGATAAGACCATGTTGTGCCATCAAAGGCTTAGACATATTGGAGAGAAGGGCTTTCACATACTTCATGGTAAAGGTATGGTAGAAGGTATGAGTAATAGCTCTCTGGATTTTTATTTCTGTGAAAATTGTGTATATGGGAAGCAGAATCGGGTGAGTTTCCCCTCTGGTGGTAAGAGGTCGAAACAGATATTAGAACTTGTGCACAGTGATGTGTTTGGACCTATGAAGGTTCCATCACTGGGTAAGTCTGTGTACTATGTATCATTTATAGATGACTTCTCAAGGAATACATGGATATATTTCCTTAAGAAGAAATCTGAATTCTTTGACAAGTTTAAAGAATTGAAGGCTCTGGTGGAAAACCAGACAAAGAAGAAGATAAAGGTGTTGAGGACAGATAACGGTGGAGAGTTTTGCAGTAAGGAATTTCAAGAATTTCGTAAGAAGTGTGGTATAGCACAGCAGAAGACTACTCCATATACACCTTAGCAAAATGGAGTTGCAGAAAGAATGAACAAGACATTGATGGAAAGGGCAAGAAGCATGCTCAGTGGTACCGGGTTAGGACAAGAATTCTGGGCAGAGGCGGTGGAGACAGCATGTTACCTGGTCAAAAGATCACCTTCATCAGCGTTGGAGGATAAAACTCCACAAGAGATATGGACTGGTAAGAAACCCTCTCTTTCACATCTGAGGGTATTTGGATGTGATGCATATGTACATGTTCCAAAGGAGAAACGAACCAAGTTGGATAGTAAATCTGAAAAGTGCATCTTTATTGGGTATAAGGATGGTTTAAAGGGTTATAAGCTTTGGAACCCAGCAACAAGGAAGGTTGTGTACAGCCGAGATGTGGTGTTCAGAGAGGTGAAATATGTTATTAAACATGAAGTCCAACCAAAGGAACCTAAGAAGATAGAGTTTGAGCTAAAGGAGGAAGAATCAGACTCTACAGCAGAGGAGGAATGAGAAGATGAAGAGCCACAAACTCCAAGTGTGAGAAGATCAATTGAAAGAAGGCAGCCAAAAAGGTATAGTCCATCTACTTTCTGCTCAAATTTTTCTTTATCTATTACTGATGATGATCCCAAAAATGTGAAGGAAGCAATAGATTCAGAGGATGGAAAACTCTGGAAAGAGGCCATGGTTGATGAAATGGCATCTTTGCAAAAAAATGAGGCTTGGGATCTGGAGGAGTTTCCAACTGGAAGGAATCCCATTGGAAGCAAATGGGCGTTCAAGAAGTAGACAAATGCAGAAGGAAAGGTGGAGAAATACAAAGCTCGGTTGGTAGCAAAAGGTTATTCCCAGGTGCCGGGAATTGATTTTGGTGATATTTTTTCTCCTGTTGCAAAGGTAACTTATATTAGATTACTTTTATCTGTTGCTGCTGCTTTTGATTTTGAGCTAGAACAGATGGATGTGAAGACAACATTTCTTCACGGGGATCTGGAAGAGGAGATCTACATGAAGCAACCTGAAGGCTTTGCGTTGAAGGGTAAGAAAGAACTGGTATGCAAGTTAAATAAGTCTCTGTATGGGTTAAAACAATCCCCAAGGATGTGGTATCAAAAATTTGATACATTTATATGGGGCTTGGCTTCACCAGAAGCAAAGCAGATAACTGTGTGTATTTTAAATTAATTGGTGACTGTGTTATTTATCTGGTCTTGTATGTGGATGATATGTTTTTGGTTGGAAATGATAAATAAATTATCCAGGATTTGAAGACCCAATTGTCCTCCAAATTCGACATGAAAGATATTGGTGTTGCAAACTATATTTTGGGCATGGAAATTAAAAGAGATAGGGCAAAGAGGAAACTCTGGTTAAACCAGAGGAAGTATGTCGAGACAATATTGTAGAGGTTTAATATGTAGGATAGTAAACCGGTGAAGGTTACGATTCCTATAGGTGTAAAGTTATTTGTTGAACGGTGTCCCAAGATGCAAGAAGAGGAAGAGGACATGTCCCGTGTTCCATATGCAAGTGTAGTCAATAGTCTGATGTATGCAATGGTCTATACTAGACCATACACTGCAGATGCAGTGGGAGTATTGAGCAGGTTTATGTCAAAACCAGGAAAGGAGAATTGGACAGGAGTGAAGCGGTTTTTCAATATTTGTGTGGCACTAGTGATTATGGTTTGTGCTACCAAGGAAGACTAGGATTGGACAGAGTGTTGGATATTCATGGCTTTGTTGATGTAGACTGGGCTGGAGATCTGGATCAGAGAAGATCTACAAGTGGGTATGTGTTTAACCTATTTGGAGGTGCAGTCAGTTGGATGAGTAAGAAACAATCTGTAGTGGCACTATCAACTACAGAGGCATAATACATGGCAGCCACTCATGCAAGCAAGGAAGCAGTTTGGTTGCAAAGATTGTGTTCAAGTATGGGGTTAGTACAGGGAGCTATAAGGATATACTGTGACAGCCAAAGTGCAATTTTCTTGGCAAAGAACCCTGCATATCATTCAAAGACAAAGCACATTGATGTTCAGTATCACTTTGTGAGGGATATGATAGAAGACAAAAAGGTGTTGTTGGTAAAGGTGGACACTTTGAAGAATACTGCAGATGCATTGACAAAATCTGTGAGCTATAAGAAGTTCTCCTGGTGTAGAGAAACAATGGGCATTTCAGGGCTGGAAAAATGACTAATCTCTCTTATGGCCCCCTGTGGAAAGAAAACAAGTGGGAGAATGTTGGGTTGTGTTATATTCTTTCCACGACTAACCTATGTAGTGAACCGAGGGGTTAGAGGGGGGGCAGAGCCCCCCCTTTGTTGCACTGATTGCATAGCGGGGGGGTCATAGGGGGGGTGGCAGCCCCCCCTATCCAGGGGTTTTGAGGGGGGTGGGTAGCCCCCCTCTACGGGGTTCGGGGCAACGCCCCAGGAAATTTTTTTTTGGACCCTATATTAGGTTGGGCAAACCTACCTATGGTTTTCGGTCCATGGTATTGGATGCTTCAGAATGTATAAATATGTATTGTAACATTGAAAGGAACATAATGAAAAATCAAGCTGGTAGTCTTGATTTTGGGATCCAGGGAAAAATCTCTATGTAAATGTGTTTTATGTGTTATGCTCTCGCATTGTTTATTTTATGTGTTTAAGAATTCGTATGCGGGTAATTTCTATACGGGGTTAAAACCTACAGCGTATACCTTATGAACTATGATGTTTGAAGTTACAATTGGTTCTGGTTGTTGATGCAAAGTTCTGGGTTTTGCTTTATGTTCTGGTGACTGCATTCTAGTAACAGTGTTCAAATTGATAGTGATTTGCTTCAGTGATGATGGATGATGGATCAAGATCATAATGAATTATCATTATTTGATCTGAGAGGCTAAATCTAGTTGTTAACACACGTATTATCCTTTATATGTGATGATCTAGGTAAGTCTGAAGTCGGGAAGTGCAGTGAAGTTATAAGTAAGTATTTTCAGATCTATACGTTGGTTTGCTTTGATGAATTTGTATATACACGCTGGTTCGGCTCTTCCAAGTTGCATATACACTCTGATGCGTGGTTTTAAGGTTACAGCTGGTTCTGAATGATGATGCAGTGTTCTAGGTTCAGATCTGTGTACTGGTTACAAATATCTTTCTGTTCCAGCTGATTGATTGAATTTGATTCAGTTGTGTCGGAGATTCATGGATTGATTGAGTCAGTTGTGGTTGATTCAGAAAGTGATGATTAAGTTTCAGTGATTAGTTGATGCAGATGTATTTGATGGTACAGTGGTGATTGAGTTTGAGCTTCAATGTTGTTGATGGGTCCAGTATGAAAATTGGATGAAACGTGGCCTTCAGATTATGGTGTTGTGTTCCAAGAGTATCCAGTCTAAAAATTTATGAAACATGGTCCCTGGAGGAAGAGAGAGGGTTGTAGCCTTCTATAGGTCGGTGCCTACGTACTAGTAAACATATCGGCTAGTACAAGAGCTAGGGGGTTGTAGCTCCCTTCCAGTAGAAGCTGGAGAATGAGAGAAGGTAGTAACCTTCTGCAGGTAGAAGCTTGCGTACTGGTATGAGTTTGCACCAATACAATGTTGTAAACAGATTTTCTTATTATTAAAAGAAGACAGAGACGACAACAGCAGGTGGTTTTCACCCATATTGCGTTTCCACCTTAAATCTTGGTGTTTATGTGTGTTTCTTATGTGTGATGGTTCATTCTATTATTAACTGCACATGGTTACTGTTTAATGTTTAATAAAGTACTGATGCACAAATTAAAGATCAACATATGATGAATTAACTGAATCATTAGTTTGCTGGATATACGCTTGTTTCCTTAAACACAGTTGCATGTACACGCGGGTTACCTTCACTAAAGTAGCGTATATGAATTTTATTATGAAAAGAAAAAGATTATTGATTTGACTAATATTGATTCACCCCCCCCCCCCCCTCTCAGTATTATTTCCAACAAACCTAATAGCCTTCCATGGCCGACGAAAATAAAGATGAGGGGGAAGGAGATCCTTTCAAACTTTTCCCATATCTTTCAGCGGCTACCCACAGGCGACGCATATTCATCCAACAGCCACTCTGGAGGTGCCACTCATTTTAATGTAAAATTTAACTTTGATATTCCCATATTTGAAGACTAGATAGATGCAAAGGATATAGATAGATGGTTAAACTTGTTGGAAGGATATTTTTCAGTTCATGACTTTTCCAATCGGGAAAAGATTACTTTTGCAGTTCTCAAATTCGCCCCACATGTCAAGGATTGGTGGGAAACATACTATGAACAAAAGGACGAGATGGAATCCTTGTTATAGATCCATTTGGTCACATCACTCCCATCATCCAGATTAGTGTTTTAGGGCTCATCAAACCCTAATTTTAGTTGCTACATGCCCTAAACAAGTCAACCTTTTGAATGCCTCCTTCCCAGATAGTTTCATGGCCTGAAGACATCCTGAAATGACCTCTAGAGGGACCAGCGTAGGTAGGCCCATGCAAGGGTGCACTGCAGAGCAATTAAGTCCATGCCAGGGTGCTCTGCAGAGCACTTAGGCCCTCTTTGACCTGCATTGGGCGAGTTTGAGTGAAATTCACATAGGGTTTGGGGAATATTCTTATCTTCTGGAGCCTTCTAGAATATTCCCACACTTATCATCTCCTATGAGCTCGAAAATGGATGAGGAATGAGTTAAGATACCTCCTATCCTCTCATCCCTTCCTCCATGGAACTAATTCTAAGTATGGAAGGCCATTCAATACCCTCATTGATGACAAAACCTCCTCCATCTTCCTATAAATTGAGCACTCATCTAAGTGATCAGGGGCTGGACTTTGATGATTGTAAGGAGATAATGTTAGTTTGAGAATTGAGACTATTGTAAGTGTCATTATGTTGCCGGATTGTCATGCTTATGATGTGATGTGGATGGAACCAAAGCTGGAGGAGTGACTTCGAATCAGGCTTCATGGTTGTAATTCTTCCTTCTATTCAATAAAGTATTTGCACCTTTTTCCATATGTTTATCTTGATATGTGATGCTTATATGTGTGAATGTATCTGATTCCATTTACTTGTAATCAATAGATCTTTTGCTTTGATTGGTTCTTTGTCTTCTGTTGATGTTTACAGGTACTTCTCAAGCGTGTTAAGTACGGGAAGGAGCGACAAGATCGATACAAAGGAGACAAGAGGAAAGTGAAAGTACAAGTAGGTCCTCTCATTCTCTTTGTCTTATATATTATTTATATAAAAAGGTTAAAGTTATTTAAACTGTTGTTCTAGATATGGCTACTTATCTAGGGAATTAGTATTTATCCGTAGATACCAAATTCTTCATAACAAATTGGCGACCACACTAGGGAAAAATCATTGTTCCAAGTAGATTATACACATTCTAGGACACTCCAATAGACCTTACTTCCTTTCATTGATTGTATTTCAGCCTTTTTTAAGTGAATTATGGTCAAAATTTGTGTTTATTTGCCTCTTAAAATGGCTTACTGTCACCAGTGCAGGCTTGTGAGGGACACAGTGTGTTGCAGAGCACCCTTGGCTTATGGATAGTGCTTTGAAGTGCATTGTCTCCCATTTAGGGTTGTGTTGATCCTCCTTGAGTCAGTTTTCCACATTTGGATAGGGTTTTTTTTACCAAATCTCTTCTATTTGATTGCATGTTGAATGATCAATGAATGTCATGTCTCTAAAACCAAGATTGTATCTCCTTGTCTAGCCCTGCTTTGACTTGATTGATTAATGTTTCTTAAATGATTTCTTTGTCATTATCGATTCATTTTCAAAGATAGATTATGGTTGATTAATATTTGTTCGAAATAAAGTGTCGTAAAAGTCTTCTTTTCTTCGAAACAGAATTGTCGTAAAGTCTTTGTTCTTGCAAAAAGATTGATTGATTGTATGTGCATTAGTTTCCTTTTTGTTCATCATAACATTAAGGGAATCGAAAAGAAAAACTTGCATTGTGCATTGAAAAATTTTGTGTGTGCTCATAGGAATAGTTTAGGGAAATTGCATTAGATTGTGCTCTTTGCTCTTTGATCGAAAGAAATATGATTTCTCTATCCCTATTAGCTAAGATTTTCATTGTTAAATTGAATGGAAAGAATGCTTATCATATTAGTTGCATTCTAGGAATTGAAAATACATCATGTGGTGAACCTTGAAAGGAAAATTCTTAAGCAAGATCAACTTAAAATTAACATCAATTTACCTAATGGAGCATTGTCATCTAACGCAAAACATTTAGAGGTTCTAGGCTAGAGATGTGTTCCGGCGTCGTAAAACATAGCAGTTGTCACTAACTTGTATGCAATACATCCCGAGTGTGATACCTCATTCCACGTACGTGAGTATATCATAGCTCGTCCACGTACCTTTGGGTATATAGGGCGGTGTTATGATATGTAAAGTATATGGCAATGCTCTCACTGCGCGGTTTTGCATTAGACAATGCTAATACGGATTGGGCCTCCACATACTTTCAAGTATATATGGGAGGAAAACACTAGGTTGCTATCCATCCTTAGGTAACCGAGTCAGCCGCCTTATACAATGTGATACACCGAACATAGCATTCAAAGAAATTGTGTGCCCGTACTTCTCGGTTCACTGGGAGGTATTCTGCAATTCACAGTTGCTTGGTAAAACTTTTGCCTAAATTATCCCTCTTTTGTTTTGTTATGTTACTTTGATTAAAATAAAATTAATTGACTGCAGATAACATCCTCCACGCTTTCTCCTTAGTTGATCTTAGGTTGAGACATATGGCAACAAATCTGGAGTCCACCAATCAAGGAATTCCTTTTGATGGGAATCCTAGTCCTTTTCCTCCTTCTGGAAATATTGGTGCTCCTTATATGGCTACATTATCCCTTCCAAGATTTACCATTGGTTTTCCAGTATGGTTGTTTTCAACCTCCTTGGTTCAAAATTTCATGATTTACCTGCAATTGAGTACTCCTCCAACAAGACAAAATCAACCTCCAGTTGATCCTAAAGTTGACCCTTTGCCTTCTTCGTCAGTTGTTTCTTCCTCTCCTTCTTCCTCTTCGCCTGGTGAAAGTATTGATACTAGTAATCAGGTGGCTGAGAAGAAGAAGAAGAAGAAGCCAATTCAACAGGGGGGCAACCAAGCAATCGTTGCTTCGAATGCAACTTCTGATGAGAAACCATCCAATAAGCCTCACAAAGTTTGATATCCATGCAAACTTTGTATGGGAGACCATATTCTTCGAAATTGTCTTGATATTCCTCAGATCTTAGAAGAATGGTTCTCTCATTCACATCATCAACTTCTGGAGATCATGCTGGTGACACACCATCAACTAGTGGTAGTAAATTTCATGGAAAGAAGGTTAGAGTTAAGTTTCCCTCTAGGTTATGTGAAGGGAATCGCCCCATTCACCTTTGTCCCTATCTGGATGAAGCCAAAAAAGTGTTGGATAACCGTCCTGCTTCACCGCAATGACTTCCATCTAGTTACAGGAGACTATCCCTTAATCCTTCAGTAGTTGATGAATTGACTGACCCAAATCAACTGTCAGTCAAACTCACTCTCTCTGAATGTGAATTCCATGAGTCTATACTTGACTCATCACAGGTCGAGGTAACAGTTGACCTGATTTCACCTTCAATTAATTGTACCTTTCCCATAGAGAGTGACTATGATACCACTTGGATTCTTTTCGTTTCTTCAAATTCCAATGAGCTTGGAGGAAACCTTCCCATTCCATCAAGAAAGGAGGAAAATCCTCTTTTTCTCATAACTCAAGGGTGTAATTCTCCTATTCTTATGGTACCCCCTCCAAGTAGTCTGGTCACTTCCTTTGATTGGAATCGACTGGCAGGATGTCGTCTTCCTTATTATGTGCCTTTCCAAATCATAGTATAGGTTTATAATATGATTGTATCTGTGAGTATCCTTTCCTCCACTGCTTGGCAAGCACTCAATTCACCGCCACTTGTGTCTGTTGCCCAGAATCTATTGGCTTTTAACAGAGGAACCAGTCAACCATTAGGGATCCTTCCTCAATTTCCTATTACTTTGGGAGGAAAAATTGTTTACCTCAATGTGATGGTATTCCCAGGCCCTTTATATTACAATTTACTTCTTGGGCGCAATTATGCTTATGACATGAGAGCTATTGTTTCAACAGTCTTTCGAGTCATGTGTTTCCTGCATGAAGGCAGAATTGTCACCATTGACCAGCTTTCATTTCCGGGTCCAAATATGGCTTCCAGTCAACCATCTTCCCTAAATGGTATTATTGTCCCAATGGTGTCTACCCCACCACGGGTCAATTATGTGCAACCCATTCCATGCCTACATCAACGAACGATCAATTCCATGATGTTGTACATTATGTACTGGGGCATTGGAACTGGATCTTGGATTCCTTGTTACAGATTCCTTCCAGAGCATTGTTCTCCCATCAGATGAGAACCTCTTGGAAGTCATGACCTATTATGGGCCTTAAACAAGGAATATGAGCATAGTTCCTTGTCTTGTATCAAGCTCGTTAAAAAATGAAACAAGGAATATGAGGATAGTTCCTGGTCTTGTGTCAACCTCATTAAAAAATGAAATAAAGGGTATGAGCATAGTTCCTTGTCTTGTTTCAAGCTCGTTAAAAAATGAAACAAGGAACATGAGCATAGTTCCTTGTCTTGTGTCAAGCTCGTTAAAAAATGAAACAAGGAATATGAGGATAGTTCCTGGTCTTGTGTCAACCTCGTTAAAAAATGAAACAAAGGGTATGATCATAGTTCCTTGTCTTGTGTCAAGCTCATTAAAAAATGAAACAAGGAATATGAGCATAGTTCCTTGTCTTGTGCCAAGCTCATTAAAAAATGAAACAAGGAATCTAAGCAAAGTTCCTTGGCTTGTGTCAAACTCATTAAAAAATTAAACAAGGTCCCCTGGAGCAAAGTTCCAAGTTGAGTCTTTGAGTAGATCTCGTAAAATCCCAGTCGAGTCTTTCACTTGATCTCGTAAATGAACCTTCATTCCATCCACCTGATAGCCACGAGTAGTCTACTTAGGTGAATGTAATGAAGCTTGGGGGGCATGCACCTAGAATCGAGTCATCATGTTGGGGGCATGTAAACCAATCTCAAGCATAGTTTTTGTTTCAAGCTTGTGTAAAAATGAAACTGAATCCAAGCATAGTTTTTCGTTTCAAGCTTGTGTAAAAATGAACCCATTTCCATTTTAACCCTCATGATTTCCATTCTATCAACCTCTTCTATCAGATGAGCCTTGATTTTTCTCCTTCCATCGTCACTATCTGCTTGGCCGATCATATGCTTTCACTTGTTTGTTTTACCCTTTTTGAGGAACAACTGCAATGAGTGGTTTTATTAGCTAGCCTCTTCACATAAATCAACATGTTTTGAGAAGTTCCAAAATCACCAAAACCAGTTTCTATCCTAGACACCACTCATTCCTCAAAGTGTAGTCCTCTTTAAGCTCTTTTCAGACTCTCGAAATATGAAAATATTGTCAAGCGTTTGTCCTTTTCAGCTCATTAACGGATTGTAAATGACATCTACTCAGTATAAGTTTAACCCTTTTTCGGGTTGAGATAGATTATTTACGAAAAAGGAATACATTGACCGAACATGGTTAATAGGTTCTCTCTCGTATTGTTTTACGCTTTTTTAGGCTTGAGAGACAAATCTACGAAAAAGAACTTGTGGAGTTTTCTTTTCGTCCCTTTTCAAACTCTCTAAATATGAAAAGGACCGAGTTATCTTTGTCGTTAAACTCGTTAAAACATCAAATAGCGACAAACTTGTCAATCATGACAAGACCAAGTTTCACCTTCACTAGACTCATTAAAACATCAAATAGCGATGGATTCACCCGAAGGGTGGAATTATACAACAAGCATATGTTATCCTCCTCAAGATTGATAAAAATAAAGAGGTATTGGTCAGCAATGACTGTGGAAAATGGAAAAAGGGGTAAACCACTTTTGGTAGCAGGTCGCTCTTGAACATGACACTTTCACTTCATCACCATGAGTATTTAGGTTGGCTTATTAGCTTGATGGTTATCATACCATTGGTCTATCAAACCATCCATCACTTTGTTTTGGGTCAATGCTACCAATTCATTTCAGTGTCACCGACATGTTCAAGAGAAGTCATTCAGTCAAAATTCATTCTTTGCAATACCATAAACCTTCATTTTCATGACCGCCATTCCTGAACCTTGTGTCATTAGTCAAATTTCGTCTCCAAAATCATTACATTCGTTTCGTGTCATTGATGTGGGATACATCAAGGCTCTCCTGCGACAAGTCACTTCTTGTTGACATCAACACATTATCCAAGTAGTTGACTTAGAAACACCCTTCCAGTACCTTGAGGCTTGCATACATCAATGGCAAGTTTCTCTCTTCTGGCGATAGGTTGACATCACTGGCCTTCGACCAAAAGACTTTGCATGGTGTTCAACATCAAAACATCCATTCACACCATGCAGAATGTACTACAGTACCTTGAGGATCATTATCATTATCAGTAATTTCTCTCACGCCTGTTAACAGCTTACATCATTGGCTGGTAATCAGACGGTTTCTTCCCATGTTTGACTTCAGATCACAAATTCACATGGTCAAACTCTTTCTTGAGCGAACGATTGAACGAGATAGAAGACCCCGGATCTAGTTTCATCCATCTGGGCTACAATTTCAGGAAACGTACCAAATCAACCGTACAGTGGCTTTACATTGATGGTCATTCTGATTATGGGTCTATATCTGTAGACGACTGTCCATGTACTTTTAATGAAAGTTTATATGTTGAGCATGGGTATGCCTTCCCTCAGCAATTCATGAGAAAAAATCAAAATATCATGATATTATGTATTGTAATCAATGCAGGTCACCAACCACTTCGAAACCTCCTCATCACATCGTAAAGCATTTCACTCAACATTAACATTTTTTGACTTCATGCTTTAGGGGGCAGCTATTACAGATCCATTTGGGCACATCACTCCCATCATCCAGATCAATGTTTTAGGGCTCATCAAACCCTAATTTCAGTTGCTACATGCCCTAAACAAGTCAACCTTTTGAATGCCTCCTTCCTAGACAGTTTCATGACCTAAAGACATCTTGAAATGACCTCTAGAGGGACCAGCGCAGGTAGGCCCATGCAAGGGTGCACTGCAGAGCAGTTAAGTCCATTCCAGGGTGCTCTGCAGAGCACTTAGGCCCACTTTGACTTACGTTGGGCGAGTTGGAGCGAAATTCACATAGGGTTTGGGGAATATTCTTATCTTCTAGAGCCTTCTAGAAGATTCCCACACTTATGATCTCCTATGATCTTGAAAATGGATGAGGAATGAGTTAAGATACCTCCTATCCTCTCATCCCTTCCTCCATAGAGCTAATTCTAAGTATGGAAAGCCATTCAATACCCTCATTGATGACAAAACCTCCTCCATCTTCCTATAAATTGAGCACTCATCTAAGTGATCAGGGGATGGACTTTGATGATTGTAAGGAGATAGTGTTAGTTCGAGAATTGGGACTATTGTAAGTGTCATTATGCTGCCGGATTTTCATGCTTATGATGTGATGTGGATGGAACCAAATCTGGAGGAGTGACTTCAAATCAGGCTTCATGGTTGTAATTATTCCTTCTATTCAATAAATTATTTGCACCTTTTTCCATATGTTTATCTTGATATGTGATGCTTATATGTGTGAATGCATCTGATTCCATTTACTTGTAATCAATAGATCTTTTTCTTTGATTGGTTCTTTGTCTTTTGTTGATGTTTACAGGTACTTCTCAAGCATGTTAAGTATGGGAAGGAGCGACAGGATCGATACAAAGGAGACAAGAGGAAAGCGAAAGTACAAATAGGTCCTCTCATTCTCTTTGTCTTATCTATTGTTTATAGAAAAAGGTTAAAGTGCTTTAAACTGTTGTTCTAGATATGGCTACTTATCCAGGGAATTAGTATTTATCCGTAGATACCAAATTCTTCATAACAATCCTCATTGCTTTCAGTCACGTCCACTTGGAATTCTTTCCGATATGCCATCAAGGAATAATATTACCCAGTCGGGATCTATGAAGATAAATACATAAAGTGGACCACGCAATGCAGTAAGATCATTTCCCAGACTCGAAATTTTTTTTTCTTTATGATTCACAGTCATGGAAAAAATAATATTGTGGCCACGACCTCTAGACATGGCTCATTCGCACAGCAGTAGCAGATGGACAAGGTTTTGGAGGATTACATGGACATATTCATGTCATCCATAGGGGTACCTTTACACTGTTAGGTCAAGCACTTTTTTGATCTGACATCGGGCGTGTCGCTACCCAATGGACCGATCTATTGATGCTCTATTCTGGAGAACAATGAAATCAAGAGGCAGATTCAGGAGTTGTTGCAGAAAGGGCACATCAGACCAAGTTCAACACCCTATGGGAGCCCAATCATGTTGGTATAGAGAAGGATGTGTTGAAAATGGCAACAATAAATGCTAAAAATAGCACTGCTAAAAATAACAGTTTGGGTACCAGTGCTGGATTGGGCAATAGGGAATGAAAAATGGAAGTGCCAAAAATAGAATTGTTATTTTTAGCAGTTCAAGACAGATTTCTATTTTAGTCAGTCCCTGGACTAAACATAGGAAGTAAAATTCGAATTTGAACTTAACAACTGTTTGAAAATAAATAAATTAATTCTCCATGAGTTAATTAGTTGTGAAAAATCAAACATAAATTCTATGTGAGGACATGCAACAATTTCTCTATTAATTGAGGAATTTATCCATCAATTAAAGAGATAAGGATGAGTTCTAATTTGAGTTGTAATTAGTTGGCTCAGTTAACTAAGTCAAGTCCAGTTATATTTGACTTAAACAGTTTGCTTAAATTAATTAAGTTCAGTTAGTTAATGCATGCTAGCATATAACTGCTGCACTTCAGATAACTGAAGATTTTCTCATGAATAACTCATGCATGTCAGTTCAAACAAAGACCCAGTTGAGATCAAAGAAGGGACAGTGTACTATCAGTTGGATGAAATTTTTCTTATAAAGGAAGCTCATCCATGGATGAGGATTTATCTCCTTCAGGACTACGTAGTTGGATCAGAGGTTAGTGAGTGTGTGAAGAGGCCAATTCACACAAGTGGCTGCACTAGACCCCAATCAGAATTGCACAAAGAAATAGGAGGCTTGGAGGGTAGACCAGAGGTTAGATAGAGGCCTTTGACTGTCTATGAGCAGCAAAGGTATTGCAGAGAAAGCAGGATAGCTTTTGAGCTAATTCTTTTTGTAACACTAGCTATATTTCCACTTGTATGATAATACAGAGTTGGGGTTTTAGGCTGAGGCTTTCCCTGAGTAAATTATTCTGTGTTGTGTGATTGATTTCTCCATATCAGTTATATGTGTTCTTATTGATGTTGCTCATGTTCGATTAAGCTTCCACTAAATTTGTTGTAGAAGTAGATCTTGTATTTTTCTTTAGTCTATTTCATAATCTGGTGATCTACAGGTGGGAATTTCTACATGGTATCAGAGCAAAGGTGATCAAGGAAGAACAATATACAAGAAGGGAGAAGTTGAAGTTTGTGATTCCTGAATATAGAAATCGAGTTCTTATCACATCTCTATTTCACCTATGGCGTTCAATGGTTTTAGACTCGAATATGCCCTTGACGGTAGTTCAAATTATACAGCCTGGAAGGATCACATGGAACCAGTACTAGAGGATAACGGTCTAAAGGACTTCATTGATCAAGAAGTCCCCAAGCCGACTGGTGTTGCTGAATTGGTTGAACGGAAGAAATGTGTGTCTAGAGCAAGGAGAATCCTTCTGGAGGGAGTTCAAGATCACATAGTCTCGAGTCTCCATGGGAAGGAGACACCATTTTCAATGTGGAAAACATTGAAAGATCTATATCAAAATAATGATGATCAAAGGAAGATGGCACTGAAAGACAAGCTTCGAAAGATCAAGTGTGAAAGGGGTGACATGATCTCTACGTATCTGAACAAGCTCACCACATGCAGGGATGAGCTTGGAAGTGTAGGGATTGTGACAGTTGATGATGACATGGTGAGTCTTGCACTCCTCGGTCTTCCTAAGAGCTAGCATAGATACCAGGACTCGATTAATGGAAGAGAGAAACTGCCAGATTGGGAATGACTTTGGTCGGATTTGATGGAGGAGGAGATAAGAAGAAGCACCAGAGATGGTTCTTCGGCCATGGAGGATGAAGAAAACTGTGCCTTAGCAAGTAAGGCGAAGAAGGGGAAGGAGAAGGTTTCTTATTTTGAAACTAGTTCTTCCCATGGTGGGAAGAAGTTGGACAAATCGAAAGTGCGATGTTGATGAGCCCCAAAAATGGATAATTATTTGGGCTCATTCAACCTCCTAATTTGACTTAATCCACCATTCTCATCATTTTATTGCATTTTTTTTATTATATTTATGTTAATAGAGTGAATGTGGTTAGTCATTATGCCAACAAGTCTAATGGGTGCTTTGTGTAGCCTTTTTGGTCAATTTGGAGACAAAATTGAAGGTCTTAATGAGCACTTGGCAGCCAAATTCGTGGGAAGACAAGGGAGAGGATTTGTAGGAAGGTGTCCCCTTCATTTATGGGCCCTTACCTTGAATTCTCCACCATCATCTCGGAGTTCAAGGGCCACCGAATCAATCAACACAAGGGTAGCCAAGCAAGTCAAGTAGGACTGCTGTTAACTACAAGTCTTGGGCAGCCAAGTCCCTAAATTTTAGGAGGACTGTTGGGTCCTCAAATTGTATAAATAAGAAGGCTTAGGGCCTCATTTTGGTTAGCTAGTGGTTAGTCAATTTGGTTAGCCAGTTAGTCATTTTGTTTTAGCCATTAGTTAGCTAGTTTGTAGTTCGATTTTTATGCAATAGATTAGCTTTGCTTTCAGTTCATGTTCAAGTTCTCCTTGTGGACAGTTTTGAGGTAACTCTTCATTTCTTCATCAATAAAGATGAATCCAGCTTTGCACCAGCTCTAAATCTCTCTTAGGAGGCTGTAGCTCTTGGGGTTGGGCCCATCTCAAGCGCCCAATACCTCCTTTGATTATCTTTATGTGTTTTTGCTGCATTCTTAGAATAAAATCTTCTATTTGGATCTAACTCTTGTTGTGTTATTTAGTTTGTTTTTTTTATGTGTAAAATAGCTTTTCATGCTCAGATTTAGTTGACAGGTTGTTAACAGAAAAAGCTTCAAGAAAAGGGCCATCAAACATCTGTGGTTTCACCTCTCCCTTAGTGGGATCAGGAGTTGTGACTAGGATGACTTTGCTGCCCACAAAAACATTGATTTTGCTTTGCCATGCAATCACTAGTGTTTGATTTTCATGTGTAGAAGTTGGTTACAAGTTCAAAATTTCATTTGCTTATTTGCATGAGTTAAAATACATGGTTTCATTGCAGGTCACACTTCTGTTCATTCTCTTTACTAACAGCTAGCAAATTAGGTCAACGTAATTAGGTCTTTGAATTCATAAGTCTTTGTTGGTTCAGATTGGAAAAACGAATTGCAGAGCACCTGTACCACTCCTTCATCTGCTTATTCCCCATCAGCACCATCCACTCCACCCTCTACTTAGAACCCTTGCTTCACGTTTGCCATTCGCTCCCAAAACCCTAATTTTTGTGCAACATTGCTTCACTCTCCCTTGAACAAATTGAACCATCCTCGCCATTCCTTAGCTCCATCCATCAGTTCCTAGGCCACTTCAGACCCCTATCCTACCTCCATATCCACTCATGCATCTTCCCTCACTCATCCATGCTCCAAAATCCCATTTCAGAACATCCTGTAGAAATCTCTGAACATCCTGTAGGATCCCCTGCAGACATCCTATAGAAGCCTGCAAACACGGTTGCCGAGCACCTGAACGTTGTGGACTTCTGTGGAATGATGTTTTGGATCCCCTGGAACCTCTCTTAGCCCTCCTAACCTTTCCCAAGCTTTCTTTCCCTTCGAACTACCCCTGCACAGTCAAACCCTAATAAGAAACAAAATCATAATAACTCCAACCACTTAAGCAAAAATACAAAAACAATGTTCTTTTCAGTAGAAGTAGCTTAAATTCATGCATCTCATATCACTAGAAGTAATGGCATCATTCCTAGAAGTTTGCACTCCCACCATTGCATCATAGAGATTAGACTAGTCAGATTAGGGTTTACTAGGGTTTCCATGTTTTGTTGGCTTTCAGTTCATTATTGCAAAGTAGGTTAATTTCCTTTGAGATAGCCTTCATCCATCATTTAGAAAGCTTCTTCTGAGAGCTCATAGAATTTGGCTTGAGCCCCTAGCAGACTTGTGCCAGCTGACCAAGTGACAGCTGCGGCAAGAGCTAGTACTTGTGCATACAGCACCATCGCTTCCAAGTTTGTTACGAACTACCGGGTTGATAAAATTAGACATAGGAAGCTCCAGGAGTTGTAGCATTATTTCTACAATACTGGAGCCCACCATCTTTTTGGCGCCGTTGTCGGGGAAGCGTCAGAGTATTGGTGATTGTCGCTTTTCTTCTATTTTCCACTACAATCTTCTTCTAAGTAGTTTATTTCGTTTCCATTATGCAATTTCGTTTATGCAAAAGTAGATTAGCATTTCCCGCTTTCATATATTAGCATTTCCCGCTTTCATAGATTAGCATTTCAACTCCGCAATTTCATTTCTGCAAGTGTAGATTAGCATTTCAATTCCGCAAGCGTAGACTAGCATTTCATTCCTGCAATTTCATTTGAGCAAAATAGATTAGTCCTTTCTTGCTTTCATTTCAATTCCGCATTTTCATTTTAGCAAGATAGTTAGTTGCAGTTCAATCTATTTCAGTTTTGCAAGTAGAAGTAGAAAAAAGCAAAAATCAACCAAAAAGATTTCATTTCATGCCTTGTAGGAGTAGAGATAAGTTAGAAAAATGATTGCACAACACCCCCACTGCTTCACACAGCCAACGTTCTCTCTTCTTCGATGGCTGTGATTAAAGAACCCCTGGGTGGACATCAAGGCATATTTAAAGAACCTCTAGGGAAGAAGAAGAAGAAAACATTCCTCTGGAGCAAATGGCTACAAGTAGAAATGTTGGGAGCAACATCTTGTCCAAAGATGAATTTGAAAATCAGATCAAATATTTCAAGAGTGATATGAGGCAGTTTCTTGCCATGCAACTGGATACCTTGTGGATCCAACAGAAGCAAGAGGAAGCCAATAGGGCTTTGGTCATTTTTTGTCCTAGGTGCACTAGAAAGCATCCTAGGAACGAATGTCCATTGTACTCCATAGAAGTGTGTTTTGTCTGTGAAGAATACCATCCTACATATCAGTGCCCTTCCTTACCCAGATTCAAAGCTGCATATCAGAGAGCCAAAGGAGCCACTGAATCACTCTATTACATGAACCAAAGTTGGCTGCATGGACCTAGATCTTACCAGCAGGAACTGCAAGGGACACCCGAGACCTATTATGACCCCTATCAAGCCACTTTCATGCCTTCTTGGGGTCCCCCTGCTCATCCTTCCTGGTTCACACCTCCTCCTTGTTCCTTCACAGATCCATATTATGCCCAACCAGTTGCTCATTCATTTCACTCTTATGTTCAGCCACAGCCTCAGTGGAATGCACCTTATCAGGAGTGGAGGCCCCAGTACAACTCTCATCCCGCTCATTTTCCTCCACCACCTGCTCATCCACAACCATCGCCTCCTCCTCCACCAAGGCAACCCCAAATGCCTACCCAACCACAATGCCATCCATCTCCATCTCAATTTCACACCTCCACTCAACTACCCATACCATTTCCAAAGCCATACAATGGAGTAGCTCAACCCAATTGCAAAGCTGAGGCACAACATGTGCAAATGATTCCTTTTGAGCTCAATGATGTTCACCAAAGCTCAGGAAGAGTGTTGCAAAAGAGAGAATCTATTGACAACATTGAAGGACCAAAGGAAAAAGAAGGTTCCAAAGAGGAGATCAAAGAACCATGGGGTGCACTTGATGAAGAGAAGAGATCTAAATCAGAGATCGAGAGAGTTCCCTCATGGTTATCATCAAATCCTCCATGTACTCAAGAAAAAGATCAACAAAAAGAGGAAGAACAGAAGGTCATGATAGAAGGTGACATGAAGAATGATCCAAATCAGCAAAACGACCAAGGATATCAAAGCTATATTGAGATATGGTTTCAGAAGGTCACTAAGTTGCAGCGGTACTTTCTTCCTCAGTTATGTTTGATCCCTTCAAAGCCAGATCATTTGGTCTCTGAGATCCGGATACCTGTCAAAGCATGCATTTTGAGCCTTCACATCATTTTGTCTCTAATCTCGATGTGCACATGGCTCCATTGGAAGTATTCTTATACTTGAAAATGATTTTGTTTTTCAAGTAGGGTAGGGTAGAAAAAAGAAAAAAAAGAAAAAAGAGCAACAAAAAAAAAAAGAAAAAAAATGAAAAAAGAGGAAAATAGAAATCTAAGGTGAAAACCTCCTCGGAGGCGCCTTAGATTGGCTCATTGATTGAAAACCTCCATGAGGTGGTCAATGGGTTGGAAAAAAAGAGAAAAGAGAATAAGATCTTTGGGTGAAAACCTCCCTTGGAGGCACCCAAGGCAGGCAATTAGGGTGAAAACCTCCATGAGGCGCCCTAGTTGTTTTTCAAAAAAAAAAAAGAGAAAAAGAAAAAGAAAAATAAAACTAATTTCCATTGGCTAATTGCAGGTTGCAAGAAGGACGTTTCATGATAGGAGGAGCACTCAAATCAAGGTTAAAGGAATTTTTCTTGTGCCTTCTACAGGAAGCTCTGTATTTCTACAGGAAACATCCTGTAGAACCTTTGGACGAACCAAATTCAAATTCAACATGGAATCTGATAGTGGGAATCTGTTGATTAGACCTGCAAGCACTTGTGTGGCCATCCCTTGCCTTTCTCCATCATTTTTTCCACCTCATTGTGCTTCTCATTGTGCTTCTACAGGAACTTCCTGTAGAAATTGTGGGAAACTAGACATGGATTTCAAAAAGTGGTTTGGCGAACATGGTAGCTTCCTCAAGGGTTCAGAAGCCCTCATGCAATCTTCCAACTCCTCCTCCATCATCTCCATACATGCATCACAGCCCAAGCTCAGTTTTCCCTTCCATGCAAACACATGCAAAGTTCCTTGAAGCAAAAACACATAGAACAGAATTTGTTTTTGTCATAACTTGAAAACCATGCATCCATTTGACAAACTGTTTTATGGGGAATTGTACAAGGGTGATGGCAACATGCTTGAGCAGTTTCAGCCAATTCCGGTGTACGGTTTTCAAGAAATCAGCCTCCATCACCATCAGCCATTTTTACATTTTCTCCATAACCGTGCATCCATTTCAAAACCTGTTTCATGGGGATATGCATATGAGTGATGGTAACCTACCCAAGCAGTTTCAGCCTATTCTGATGCACGGTTTCCGAGAAATCGATCTCTGAAATCTTCATCCATTTTCCATTTTTCTCGAAATCCGTGCATCCATTGATCACGATTTTGCTATGAGAGATGCATAATGATGATAGAAACATGCTCAGCAAGTTTCAGATCGATCCGCTTTACCGTTTGGGAGAAATGGAGAAAACAAGTTCTGGTTCTGTGACATTGCAGCAGCAGCAGCTTGAACATGCAGATCTGAACGTGGAAACAATTGCCTGGAGCTTGGATCTGGCTAGAGGACACCTGCACAAGGAAAAAAAAATCAAATATTAGTAGCCAAGCCACGTGCAATCAGAAAAACCAATGCATGCAGCAATGACAGGCCACAGCAGCTCACGGCAGCCATTCAACTTCGAGGTATGTGACTGAAACTCATTCTTCTATTGCATAAATTTAATTTCAAAACTGCATGAATTAATGGAATGGTGGGATTAAGCCACGAATTATCAAGGTTAAGCTGATTGTCTTCTCTAGAACTCAGCCGGCAGTCACGCAGTACACGTGGACAGTTGACTCACGTGGAAATTTAAAAAACAGGAAGTGTTGGCCGTTTGAACTCCAGTGCAACTAATGGTGAGTGATTACAGGCAGAGAACTACAGTTCATAATTACACTACAGTGAGGAACAACACTTCTAGTTGCATGAGGCCACGTACACTTGGCCACCTCTCTCTCTCACGTGAATCACACCTCAATTAAAGTTGCTCGGCTGACTCTCACCATCCGCTGATTAATTTTTCCACGTTCTTGACAACAACCAATGCAATACATACAACCCTGAGACGCTGCAACTCTGATCTTTTTGTCTTGGCTACTTTCTGTGGTGCAGTCATAAACAAGCCTTCCATCATCCAGTCTACTGTCATCATCATATGGAACTGAATATTTGCAAGCTTTGGGATAAGAATTGGTTTTAGTAACAATCTCTTCCACTGTAAACCACCATCTAAAAGGTAATTCAGCTTCTAAAGGTGTCTCTTTTTATGCCAAAAAGACCACCAATTCTCAACTGCTTCAATCCGTGCATGCTGCATTCTCTATGTGCTTTGACATTTTTTTTACATGTACCTGTGCAACAAAGTGAAAAATGAACAAGTACTTATGGAACATCCTTTAAGTGATGCCATTTTAAAGCTTGCTGCGAGGTATCAAGGTCATTTGCAAAATTTGAGATCAGTGGTGCCTGAAAATTACAGATGGACTAAAGTAAGTTGTAAACTTCAGTCCAAATTTGCGATGTTGGTACCTATCGTTGGCATGTGTTGTGATTGGCATTAGGAAATGTTCAAGATTGCAAGGTGAAGTATGGAGGAGTCATTTTTCATTTTTTTTTTTTATCTGAGCCTGTAAGATCTTTTCTCAGTTGAAAATGTTTGCAAGGTCCTGTGCGCTGCAGTCAAAAATGAACAGATGGACTCAAACAAGGTGTAGCTGTCAGTCGAAAAGTATGAAGATTGGTACCTGTCTTTGGTGGTAGATGGCTTGGTATATCATATTCTAAAGGGACATTATCAAAGAGTTGCCTTACTGATTGAAAGTTAATACGGTTGTCTGTGGTCATGCTATTCAGCCCCAAGCATCAAGTTTTGGTGCCAGGGTAAGGGAAAACAGGAGCTACAATGAGAATGCTTATAAGGGTTGGCTCGAAAATTGGTGGAGAGTCATTTCTGAGGTGGAAGCAACAATAGGGACTGTTGCCATTGCTCCAGTTTCAAGCAAGGGTTTGAACTTTGTTCATCATCTAATTAGCACGAATAACTGGAAAGAGGTTAGGGTTGTCTTTATTCTATTGGCAGTATGTGTCCTTGGTCAGGTCAGCAAGTAAACTGGGAAGAGGTTAGGGTCGTCTTTGTTCTTTTGGCAGTTGCAAAGGAGAGGCAGGTGGACGATATGTGATTCTTTGAGGACTCAAAGCCGTTGATGAAATGGATGAGGGGAGGATATACAATAATCAGAACCTACTGCTTCCGGATGCAATAAGGATGGCTAATGACAGCAGTTCCTCACATATCTACAGAGAAGAAAACACTGAAGCTGACAGTCTTGCAAATAGGGCCGAGGAGTTACAGTATGGGCTGTTGATGGTCTGAAATTGCAGCAGATGAGGTTTTATCGTTCCCCGCTTAACAGATTCTTGAGTAGTTTTGATTGTGTATGTGTGCTCTCTCCCGAAATGGTTTGTGCTTTACCCCAGGATGGGATGTTACAGGCTTGAGTCTAGGATAGCCACGACCAAGATGAAAGGAAAATCACCCACAGCCAAGCAGGATATAGTGGTGTTGTCTGTTTCTACAGGAAGGCAGAGACTGTTTCTACAGGAAGACAGAGGATTGTTTCTACAGGAAGCCAGTGAACTGTTTCTACAGGAAGTTTGAAAAGAGGGAAGCCAAAGGAGAAATCGGCCGAGATTTTAGCTAAGGAAGCCACCAGGGCTATCAAAGACGAGGAGAGAGATTGGTTGCTCAGAGGATGAGCAACACTTTCAGTAGGGGGGTGATGATGAGCCCCAAAAATGGATAATTATTTGGGCTCACTCAACCTCCTAATTTTACTTAATCCACCATTCTCATTATTTTATTGCATGTTTTTTATTATATTTATGTTAATAGAGTGAATGTGGTTAGTCATTATGCCAACAAGTCTAATGGGTGCTTTGTGTAGCCTTTTTGGTCAATTTGGAGACAAAATTGAAGGTCTTAATGAGCACTTGGCAGCCAAATTCGTGGGAAGACAAGGGAGAGAATTTGTAGGAAGGTGTCCCCTTCATTTATGGGCCCTTACCTTGAATTCTCCACCATCATCTCGGAGTTCAAGGGCCACCGAATCAATCAACACAAGGGCAGCCAAGCAAGTCAAGTAGGACTGATGTTAACTACAAGTCTTGGGCAGCCAAGTCCCTAAATTTTAGGAGGACTGTTGGGTCCTCAAATTGTATAAATAAGAAGGCTTAGGGCCTCATTTTGGTTAGCTAGTGGTTAGTCAATTTGGTTAGCCAGTTAGTCATTTTGTTTTAGCCATTAGTTAGCTAGTTTGTAGTTCGATTTTTATGCAATAGATTAGCTTTGCTTTCAACTCATGTTCAAGTTCTCCTTGTGGATAGTTTTGAGGTAACTCTTCATTTCTTTATCAATAAATATGAATCCAGCTTTGCACCAGCTCTAAATCTCTCTTAGGAGGCTGTAGCTCTTGGGGTTGGGCCCATCTCAAGCGCCCAATACCTCCTTTGATTATCTTTATGTGTTTTTGCTGCATTCTTAGAATAAAATCTGCTATTTGGATCTAACTCTTGTTGTGTTATTTAGTTTGTTTTTTTTATGTGTAAAATAGCTTTTCATGCTCAGATTTAGTTGACAGGTTGTTAACAGAAAAAGCTTCAAGAAAAGGGCCATCAAACATCTGTGGTTTCACCTCTCCCTTAGTGGGATCAGGAGCTGTGACTAGGATGACTTTGTTGCCCACAAAAACACTGATTTTGCTTTGCCATGCAATCACTAGTGTTTGATTTTCATGTGTAGAAGTTGGTTACAAGTTCAAACTTTCATTTGCTTATTTGCATGAGTTAAAATACATGGTTTCATTGCAGGTCACACTTCTGTTCATTCTCTTTACTAACAGCTAGCAAATTAGGTCAACGTAATTAGGTCTTTGAATTCATAAGTCTTTGTTGGTTCAGATTGGAAAAACAAATTGCAGAGCACCTGTACCACTCCTTTATCTGCTTATTCTCCATCAGCACCATCCACTCCACCCTCTACTTAGAACCCTTGCTTCACGTTTGCCATTCACTCCCAAAACCCTAATTTTTGTGCAACATTGCTTCACTCTCCCTTGAACAAATTGAACCATCCTCGCCATTCCTTAGCTCCATCCATCAGTTCCTAGGCCACTTCAGACCCCTATCCTACCTCCATATCCACTCATGCATCTTCCCTCACTCATCCATGCTCCAAAATCCCATTTCAGAACATCCTGTAGAAATCTCTGAACATCCTGTAGGATCCCCTGCAGACATCCTGTAGAAGCCTGCAAACACGGTTGCCGAGCACCTGAACATTGTGGACTTCTGTGGAATGATGTTTTGGATCCCCTGGAACCTCTCTTAGCCCTCCTGACCTTTCCCAATCTTTCTTTCCCTTCGAACTACCCCTGCACAGCCAAACCCTAATAAGAAACAAAATCATAATAACTCCAACCACTTAAGCAAAAATACAAAAACAATGTTCTTTTCAGTAGAAGTAGCTTAAATTCATGCATCTCATATCACTAGAAGTAATGGCATCATTCCTAGAAGTTTGCACTCCCACCATTGCATCATAGAGATTAGACTAGTCAGATTAGGGTTTACTAGGGTTTCCATGTTTTGTTGGCTTTCATTTCATTATTGCAAAGTAGGTTAATTTCCTTTGAGATAGCCTTCATCCATCATTTGAAAGCTTCTTCTGAGAGCTCATAGAAGTTGGCTTGAGCCCCTAGCGGACTTGTGCCAGCCGACCAAGTGACAGCTGCGGCAAGAGCTAGTACTTGTGCATACAGCACCGTCGCTTCCAAGTTTGTTACGAACTACCGGGTTGATAAAATTAGAGATAGGAAGCTCCAGGAGTTGTAGCATTATTGCTACAATACTGGAGCCCACCAGATGCTTTCATTTTCATGAGGTTGGCCACTTTGCTACAAATTGTCCACTAAGTAAATCCAAGAAAGGATCCATGGAAGGATCAGAAGGTGAGGCACTAGCCTCACAGTTCGAGTTGGATTTCAGACTATTCACATGCATGGTTTCATCCATGGTGGGAATTGGTTGGTTTCTTGACAGTGTAGCTTCTTTCCACATGACCGGCGACAAGAGTTTGTTCAGTACTTTGGAGAAGAAAGATCTGCATATACTCATAGTGATGGGTAATGATGAAAAGTATAGTGTCTCAGGTGTAAGCATGGTTATTTTTCAAAGGGAGCATGGAGCTCACCTTATCTTGACCGATGTAAAGTACGTACCAGGACTGAAGAGAAACTTGGTGTCGATTGCGATGCTAGAAGATAGAGGCTAAGATGTAGTCTTCAGTAAGGGAAAGGTTTTCCTTAGACACATCATCACTAGACAGGTGAAGCAGATTGGTTCACGGTTCAAGAACCTGTATGCTCTTGAGGTTCAAGATGCATGAAAAACCTTGAGGAGCAAGGCAACTGATGGAGAATTG
The DNA here is from genome assembly GCA_031772625.1 of Pinus tabuliformis. Classification (NCBI taxonomy): domain Eukaryota; kingdom Viridiplantae; phylum Streptophyta; class Pinopsida; order Pinales; family Pinaceae; genus Pinus; species Pinus tabuliformis. Next base: position 426,747,651 of record CM062815.1, read on the forward strand.
GTGGTTGAGAGGGAGATTACATTACCTCTCAACATGCAGTGCCAGAAGAAGTCTTGGACGATTGTGGAGGAGCCAGGATTGGTGAAGCAACTTCAGGAGGTTGTGAAGCAGCCACAACTAGAGAAGCTAAGAGGAGATCGAGTAGATACATCTACTCATGCAGAAACCTCCAATAGGGGGAAACTTTGAGCTAGGTGGGCAGAGGGATCACATGCAGCCATACCTCCAAGTAGGAGGTGGGGTGATGTGGAGTGATCGTCCCATGGAGGAGGGGTAGGATCCTTAAGGTACCCAACCTCTTTGATTCGACTTACCTACAGGAGCCCCAATGAGGAGTAGCATGATTGACTGATTGTGTAGAGACTGATGCAGATGGAGCGACAGAGAGAGCTACAGTGCAAGAGTCCCAGGACTATGTAGAGCTAGTAGGCCGCAATGATGCGAGAGGCACAGGAGTGTTGCACCAGTGCAGGATGGCACAGAGAGGTGTGCAACGGTGTGAGATGCATGGAGTGTTGCAGTAGCTCAGAGGTTAGAGAGGGATCACTTGTCAGCAGCAGGTAGAGCTTCAACATCAGAGTATGTTTTTAGCCCAACAGAGAGGTCAGTTGGGAATTTTATTGTTTCTAGAGTTGTTGGAGCAACCACACTTGGTAGAAGTGTTACATGCAGAACATTCCAAAGGTACAGGATTGGATTCGAGTTGAATGCCTTTCTTGTTGATAGGGACTGTTGAAAATGGCAATAAGAAATACTAAAAATAGAAGTGCTAAAAATAGCAGTTTGGGTACCAGTGCTGGATTAGGAAACAGGGAATGAAAAATGGAAGTGCTAAAAATAGAATTGCTATTTTTAGCAGTTCAATATGGATTCCTATTTTAGTCAGTCCCTAAACTAAACATAGGAAGTAAAATTCGAATTTGAACTTAACATTTGTTTGAAAATAAATAAATTAATTCTCCATGAGTTAATTAGTTGTGAAAAAACAAACATGAAGTCTATGTGAGGACATGCAACGGTTTCTCTATTAATTGAGGAATTTATCCATCAGTTAAAGAGATAAGGATGAGTTATAATTTAAGTTGTAATTAGTTGGCTCAGTTAATTGAGTCAAGTCCAGTTATATTTGATTTAAATAGTTTGTTTATATTAAGTAAGTTCAGTTAGTTAATGCATGCTAGCATATAACTGCTGCACTTCAGATAACTAAAGATTCTCTCATGAATAACTCATGCATGTCAATCAGACAGAGACCCAGTTGAGATCAAAGAAGGGACAGTGTACTATCAGTTGGACGAAATTTTTCCTATAAAGGAAGCTCATCCATGGATTAGGATTTATCTCCTTCAGGACTGCGTAGTTGGATCAGAGGTTAGTGAGTGTGTGAAAAGGCCAATTCACACAAGTTGTTGCACTGGACCCCAATCAGAATTGTGCAAAGAAATAGGAGGCTTGGAGGGCAGACCAGAGGTTAGATAGAGTCCTTTCACTATCTATGAGCAGCAGAGGTATTGCAGAGAGAGCAGGATAGATTTTGAGCTGATTCTTTTTGTAATACTGGCTATATTTTCACTTGTATGATAATACAGAGTTGGGGTTTTAGGCTGAGGCTTTCCCCGGGTAAATTCTTCTGTGTTATGTGTGATTGATTTCTCCATATCAATTATATGTGTTCTTATTGATGCTGCTCATGTTCGATTAAGCTTCCACTAAATTTTTTGTAGAAGTAGATCTTATATTTTGCTTTAGTCTATTGCAAAATCTGGTGATCTACAGGTGGGAATTTCTACAGGATGGGACCTCGAGACTCTGTATTAACTATCAGGCATTGAACACGATCACTATCTAGAACAAGTATCCATCCCATGGATTGATGACCTCCTGGACCAACTTAAGGGGGACAAATATTCTAGCAACATAGACTTGAATTCTGGTTATCACTAGGTACCGATCAAACCCTCATATGTGTGGAAGATTGCCTTCAAATTCAAGGAGGGCCTTTTCGAATGGCTAGTCATGCCTTTCAGATTTAAAAATTCCCTCGCAGCCTTCATGAGGTTGATGGACAAAATCTTTCGACACTTCAGCAACTCATTCATGGTGGTGTATTTGGATGACATTCTGATCTTCAGCCAAAGTTGGGAAGAGCACCTCCACCATATTTGGGAGGTCCTCCAAACCTTGCGGCAACACAAATTGTGTGCAAATTTGGAGAAATTATCTTTTGGTATGACCCAGGTTCAATATCTGTGGTACATTATTGATTAGTGGGTGTGCTTGTGGACCCATCCAAGATACAATTCATTCAAGATTGGCCAACCCCAACCACTCTAACAGAGCTTCGTAGCTTTCTAGGCCTCGCCAACTTCTACCGTAGGTTCATGTTGGGGTTCTCTCATATCACTTGGCCCTTAAGTCAATTCACCAAGGGAGGAGCGAAAGCAAAGCGCTTTTGGTTTGAATCCCAACAGAAGGCGTTTTCCAAGTTGAAGCACCGCCTCTACTCTGCACCAATTCTCACATTACTGGACCTGCAGCAACCATTTGAGATAGAGACAGATGCCTCCAAATATGCTATTGGTGTAGTTCTTACTCAACAAGGGCATCCAGTGGCATATCATAGTGAGACACTTTCATACATAGTCTGGAAGTATCCCACTTATGACAAAGAGATGTATTCCATTTTGCAAGTCTATTGACAATGGAATCAATACATTCTGGGGAAGGAAATGGTCATCCACATAGACCACCAACCAAGGAAAATTTTAAGGATGGAAAATTTTCTTGAAGTTTAAAAACATTGGCGAATCTCACTAATCCCTAATATGCAAACTATAAAACTTTTAATGATATATTTGCAAAATTATTCAAATTTATAATGATTTTATATATAGTCTCTATATAATGTTGGCGATTTTTAAGATAAAATAATTTTATATTCTAAAATTTGGGCGAATCATCTTTTATAAAAATTGGAAATTGGCGAATCATTTTTTGGAAAAATCATGGAAAATTAGCCCACTGGGCGAACATTAGCCCCTAAAATTTTCCATGCCACCAACCCCTATAGTTCATACAGACACAAGGGAAGTTGCAGAACGATCTCCATCTTAAATGGTCCACATACCTGCAACAATTATATTTGAACATTAAGTACAAGAAGGGAAGCACCAACAATGTTGCAGACTTCCTGAGTCGACTTCCGGTCATGGCGCTAACGATTTTGCTTGACTCTTGTGGGCACGAGAATGCGGGTGGCCGCATCTTTACAAGAGTGATCCATAGTTCAGCAACACATACCAGACACTCCTAGAAGACAAGAAAGTTCTAAATTTTCACCTCTAGGATGCATTGTTATGCCACCTGGGACACCTTTTTATTCCTTCAAGCGAGCGTACCAAGATGATTTTGGAGGCACACTACAGTCGGGTCGCTAGACATTTCGAGGTAGAGAAAATAGTGGCAGTGTTGCAAAAGTATTTTTATTAGCCGAACCTCAGATAGTATGTTGGGAATTACATCAAATCCTACACTACCTGTGCCATTTCAAAACCAACCATCAAGAATCAAGGCGTATATACTCCTCTACCTACTCCTATTCGACCTTGGGAATCCATCTCCATGCATTACACGTCACGCCTTCCTTATACTAAGCATGGCAATGACTGCATTTTCATGGTCATTGACAGATTCTCTAAGATGGCCATTTTGGTGAGCTGCTAGAAGAATATCACAATATAATCCACTGCTAATATCTTCTTTGAACCGGTGTGGGTACACTTTGGGATCCCAAAATCCATTATCTCATATCAGGACAACAAATTCCTATGTACATTTTGGTCAAGTCTTTGGTCGATGTTCAATAAAAATCTTACTAAGTCCATGGATCTCCACCCCCAAACTGATGGCCAAACAGAGGTCATCAACAGGATGATCGTACACAATCTACGCATGTACAACTCAAAGCATCCCCTATGTCCAGCATAGCTACAACAGAGATCTCCATAGCTCAACTGGACACAGCGCTTTTAAGGTGGGATTGGGATTCCAACCACTATCTCCCATTGACATGGCCATACCATTTTCCGTGGCTCCAGCAGATTCATCTCATGTCCATTCTGAAGTTGACAGCGCTAACAGCTTCATTGAGCACATTCAGTACATCCTCCAATAGGTACATGACATATTGGACAGAGCCAATGCTAAGTACAACCAGCACCATGATCAGCATCGGATGCCACACAAGTTCCAGGTGGGTGACAAAGTTTGGTTACATTTTCAAAAGGAACACCTCGTCGAGCCCCATTGCAAGCATTTCCCCCTACAATGTGGGACTTACACCACCACTAAGGTTGTAGGGGACAATTATTCTGAGCTCAACATTCCAAGAATTGTAGATCCTTTGCAAATGGTAGAAATACAAGAAATAGCTATGAAATTCCCAAGAATTACTATGAAGGAAATTATGGTATAAAATTTGGTGAGGTCTTAAACACAAATTATAACATTTTTGGCACTCTCAATTATGAAATTGAATGTTAAAAATGTGATAATTTTGGATACGTAGCCAAAAATTGTGGAAGAAATTTGATAGTTCCATCAAGGGAAACAAGGTAACTTTTTGTCCATCATACAGGGGAACAACAAAGAACTTGGAAAGGAAACAGGAATATTTGAAGGCTAAGGTATGTGGTTTTTCCTTGCAAGCCCAAAGAATAAGAATTCATTTTTACATTGATAGTGATTGTTCAAAGCATATGACTGGAGATAAAAGTAGATGTGTGACGTTGATGAAAGAAAAAGAAGGATATTTCACTTTAGGTAATGATAACTCTACCAAAATTATAGGGAAAGGCACAATTAGCCTTGGAAGCAAAGATGCAATGGCAGAAAATGTTTTACTTGTTGAAGATATGAAGCATAATTTACTAAGTGTTAAAAAAATGTGTGATTAGGGACACACACTTATATTCAATTCAAAATAATGTGAAATAAGGAAATAAGGATCAGGGAAATGGGTTCCAATAGCAATAAGAACTCCAAACAAAATATACATCTTAAATGACATTGGAAAGGAAATTTTTTGCCTACAAAAGGAAGATGAAAGTTGGATTTGGCATAGAATATTGGGCATATACACTTTGACAATCTTGTCAATAACAGCAAGAAGGAAGTTGTAAGTAATATGCCTAAAATTACAAAGCCTTCAAATACCGTGTGCAAGAATTTTCATCATGGAAACAAACAAGAGTTGAGTTCAAAACTAAGGAACATTCCACAACAAAACAAATAGAACTTGAACATATTTATTTATGTGGGCCAACAAGAGAAAAAGGACTAGATAGAAAACAATACTTCATGTTTATCGTTGATGACTACACAAGGATGACATAGGTTTTTTTTATTAAAAGGAAGTCAGAAGGTTTTGAAAATTTCAGAATATTCAAGGAACTTGTTGAAAATGAAACTGATTTGAAAATCAAATGCTTGAGATAATATAATGGAGGAAAATTTATTTCAAATGAATTCAATGACTATTTTGAAAAACATTTAATAAGAAGACACTTCTCAATAGCTATAACTCCTCGGCAAAATTGGGAGGTTGAAAGAAAGAACAGAACTGTGGAAGAGATAGCTAGAACTTTGTTGCACGAATCTAATCTAAGTAATATCTTTTGGGTACAAGTAGTATGTATAGATGTTCACATTTTAAACAAACGATTTCTCATAAGCAACAATGACAAAACTCTGTGTGAACTATGGAAGGGAATATCAGCTAGTGTTAAGCACTTGAGAATATTTTGAAGCAAATGTTACATAAAACTAGATGACCAAAATTTAGGAAAGTTTGACTCCCAGACATATGAAGGAATACTTGTTGGGTACTCATGTAAAAGAAAAGCATACATGTGCTACAATATTATACTCAACAAGATATTAGTAGAAAGCATCAATGTAAAAATTGATGAAACAAACTTGTTGAAGACCAATAAGGAAAGAAAGAATTCACACATCTTTGAGGAACACGAAGAGGAAGAACCAAAGAAAAAGGAAGAAGAAAAAAAAGAGGAACACCTATAAAGAAGTATCCAGAGGCAGAACAAGAAGTATCATATAACCAACAAGATTTTTAGACACCTCCCAGGACACCTAAATGTTAATATCAGAAGAATCATCTAACCAGAACAAATCATAGGGGAGAAGAGAGAAGGAGTAGAAACCAGAAGAAGAAAACAAGCACAAACACGAGAGCAAGGGTATATATCACTATTTTCCACAACTGAACCAAGTAATTTTGAGGAAGATATAAATTATGAAAATCTATCAATACCATGGAAGAAGAACTAAATCAAATAGATAAGAATGATACATGGGAACTTGTTCCAAGACCCAAGAAAAAAAAAGTGAATTGTACAAAATGCATCATCGAAAACAAACTAAATGAAGATAGAAAGGTGACCAAAAACAAAGCAATGCTAGAATATAAATGATATGCCCAATTTGAAGGTATATACTTTGAAGAAACATTTACTCCAATAGGTAGAATTGAAGCAATCATAATGATCTTGGCCTATGCATGCTCCAAAAGAATTAAAGTGTATCAGATGGATGTGTTGAAAATTGGCAACAAGAAATTGCTAAAAATAGAAGTGCTAAAAATAGCACTTCTAAAAATAGCAGTTGGGCATCAGTATTGGATTGGGCAACAGGGAATGAAAAATGGAAATGCAAAAAATAAAAGTTCTATTTTTAGCAGTTCAAGTTGGATTCCTATTTTTAGACAATCCCTGGTCTAAAATAGGAAGTAAAATCCAATTTTGGTCTTACCAGTAGTTTGAATATTAATTAATTAATTCTCCATGAGTTAATTAGCTAAGGAAAATCAAGCTTGAAGTCTTTGTGATAACATGCAATAATTTCTCCACTAATTGGGGAATGTGTCCTTGATTTTCTCCACTGATTGAGGAATTAAAGATGAGTTCTATATTGAGAGGATCATTTGACTTAGTTTAACTTAGTCAAGTTCAGTTAGATTAATTCAACAAGTTGTTAAATTAATGAGATACAGTTTGTTGATGCTTGCATGCATGTGACAACTGTTATTTTCAGATAACTGAGTATTCTCTCATGGATAACTGATGCATGTTAGTTCAGACAGAGACCCAGTTAAGATCAGTGAAGGGACAGTGTACTATCAGTTGCATGAATATTTTTCCTATAAAGGAAGCTCATCCATGATGAGGATTTATCTCCTTCAAGTTTGTGCAGTTAGATCAGAGGTTAGTGATTGTGTGAAGAGGCCAATTCACACAAGTGGCAGCACTGGACCCCAAGGAAACTGCACAAGGAAATAGGAGGCTTGGAGGGTAGAGAAGAAGGTTTGTGAGAAGCCTTTGACTATCTATGAGAAGCAGAGGTATTGTACTGAGAGTTGGATAGCTTCCGAGCTAAGGCTTTGTGTAATCCGGACTATATTTCAACTTGTATGATAATACAGAGATGGGGTTTTAGGCAGGTGCTTTCCCCGGGTAAATTCTTCTGTGTTATGTGTGATTGATTCCTTCTTATCAGTTATACGTGTTCTTATTGATGTTGTTCCTGGTTGATTAAGCTTCCACTAAATTGTTTGCAGAAGTAGATCAAGTGTTTTGCTTTAGTACATTGCATTACCAGGATGATCTACAGGTGGGAAATTTCTACATGGTATCAGAGCTAGCTGATTTGTGGAAAAAGTTCTACATGGTATCAAAGCTAGTTGGTTTGTAGGAAAAATTCTAAAAGATTTCTATTTGGTATCAAAGATAGCTGATTTGTAGAAAAATTCTACAAAATTCTACATGGTATCATAGCACAAGTGATCAAGGAGAGAACAGTGTACTGTGAGGAGATTTCAAAGTTTTGAGTTTTGGGCCGAGAGTTTGCAGAGCAGATCTGAAATTTTTTGTACAAAATTTTCAGAAATAAATAGCATATTTGGATTCCTTGTGGAAAAATACCCAAAATCAAAAAAACAATCGGCAGAATCGGAGTTCAGATGAGGGAGATATGGCTGATTTAAAATCAGCTCTTTTTCCATAAAATTTCGTGATGGCGGAAAAGTGGAAACAGATTGGTGTGCTAGCCAAGAACCTGTATTCACTTGAGGTACAAGATGCATGCAAAGCCTTAAGGATCAAGGCAAAGGTTAGATACTTTGTGGTTGAGAGGGAGAGTATATTACCTCTCAACATGCAGCACCAGAAGAAGTCTCAAACAATTGTGGAGGAGCCACGATTGGTGCAACAGCTTCAGGAGGTTGTGGAGCAACCACAACTAGAGAAGCTGAGAGGAGATCGAGTAGAGACATCTACTCAGGTAGATACCTCCAATAGGGGGAAACTTCGAGCCAGGTGGGCTGAGGGATCACATGCAGCCATACCTCCAGGTAGGAGGTGGGGCGATGTGGAGTGATCGTCCCAAGGAGGAGGGGCAGGATCCTTGAGGTACCCAACCTCTTGGATGAGACTTTGCTACAGGAGTCCCAATGTGGAGTAGCAGGAACTGACTGATTGGTTAGAGATAGATGCGGATGGAGCGGCAGAGAGAGCTACAGTGCAGGGAATCCCAAGACAACGCAGAGCATGCAAGCTGCAGCAATGTGAGAGGCACAAGTGTGTTGCACTGTGCAGGGTAGCACAGAGAAGGGTGCAATGGTGTGAGATGCATGGAGAGGTCAGAGAGGGAGCACTTGTCAGCAGCAAGTAGAGCTTCAGCATCAGAGTATGTTTCTAGCCCAACAGAGTGGTCATTTGGGAGTTCTTTTTGTTCCGAGAGTTGCGGGAGCAACCACACTTGGTAGATGTGTTGCATGCAGAACATTCCAGAGGTACAGGATCGGGTTCGAGAGGAAGCCTTTCTTATTGAGAGGAAGTGTTGAAAATTGGCAACAATAAATTGCTAAAAATAGAAGTGTTAAAAGTAGCACTTCTAAAAATAATAGTTTGGGCATTAGTGTTGGATTGGACAACAGGGAATGAAAAATGGAAGTGCTAAAAATAGAAGTTCTATTTTTAGCAGTTCAAATTGGATTCCTATTTTTAGACAGTCCCTGGTCTAAAATAGGAAGTAAAATTCGAATTTGGTCTTACCAGCAATTTGAATATTAATTAATTAATTCTCCATGAGTTAATTAGCTAAGGAAAATCAAACTTGAAGTCTTTGTGAGAACATGCAATAATTTCTCCACTGATTGAGGAATGTGTCCTTGATTTGCTCCACTAATTGAGAAATTAAGGATGAGTTCTATATTGAGAGATCAGTTGACTTAGTTTAACTTAGTCAATTTTAGTTAGATTAATTTAACAAGTTGTTAAATTAATGAGATACAGTTTGTTGATGCTTGCATGCATGTGACAACTATTATTTTCATATAACTGAGTATTCTCTCATGGATAACTGATGCATTTCTGTTCAGACAGAGACCCAGTTGAGATCAGAGAAGGGACAGTGTACTATAAGTTGGATGAATATTTTTCCTATAAAGGAAGCTCATCCATGATGAGGATTTATCTTCTTCAAGTTTGTGCAGTTAGATTAGAGGTTAGTGAGTGTGTGAAGAGGCCAATTCACACAGGTGGCAGCACTGGACCCCAAGGAAACTGCATAAGGAAATAGGAGGCTTGGATGGCAGAGGAGAAGTTTTGTGAGAAGCCTTTGACTATCTATGAGCAGTAGAGGGCTTGTACTGAGAGCTGGACAGCTTCCGAGCTAATGCTTTGTGTAATCCAAACTATATTTCCACTTGTATGATAATACAGAGATGGGGTTTTAGGCAGGTGCTTTCCCTGGGTAAATTCTTCTGTGTTATGTGTGATTGATTCCTTCTTGTCAGTTATATGTGTTCTTATTGATGTTGTTCATGGTTGATTAAGCTTCCGCTAAATTGTTTGTAGAAGTAGATCAAGTGTTTTGCTTTAGTACATTGCATTACTAGGTTGATCTATAGGTGGGAAATTTCTACATGGTATCAGAGCTAGCTGATTTGTAGAAAAAGTTCTACATGGTATCAAAGCTAGCTGATTTGTAGGAAAAATTCTACAAAATTTCTACAGGATGTAAAATCGTCTTTAATTGATGGGGAGATATAAGGAGAAGTCCACATAGAACAACCAAAAGGACTCTTATTATCAAAATATGAATATTATATTTGTATATTGAAGAGAGACCCATATGGGCTTAACAAGCCTCTTAAGCTTGGAACTAAAGATTGGACGGGTATTTGCAGCAACAAGGGTTCAGAAAGGGAAATGTAGACAATGATATATACATAAAGGAATATCAATACAATATGATCATCATTGAAATATATGTTGATGAAATCATCTTTGGAAGTGATGGTGATAGATTAACTCGGAACTTTGCAAAAGATATGTAGAACGAATTTGAAATGTATTTGCTTGGGGCATTGAATTTATTTTTGGGACTCTAGATATCTCAGCTAGTTGGAGGCATTTTCATTTCTCAAACCAAGTAAATTAAACAAATTATGTTGAAGATCAAAATGGAATATTTCAAACCTATGAGCATTCCTATGGTCACTGGAAGCAAGTTAAACAAAGAAGATGAATCCAAGGAAGTGAATCAAAGACTCTATAAATCAATGATTAGTAGACTACTCTATGTGGTAGCTTCAAGACCATATGTAATGCAAGCAGTTGGATAGGTTGCGAGATTTCAAATAGCACTGAAGGAAACTCATGAAATAGTAGTGAAGGATCTTCAGATATCTCAAAGGAACAATAAACTTTGGGTTATGGTATCTGAAAGGAATTGACACTGCTAGCTTACACATATGCATATTAGTTAGGAAGTATAGATGATAGAATAAGTACAAATGGATAAGATTTCTACTTGAGAGACTACTTAGTATCCTAGTTGAGCAAGAAACAATATTTAGTATTCTTGTCTATAGCAGAAGTAGAAAATATTCTAAAAACCACATGTTGTACTCAAGTCCTTTGGATGAAGAAAACCTTGTAAGACATACAAGTAAAATATAATGAGCCTATTCTGATACATTGTGAAAACACCAATGCAATAAACATCTCCAACAATCTAGTGGTGCATTACATGACCAAGCACATTCCTATCATCGAATTGAGCAAGTCACAGAAAATAATATCAAGCTAGAGTATGTTGGCACGAACATACAAATTGCATACATCTTCACCAAACCAACTCCCAGAGAGACATTTAAGTATCTTAGACAACAATTGGGACTAATTTCTGCTCCAAATTGGTTTACACAATCTTCAACAAAGAAAGACATGGGAAGAGAGAGAGTCAGAGGGAGTTACCATTTTCCATTGATGTCAAAGGGGGGGAGAAAAATCAATAAGCACGAAGACAGGGGTATCATGATCATAAGGGGGGTATGATGGTTTCCATCAATGAAAAAGTGGGAGATTTTTGAAAGAAGTTGTCATTGATATCAAAGGTTTTCCACATGAAAGAGAAAGTTACATATTCAAAGAGCATGTTTTGAAATATTGATTGTGAATTTTTGATACCCTGTTTGGATATCCTATATTTGAATGCATTTTTACTCCATTTTACCTAGATCTATTGGAAGCATAATGTATATGGTTAGAAAGCTTATTCTTAGACTATTACAAATGGTATATGGCACACCCTCTAACTCCTTACAGTTGAGGAGAAATTACTTTTTGAATATTCACTATATATTTTTCCATTTGCACAAGCTAGTCTAGTTAGTGGACAAGTTGGCCCAACTGGTGGACAAGTTGGCCTATTCTGCACCCTGAATGGACTATAAATAGGTAGGAGAAGGATAATTTCAAGTTATTCGCTCAAGAAATTTTGGATTTTTTCAGGCAAGAAAAAAAAAGGATTTATGAGTTTAATACCTCATGAACTAGAAGTGGAGAGGAGATGATTTGGAGAGACTTTCTAGGAAGAATTTTTGGCACATTTTTTAATGGATTTTGGCTTATTTTAGAAGGGTTTTTGGCTTATTTTGGAAGGATTTTTGGCACACATTTTGAATTTTTTTAGCCCTCATTAGAAAGATTATTTCCTACCTATTATTAAGGGACAAATTTTTCCCCTTTTAAGGCTGAATTTCATATCTATGTAGAGGGTTCAATTCTAGCGTGGAAGGCCAAATTTCAAGCTTGTTCTAAGAGTAGTGACCTGTCCCTATTAAGGCCAAATTTTGAGACCAAATTTCTTGTACAAAGAACATCAAACTCAAGCTTGTTTTTAGGGATAAATCCTAGTGTGTTTGAAGGTGAGTTTCAGGTATGTTTTGAAGATATAACATTTCCCTTTGTTAAGGAGGTAAAACCCTGTGTAGGTGGAAAAGTTCTAGAGGTTGAATTCTGATGATAAGCAGGTTGATGTTAAGGATCATTTGTTGACATAATTTTTGTTGCTAACAAGGTAATGTTTAGGAAGATGAGTGCCTATGTGAAGGACAAAGGAGTAATCGCTATAAGTGTGGACTTTCTTTGAATAATATTGACTCTTGTACAAGATTTGGTGTTGATAAATCATGGAGTTGGTGATTCCTTTTAGTTGGTGGTGATAAACCAATGAGTTGTGATTCCTTTTAATTGGTGTTGATAAACTAGGGAGTTTGTGCTTCATTTAGTTGGTGACGATAAATTTGAATGTACCCTCTATATATATTAAAATAATCATTCTATGGTTTTCACGTAAAAATTTGTGTTTTGTATATTTTTGTGCTTTTATTTGTACCTGTGGATGCATTTACAAGTTTTTAAAGTTAAAAATTGTTAATACTAATTCACCCTCCTCTCAATATAGTTGAATATTCCAACAAACGTACAAAAAAATGGGTTTCTTCTGCAACTCTTATGAACGAAATTGTGAGTATTTCTACTGTCACTAGAATTATAAATTTGTGGTGCTTGATGTAGCCTATGAGTTTCAATGTTTCTGGAGTTGAAATTCCTTATAATGCATGTAGGCAGATTAAGGGTTATTCAAGAGGAAATGATGGTTCAATATCTTCCTGATTCTGAGTTTTTGTGTCTTCAACTTGTAGTGCCAGATTCTCTTCAGTGGTTATGTCCATTATGAAAGCCTAAGTAGACATACCAATTTGGAACAAAAATTTTTCTTACTCCTATGAGCTAGAGCATATTTTTCATCACAATTGTAGCAAAGTCCACATCTTTGGAAATTTGCGATTTTTGTTGGAGATAACCTTTGTACCCTTAAGTGATGAGTAGGAGTTGTGCTTGGTGAATTACGTTGGGGTGGACGAGTGTGAGGAATTAATGTTGGATTTTTTATCTACACATTGGTCACCATTGTAGCTTTTAGGGCCCTCTTGGTTTCTTCTAACCATGTAGTAGGGTGGTGCTTTCTAACTTGTGCTCAAATCTCCTCCTTGAGGCCACTAATGAAACATTTTGTATAGAAGGAATTTGTTAAGTTCTTTGTACGGATGGTTAATTTCTCAAATGTTTTTCTAAATTCATTGATTGAGAAAGCTTGGTGTAAATTGGTGAGTCACCCCAAATAATGAGTATCCCTCTCAAAATGTGTAAATAGATTTAGTAAATTAAATCCATGCAATGTAGCCTTAATAGATTTTTAATGCCATTACCTCCATTACCATCATTCTTTATATAAATATAATACCCCTACCCTTAGTTTCATCATGTCATCAGTAATACCTTGGAGGATTAAGTAATGTTCCATTTGAGTTACTCATCTTGATGGATCATGACTATTAAACTTGTTCACATCCACCTTAGTAGAATGATGCCATATGTTGTTATTTATTGATCTATAGTTGTGTAGGAATTTCAAAAATTATGGGTGGCTAAACATTTTTAATAAAAGTTTCTCTTTGGTGTGGCTGAATTCGTTGTGTAGGCATGTGGTTTTCTCCTAGTATGATTTGAGATAACATAATCGGAAACTTCTACATCAATTTCTTTTCAAACTTATCAAACCTATTAATGAACTTCTTTTCCAATACATTTATGTTTTCCTGGTGTTTCTTAAGCTAACCTTCCATTAATTCCAACTTAGTTTTATTAGAGAAAGTGTCCATGTTGTCTATGGAAGTATGAGGATGCTTATATGTATTCTCCTTCATGGGTGTGCTTACTAGAAAAAACTATTCGGGTAGCCCTTGTGTTATCTGAAGAAAAATATCTACTTGTAGAAATTCTCACTGTAGATTAACCTAATAATGCAATATAACTAAAGAAAAATACTTTAATCTAATTCTGCAATCAAACTTGTAGAAGCTTAATAGATTTGAGCAAGATCAAGCAGAACACATATAACCAGAAGCAGAATCAAAGCACATGAAACATAGAAGAATACTCAGGAGAAAGCATCAGCTAAAAACCCCACTATTTGTATTACCATACAAGGTGGAAATATCTCAGAATTACACAAAGCTTTAGCTCTCATAGCTAGCCAGCTTTCAGTACAATCCTCCTAGATACTCACAGGCAAACAAGGCTTCTAACAAACCTTCTCCTATGCCCTCCAAGCCTCCTATTTCCTTGCGTTGTTTCTCCTGGGTGATCCTACTGTTACCAAGTGTAACATTGATCATTCACACTGATCTCACACCCTATAAAATTGCGCAATCCTCAAGGAACCTGCTCCTTCTACATGGATGAGTTTCCTTTATAGGAAAATTCATACAACTGATAGTAATATGTCCCTATCTTTAATCTCAACTGGGTCTTTCTCTGAATATACATGCATGAGTTAATGATGAGAGAATCTTCAGTTATCTGGAGTACACTAGTTGGATGCATGCTTGCATTAAATGACTAAACTCACAATTAGTTCCTCAAACTGTTTGGAACTAATCTAATTGGACTTAACTCAGTTAACTAAGCTAACTAATTACAACTCAAATACAAGTCATCCTTATCTCCTTAATTAAGCTATAATCTCCTTAATTTAAAGGATAATTGTTGCACGACTTCACAAAGACTTCTAGCTTGAATTTCTGCAACTAATTAATCCAAGATTAATTAATTAATTATTTTTCAAGCAGTTGGTGAGACTAAATTCGAATTTTAATTCTCAATTTTAATTCAAGGACAGATTAAAATTGGAATATTCTGGATTCTATTTTTATCATTTCTTATTTCTATTTTTAACACTCCCTCTCAACAAGAAAGGAATTCAACTCAATCCCAATCCTGAACCTTTGGAATGTTCTGCATGCAACATTTCTTTCTAGTGTTGATGCTCTAGCAACTCCAGAAACAAAAAAAGCATCCAACCTGTATTAGTATGATGCCTCTATCATCAAAGTCTCTGACTGCTATTGCCTTTGTCGACTGAAAATCCTATGCTTCTGCTAACTCAACCTTTTTTCACTGTTGTAAATCCTTCTCTGCGCTCTTCAGCATCTAACTTCTCTAGCCTCTATCACTTTGATCTCTGACTGCATCAATCCTACTAATTCCTCCCGCTACTATGTACTTTTGGCTCCCGTAGCAAGGTATGATCCATGAGATAGAACCTCTCAATGGACCCTGCCCAATTTCAGCCTTCTTGAGACTATCACTTCACATCACCCCACCTCACAACTGGAGGTATGGCTGCATGTGATCCCTCTGCCCACTTCTCCAATTGTGGCTCCTCCACAATTGTCTAAGACTTCTTCTGGGACTACATGTTGAGAGGTAATTTACTCTCCCTCTCAACCACCAAGTCTTTAACATTTGCCTTGCTCCTCAAGGCTTTGCATGCATCTTGAACCTTAAGAGCATACAGGTTCTTGACTCGTGAACCAATCTGTTTCACCTATCTCATGGTGATGTGTTTAAGGAAAACATTTCCCCTACTAAAGACAACATCGTAGCCTTTGTCCTCCAACATCACAATCGACACCAAATTCTTCTTCAGTCCATGCACATACTTCACATCTGTCAAGGTAATAAGAGCTCCAAGCTCCCTTTGAAAAGAAACTGTGCCCACTCCTGAAACACTATACCTTTCATCATCACCCTTCTCTATGTGCATCTTGAGGTATTTCTCCTCCAAGGTACTGAATAAACTTTTATCGCCAGTCATGTGGAATGAGGCTCCACTGTCAAGAAACCAGCCACTACCCATCATCGACGACACCATGCATGCGATGAGAGTAAAGTCCATTTCTAACTAAGAGGCTAATGCCTCACCTTTCGATCCTTCCAAGGATCCCTTCTTGGACTTATTCGATGGGAAATTAATCGCATAATGACCCATATCGTGATAATTAAAGCATCTCACGTTAGAATTATCAGCCTTCTTCCCTCCATGAGAGAATTCGATTTGGAATGAGAATCCTTCTCCTTCCATTTCCTTGCCTTACTTGCTAAGTCCATATTTTCTTCATCATCCTTGGATGAAGAACCATCTCGTGTGCTCCTCCTGATCTCCTTCTGCATGAGATCCAACCACAGTTGTTCCCAATCTGGCAGTTTCTCCCTTCCATTCACAGAGTCCTGGTAGCTATTCCAACTCTTTGGAAGGCCGAGGAGAGCGAGGCTCACCATATCTTCATCAGCGGTAGTTATTCCCACACTTCCAAGCTCATCTCTACAGGTGGTGATCTTTTTCAGATATGTGGAAACAGTATCGTCGTTCTCCATCTTGATTCTTCGAAGCTTATCCTTGAGCGCCAATTTCCTCTAGTCGCTATTTTTCTGGTAGAGGTCCTTCAATGTCTTCCACATTGAATATGGAGTATCCTTCCCATGGAGACTCGAGACAATATGTTCTTGAACTCCCTCAAGGATGATTCTTCTCGCCCTCGCCACACACTTCTTCCACTCAGCAAACTCTTGTGCATTAGTTGAAGTTGGCTTTGGGATTTCTCTATCAATGAAATCCTTCAAGCCATTGTCTTCTAATACAGCCTCCATGCGATCTTTCCATGCTATGTACTTCAAGCTGCCATCCAAGGCATACTCGAGTCTCAAGCCATAGAATTCCATTGACCAACCTGAAGTATGAGATGAATTTGATTTTTACCTGCAACCCCGAACTCCAAACTTCGAATTCTCTTCTCAGTATATTGTTCACAGCTCTGATAAACTTGGCTCCGATACCATGTATAAATTCTCACTATAGATTAACCTGATAATGCAATATAACTAAAGAAAAATAATTTAATCTACTTCTACAATCAAACTTACGGAAGCTTAATATATTTGAGCAAGATCAATCAGAACACATATAACCAGAAGAAGAATCAATGCACATGAAACACAAAAGAATACTCAGGGGAAAGCCTCAGCTAAAAACCCCACTATCTATATTATCATACAAGGTGGAAATATCTCAGAATTACACAAAGATTTAGTTCCCACAGCTAGCCAACTCTCAGTACAATCCTCCTGGATGCTCACAGGAAAACAAGGCTTCTCACAAACTTTCTCCTCTGCCCTCCAAGCCTCCTATTTCCTTGCGTTGTTTCTCCTAGGTGATCCTACTGTTACCAAGTGTAACACTGATCACTCACACTGATCTCACACCCTATAAAACTACGCAATCCTCAAGGAACCTGCTCCTCCTGCATGGATGAGTTTCCTTTATAGGAAAACGCATACAACTGATAGTACAATGTCCCTGTCTTTAATCTCAACTGGGTCTTTCTCTGAATAGACATGCATGAGTTAATGATGAGAGAATCTTCAGTTATCTGGAGTACACTAGTTGGATGCATGCATGCATTAACTAACTGAACTCACAATTAGTTCCTCAAATTGTTTGGAACTGATCTAACTGGACTTAACTCAGTTAATTGAGCTAACTAATTACAACTCAAATATAACTCATCCTTATCTCCTTAATTAAGGGATAATCTCCTTAATTTAAGGGATAATTGTTGCATGACTTCACAAAGACTTCTAGCTTGAATTTCTCCAACTAATTAATCCAAGATGAATTAATTATTTATTTTTCAAGCAGCTGGTGAGACTAAATTCAGATTTTAATTCTCAATTTTAATTCAAGGACAAATTAAAATTGGAATATTCTGGATTCTATTTTTATCATTTCTTGTTGCTATTTTTAACACTACTCAGGGAAAGAGGGAATGGTTTGGACTAATCTCCCAACTCTAAAGAAAGATATTAGATTTAGAGACTCATGGAAACAAAATACCATTTCTATAAGCAAGACTCAATTGGATCCCAATAAATGGAAAACAAAAACATCAATTCATGGAAAGAAAAAATAATAGCAAAAAACCTCTTTTGAAGAGTATTCCTACCCTTCATCCCTTATTACCATGGTTTTATCATGAAAGGATATTCATTGTGGTTGACCTCTCCTTATGGACCCAAGAGGGTTGCTATAGTGGCTCAAATATAAACTTTATCTCAACGCATCTCCTTACTTGTCCCCCTTCCTCATTTTAGCTCCTACTAGTTGTGCCCCTATCTCCATTCAATCTGAAGAATAAAAAGGATGGGGAAGTGCCTCCTAATCTATAAAATTGGGATTTGGTTATCAATTGTTTCCTGATGAAACCCACCCTCCCCCCCCATTCATTCTTGAATATGTTGAAACATCTAGGATCCATATGGTCTCCCTGAAATAAATATATTCTCCTTGAATTTTTCTCACAAAAAAATTAATAATAATAGAAAATATATCCAAAGGGGAATCCAAGGACCTTCTATATGTGTTTTCTACCATTCCAAAAATAAAACTATACAACATCTATTTTTAGAATGTCAATTTGGTATGGATGTTTGGGATAATTATTTGCAATGTCCCTTCCATAGAGTAAAATGGCTTGAATCTCTTAACTAATTATTTGAATCATGGCATAAAAAATACCTAAGATCATTCAGAGATGAATATTTCTTTACCAAAATATTTTTATTAAAAATATGATTGGTTAGAAACAAATACAATCTTCTAGCGCCTTCCCCAATTTGACAATGGTGGTCGATAGAGAAAAAAATTTGATGGTTGAACATTTAAGGACTGAAAACACAAAAATAAATAGACCCCAAGAATTGGAATATTATGAGGAAATGTAGATTAGAAACTTCAACAATCAACAACATCTCTTTCTTCCTATGAAAAGGAACCAAGGTTAGAAATTATCTCTCACAAAAGAAAACTTCAGGGAATCGATTTTCTCACAACACTCCCACATCCTTTGTTTTGATGGAGCCTCAAAGAAAAATCTAGGGGTGACAGGTGCAAGGGTGTACTATATTGTGCTTATGGGCTAATTGAAACTAGGTACTCATGTACCCTAGGCACAATGAGAAATAATCTAGGAGAAATGCATGCCTTGCTTCAAGGAATAAACTCGGAAAAGCAATTACCCATTCATTTCCTTATAATTTTGGATGATTCTAACAACGTAGTCAAGAACTTAAACCTTGAAACATTTCTAATACAATTTAGACTAAATTATTTGTACAAAATAATTATGAATAATCTTTCTTCTTTTTCTAGCTTCCATGCCAACCATATTCTAAGAGAACTAAACACCTTGGTTGAGTCCCTGGAAAATTTAGCAATCAACCTAACCCCTAGAAAAATGAGAGTGAATGGAACTTTGAGGGAAGTCCTAATTCATTACCTATTATAATAATGTCAAAGGTAGAATATGCCAGAGTCAAGTATAATACTATATGCAACAAAGATAAATCATGGTAGGATGAGAAAATTTTAAGAGTACAAGAGATCGAAGTGATACCCCCCATTTGCAGGTCATCCTTCAGCCTAATGGATGTAGAACTACAGTGAATGGAAAGAGAGCTCCAAGCCCAAGAAAAGGAATCTCGTGTCAATAAAATGGACCTCAATCATAGTAGTGGCATGTCATTTGTCCCTTGTGTGATTCATTGTTGATCATAAGTAAGTAATACGTGAGAGTAGGCGAAGCTTAGGTGGAAATATAGGTGTAATAAATACACAATGATCAAGCCAATACACCTTTCAATCAATCCAAGTTTTAAAGGCGGTGAAGCATGGGAATAATTCATATTTATTATTTATGAAATAAAAAATATATCATGATGAAGTAAATGGGTATCATCAATTTCTACTCCTAGGGAAATTTGATAACAAAAGTGACTTTTCTCATTTAGAAGCAATTATGAATAGATGTAAAAACAACCAGAATCCAAGGATAGATTTGGACAGGTTAGAATCATAAACTCAGGTGAAAATTTTTATCTTTCTCAAGAAATTATAAAGGATCTCAAGCCAATGGGACTCTCTATTAGGCACTTTCATGTTCCAGGGGAACAAATCTATGAATTGCAATTGGAAATAGAAGACTAAAACAATAACTAGCAGAAATGCATGCAAAGCAATATGGAGGAGATGAAAACTCTAAGGTAATGGCATCTTCTAAAAATTATGTTTATGCAACACTATTAAGACTTATGAATCCAAATCGTGTATATTCTACAATAAATACATGAATAATTCAGTTGTTTGCTTTCAAAATTTGTAAATTCCAGTTAAAAGTTATCTTTCCCTAGGAATCTTTTTAAACTCTATATTTTTTCAATTTTATGGATGTATGTAATTGATATGGACCGAAAGAGATTAGTAACTCTTAGCTATGATGTAGAAAATGTAGATTCAATATACTACTTAAAAATATTTTTAATTTTCTTATGCAGTTGCACAAAATATGCTAATATAATTTACTTGGTTATATATAGGACCTTCACTCATTAATTTGTTCTCCAAGGTGTAATAGTCAACGTTTCTAGTAAAATCTTAATTTTAGGACCTAAATATGGATTTTGGACCAGTACCCTTACATCTAGAGTCATCCACAAAAGGGAGATCTTCGAAAGAGTAAACTGAATGTTTATTGTCTCCATTTCTTACATTACTCTTAAGACAAAAAATATGATCTCCATAGATTCTATAGAAATATCTTAACAAAAGAAAAAAGGTACAAGCTGACATAACAACAATTCACATAACAAAAAATAATTGAAATCCACGGAAGGATTTTTTTCATGACCATAAGGGCAGTCATCACAGGCCATGGTCAAAATCTTCCAATCCACGAACTCGACGAGTCTGTTTGTGCCTACCATGAACCCCAACAACACTACCCACCTCGGCATCCTTTCTGGCACATGAATTTGACATTTCCAAAGCCACCACCTTCACATAGAGTTGTTGCACCTTGGAGCTATGCTTAACCAGCATGGGCTCATATATGCATGTTGATCAAGTATCTTATCCTCCACAAAGGATTGGAAAGAACTTCGTTGAAGCTCAATTAAACCCTATAGCTTACTGATTGTAGAGACCAAAGCCTGTGTCGAATCTAGCAACATGTCTACAACTTTGAGGCTTTGATAGTCTCGCGAAGCTCCTCAGAAATACTTTGAACTTCCATGGAAATTGTTGCGAAGAGAATAGAAATATGTCGACCATCCCTGGGGGGACTGGGAATTGAGAAGACCAAACTACCACCACCTATGGTACTTGAATTTCTAACCCTAACAATGAAGACTTGAAATAGTGGTTGATAATGCCAAAAAATCCATAAAACCATATATATATATATATGAATCTGCAAGTGGAATTTGATCCTGACAATAACCAAAGATCACCCATTACGTTGAGAATCACTCCAGGATAGGGACGAACAGACCTGGAATTCATGTTGGAAATTAACATTAACATTGAATTCTCCCTTACGGGGGGTGAAGGGCTCACTACGGTCAATGTATATATCATTAACTTAGCTCCTAAGAAATTTAAGGTGAAATGACAAAAGAGAGTGGACACTAATAGAAAGATGTTCGTTGGATGAGACCATCTATACAAGTGTCTCTTTGAGAACTGGGCCTAACCATACTATTGGGAACATTCCATCGATCTGTGGAGAATCAAGGTTTGGAAAATGAAGGCCATAAAACATTCCCTTTCATGCCAAGGATAACAATGATTGTGATTCATTTATGGAACTATATATGAGAGTAATTTTGCATTGATATCTATGATCCCTTGAGACATAGTGGACCCTCTTTTTGCAAGTTCGTCAGCACTTGTATTCAAATTTCTATATATGTGGAAGAATTTTACTCTATCAAACTTGGAAAATGTTGTATGAATCTTGAGAGTTAAAGGGGATGATAAAGTGTTGATATTTTTCTTTGCTTTCATGAATTTCTTTATAACTAATAAGGAGTCTCCAAAGATAATGATATGCTTAATTCCATGCTTTGAGGCTAGCTCCAAGCCTATCCACAATGCAAGGAAATTTGCATGATTTTTTGTAGCTTTCCCAAGTCCCCAAGCATATTGAACAACTCTTTGTTCATCAGGGCCAAAAATGACACCTCCCCCTCCAACCTCCCCAATTTTAGGACCTATCTTACTAATGCTACATGTTCAGTGTTTAGACTTTTTAACCTTCTAATTTTTTATATCAATATTCTTCCACATGTTCAAAATTTCATCTATCTAATTTCATGTTTGTCCAATTCTAAATCTTAATTGAAAATAGCTATTTATAATTCTGAATGTGTCACTTTCTTTGCAATTTTTTACTTTTTCATTTTCCTCATCAATTGGGAATCATACTTCCGTATAACATTGCTTTCAAAACATCACATCAACCTTTGGTTTGTCCTCATCACATACTTCTTGAAATTCATTATGATTAAATCTCACCTTTTGAATGAAATTCATAGACATCCTTTACTCATTATATGTGTTAGTATCTCATGTTAATAACACTACTTCTACATCTATTAAGCTAACATTAATGATACATATATCTATTTGACAAAGAGTGTTATTGAGATACTCTTGCATCAATCCTATTTTAGCCTCTGTGGAACGGTTTTCTCCAATCAGATAATATTTAGAGTCAAAAAATTTTGATTTATCCAATACATTCATAGTAAATACCTCCATAGTAAAAACCTCCATTGGGTCAACAAGAAACATGTATTCATCCATAAATTCATATAGATTATACCTAATCAATGTCTTCAAGTTGTGAATATGCAAGTGGTGTGGCCTTCTAATTTTGAATCTATCTTTCCCTTTGGTGTTTATCCAACCATGTTACACGTTGGATGTCATCTCTTGGTGATTTTAATGACTTAGATTTCCTTAGACCACAATTCCTTAACGAAAACCTAATTCTACAAATTACAAAAAAATAATAATATATATATATATATAGAAAATAAAAATAAAATATCAAACAATAATATTATAAGTATTATATATATAAAAATAATAATTTAACATAAAATTTAATAAATAAATAATAATAATAAAACATTAGATGGAGTTGTGAAGAATTGGCTACCAAGAATTGAGGGAGTGGGGTGAAGGGGCTGGAACCCTAACCGCCTCGTCCCTGGTTCGTGCCTCTGATGGTTCGTTCTCCACCAAATCCTAAAGTCCAGGCTATATATATAACAAAAATAATTCCAGATAAAATTTAATAAATAAATAATACTAATAAACATTAAATGGATTTGTGGAGAATTGGCTATGAGGAATTGAGGGAGTGGGGCGAAGCTACTAGAACCCTAGTTGCCTCATCCCTGAATTGTGCATCTAACAATTCATGCTCCACCAAATCCTAAAGTCAGGGCTCCATTTTCAAGTTGTGTTGTTTTCACCGTTCGATTCAAGTACTCGTTTGCGTGTGGGTTTGTTCGATCGTGGTTGACTCTGCATTGTTTGTGCTCCATTGTGTGTTTTCCAGGGTTCTACTTCCTCGATTATGTGGTGCTACTTGGATCACTCTGCTTGTGTCATCACCCAACTCCCTTACTTTGTCGTTTTGTTCCCTCATCATCAGTTTTCGTGTCTGCAAGTTTGGATGGTGCAATGGTTTGTTTGATTTGGGCTTAGTTACCTTGCCTACTTTATTTAGTTGCATGTTTCTGGGATTCCTAGGCGAACAGTGCCCAAATTTTCTATCATTCTAGGGTAATGTATGTGCATCATAGTGCTCTATTTTGTATTGTGGGTTTTTTTTGCAGTCTGGTTTTTTGGGAGTCATTTCCCTACCCCTATTTTTGCATGGTTTTGTTTTGGAAATTTTGTATTTATTTCATTTGGTCGAGATTTTCTAGTCGGCCTTTTCGGTCTTCTTTGGATGGGTTTTTATCTTCCCTCAGTTTTTATCTCTAGAATGTGATTATGCATCTGCAAAATGTAATTTCTTTCATCTATGATGAATAAAATTATGCATTATTTTTCTGTGGAAGAAAATAATAATAATAAATTAGATTAAAAAATAAAATAAATATAAAAAATAAAAATAAAAATGTGTTAAAAAAATAGGGTTAAGTGATTTTGAAAACCATCCCCTCATTTTATAACTTTTTTATATAGTGTGATTTTTAAAAATCATTTCCTCCTTTTGTAAATAAATAAAAACAAGATAGATAGTTGCAAAGTAGCACAGTCCCTGTCTTTTTTGGTAGTTATGGAATCACTTGTTCATATTAATCCAAGACATGAAATTTACGTTAAATCACGTTATTTCCATATGACCTAGATAAAAAGAGTTCATGCGTGTGCAGAAAAAGCATTGTGCAATACAGAGGTGGGAAGAAGAAGTGTGCAGAGGGGTGAATGTGTGCGAAGAGAGGAACATGTGGAAGAGATATTCGCACTTCCACACCTTCCCCACCTCTCGCACAACACTTATTGCTAAAATCGATGACACAATACACACAGACAATATTTATTTATTTTTCATTCTACTTGGACATTAAAATATGACACAATACACACAGGCAATATTTATTTATTTGTTATTCTACTTGGAAATATTTGCATCCTGTGTGGATGATCCGGGATTTTTTTGCTTATAGATGCATCAGAATTACATATAACAGAGCACTTAAAAACCATGGAACATAAGAATATAAAATGAAGATAAAAGAGACATAATCACACATGAGATCAAGACACATATATTTGATTACGGAGTTCGTCCAATTTGGACTACATCTCTGGGCCCTGCTCAATAACGAGGAGACCTTCATTCATTAAATGGCATGGAAAGAGAGAAGTACAGGCAGATTTTTACATAAAAATCCTTATACCTCCAATCTGGAAGATAGTTGGCAAATGGAGAGCCCAGATCTAGAAACAAACAGTATCACTGACTTTCTGGTGAAAAATCGTGCAAAAATGTCTATACAAACACCCAATTTGGATAATCGAGCCTTCTACACCTTCTCAGAACCTCCCTACTTCTCAAGGAGAGGTTCCAGCCCTTGCTACCATGTAAGGGTTTGCTATTGTGTACCATGTTCTGAACTATCGGCCAGTCCTCTCCCTGCTCTGATACACACAGTCCAATATATATATGGTGGCAGAATACCCGGGCAGTTCTAAGAATATACCAAATTAAGCAAGTAGGTTTGTTTCTTAGTACAAGAATCTGGGGTCCCACATGATATGCAAAAATAACCCTTACAAACATGGAAATACCTCCTTTGACCACAATTCATACCAACCGTTTTCTCATTTGAACCTCAAACTAGCGGATAATACTAAGAATCGGTGTATTCAATCCATAACATGGTGGAATAATACATGGAATCAGCGTTTTTAAATCAGCAGATAGACCAACCCCTATATCAAGCACCCTGTGATACAGTGGACTTGATGGACTATTGAATGCAACATATAAGATATCAGGTCCGGGAACCCCATCGTAAATTGCAATCAGTAGAGCCCATCAGCGTACAGACCCATACATCAGGTGCTTTGCAGACCCGCCAGGATTATTAAACATAATATATAAAATATCACATATGGGAACCCCATCGCAAATTGCAATCAGCGAAGCAATCAGTGTACAGGCGTTCTGTGATAGCAGTGGACCCGTTGGGATTATTAAGCATGGTTCATAAATTATCGGGTCTAGAGCCCCATCGCAAATCGCAATCGGCGGAGGCCGAGGTGATACACCATTCGATTGTTCCCACTGCAATCTGCGATTGTGATTTTATTGCATCGCAACCTGGCTCTGTCGAGGGCCGATTATTAAACACTTTTTCCTCCCCCAATCTGCGATATGTGATATCGCAATCACAACCGGGATCCTGCCGGGGTTGGTTCTTATCCACTATCTCTTGCGATCTGCAATTGCGATTATCGCAATCACAGCCCGGGGACTGTTGGGGTCAATTCTCTTACGTCACGACCTCTTCTTCTATGATATGTGATATGTGAGACCAATGGCATCCTGCCACTTGGTGCTTCCCCATTCGCTGATACTTTTTCCACGTCATCTCCTCCTACCACTTGGACAATTCAAACATAAAATTTGACTTGCTCTAACTTTTTCATATGAACTCGGATTTGAGCGTTGTTCACACCGTTGGAATCAGGATGACGATCACTTCGATATAATGTTGATTTTATCTAGATTCTACCACTTTGAGTTTTGAGCCTTTCTACTATGCCACTGGTACTTTCTGAAGATCCACCTGGATCAATCCTCCATGATCCTCCTGGATCAATGGAAATTAGAAAAACTTCGCAAAGATCATTTCAAGCATTTGGTAGATCAAATCAATATTTTGCTCTCAGTGCAATATTTCCTAAGAAGAAGATCTAGAAATACGTGTATTCATGTAGGATTGGAATAGCGGTTGCACAACTTTTTCAATGATTAGTGACTTAACCAATCAATTGGAAAATTGAATAGCACTAAGAAGTGAATTTTATTTTTAATTAAAAGTTACTCACAATTTAAGTGGCACAACTATATATTCTACACAAGTGAGTATCTCGAAACAAATTAAACTAAATATAGGTTTATTATTTTTACACACATTAAACTTATTATTATATGTACTAAACTTATTAGAATGCAAACGTATTATTAGTCCCTGCCTTGTCATGTACTATAGCGTTCGCCTCGCTGTCTAGTTGCATTAAATGTGCATTTTTTGGCTGTATTTTTGCACTTCTAACCAAAGTTTCAGAAAAATGCCTGATATTTCTATGTTTGCATAAATTCAAAAAAAAAATCAATTTTCAATAAATGTTATTTCTAATTTCTGATTGGTTGAGGAAGCTCTGATGGGAGATAATTCCCCTAGTGGAGGGCGTTTTTTTTTTCATATTTGTTCAATTCTTGACATGTCATTTTACAATTAAAATTAAACTTATTTTGTGAGTGGTCATTGTGTTAGTCAGTGCTCTGACATTGTCACTGTTATGTTAACGCTCTACTCAATGATGTGAGAATTGATGCGGTTGTAGGGCACTATTATGTTAGTGCTATGTTCAATGATGCAAGAATTGACGTGGTAGCAAGTTGTTTGCATAGGCCCCGCAGGCATTGAACAAAATTCGAATCAATATTATTATGTTTCCTTGTGTGGAGTATAGAGTAGTTGGTACGGTTTCATTGTGCATAACTTTTACAGCACGAAGGACAAAGTATGTGTGGGAGAACTAGGGTCTTTTGCATGGACGGGGGTGCTCTAACACTTACAAGGAGGGGCAAAGGGAGCTAGTATCATTTTTTAAACAATTATTGTAATCATTGGACTATAAGAGATACTCTTATTATGTAGTATTAAATGAATTTTATTTTCCTATATTGGTTCTGTAAGTCTTTGCTTCCACCCATTAAATCTAATGTCCATTCAGGATCTGAAACAAATGAGATTTCTCAAATAATTATTCAAGGGAAATGAGAATTGGGCCTCTTTTTCTGAGATTTAGGGCAAGACGTGTTGGAAATTGTAACTATTTTCGGTCTTCATACTTGTTATTTGACTCATGACATGATGCAAATTTTATTTATCTATCAAAAGGAGAAAGAAAATGATGTAAAGATTAAAATAAAATAATTTTGGAGCATGGGTTTCATGCTCAAGTTCTTGTATGGTTTACATGAGTCAAAGGGTCATTGTTATTGCAAAAGACTCATTTAGCACTTGTATCATGAAACGAAAAAATTATTTTGTATTTGGAAGTGTCTAGAAGGCTCTGAAGACTAAGTTAACCATCTAGGAATAAGTCAACCTTATGAGGGCTATTTGAGCACTAGGAAAGGTTATATAAATGATGTAAATTTGACCTATTGTGACACACATAAAGAATAAGCATCTTGGATTTGGTCTACAATTAGGAAGGAGTGTGAAAGTCCTAGGTAAGCAAGGAAAAGGCTAGTGAAGGAAGGGAGAAGCCCTAAAGAAGATAGAAGGTCAGAATTTTGTATCTTTCAGCTCACAAGTGTGATAAACCTAGATTTTATGGGTGTATACCAAGTCTGAAAATTGCAGGGACAGTTACAAATTTCTCTTGGGGAGCCGAAAGGCTAGAAGAGCCTTGCTTTAGAAGGATATTGTTTCTCTTCTATTGGTATACTTTGTCTTGCATTGCGGAAGGAAGATTGGTTGGTTTGTTTGGTTCTTGGTGGAAACCATGGTCTAGGGTTTGGTCTTAGAAGTCTCCTTTGAAGTTGATTCTATAAGTAGAGAAGTTCTTTATGGGTTTTCCCCTTGGAGGGGTTTTTCCCTGGCTCGGACGGCTGAGATCGCGCTCGATGGAGGAAGCGGAATCGACAGGGAATCAAGCCATGTTTTAAAGGGATTTGGAATCTGTTTGACTGCCACAATGAAGGAAGAATGCATCCATGACGTAACTGAAGAAACGAACCGACAAAGCATGTTGGCACCATTTAGAGGAGGACAAGTGGCCACTCCCTGAGCGTTCATGATGATGACAAACAGGGAACTCCAAGCACAGCTGCAGAAGGTGAAGAGATAGAGGTGGAAGAGGAAATGAACAGGCATAGGATTCGAATGGCTAAAAGCCATGAACAGAGATAGTCGAAAGGGAGTAGAGAGAGACAAAAGTCGAGAGACGAAGAAGTGGAACAGTGAACCCTGAGAGGAGGACTGAACACAGAGAACAATAAAGTAGAGAAGAAGGAGACAGAGAGCCGAGTTAACCAAAGGTAGCATCGAGCACCAGAGAGCTTGAAGATTCAAGCCTTCCCATATAGGAATCTGTCCGGACTAAGCATCACATTTGGCTCTTTCCACTGTAGATCAGAAGGTCACAAAGCTGGTAGGAAGAAGAAGAGTCTGTGCACTCCAATGGCTTGGGGAATCCAAGAACCACCCTGCCAAGCAAACCTGTTTCTTGAGAACCCACATTGAGTCCCTGTATTGTAATTTATCTACTTAAAGGCACAATAAAATAAGGCCACCACTGAAATCTGGACCGGAGATGTAGCCTTGGAGAATAGGATGAACTCCTTATTAAAATTGTTTGTGACTTTGTGTTGCTTACTGTATTTCTCTGTTGTCTTTCAATTTTATTGTCTATGTATTGGAAATCTGATTGATCTGTTGCTTCAATAACACAGAACACACACCAACACATGAGTCTATAATACCTTGGTTTAATAAATCTTTAACTGATGTCACTCATAGGGTGAATATCAAATCGAGTGGTATCAGAGCACTAGGCTGTAAGGTTAGACAAGTTTGTGTTGGTTTAGCTGTGAATGCTCACAAGATCAAAGCTCAAATTAGGAGAAGGAGTGTTGGTGGAAACTAATCTTGAAATTGGGAGAGTCTATCCTTGAAAGACCATGTCAAAGGAAGGTTCTGTAGGGCCAGACCCTCAATTCATAGAGAGTTCCTAGCTATAAAGTCTATGGTTGAAGAAATGTACAGGGACTTTAGAAAGCAAAAGGTGGAAGATGCATCAGGCTCTAAGCAAGAGAAAGAAGAAGATGAGTCTCACTTCCATGAAAACTCCAAGGGAAAGGGGAAAGAAGAAAGCTTTCTCACACCTCCTAATATCCCTGTGCAAAATAAGAAAGCATCTTTGATTAAGCTAGATGTAAAATTTGATTTGTCTTTATATGATGGAGAGCTAAATGCTGAAAAATTGGACAATTGGATTAGATAAATTGATGTGTATTGCAGGGTACAGAACATAAACTCATACAAGAGTAAGATTCGGCTGGCAAGCCTATGCCTAGGAGGCACTGCCTTGGTTTGGTGGGAAGGCAGAACCCAAGCTGATATGAAAATACATGGCAAGACCATCTCTGTCTGGAGTGACTTTGTTTCTGCAATCAAAAAGCATTTCTATCCATTAGCCTACATGCAACAAGCCATGATGAGTTGGCAAACTCTTCAACAGTTGAAAGGGCAAAGTGTGCAAGGGTATACTCAAGAATTCAGAAAGAGAGCGTTGATGTTCGGTATCTCACTAGACTCACCAGAGACTCTTTTGAAGTACATTGGTGGTCTACACAGCTACATGAGGCATACCATCCTCATGTTTAATCCCACTAGTATAGATGAGGTATATGTACAAGCTACTCATCTAGAGGCTAGAGGAAAGAATGGCAATCGAAAATTTGGGGGACCATCCCAACCCACTATAAGCAAAAGCAAGGAGAAAAGAAAGCAGAGTGGAAAACAAGGAAGGCTAACACTACACAGAAAGCTAAATCTTCATGCACTCACTGTAAAAAGGAGGGGCACGATGATGAGCATTGTTGGATTTTGCATCCAAGGCTGAGACCTAAGAAGTCCGAGGGCAAGAAGAAGAAGACAGCTGCAACTATTCAAAGAGATTTCGAGTCAAACTCGAGAGATGAAACAACTATAGCAGTGATAGGTATAAAAGGTAAGAATTCTGAAGCATCTACTAGTAATTCTGCTCAATCTGTTGTTGATGAAGAAAATGAGAGAAAAAGGCATGAGCTTTTCCATATTCGATTTATTTCCAAAAATCAAAATATTGATACTTTGTTTGATAGCGGCTCACAAGTAAATTTGATTTTTAAAGCAATTGTAAAGAAATTGGGATTAGCAACTACACCTCACAAGAAACCATACCCATTAGGATGGTTGAATGATAAAGCACAACTACAAGTGACTAGACAGTGCAAACTCAAGTTTTCTTTTGGGTCAACATTTGTAGATGAGGTTGAGTTAGACATAATTCCTTTGGATATATGTGGAATTGTTTTAGGAAGTCCTTACTTGTATGATAGAAAGGTTATTTTCTATAGAGATGAGAACAAGTATTTGCTTGTTAAAGATGGAATCGAATACTTTGTAAGAGCTCATAAGATCAAGAATAATTATACTCTCATAAACTCAGGACAGATGAAAAGAATGATAAATTCATGCAAACAATTCTTACTGATGGTTTTAAAGGAAAATAAACCTGATAAAACCAATGTATTTAAGGGTTGTAATGCTAAATAGCAAGCTGATATAGAAAAGGTTATTTTAGAGTATGATATCTTGTTTCAAGAACCTAAAGGTCTGCCACCCAAAAATGGAATAGTACATGATATTATTTTCTAGCAAGATGTTCCATTGCCTAACATTGGGATGTACAGGTTGTCTGCTTTAGAGAATGCTGAAATCAAGAAGTAGGTGCAGGAGTTGCTCGAGAAGGGCTTCATCAGGCCTAGCACATCACCATGTGGGTCACCAATCATTTTGGTAAGAAAGAAAGATGGCTCGTGGAGAATGTGCATTGATTATCAAGCACTAAATAAGATAACCATCAAAAATCATTATCCCCTTCCTCGCATAGATGATCTTTTAGATCAATTAAAGGAAGTTGTTTATTTCACCAAGATGGATTTGCACAGTGGATACCATCAGGTCAGAGTTGCAGAGCAAGATGCATGGAATACTGCTTTCAAAACAAAGCAGGGATTATATGAATGGTTGGTTATGCCTTTCGGCTTAACTAATGCTCCTGCTACTTTCATGAGATTGATGAATGATGTACTTAGACCTTCTCTTGATGATTTTTTTATTGTGTATCTAGATGACATTCTAATTTTTAGTAAAACGTGGGAAGAGCATTTAAAGCATGTTAAGTAGACATTAGATGTTTTGAAAAGAGAAAAACTTTATGTTAGACTCTCAAAATGTGAATTTGGCAAAACATCTCTAAACTACTTGGGTCATATAGTAGGGGGAGGTGAATTGAAAATAGATCCCTCTAAAGTGGCAGTCATTTTGAACTGGCCTAAACCCAGGTCTGCTACAGAAGTGAGAAGCTTCCTAGGAGCAACACAATATTGGAGGAAGTTCATTTCTAACTTCTCCTCGATTTCATCTCCCTTACATGCTTTAACAGGATTGAACAAGGTGTTTCAGTGGGGAGGCAAACATCAGAAAGCCTTCGACACCTTGAAAGAGAAAATTAGTACAGCACCTGTACTAGCACTGCTAGATTTACAAAGACCATTTGAGATCCAAACTGATGCCAGTGACTATGCCATGGGAGCAGTGTTGACACAACACGGTAAACCCATATGTTATCATTCTGAGACTTTTAATCCTGTAGTAGTTAACTATCCTACATATGATAAAGAATTGTATGCATTAGTTCAGAGTGTGAAAAAGTGGAAACATTACTTAATGGGTAAAGAGACAGTAATACATATTGATCATCAGCCACTTCAATATCTACACTCCCAAACTAAGTTGCAGCAATCAAGACATTACATATGGATGGGTTGTCTACAACAGTTTCATTTAGTCATCAGATATAAAAAGTGCATACATAACAAGGTTGTAGACATGTTATCTAGACCCATTATAAATGCATCCACCATACTTAAGCATAATTCTGTGCTACATGAAAGCTACATAGAACAGTGTGCTCAGGATATGGATTTTAAAGATGTATATGCAACTTTGAGTCAAGGCAAAAGAGTAGAAGAATTGGACTATCATATAAAGGACCGACTCTTATACCATTATGGGAAACTCTGCATTCCACAAACTGAGAGCATAAAGATAATTAGGGAAGCACACACTTCTCTGATATCAGGTCACTTTGGGGTAAGTAAAACAGTTGCACATCTGCAAAGATTCTGCTATTGGCCGAAAATGAATGAGACAGTTTCTAGATATGTAAGAGGGTGTTCCATGTGTGCTAAAAGCAAGCCCAGCAATAGAAAACTAGGCTTGTACACTCCATTGCCAGTTCCTTTTCACCCTTGGGAAAGTGTTTCCATGGATTTTGTTGGAGGGCTGCCTAAATCTAGGAAAGATCATGATTATCTATATGTTGTTGTGGATAGGTTCAGAAAAATGTGTATTTTGATACCTTGTAGTAAACAAATCACAGCTGAATAAACTGCAAAATTGTTCTTTGAACATGTATGGGTTCATTTTGGATTACCCACTTCCATTGTATCTAATCGAGACACCCATTTGTGGGGAAGTTTTGTTCGAGTCTGTGGGAACTGATGGACACCAAGTTGAAGAAAAGCACAGCTTTTCATCCACAAATAGATGGCCAGACAGAAGTAGTAAACAGGACAGTGATCCAGTTACTGAGAGGTTATTGTAGCAAACATCCTAAGCTTTGGGATGAACACTTGTGTTATGTGAAGCATGCTTACAACAGAGCCAAACACTCTTCTACACAGAGATCTCCTTTTGAGACCTGTTTTGGTTTCACACCAAGGTCTCCTTTGGATTTTGTCTTTGGTAAAGATACCATGGTTGATGGACACAGTGATGTGGACAAGGCAACTAGGTTCATTGAACAGATCCAGGAGATCCACCAGGCAGTATAGGAACAGCTGGAAAAGAGCCAAGCCAAGTACAAGGCTAGGCATGATAAGCATCAGATGGAGCATAGTTTTCAAGTTGGAGACCAAGTCTGGTTGTATATCAGCAAGGACAGGATGCAAGGTGAAGGTAAAAAGCTAAAGCCTATCAGGTATGGACCTTTTAGGATACTTGAGAAGATTGGGGAAAATGCTTTTCGCCTTGATTTACCAGCTTACATGCACAAATATTGGGGAAAATGCTTTTCGCCTTGATTTACCAGCTTACATGCACAAATATTGGGGAAAATGCTTTTCGCCTTGATTTACCAGCTTACATGCACATCTACTCAGTCGTAAATGCAGATTGCTTAAGATTATTTGAACCTTCAATGATTGAGGACCCTGAAGAGAAAAGTCAGTTTCCTTCTATTGATGACTTGCTACCTGAATACCTCAATGAGTTGCAGGAAGATAC
Organism: Pinus tabuliformis; assembly: GCA_031772625.1. Lineage (NCBI taxonomy): Eukaryota > Viridiplantae > Streptophyta > Pinopsida > Pinales > Pinaceae > Pinus > Pinus tabuliformis. The sequence goes on from CM062815.1 coordinate 426,781,697, forward strand.
AGTGCTGGACAGGAAGGTGAGGACAACGCGCAGAGGGGATGTTGAGTACCTCAGGATTGGGCTCAAAGGTTTAAATCTGAGCAGTGAAAAATGGATTGAGATTGGACAAGTGAAGAAACAGTGTCCTCACTTAATCGACGCTTGAAAACCAACTTTTGGTGGTCCAAAATCTTTTTCAGTGGGAAGGTCGTGATCCGAATTGGATCCATAGAAGACTATCAAAGAACCATGACTGTATCAGGTCGAACAAATCTCTAAAGAAATCTAAAACAACGATCAAAAACACCCTAAACCAATGGCAATGGTAGTCAACGTGGAACGATGAGGACCTCAGTCAAAGCGTGCTAACCGAGGCCCATGGAGACCGCGCAGGAGGCCAAAATAGCCCTTGGGAGCCCCGGAATGGGAAAAAGAGGTGGTTTTTGATGCGCGATTAGCAATTAGCACTAATCGTGCATCACTAGGCAAACAAGGCCATAATGGAAAAGCCCGAGCACTCAGTCGCGTGGGGGAACCGGAGGACCGCGGGTGGAAAAGGGAAAAAGCGCTGAACGTACAAGGTGGGACCTGCACTCTGGAAACCGGCGGTTTTGATCGGGGTACCCTTAAATGGTAAGAAGTTTTGGACGAGAGCGGAGCGATTCCATACACCGATCAATGCGTGTTAGGCGAAGGTGAGAGAAAACCGTTGTTGATCGCGTGCTATCGATCGAGCAAGTCAACCGTGCGAAACGTGCATATGGCGTTGGATCTGGGAGACTCAGATCGAACGGCTAAGATCGCGCCCAATGGAGGAAGCGGAATTGACAGGGAATCAAGCCGCGTTTTAAAGGGATTTGGAATCTGTTTGACCGCCACGGTGGAGGAAGAACACATCCATGATGTAACTGAAGAAACGAACCGACGAAGCATGCTAGCGTCGTTTAGAGGAGGACAAGTGGCCACTCCCTGAGCATTCATGATGACGTTGAACAGGGGACTCCAAGCACAGCTGCAGAAGGCGAAGAGACAGAGGCGGAAGAGGAACCAAACAGGCAAAGGGTTCGAATGGCTAAAAGCCATGAACAGAGATAGTCGAAAGGGAGTAGAGAGAGATAAAAGTCGAGAGACGAAGAAGTGGAACAGTGAACCCTAAGAGGAGGACTGAACACAGAGAACAGTAAAGCAGAGCAGAAGGAGACAGAGAGCCAAGCTGACCAAAGGCATCATCGAGCACCAGAGAGCTTGAAGATTCAAGCCTTCCCATGGAGGAATCTGTCTGGACTAAGCATCACATTTGGCTCTTTCCACTGTAGACCAGAAGGTCACAAAGCTAGTAGGAAGAATAAGATTCTGTGCACTCCAGTGGCTTGGGGAATCCAAAAACCACCCTACCAAGAAAACGTGCTTTAGGAGAACTCAGATTGAGTCCCTGTATTGTAATTTCTCTACTTAAAGGCACAATAAAATAAGGCCACCACTGAAAGCTAGACCGGAGACGTAGCCCTGGAGAATAGAGTGAACTCCTTATTAAAATTGTTTGTGTCTTTGTGTTGCTTACTGTATTTCTTTGTTGTATTTCCATTTTATTGTCTGTGTATTGGAAATTTGATCGATTCATTGCTTCAACAACACAAAACACACACCAGCACATGAGTCTGTAATACCTTAGTTTAATAAATCTTTAACTGATGTTACTCATAAGGTGAATATCAGATCAACTACCAGATTGATTTTTCATTATATTCCTTTCAATGTTACAATACATATATACATGTTGAAGCATCCATAAACCCCAATCCATTAACCCTAGATTAGAGCATAACCGTAGTTTGCTTGAACGAATCTATAAAATACCATGGACATGAAATCCATCATGCCCAAAACCATGTGCGAAATCAATGGACAAAACCATAGGTAGGTCTGCCCAACTAATATAGGGTCCAAAAAAAATTCCCTGGGCATTGCCCCGGACCCCGTGCAAGGGGTTTGCCACTCGATAACACTCACCGCAATGTACAGGGGGGGATACTGCCCCCCTTGCGACCCCACCCAACCCCCCCCCCCCCCCCATGCGTGGGGTAGTCGTGGAAAGAACATAACACAACCCAACATTTTGTATGGTTGTGATATTTATTATTTTCGAAATTACTTGATGATAATAACACAACCATAATCAAGAACAATAAGAATATAATATCACAAGTAAATTTCATGTAAGGAAAAGTGAATTAAATGTTGCCCTAATGGACTTTCCAACATGGTATTAGAGATAAGGTCAAGCGTATGGGAAGATGGAAGATCACGAGAAGAGTTTTTGCAATGCTCCAAAATCCAAAAAAAAATAATTGTTTGTGAATGCCTTGAAGGCCAAATAAACCACCACAATTGCGTACATAATTAGAGAAGACAAATTTAAATAGTTGCATACTTGGAGGAAGCAAATCAAGCAAGGAAGGAAGATGTCTTAGCATCCTTCTGAGGTTTTTGACCAAGAGGAGAAAGGCCAAGTTTGAAAGGGCTAATCTGGGCACCTTTCTATGGATAAAAACCTTCAAAGAACAAGGTCGTCATCATATACACTATTTCAGGAGCAGTGGAGACCTGGTTTGGGTGCTAATATATGGTTATGTTGATGGTGTTGGACCTGCCAACATTTAGGGGATCTCCCCAGTATGAAGTCCCAACTAGACCTCACAATGTTTGGTGTAGGATTCCCATCTGGTACAAAGGCCTGGTTGCCCTATACTTAGATATATGTCTTGGCTTTAGCTATCAACACATGAGAGTGTTGCATTGGTATCTTCAAAAATCAAGGTAAGTGTGCCTAGTGAGTGTGTAATGTAACTTGTGTATTGATTCTCTTACTAAAAAGGGAGAGAATAAAGTGAGCCTCTACGTGAGAGGTAATAGTATCACCCAAGAAGAGACACGCACGAACTAGAAAGGTTTGTCCAACATCTAGTGGAATAGTCCACAGCGGATATGGCAGTCGTTAAAACCAAGGTGGAGGGGAAAACACATACACCACCCAACGGAGTAGTCCACACGGATGTGACGGTTGTTGTAACTAGAAAACAAAGATGGTTTGTCGAGTATCCCACGGAGTAGTCCACAAGGATGAGACAGTGGTGATAACCAATACAACACATTCCCAACAATGTAAGTACTAAAACAAATCAATTATTTCAAATATCTTAGTATAGATGAAACAAACATGCATTACAAATGCTAAAAGAATAGTCTTACAAACATCTACAAAACATGCATGAAAACGTGTTGGCCTTAACAAGCTTCTGAATTAAGAAAAACTCCCAAGACACATCTCTACATGATTCAAATTAGATCATTATATTTTTTTTCACCCATATTGATTCATTTGGTGTGGAAAAAGTGGAGGAATCAACTCACGAGACCATTTTTACCAACAGGACCCAGTTTGGCGAAACAGGGTCTGAAACCTTCTGGGAGAATTTTGAGTCATCAAATGACATTTTTTGGGGGTAAAAAGTTTATGTTTCATCATAGCACCTTTTCATGATGTTCTACACATAGAAATCTTTCCAGCGGCGCAAGGATCGCGTCAATCCGAGTCTATATGCAAAATTTATGCCACTCAGAAGTTGACCTTCATGTTTTCACACCTATAGTTCGAGAGGATGCCGCATCAGACCCCATTATTCATAGAAAAGGGGCTAGCCACGTGTTTTTTATTTAAAATACTCTAGAATATTTTATTTTGTAACTCTAGTTAAGAGTTGATGTAGTCAAACTTAACCACTAGTAGGCTACCGGGCTATGTTATAACCAGGCCACTAGGAGGAAGAGGCATTCCATTCTTTCGAGAGAATTTTGTTCCATAGTTGAGCAAAGATTACCAGGAGAGATAGGAGGTAGAGCACACAGAGATGATTTGTACACTGTAGCAGCCCACGTGCCACAGACATTACTTTGTATCTCCAACCATATTTCCAAACAGAGAAAGAGAGCAAAGCGGCCTCACCTTCCAATTGGTTTTTCTCCCGAAAGGGCTTCCCATAGAGCATATATTGTGTCTTATGTGTGTGTGAGCTTGTTTTATTCATTCTCTACTTTTCTGCATAATTTATATTTGCATGCATGCACTAATTACAGTAAAATCTACAGATCTAGAAATTGAATAAAACTGTAATAGTGTAGAATCTCATATTTTTTAATATAATATTATCAAATTTTTTGTGATGAAATTTCTAGCGGAATATTCATGGTAGTTTACGGATTAGTAAACCATACATAACTAGTCCCAGTAGTGGGATGTTGGAGCCACTCCTCGCTCCCCAAAGAATTGACTGTAAACTCTCAAGGCTATGTGGGAGGCGTCAAGGTGAAAAGTCCTTGCTAATACAATAGGAGGGGTATATAGAGCCTGTTAGCGCTTGGAATTCACCTAGGCTGAGATAGACAAACTCTCAAGGCTACATCAAACCATTTCACCTCGTAGCTAGCCCTACGAGGTATGAGAAGGCTCTCTCGGGTCAGATTCGATAGATCTTTCAATATGATTAGGCTGACCAATTAACAATAAATATTTTAGGCTAGTAAATTGATAAGGGGGTTGATTTAATGATTTTTTGGGGTTTTTGGTGGCAATTGGTGGAAGTGCAATTCAAGGTGCGGGGATTGAGCACAGTTTTCACAGGGGGATCTAAGGGGCAAGGTAGGAATGAGTGCTGATGCGTTAATTTGAGATGGATGATCAGAGATGATAGAGGAGAAGCTAAAGAGGGCAAACACACAATTCGAATCCTCTCTAGACAGTAGAAAACATTAAAATTGAACAAACTAAAAAGCTGAGCATGTCAAAACATGAGTTCAAACTTTACCACTTCATCTGTCCAATTTAGAAGCATAAGAGAGATGTGAAACACATAGACAAACTTACAAGAACATGTAGAGAACACACCATCAACAATCAGATCCACAAGAATCCTCAAAGATGTCTGTAAAACCCTGGCTTTCCTTGCCTTCAATTGCAGAAATAGATGCACAATATACAATAAAGCTTCCTTACACAAGAGTCCAACCAACAAAATGAGAAGGAGAGAGCATAATATAGACCATCTAGACCATCTAACTCCTTTCCCCACCTCTAGGGGTCGAGCTCAGCTTCCTAGGAGAAGTTTGAACTAATTCTAAACTAAGAACTAGAAAATAGGCAGCCTAACAACTTGCCTCTATTACTTAGCTAACTCATCCATGCATTAATTTTTCACTTTTTACATCAAAGAAGCTTCTAGAAGAGTAAAGAAAGATAAAATCTACCAAAGTGCCATGAAAATATTACATTTATCCTTCATCTACAAGTAAAAATAGTTAACCATAGTCAAAACAGTGTTTTTTGACCAAAAATGTGAATTTTGGCAAATCTGGAAGTTCTGGTCGCGCCCCTTCACAGCTGTTTTTGAGTGGGTTCCACTGGTCCAAATCAGGTGCAAAATGGCTCATTGGAAAGCTTGGCCTGTCTACTTTCCATCCCAAGTGGAATTTCTGGATTTGGAGTTGATTTGACCCCTCCAAAGTTGATTCTCCCAAGGTCACTTTCTGCAACTCAAAAAGTGGGCAGAAAGTCATTTTTTAGGTGTATTTTGAGCTTTTGGAGGCTCAAAACTCAAAATCAGGCTTCTCCCAAGTATTGGTAATTTTTCTTTTTGAATTCCCTTTCCAAAAATGCCAAGTTTTCAAAATTCCGAGCAGCCCTTCAAACTGGTCTCACCCGGGGTGAGACCAGTTCTTGGGAAAAACCTGTAAATTGCACAAAAAATTCACAAATGACAAAATTTTCTCCAAATTTCTTGAAATTTGGGCTGGGAGTCCCCAATCAAGTACCATTCTGAGTCAAAGAGGCTTTGGCCAAAGTTTGGAGTGGATCGGGCGTTTTCCTTCGTTTTTGTGCTTTGGCCAACCGTCCTTGGAGTACCTTTGTTCTCGCCGGTATTTTTGACATTTCTCTCAAACCATGACACCTGTGTAAAAAGTGAAAGAGGCTTTTCTTCCTTGGCATGTTGTGGACAAAAACCTCTCTCAGTTTTGCAAAATTCATCTTTGATTGCTCTGGAATATCATTTGAGTGCGACTTGTCCCGATGTGTGAAGCAAGGAATTTTGTCGAAATGGAGCGAGATGAAGGGGATAGGGGGCTTCTAAATTCTTGGGGAAATTTTTGGGAGTGGGGAAGGATGTTAGGAAACAGGGGAAAGTGGAATCTCAGTGATTGAGTGAGGGGAAGGGGTCGAAAATGGCAAAACACAGGCCAAACCTAGAAAATTGCCAGATTGTAGCTAGAAACTAGGGTTTGTGCAAAAATGAGGAATTTGGCGGATCTAAGGGATGGGAAGTGTTTGATAAGGTACTTTAAGGATAGGGGAAGGTGTATGAACATCAGGAAACAAGTTTTGCCGGTGATTTGACCATCCAAGAAAAATTGCCTTCAAAACCGTAGGAGAGGGAAATGACCTTGCCTGGGCACAACATGAAGCATGAACAAGGTGTCAAATGACTCATTAGACACTGACATGATAATGACAACCCTCTGAATGATGATAGACTCAGCTGAATAGTGACATGGACTGACATTTAGGCAAACCCTAGACCTAATGCCTAGTGACCAAATTTTGCTTGAAGACTCACTGAAATGACAAAATTTGACCTTGACACTTCAAAATCACTATGTAAGAGCACATTTGATCACTGGAGGAAGGCTGTAAAGACTGACACTAACATTGGCTCCAATGGGGATGGTAGCTCCTTGGAGGTGCCAAGAACCGCAGACCTCTGGGAGAGCAGACCAGTGCCTTATAGTCATTGGGCAATGGAGTCATTATTTCGGCAAACAACACAAGACTTTGACTCATTTATTGAATAAAACCTTGACTGAAAACTGACTGAAACTTAACTGAAACTTGACTCAAACCGACTCGATGGAAAACTGAAATAACTTGAAAAAACTCACTCAATAGACCAAACACAAATGACTCATGACTGACTTAACTAAAACAAGAACTTACAAAGCTTGTTGAAGGGCAGCAGTCCATCAAGATTTGAAATCATGATGACAACCACCTGTATTTCTTACAAGACAATATACATCAAACTATATCAAAATGCCAATGCAACCAATCAAGCAGATGCCTTCTTGATTGATTCTCCTAATCAGATCTCATGATCAACAATACAAACCTATCACTGGGCATCCAAAAATATAGCTGACCATATTCTCCTTCATCACTGAATACTGCAATAATCACCTTCATTGTTGACTGCAAGAGGACTGCCATTGGATCTTGAAAAACATGAAGATTTACCATTGCCACCTCGTGCTGAAAGAACAAGGTGTCTTTTGCTTCAAATTCTGATCTACCTTCATCATGTGCTTCGGTGAAAGTATGCTCATGGGCTTCAAAAAATTCTGAACAAATAGATGAGCAGATCTCCTCTTGGGAAAACATTTCAGCACATGAAACATATGAAGAATCTGAAAGGTAATCCTGTATGCTATGTTCTTCGGTGGTCAGAAAATATGGTGGGTGATCTTCATATGATATGATAGCCGGATTATCATCTTTGTGAAGGAAAACATTATCTATTTGCTGATCTACAAGACAATCATCTTCTTCAACAGAGGAAGAAGCTTCCCCAACACTTTCCTGACTATGTGTGCATTGCAAATCTACTGTAGCTTGACCTTTCAAAAGCTGATCTATCTCCTCTTCAGACAAAGGAGACAATGCCTTTTGGTTTCTTTTGCTTAAATAATAATTATCTTCATATGATAGGGCACTCAAACTATCATTTATTATTGAGTTATTGAAAGAAGATTCATCACTTACTTGCACAAAGATCTCACCTTGCTGTTCATGAACATCTGAATCCAAAACTCTGTCTATGATCTCAACAGTAGTGCTCTCTTTGATGGGTTGCATGTTGCTGTCTTCTGTGGGCAGATCTGAAACAAGCTCTTCTCTTTCATCAATTACATCCATATGGCCATCTTCAACCTGCTGATCTTGACAAGTATCCTCTAAGATTTCTATGTGCTGCTGAAACGGATTTTCATACAGGGCTTCCATGATCTCTTCATCCATGAAATTATCATCTTCATAAAACTTCTCAAGGCTTTCAATAAAAGTATAAGCATGTTGGCAACAATCTTGAACTAGATTTAATGATGGATAAGATGCTAGATATCTTTCAATGAACATAGCATGAAAATCCTTTAAAGAGTAAATACAAGCAGGCGGCAAACTTTCATACCATGATTGAGCTGTACCTTCTAGAGTGGCCAAGAATATCTTCATCAAGCAATCTTCAGGAAAATCCACCTTCAACTTGCGAATATGCATATGAAATCTAACCAGATGTAGAGCAGCATCCTTCTTACCATCATCATTAAATGTAGGCAAATTCCTTGACCAATCTACCTTGGGAATCTTATTCGGAAAACCTGGAATGTGATCTCGGCTCAAGGGAGCATATCTTCTTGTGATTTGGTCCATCTTGAAAAGATCAAAGCTACTAATCTCTCTGCAGTGAAGTCGCCATGAAGCATTGATCTCTGGATTTTTTCAGTGAAGGAGTCGCCAAGTGAATGATTTCAGCCTTGTCAGTGTCTGATCGTTGTCCACTATCAACAATCAGATCTGAACTTGATACATGTACTGGGGTAAAGTGTCAATGAAGTGAGGGTTTCAAAAGCTCACGGAGATTGACTGAAGCAGCGTTTATCTACTAACGCTGATGTAAAACAAGAGCGTTTTCGAAGGCTTCTGGCGTAACTTCAGGCTCCGTCTAAGACTTATGAAATAACACACATCAACACAGAAACAAGTTTGTTCTCCCCAGTATGGTCGCCAATATGTTAGCGCTTGGAATTCACCTAGGCTGAGATAGACAAACTCTCAAGGCTACATCAAACCATTTCACCTCGTAGCTAGCCCTACGAGGTATGAGAAGGCTCTCTCGGGTCAGATTCGATAGATCTTTCAATATGATTAGGCTGACCAATTAATAATAAAGATTTTAGGCTAGTAAATTGATAAGGGGGTTGATTTAATGATTTTTTGGGGTTTTTGGTGGCAATTGGTGGAAGTGCAATTCAAGGTGCGGGGATTGAGCACAGTTTTCACAGGGGGATCTAAGGGGCAAGGTAGGAATGAGTGCTGATGCGTTAATTTGAGATGGATGATCAGAGATGATAGAGGAGAAGCTAAACAGGGCAAACACACAATTCGAATCCTCTCTAGACAGTAGAAAACATTAAAATTGAACAAACTAAAAAGCTGAGCATGTCAAAACATGAGTTCAAACTTTACCACTTCATCTGTCCAATTTAGAAGCATAAGAGAGATGTGAAACACATAGACAAACTTACAAGAACATGTAGAGAACACACCATCAACAATCAGATCCACAAGAATCCTCAAAGATGTCTGTAAAACCCTGGCTTTCCTTGCCTTCAATTGCAGAAATAGATGCACAATATACAATAAAGCTTCCTTACACAAGAGTCCAACCAACAAAATGAGAAGGAGAGAGCATAATATAGACCATCTAGACCATCTAACTCCTTTCCCCACCTCTAGGGGTCGAGCTCAGCTTCCTAGGAGAAGTTTGAACTAATTCTAAACTAAGAACTAGAAAATAGGCAGCCTAACAACTTGCCTCTATTACTTAGCTAACTCATCCATGCATTAATTTTTCACTTTTTACATCAAAGAAGCTTCTAGAAGAGTAAAGAAAGATAAAATCTACCAAAGTTCCATGAAAATATTACATTTATCCTTCATCTACAAGTAAAAATAGTCAACCATAGTCAAAACAGTGTTTTTTGACCAAAAATGTGAATTTTGGCAAATCTGGAAGTTCTGGTCGCGCCCCTTCACAGCTGTTTTTGAGTGGGTTCCACTGGTCCAAATCAGGTGCAAAATGGCTCATTGGAAAGCTTGGCCTGTCTACTTTCCATCCCAAGTGGAATTTCTGGATTTGGAGTTGATTTGACCCCTCCAAAGTTGATTCTCCCAAGGTCACTTTCTGCAACTCAAAAAGTGGGCAGAAAGTCATTTTTTAGGTGTATTTTGAGCTTTTGGAGGCTCAAAACTCAAAATCAGGCTTCTCCCAAGTATTGGTAATTTTTCTTTTTGAATTCCCTTTCCAAAAATGCCAAGTTTTCAAAATTCCGAGCAGCCCTTCAAACTGGTCTCACCCGGGGTGAGACCAGTTCTTGGGAAAAACCTGTAAATTGCACAAAAAATTCACAAATGACAAAATTTTCTCCAAATTTCTTGAAATTTGGGCTGGGAGTCCCCAATCAAGTACCATTCTGAGTCAAAGAGGCTTTGGCCAAAGTTTGGAGTGGATCGGGCGTTTTCCTTCGTTTTTGTGCTTTGGCCAACCGTCCTTGGAGTACCTTTGTTCTCGCCGGTATTTTTGACATTTCTCTCAAACCATGACACCTGTGTAAAAAGTGAAAGAGGCTTTTCTTCCTTGGCATGTTGTGGAAAAAAACCTCTCTCAGTTTTGCAAAATTCATCTTTGATTGCTCTGGAACATCATTTGAGTGCGACTTGTCCCGATGTGTGAAGCAAGGAATTTTGTCGAAATGGAGCGAGATGAAGGGGATAGGGGGATTCTAAATTCTTGGGGAAATTTTTGGGAGTGGGGAAGGATGTTAGGAAATAGGGGAAAGTGGAATCTCAGTGATTGAGTGAGGGGAAGGGGTCGAAAAGGGCAAAACACAGGCCAAACCTAGAAAATTGCCAGATTGTAGCTAGAAACTAGGGTTTGTGCAAAAATGAGGAATTTGGCGGATCTAAGGGATGGGAAGTGTTTGATAAGGTACTTTAAGGATAGGGGAAGGTGTATGAACATCAGGAAACAAGTTTTGCCGGTGATTTGACCATCCAAGAAAAATTGCCTTCAAAACCGTAGGAGAGGGAAATGACCTTGCCTGGGCACAACATGAAGCATGAACAAGGTGTCAAATGACTCATTAGACACTGACATGATAATGACAACCCTCTGAATGATGATAGACTCAGCTGAATAGTGACATGGACTGACATTTAGGCAAACCCTAGACCTAATGCCTAGTGACCAAATTTTGCTTGAAGACTCACTGAAATGACAAAATTTGACCTTGACACTTCAAAATCACTATGTAAGAGCACATTTGATCACTGGAGGAAGGCTGTAAAGACTGACACTAACAGAGCCAAGGGTGATGCTTAACCCTTGTGACTCTTGGACTACCCTCATGATTGTTCAACTTCCTATGACTTTTCAACTGACATGAATCTTCATCTTCATGTGTGTGTCCATCAGACGTCCACTTTACGTTACATTTCGTTACAACAAATATGGCCCATAATAGTGATGTGGCCTTGACAACTCTTGACACAAATTGACATGACACTGTTGATATGTACTGGCTAATTGTGGTGTCCATGTCAAATTGTTGTGCTTCTAAGTGATGGATGTACTTTTGGTGTGCTTTGTCTTCTCCTCCACATGGCTTAGTGCTATGGGATCTTTGATGCTCTTGGTCTTGCAAGATGGTTCAATAACTGTGTTCATTTCACATGATGCTTGATGTGATTTGTTTGTCCATCCATCTACAAGTAAGTATTATAGCATGTGCACTCCTTCTTCACCCCATTCATCATCTCACCATGATCCATCTATGTACCTGTTCCTACAATTCACATATGACAGGACGACATCAAATCCAAAACCTCCTAGTCTAGCATGATGCATTATTGTCATGTTCTGGGCCCGGGACAGATGATAGGCTAGGAAGTGGGCCCAGTAACTATGCAATGCGTAGTTCCAGGTGATAGGGAGGGAATACAAGTCATTGAGATAGCGCAGATTGCATCTGGCTGCGATGAGGAACTCTGGGGCATAGTCTTCAATGTCGGGGAAAATTGCGCAGTGACCACTGGGAGGCAGAATTGCGCAGTGAAGGACACCAATGGCCACTGCAAGGTGGGAACCTGAGGGTCACTTCAATGCAATTCCTTGAGGGAAGACAAGACAGGGTTATAGAGTGCCAGCTGGGAAGTTCTGCACAGTTTTTAAGAGGAAGACATGATAGGGCAGCAAGGGACCAGCTGGGCATTTCTACGCAGTTTCCAAGGGGAAGACACGACAAGGAAGCAGAGGACCAGCTGGGAATTTCTGTGTAGTTTCTAAGAGCAGTGCAGGACCAGGTCTCTATGCAATGCGAGGTTCTATCAGGTAGAAAGGAGGCTTGATGATTGTTCTTGCGAAATGCACAATTCAAATAGGTTGTGAGGCATTTTTCTGTGCAGTTCTGGGAAGGAAGATAGTTGCTCACTTTTGGGATTGCGCAATGCAATTGGCCTGAAGGATAGCCTTGGGAACTGTGTAGTTCCAAGAGACAAAGCAGTACCACTTAGGGTTGAGACTGTGCAGTCCAGCTCAGTCGGGGTCCAGTGAAGTGGAGTTGTTCCATCAAGAAACTTTCAGGAAAATGGCTAAGTGTGAAATCCAAGGGGACTCACGAAGACTCGACATTGTGATCAACCACTTGGCATCCTTCAACAACATGACGACACTAACCACCGGGACAACATAGCAAAGCATGACTCTCTGTGGGGTTGTCTAGAGGTGAAAGCGATAAGTGCGACACTTGGGAAAGAGATTCAGATGACCGTGACGACACTTGCACGATAGTGCTGACAACTTTGTGTGTGAGTATGACATATGTTCACATAGCGAAGACAACCCAAATGCACAAAGACAAACCTTCAAAATCACTAGAACAAGATCACAAGAATGAAAAGAAAATCAATATGCCAAATGACGATTGTTGGTCAAACAAGGAAAAGGGGTGAAAAGACTCTACAAGATCTCATGGGATGAGCTCGAGTGTTTGCAACCATCAATGGAAAAAACAAGGAAGGCTCTGAAATTTGAATGCAAACCAAAATTTTTGAGGGTGTTGTAGCCACTACAACACTTGGCGACATATTGGTTGAATACCAGCTTCTCTGTTTTGGTTCATTTTTAGCACAAGGCCTTGGCGTTTTGGGGAGTTTTGATTCATTGTGAAGATAATTTCAGCTTCCCCACTTACCCCATGGACAAACATGGTTCATCTTGTACCAACTCAGTTGAACACAGCATAAGATTTAGCCAGATCACAGTGTTTCGAATTGGGAAGGGTAGTTTAGCTCGTGAGCTTAAGATTTTCATAGTATAAATTTTCATCTCTGATGTTGCTCTATTGCCAGTAGGCCTGGATATTACCCTGGTGGATTCACATAGGAATACAAGCGGTCCACTGCCAGCGAGCCTAGACAGTACCCCAGTGGATTTGCATGCTTCACCTCTCGGCATAGGAAACCTTTCTCTTCTTTCACCTTTGTTATTTATTTATTTTCAACAAGATTGTGCATAGGAACTTATTTATTTTTGGGGCAAAAGAGGGATCTTGACTTATTGAGAATAGGAGATGTTGTTCCTTCAGAGAATCATGTAAATACCTATGATTCAGCTTTGCTTGTTTAGATTTTCCCCTTCTCTATTTCTACTAGTTAGATAATCTTGAACACACCAGAGAAGATTATTGAGTACAAGCATGAGGTTTCCCAGGCTGGACACAAGTTCATGGTTCAACCAAAACTCTCCTTACAGATGTATCATCTTTTTTGTCAATACTTCATCTGCCAAAAGTTACAACCAAATACAAAGAAGATAGACACAAGACTGGCCAAGTCCTACAATGTCGCAAGACTCTCTGAACATCAGCCACATACACATTTAGAAGCCAGAACATAGGTCCAAGAACAACACTTATTTGTGTATTGAAATAAAATGGAAAACTGAAAACGAAATGGAACAATAGGTTAGAGGAAAGGAGTACACAAAAAGCAGACAAAACTAGAATATAGGAAAGCAAAATGGCCAAATAAAATAGGATGTAAAACTAGAATAAGAAAACCATGACTGGCTACGAGTGCAAGATGAGTGCAACGAAGGGAAAAATGAGATGTAGCTAATCCTACTCCTATCCTAACAGTTAAATGGTTGGGGTTACGTGAAATTAAATTTCCAGTAAAGCCATCGTATTCGCTCCCAACCTGCATCCACAAATATACGAACAATTAAAATAGATTAAAAGTGGTGTGCAACAAAAAACACAAAAACTTGAAAAAATTTCACATGGGAAGGAAGGTCTTTCCTGTCGGTAGAAATATGTGTCATAACTTTCACCCAATACACATGCTTACCTCTTTGATGGATACCACTTTTCAACAAACCTTGAAATCCTCTTGCGGGTGCGTCCTCATTTGCATCGAGCTTCTTAGCAAGCATGAGGAAGGATTGAAACTTGTTGCCTGCAACAGAGCTCGCCAAGTAAGATTGTTCCAGTCATTCAGCGATTGGATCGTAAAATTCATGATGGTCATCTTGAAAGGCTCGTGATCTCTAAAAAGATGAATTTTTGTTTTGAGAAACAGGATTGCGATGGGAATCTTGTAAAGAAAAATAGATTTGATCATCCTCGACAGTCATGCCAAGACAGTGAGGACCTTCAATAACCATCAGTGAGGGCTGAAGTGCCTCACTTGCTTGATGGAAACCTGAAGAGAGAGATGTTAAGCAATGAAGATCAAAGATCACGAAGAAACTGTCAGTAGATGTGCTGATGGGAAACTGATAAGCTGAATGACCATCTGTTAGAAAATTATATATTACAGATAAATGGAACACATAAAATATATTGCAGAAATATAAACACATAAAACAAGAGAGAGAGCGATATACGCGGTTCACCCAATTTGGGCTACGTCCACGGAGAAACAGCCAATCCTTCCTTTTATATTATCTAGCAAACTGAAGAGATACAACCTACAATAGATCCGATGTAATTCCCTCTTCGCTCTCACACAATCTCCTCTCTTTCTCACTCAGAATACAGAACTACATAGATGCAATACAATTCCCTTATATATAGTGAGAGGTTGCCTTCTTTGAAAAAAACCCTAAATTAAACATAACTTCTACTGTTAGATCTCCGCCTAATGAACGGCCCAAATTGACTATGAAATTACAACATTTTACAAGACAATTTTACATCTATTTTTAGCTTCGGGGGTGCTGCCCCTGATCCCCTGCCAGGGAGGGCTCCAAATAATTGTCGTCACCCCCTGTGGACCTCCCTAGGAGCACACATTTTACGGGCAGTGTTGCCGCCACATTACAAACTAGGGTCCAATGTGGCGATACCTCTGAATAAAGAAGATAATCAAGCTCCACACCCAACACAGTCACCCAAGATAGAGAAATGATCAAATGATTTTGTTGAGATGTTAGATTCCTAGTTTGAAATGAAAAAAGAAAAAATCATTCGAAAAATATTGTGAACACTCTGAACAAAGGAACAAAGTTCGTTGTGGGTTAGATATGATGGACCACCTTCCTGCAACTGGTGACCAAGTGTGCAAGCATCATAGTCATCACAAGAATTAAAAAAGGATGCTAGCATCGTGAATGCATGAAACCAGTTGGTGTGTGGTGAATGGAGAGGAACTTGATTCGTGTGATAGCTTGTTCATTAATCATCACCCAGGGAGATTTCTGGTGTGATGAGCGGATAGGTTTATAGTACAAGGTTCGTAAGAAGACCGAGGAGTTGATCATGAGAGGGAAAATTTGATAAGTATGATTATGGGCAAAGACAGTCTTTGAGATGATCAACTTCATAATTCCATGATTTCATGAGAGACGGACACTCCCAACCTGGGTTTGATGTAAGAGATGTTCATGAAGAAAATACATCGTAAGAGATTCGTGGATTCAGTCATAAGTGAAATTTTTAAATTTTGAAAGATCACACCTGCAATACCAAACATTTTTTACATGAGGATCCACACTGAATGAAACCATGAAGATAGACGAATTGTACGTGAGAAACCAAATCTGATTTGGTTTGGGGAACTTACCAG
Source organism: Pinus tabuliformis (assembly GCA_031772625.1). Taxonomy (NCBI): domain Eukaryota; kingdom Viridiplantae; phylum Streptophyta; class Pinopsida; order Pinales; family Pinaceae; genus Pinus; species Pinus tabuliformis. Next base: position 426,797,682 of record CM062815.1, read on the forward strand.
AGTGCCTAACATATCCATCAATAGACATTGAAGTGCCTCGAATCATTAGCATGTCTTGGAACTTTCCATAATTGCATAATCATATTTTGAAGCTTGAACGAAATCATGCATTGCTTGAGGATGGTTGTTGTTGCTAATTTTAAAACTACTCTCTAGACAACAACCATCTATGTCACAAGTTTCAATAACAATCAGATTGCTCAATTGAAGAGGCTCTTATGATGGTACGTCCAAAGATAAATGAATTGGTGAGCTCACATGAGCAAGTTGATTTGACGAGTTATCTTCATGCAACATAAGAGATGACGAGGGGTGGGAAGAGTCTTGTGTGATTAGACTGTTTTCATCATGGACAGCCTCACTGCCTTGTGTCAATTGAGGAGATAGATCATCAGAGGAAGAATCCAAATAACATGGAGTATCTCTATCGCATGTAGATGTGTTGTGAATGGTAGGACACAAGGGCAAGTGAGGTGAAGAGGAAGTTTCGATATGGATGTCTTCTTTGACCGAAGCACATTCTAGATTTGAGTTATAGCCTTCATGAGAAAACAGAAGATCGCATGATGTGCTTTGGCATCCGTCACAGCATATGGAAGCATGGGAGTGATTACTACCCTTAACTGGGGGTTGATCAAAATAATTGATTGTATGGGGTGTTCCACCAAGATTAGGAGATTGAGATTCGTTTAAGAATGAAATCTCATTGTTTTGATGTAGAAAATTTTGAAACAGAGAGGGAAAATTGATAGCGTCCTCACCTTTCTTCTCATTTGCCTGTGTAATGTGGTGGCCTTGCACCTTATCGCAATTTGAGCCAGCAACTTGAGAAGCAAGAGTATACAAACAACTGGCTATTGAATCGGGTTGATCAAGCGAATCATGGTATAAGGAGTCATGGCTTATAGATGATAGGGGATGGCAAATATGTAGATCAGATTCGAGACTTGAGTTGTGAATAGTGATGTCCTCTTGCGAAATGGAGGAGTGAGTCTTGGCTGCAGGATTCCTGATCCATTCTGGAATTTCCTCCATTGAAGAGGGAGACGGATGAGGAGATGGGTTGGGGACATGCTGCACAGATTTCTCAACTTCATTATCACCGCAAGAGGCACCCATATTGAGACCGGAAAAGGAGGGGGACAAGGAACAAACAGGGTGGTGGACTCCTCTTCTACAATATAAGGTGCCCCATGATCCACAAGAGTTGGGGAGGACGGGAAATCAGGGGGTTCACTGTATTGGGAAACATGAACCGCACATATAAACTCTTGTATTAAGAAATCCAAGTTCAAAAGCTATTCAGGAATTTCACAACAGAGGTGAAGGAAGAGATCAGAAAAGTCCTTAACTGATTCGTCAGGCTCCATTCTTAAAATGCAATTTTTTTATAGAGATCCTGGTGGCTATACTCATCGAATGTTTTAATCATCATCACGGCAAGATGACTGAATGAATCAATGGAGGAAAAGGGTAATGTATGACACTAGTGTTTAACATGACCTTCGAATGTGAGGGTGAGTATTAGAGCCCAGACATCTTCAGACTTTATTTGGTGATGATGGAAAAGTGTCATAACTTGAACCATATGTACATGAAAAGGTGATTCACCCTTACCATTGAACTTCAACGTGGAGAGGTCATGAATAACTTCCGCAGGGATGGTACAATTAGGAGTTTTAGAAAAACATCTCGAGATTATGATTTCAAGAAGAGCCATTTTTAAAATAAGATATTCAAACCAAACTCTACAGGCGTAGCCTGTCATTTGGCCCTCCTTCTAGTGCCAGAAATGTTGACGGTGTTGGCCCGCCAACATTTAGGGGATCTCCCCAGTATGAAGTCCCAAATAGACCTCACACCATTTGGTGTAGGAGTCTCATCTAGTATAAAATCTCAATTTCCATATACTTACAGATATTCCTTGGCTCTAGTTGTCAGCACATGAGAGAATTGTGTTGGTATCTTCAAACAACAAGGTAAGTGTGCTTGGCGAGTGTGTAATGTAACTTATGTCTCGGTTCTCTTACTGTAGAGGAAGAGAGTCAAGTGAGCCTCTAAGTGAGAGGTAATAGTACCACCCAGGAAGAGACACACATGAACTAGAAAGGTTTGTCCAGCATCCAGTGGAATAGTCCACAACGGATGCGGAAATTGTTAAAACTGAGTTGAAGGGGACAACACATACACCACCCAGCAGAGTAGTCCACATGGATGTGACGGTCGTTGTAACCAAAAAACAAAGATGGTTTGTCGAGTATCCTGCGAAGTAGTCCACAAGGATGAGATAGCGGTGATAACCAATACAGCGCATTCCCAACAATGTAAGTACTAAAAAAACTAAAGTAGTTCAACTATCTTAGTACAGGTGAAACAAACGCACATTACAAACATTGAAAGAATAGTCTTACAAACATCTACAAAATATGCATTAAAATGTGTTGGCCTTAACAAGCTTCTAAATTAAGAAAAATTCCCAAGACACATTTGTACACCATACATCACTAGTCCTAGTAGTGGGACGTTGGAACCACTCCTCGCTCCCCAAAGAATTGACTGTAAACTCTCAAGGATATGTCGGAGGAGCCAAGGTGAAAAGTCCTTGCTCATACAATGGGAGGGGTATATATAGCTAAGGGTGATGCTTGACCCTTGTGACTCTTGGACTACCCTCATGACTGTTCAACTTCCTATGACTTTTCAACTGACATGAGTCTTCATCTTCATGTGTGTGTCCATTAGACGTCCACTTTACATTACATTTATTTACAACAGATATGGCCCATAATAGCGATGTGGCCTTGACAACCCATGACACAATTTGACATGACAATGCTGACATGTATTGGATGACTGTGGTGTCCATGTCAAGTTGTTGCGCTATTAAGTGATGGATGTACTCTTGGTGTGCTTTGTCTTCTCTTTCGCATGGCTTAGTGTTGCAGGGTATTCGATGGTCTTGGTCTTGCAATATGTTTCAACACATGCATTCCTTTCGCTTGTTGCTTGATGTGCTTTATTCATTCGTCCAGTTGCAAGTAAGTCTTCTAATATGTGTGCTCCTCCTTCATCCCATTCTTCATCTTGCCATGATCCATCTATGTACCTGTTCCTGCAATTCACTCATGATGGGATGACATCAAATCCAAAACCTCCTACTCTAGCATGAGCATTGTTTTCATGTTCTAGGCTTTGGATAGATGACAGGCTGGGAAGAGGGCCCAACAACTGCTCAATGTACATTTCCAGGTGACAGGGAGGGAGGACAGGTCACTGAGACAGTGCAGATCACATCTCAAGCTGGGATGAGGAACTCTCAGGCACAATCTTCACTGTCGGGGAAACCTACTCAGTCACCACTAGGAGGCAAAATTGTGCAGTGAAGGGCACCAGTGGTAGCTACAAAGTGGGACCCTAAGGGCCACTTCTGCGCATCTCCTAGAGGGAAGACAAGATAGGGTTGTAGAGGTTCAGTTGTCTAGTTCTCCGTAGTTTTCAGGAGGAAGACATGACAGGGAAATAGGGTCCCAATTGGGCATTTCTACGCAGTTTCCAAGGGGACGACAGGACAAGGAAACAGAGGACTAGCTAGGAATTTATGTGTAGTTTCTAAGATAAGTGTAGGCCCAGATATCTGTGCAATGAGGGATTTGAGCAGGCAGGAAGGATGCTTGATGACTATGCTTGGGAAATGTGTTGTTCAAATAGGTTGTGAGGCGGTTTTTTACGCAGTTCTAGGTAGGAAGACAGTTGCTCACTTATGGGATTGCGTAGTGCAACTGGCACGGAGGAAATCCTTGGGCACTATGCAGTTCTAGGAGACAAATCAGCACCACTGAGGGCTGAGACTACGCAATGTAGATCAGTCAGGGTCTGGTGAAGTGGATTTGTTATGTCGAGAGATTTTCAGGAATATGGGTAAGTGTGAAAGGAAAGAAGAATCGACATTGTGATCACAAACTTGGCATCCTTCGACAACATAACAACACTAACTAGCGAAACAACATAGCAAAGCATGACCCTTTTTGGGACTATCTAGAGGTGAAAGTGGCAAGTGCGACACTTGGGGTAGAGCTTCAAACAACCATGGAGACACTTGCACGACTGTGCTTACAACTTTTTGTGTGAGTATGATGGATGTTCACATAGTGAAGACAACCCAAACACACAAAGACAAACCTTCAAAATTACCAGAACAAGATTGCGATCATGACAAGGTAATAAATATGCCAAAAGATGACCATTGTTCAAACAAGAAAAAGGGATGAAAAGACTCTACAATATCCCATGGGATGAACTCGAGTGTTTGCAACCATCAATGAAAAAACCAAGGAAGGCTCCGAAATTTGAATGCAAGCCAAAATTTTGGAGGGTGTTGCAACCACTACAACAGGTTATAACAATTGTTGATATGGTCGCAGTTCTGGGCTTGGAATCCGAAATTTTTGAGGTATCTAGAAGGGTTGGATAAGCTCATTTCAAGAGTTCTGAGGCACACAGAAAGACACTCATTCTAGGTCAAGGGTTCCCAAAGTATAACACAAAAAAGGGATAAAATAGGAGGAATGTGTGTCATTTTGTAGAGCTTATATGGTTGAATTAAGGCATGCCTATAGAAGGTATACATGCCTTAATAGTAGGCAAAAATCATTATAGTATCATGCACAAATCAGAGTGGGTTTGAATTTCTAAAATAAGCATGTCGGTTGTCTTCCAAGGTGAATAACTGCTAGACCAATGTTGGCAGAAGGATTCTAGCCCAGTTTTGGAAAGTTGTTATAGTGAGTCTGAACCTCTAAAACTAATCCAAATTCTTGTGCAATAAGTTCATGGGTTCTTAGGTGATTATAGAAGTAGTCATCTCATATGTTTTGGGTGGATCTATGATAACATTGAAAGTTGTTTTCTCAAATAATTAGGAAGAGAGGTACAAATATCTATGAAGAGAGGCCTGAGATCTTGTGGTAATTGTTGGGAGGGAAAAATAGGACTAAACAAAGTGTTGGAAGTGTCTTCTAGGGTAGCGAGTTTCATAGGCTTGTAGAGAGAAGGAGGCCACTAATTTTTGAAGGAGTTTTGACCATAGATGGAGGGATGATGTGGGAAACATGTGTGCCCTAACCAGTAATCAAATTTCAGAAGGTATGCATAGTAGTTTGTAAGGTATGTATATTTGTTTTATGGATAAAGGGTTTGGAATTCACTAGGGTTTTTTTGCATGTTTTGAATGGTGAGAGAATCTAAGGTTGATAGGCTTCACCTTGTTGAAGTTTTTTTGTTTCTAAGGATTATAAACTCTAGATGGGACTTGAATAATAAACCCTAGTCTATGTGAAAAACCTAACCCTAATTTGTTCTCTCATAGAACCCTGAGCTCTTGACTTCTAGGGTTTGCATATAATCTATGTTATATGGTAAACTTGAGTGAGTGTGGAAATCATAAATCTATGATATGACATCAAAACCCTAGGGCCAATGTTTCAAAAATAAATATCAAAGTAATTTAGGATTCGTGTATAATAATCCTAGGAAACTATGAAAAGCCATGGAAACCCTAGATCATCATCATTCTCTTATAGTTGTACATACTTTTCTTAGTTGTACTTGTCAATGAATGTTGTGGGCACATAATGAAAGAAACAAAATGAGAAGGATGGATGATAAAATCAGTCCTTGTGCTTATTAATGATAAGCATAATGGAAGGAGGGAACTATAAGGACCCTGAAGAAGCTAATGTTAACTAGGTCATTAAAGGAGTAAGCATGTATCATGGTGTTTTTTAGAATAATCTTTTTTTGCCTTAACATCATAGATAAAAGTAGGTGATAGTAGCATACTGAGAGTCTACATGTTTGAATTACTTGGAAGAAATCATCTAGTCTTTTAAGAATGAAAAGTTTGGGGACCATCTTGCATAATGTTCATCCATAAATTGTCTAACATTATGTTAGAATTAATCATGTTTCCAAGGTGGATCCTCAAGATCCTGTAAGAACCATCACTTTTGAGGTTCTTGGAAAAGGAATTATGACAGAGATTAGTATATATTCCATATTGTTTGGAAATAATAATAATATTAAAGAGGGATGAAGGAGTGCATTTGGCTAAGTTGCAGTCTCCTTATGGAATACATAAAGCTAGATGGTTGAGTGAAAGATTAAGAATGTATGTTTAAAGTAACCTTTGGGTAGGATTCATATAATCCTATAAGGAAGGTTGGTCATATACATAGTGAATCTTTAATTTGGCTATATGATTCATAAGAAGATAAATTTTAATGGAAAAAATGTTAGTAATTTCTTGTTAGAATATATTTATTAATGATCAACATCTAGTACAATCTCTAGGAGAAAATGGCAACTTGATAATAAAAATTCAATACTTGGGCACTCTGATGCAAGAAGGAAGATTTGAATGGAGATATACCATGGGGATGTTGATGATGAGAAAGGTCTCATGATGAGGTAAGTCTAATGTTAATATTTTTGTTGGTTATTTGGTTAAAATATTATTTTTCTACGTGGAAGAATGATGCAGGAATACATTATGACAGTTGAGGCAAGTTCAACTTTATGGATGGAAATGTAAAAAGAGGGTTGAGGGAAGCTTAATATCTAGTACCTGGCAACTATGAATTCAAGATGTGTCCATCTTGGGATTGAAAGGTAGTAGTGTGAGAATATAACCTGAAGTTCAAAGGAGATCACTTTCATGAGGAATCTATAATCAACTTGAAGTTTGGAAAGGCTCAATGCAATTCCTTCATCTATGATGTCAAAGATGAAAGTGATGAGAAAGAAAATTGACCTAGATCTTGTCACAATATTGGAGAGTGAAAATGGCTCCATGATACCTCAAAAGGAAACAGGTTTGATACAATGAGATGTGGAGAAAAGAGGGATCTAGTCAGTTATGAAGAACTTCTAGTTGATTCTCTTATAAATACAAGATATAAGGCTTGTGGTGTTGACTTACCAAATAGAAATAAAGTCTGGAATATTTTCTGGTTTTGTGAGAATTCAAATGAGACTCCTTAAATAGGAGCAAGGATCTATTCCCTAGCAAGAGGGAATAGGGATATCCTCTCTAGTTTAGAAGGAGTGATGTTGGAAACCACATGTGCAATATCTTCTCCAGGTGATGAAAAGATAATGGTGGAGGATTGGATAAGAATTTTTGGTTTCCTTGAGGATGTAAAATCCAAGAAAGGAAAGGTACCAACACTCTTTAAGGATAGGACAGGTATCCAAGAGAAGAGTGGTCGAAAAGGACCAATATTCTTTGAGGGCTCGGGATTCGATATCCAAGATAAGAATAATCCTAAATGGACATACCTTCATAATATATGGATGGGGTACGTGCCTTGCTCAGGTAATGTGGTATCACATGTAAAGCCTCCCAGCATAATGCTCTTGAATAAAGTAGAGCTTGTCTAGTTAGGCCTTAAAGACAATGTTGGTTGATCATATTGTTGATGCTTACAGTTGGATTATCAATTTGACTCTTCTTATGAGAAATTTTTAAAGTGAGTATTATCCTTATACCATTTGGAAAATTACGAATACCTCCTTAGTTAAGAGGGAGTGTTGAAAATTGTAACTAGTTTTGGTCTTCATATTTGTTATCTAACTCATGACATTATGCAAATTTTATTTGTCTATCAAAAGGAGAAAGAAAATGATGTAAATTATAAAATATAATTATTTTGAAGCATGGGTTTCATGCTCAAGTTATTATTCATTAGATCTCTTGGGGTTTACATGAGTCAAAGAGCCGTTGTTATTGTAAAAGACCCAATTGGGCACTTGTATCTTGAAAAGAAAAATTTATTTTGTATTTGGAAGTGTCTAGAAGGCTCTCAAGACCAAGTCAGCCATCCAGGAAGAAGTTATCCTTGTGATGGATATTTGAGCCCTAGGAAAGGCTATATAAAGGATATCATTCGACCTATTGTGACATACATCAAGCATAAACATCTTAGATTCAATCTACAATTAGGAAGGAATGTGAACGTCCTAGGAAAGAAAGGAAAAGGCTAGCAAAGGAAGGGATAAGCCTTAGAGAAGATCGAAGGTCTGAATTTTTTATCTTTCAGATCATACATGTGAGAAACCTAGAGTTTCTGGGTGTATCTCAGGTCAGAAAATTGCAAGGGTAGCTGCAGATTCTCTTGGGGAACCAAAAGGCTAAAAGAGCCTTGATTTGGAAGGATATTGTTTCGCTGCTCTTGGTAGACTTTATTTTTCATTGTAGAAGGAAGATTGGTTGCTTGGCTTGGTTCTTTGTGGTATCCATGTTCTAGGGTTTTGTCTTTGAAGTTGATTCTATAAGAAGATAAGTTATTTATGGGTTTTCCCCTTGGAGGGGTTTTTCCTTGGCTTCAGCCTATGTCGTGTGTTCATTTTTGTATGGTTGTGATATTTATTGTTTTTGCATTTATTTGATGATAAGAACATAAACATAATCAATAAAAATAAGAATATAATATCACAAGTAAATTTCATGTAAGGAAAAGTGAATTAAATGTTTCCCTAATGGATTTTCAAACTAAATATGGGTTAGAATAACCTCTTGATTGTTGTTGTAAACCTTTTCATTATTGAATTTACCAGGTACCACGGTGTACAATTTATAAATTACAGGCCACCTTCGCACTTTCCAATTTACCACTTAAAGTCCTCCTTCGTAATTTAAAAATTACCAGGTATCTAGACGTAGAATTGACATGTGGTTGTGGGGCAGTGTTATGTTAGTGCTATGGTCAATGATATGGGAATTGATGTAGCTATAGGTTTTTTGGCATAGGTGGGGGCGTGGGGTAGGGATGAAAAAATCTCCAATTGATATTATTAAGGAGTATGTGTGGGATAACTAGGGCTATTTTGCATCGACAGGGGTGCTAAATAAACTATGTTTTCAATTCATGTGAAGAAGAAGTGTTGTGTAGTAAAACGAATGTGTGGAAGGCTTTGTGCAGGGTTTATTAAAATAATAAATATACAAGTTCATTTTTTAATTACTATTTAGGAACATTTTTCGCAACTACAGAAGTATTTGTGCGGAAGGAGTTGTGTGAAGGGGGTTGTGCGAAGTTGGTTGTTTAGAGGTAGCATGTGCGGAGTTTTGAATGTCAATGATTGATCGAAGGGCATTATTGAGTGCGGAAGTAGTTGTGCGGACGAATTTGTGTGGAGGTGGTTGTGCGTGTGCGAATGTTATGTGAAATTTTTGTACAAAGTTTATTAAAATAATAAATATACAAATCCATTTTTTAATTATTATTTAGGGATGTATTTCACAACATATGATCATTAATTAATATCAGTTGAATGTCAATGACTAAGGGCGTTATTGAGCACAGAAATAGTTGTGTGGATGAAGTTGTATTGAGGTGGTTTTGCGTGTGCGGAGCTTATGCGAAGAACAAATGCATGTGCGAAATTTGTGTGAAAAGAGGGAGGTGTGGAGGGATAATAGATGTTCGGAGGTAGCATGTGCAGAGAAAAAATGCTTTGTGCAACGTTTATTAAAATAATAAATATACAAATCTCTTCTTTGGTTCTTATTTAGGAATGTATTTTTTAATGAATGCTTCCTTCCCATGATATCTAGGACCCATATTTATTAATATCAGTTTCAAATGTCAATGATTAACAGAAGGGCATTGTTGAGTGTAGAAGTAGTTGTGTAGACAAAGTTGTGTGGATGTGGTTGTGCGTGATATTTTTTCACACAAATGGATTTCCTCTGCAATTCCGCACATATGCATTTGTGTTATGTTGAAAGTATACGAAAATTGTGTTTCTAGATTTGATGTTTTGGTGCTTATGTGGTTTTCTGAATGCGTGAGCAGGTGTGTAGTCTAAGAATTGAATGTTGATATGACTTGCATTTACCTACAGCTTTGTTTTCTATTAATCAGAGGACAAACATTGGGACGATAAAAAAATATGGATGGTGGATTTATCTTTGTAGTGTGTTTCAGACGCAAAATAGTAGCAGGTGGTGATTTCTAAGGAAACGAGACTACAAACATTTGAAATAGCTAGTATAGCGAGGGGAAAAATGTTATTTTCAATGATAGAAAAAACAACAGATCATGTAGTGTTTTCTCTTTGCAAATTGTGTTTAAGAGCTTGGAGTATTGTCTAAGCTTCTTCTACCTTACATAAACTATTATGTTCGAAGTTGAGCTTGCATCTTCAATGGTGTCTCAATGGAATTTCTATTAAATCATGGATGATAGTAGTAGTGCAGGAATACATAAGTTATACTATATTGTAAGCTTCTAAATCGATTCCTTTGTCAGTTTCCTCTTCGCATATGGAAGTTTCTTAGCTGATTATCATTATTGCAGTTAGTTCGAACTTGTTTTGTATGGTAAATTTATGTCTCTTATGACACGTAATTGGTGGATTGTGATTAGATTTGGTTTTCTCTACAATATTGCCATCTTTTAAACAAATTTACCTTTGTCGATTTCCTATTTGCATTTGTATTTTCTTAGTTGATTATCATGATTACAGTTAGTTCAAACTTGTTTTGTATGGTAAATTTATGTTTTTAATGATATATATAAGGCTGATATTAAATCAATGGATTGTGATTAGCTATGGTTTATTCGATTGCTAATTATTCAGCGCATCTTGTGTTATGTTGAAAGTATATGGCATAGTGTTGGTTTTCATTCCATGACTTTTGTAATTTATTCAAAGTTGTTGGTTTTTTATTTATTTTTAGTCATTTCGGTGTTTGTTCTCTTATTAATAGAAAACATTGAATTTGTTGTGTATATTGATATGCACGAGGTATCAACATTCCCATTTCTGTGGTTTACAAATTTCTTTTTGTAGTTGTGTCTATTACATTACGAATTAAAGTTTAAGTTTTCAATAATTAAATTGTTTTCACATCCGCAAAAATCAAAGAGTTTAAAATTAAAAAAAAAATTGTGACTTTCTATCAAATTATATGAGAAATGGTCTATGGGGTCTTGGATAAATGGTGATGAGTACTCTGTTAAGGCACTCTTTTATGTGAAGTCACCAGTTCAATTCCCCGCCCCAATCGAGGTGATATATTGGGCATGATGAAGATGCAGTCCTTCCAAGCTTACAAAAAAAAAATTATACGAGAAATGGATGTGTCAAGTCATTCGTATATCAAATTTGGCTTGGTTTTACAAAGTAGTACGAACTAGTTGTCAAGTCTATTCATTGTAGTAAGTAGTTGAATACGTTTTGGCATAATATTTATTTCTGAATGTCCTTGCGCACTTTACTGTGTATCTATTATTGATAGTTTTACGAGTCTTCAAAATTGGACGGAAAAACAAATGGAAATTTTGGCACGTTGTTGATAAAATATAGCAGTGTTTTTTTGTAATTTCAGGTTACAGTTGTCAATTTTCATGATATTGGGTGTTAATCGGGTTTCTACAGTTGTTTTGTCTAATTTTTATTAAAAAAACAAAAGAGGAAAAAAAACTAAAAAAAGGGTTTGCAGTGATTTTTGGCAGTATCGCCAAATTTGTCGATGGGGTTTTTGATAATGTTGAATCCATTTCCACTATTAGAAAGAATGATTTAAACACTTGTGTTGCCGGGTTTTTATTTAAAAAACCACAAAAATCCATATTGCAGTGATTTTTTAGACGTGTGGGAAAATTTATCGGTTTGGTAGACAACGTCTATAATTGTATATCGTAATTTTTTATTTCTTACAACATGTATATCAATAATATTGAAGCGAGAGCAAAGTGTGAAGTAAATGCACATGATGCTTTTGGAATTTCAAAAATGTTTCCAATTACTATCTCTAAAAGTTGGCTTTGTTATCTTTAATTTCTATTTATTCAGAATATTGTGTGTAATGGTTTTCACACGAGTAATAGTAACAATTAGTGTTTGTGAAGAAAACAGAAAATTATAAATTGAAATGGGCTTTGAATACATTATTCATTTATAGAGTGTTTTTTGGCTGAAACGAAAAATGGGTCGCAGGTGACGAAAAGAGGTTATTTTTCAGTGATACGGTTAACTCACTTATTGAGATCAATGATAGCTTTCACTAGTCGAGAACTTATGAGCGATATGTGAATCTATCAATGAAAGAGAAAACAGGTAACAAGATTTGGAGTATCGGATTAGCGAATGTTGGGTGTGTTCCGAAGGTCTTTGATTTCAGAGAAATTGTTTATCTTTGTGCAAATAATTTTGATTTAAGAAAGAGGGAAATTAAGCTAGGAGCAATAAAGGTTTCTCTAAATCCCAATGCATTCATATTGTTATTCAAGTTACTGGAACTGAACAAGCATTTAGAATTGTCTGTTGTGGATAGTTTCCTGGAGGTAGAAGGGCACAGAATTGACATTGTGCGGGAATTCATTTGTGTAACTTCTGAGGTTCCTTCTGATATTTCTCTTGTAGATATTTCTTTGTTTAAGCAACTATTTAGGGATTTATGTTGGCTCTTTTCCCATTTTGTAGGGCTAGAAAGTATATCACAATTCTGAAATGCATTTTCTATGTGCTTTATGAGACATACAAAAATAAATGTATTTTGATTGGTATCATGCCATTTCAAATGAATTAGATTTTCAGTTACATAGATTTCCCAAGAACAAGGCTTCTTTATGATGGCATATTTGATAACACTTTTCATGTCAAGGCATGTTTTTAATGGTTTACCCTGTAATCCTATATTCAAGTTTCACGAGGAACCAATGCAGTTTTGGTATCCTATTTTGTGGAAGCACAAAGCTTCTTTAAATTTTTGTTTAATTCGGGATGTGTTTGTGAGGCAAGTGTATTGCATGGTAACTAGACAAGAGCCTTCTCGAATATCTGTAGAGATTCAGGCTTTCCTATCTGGAAAAGGAAAATATGAGGAAAAAGAAAGCAATACAGTTACATGAATTTATGGTTTTGAAGATAGGCCATTACTTTTGCCAGTGTTTTTTATAGATAGGTATTTTGTTGCTAAAGTATGTAGGAAATATGGTCATTGGCTATCTATATTTGAACATAAAAATAAAAGATAATTTATTTAATTTTCATTTACTATTGGAAAAGTGACTGTGAAGAATACGGGTTACGCTATCATTTTTTTTTTTAAATTGGATGCTTTCAACTTAAGTGAAGTTTAAGTTATTAAAGGCTTTGATAGATGAAGAATTTTCACGGAAGACTTTGAGTTTATGATGTACGGAAACTTTTTCCTGAGAAGTAGAGAGCACACCCACGAGGAAATTCACAATGTATCAATGAAAGATTAAAAAAATGCTAGTAGATGTTGAATAGATTGCTAAGAAAGAGATTGTCTTGATGAGAGAAATATTTAAGTAAAGAGGTGCAAAGCCTATGGGGAAATATCAATCTTTACACTTAGAAATGGTGCGACTTCATCTGCTAGAAAAAGAAGGAAAAAAACTACTCAAAGCAAAAAATTGGTTGTTGATAGGCTATTAGGTGGTGGGAAGAGCCTCCTCGTAGAGTAATTCAAGAAAGAGAGCACATAGTTGAATCATTTTGATCCAAGAGTGTGCCTGAAACAAAGAGCATTGAAGAAGCAGTGGACATGGAAGTTGATAGCATTGTACTACCTGATTGGTCTAGTACTTGTTTACAAGAAAATCAGAGAATAATGGAGGAAATTGTTGAAGAGGAAATTACTTTCAATGACCGTTTTTTCACATTGCAAGATGCAAATTATGTTAGGGGTGGTAAGAAATTGAAGATTGAAAGGACATAACTTTTTGATAGAAAGGTTGTTGATCGGGAAAAATTGAATGTTGATTTATCTTTGGTTGCAATACGAGGGCTAATGAAATTACATCAAGCTGGTGGCAAACCGCGTGTGAATTCTGATAGTCAACGACACGAAGAAAATCTGAATCTAAAGGAAAAAATAAAAGATATAGAAGATAAACTAAGCCCAGGTCATTTACTAAAGACTCTGCTAAGATACATGGACTTCCATTGGAAATTTCTAGTCATGGCAGATTTAATATATTTGAGAAACATGTCAATATTCTGAGTGCAGTGAAATCGTATATTGTTAGTAATATATCTAAAAGATTGTGGATTATTGAATTTTCATGGCAAGTTTCTTTTGATCTACGGAATTTGAAGCAGAGAACTAGGTCTTATGTTGAGTTGGTCAAAAGTGAGCCGGAGGCATATAGGGAATTCATAGACAATGATCTATTAACTTTTAGTCACAAGCTTGATTCATTGTCTAAACTAGAAAAAGATAATAATAAAAAAAGGGTTGCTTGATGTTAATCGGATGAGGAAAATCACAGTTTCCTTATGCTGATTGGATAAGGTACATCAATGTTGTATGGTCTGGGAAAATCAGAACATTGGAAGACATTATTTCTAGGTGTGGAGACATATAAATCGAAGAGCAGATGCTTATCTCAAGGCAGTGGCAATTGCTCGAGATTTAAACAGTTTGTGTATTACATATGAATTTGGATTAATTATGAAGGAGAAGATGATAGTTGATTTGGAAAAGTTAAAATAATCACAGGCAATGGAGTTCGATGAGATAACTAATTTTACTGCAAAGGAAATTAGCAAATGGATAATTACTTTTGTTAGTGTCAACAAAGAGTACTTTTCCTTGATTTTGCAATTGCAAGAAGAAGCAAAAGAGATTGAGGAGGAGATATTCAATGAACGTGTTAAGCAAGACATTACCATTGCTCCGATGAAATAATTCATTGAAGCTAAAGTGAAGGAATTCATTGCAAGAATCTTGATTGTGAGAGATAGTTGAGGATTGAAGAATATTGGACTGTGCTTTTGCATATTGTAAATATTTTAATGCATTGAAACAATTGTTTTTTCTTCAAAGCATTTTACTATTTAAACCTTAAATGTGTGTTATGATGGAATAGTCTAATTCCCAAATGTAGTTCCTTATTACCTGTTGGAGATGACTTTTAGAGATTACAGTTGACGGCATTGCGATCATAGTTTTCATTGGGACGAATGCATTTAGTTTTGTGGTTGAAGTATTAGCATTTTCGTTAATGATTTACGCAACAAAGGCTATTTTTGGACCATGGCTCTGTAATCATAACATATTTAAATTTTGATTACTGTATTTCTATCTCTCTGTATGTTTATTAATTATGTAAACAATCATGAGATGATTTTTGACATGGTATGTTGTATGGACCTAGGTTCTCGAACGTAGTACAAAAAAAAAATTAAACACTTGTTTTCTAGTATTTTCTTTGAGATTTTATATATTATCTAATGTTTTGTAATGAATGGTAATTAAAATGGATTTATGTTTACTCTGTTCTAATACTGAAACATTCTACCAGTTATATCAATAATTCTTAGATAATGTTTTACATTTGAACTTGTATCTATTGCATTTGTTGTGACTAGCATTTGAATTTGAATACAATTACACTTGTTGTAAAAATGTTGATACTCAGCCATAAAGTCCATTTATTTTTTTCAAGTTGTCTTTATTTATGAATGCATGTACAAAAGCGAGAGTTGCACACATCAGTGTTTCATTGTACGAAGTTTTCATTCTGCCGAGATTAGAATGAGATTTTTCATTATGCATAGGAAGTTTCCTGGAGTAAAAGCTACACACAGCAATATGATGATCATAAATAATAATAATAATAATAATAATACATTGAACTATGAGATCTATTTTTTCGAATCATTGTGAAAAAACTCCATATTTCATTTTGCAATAGTCAATTGTGAACCAGTCTTTGTAAGTAATTTGGCTATAGACATATACAGTTTGTTTACTTAAAGCAAATAAGTATTTAAATAAGTCCTACTGATTATAGAAACCTATTTTATTTTGGGGACATTTTTATTGTCTAAAACCCATATTAAAGCTTATATTGTAAATCATAAAAGTTACAGTAGCCAATTATAAATTAGTATTTGTAAAGCGATATTGAATACAGAAGTAGCTATGCGAAAGTGATTGTGTGTGTGTGGAGGTTATTTGAAGAACAAATGTGTCTAAGAAAGCAAGTATTTATATAACTCATGCTATATATAGAAAATTGTTTCACTGTGTGGAGATTTTCTTGCGTCAAGCCCATAATATGGCTTACATTATACATACAAAGCTATTTCCACACAATAAAAGCTTTTATTAAACAAAAATAAACCCAAAAATCATAGAAAAAATTAAATAATATTATTTAATAATAGTTTGCCTGGGGTGGCTCAAGTGGCGATGGTCGTGGAATGAAGTCTCATCAAACCGGAGATCTTGGGTTCGAATATTGTACTACCCTCCCCCCATTGCAGGGTGAATAATGGACATGTAAAATTGAAAATGAGAGAGTCCTTCCAAGCTTAACAAAAAAAAAATATCAATTGAAAAAAAATTAATAATAATGTTGTGGTTAAATTTTTACTGGTGATTGTAATCAATGCGGAAGGCATACACTACATATGGAAAAGACGCAGAATAAAAAAATTGTGTTATGTAGAAGCAGAAGAAAGAAGAAGAAGAAGGAAATATATATATATATATATATATATATATATATATATATATATATATATATATATATATATATATATATATATATATATATCATTGTGCGGAGTGTGTTTTCCTCATTTTCGTACACGACACAATGACATTAATGATTCGATACCCTTTTGGGGAATGGATAGATCGAAATGTACTCAAGAACGTAAATGCTAATACCTATAAACTAACATCAATATAGTAGTGGATGTGATTGTTGATAGTATGTAAGCTAACTAACATTATTAGAAAAGATTCACATTCAATTTGTTTTGTACACAAAGTAACTGTTTTTCGAATTTCGAGATTTGTTTTTAAACTATTTCTGATATTTCTCAGAAACGTCTACTTTCTGGATTCTTAATTGTTATTTATTCAAAATGTTTCATCAAACAGATTTCACACACATAATAGTAACAGATAACGGAAACCGAAAAAGGCAGAAAATTTAGTACTATCAGCAATTACTTTGATACTGAAAATCCTATAGTTTCAGAACTGTAATCCGATTTTCCAAAAAATTGTGCCTGGTTTTCTAAAAATTGTGTCAAAATTTCTATTGTTTTCTGGCCAGAATTCTAGCACATTTAGACTATGCAAATTATTTATGTTATTTCTCGTAAATTCATATTTTTCTATACTTAATTGCTATATATTGGAAGTGTGTTGTAGAAGGGATTTCACAAGCAGAGTAGTAACAATTGGTGGATTTTTAGCATATAGATTATCTATACGTAAATCGCGCTGAAAATGTTGTTGGTTAACATAATATTTTAAAAGTATAGAGCATAAATGGCTTCGGGGGGAAGGATTCCGAAGGAAAGAATCTATTTGCATTGATACTATTAACTCACTTGTGTTCATCGATCAGAGCTTTCATTTCTTGGTTATGTATCAGCGATATGTGAATATTTCTGTGTAGGAGAAGAGAAGCGACAAGATTTGGTCTACGAAATTAGAAAATGTTGCATGCATTCCAAAAGTATTTGATTTCAGAGACTGTTTATTTATGCGCAGAGAAATTTGATTTAACAAGAAAAATAATTAGGCTACCATCCTTGAGAGACATTAAGGCAGATATTGAAGCTATCGATTTTGGATATGCACTTAGATTTCTCAAAAGAAAATGGTTTTTTACAATCACAAGTAGGTGGCTTGAAAACCATACAAGAGTTTGTTTCGCCAGCTTCTGAGGTTCCTTTTGATCTTTCCTCTCTATATATTACTTTGTTTATAGAATCGTTTAGAGATTTTTTTTGTTGTATGTATGTTTAATGGGCTAAGAAACTATGGCCAATGTCCCAACATCCATTATTTATGTGCTCCATTATTCATATAAAAAAAGAATGTATTCAACTGGGATGGTCTTATTTCAAATGAACTATGTTTTCAATTAGTACATTTGTTCAAGAGAGGTGGGTTATTCATGATGGTGTATTTGATAACATCCCTTGTGTCGAATCATACTTTTTATGAGTTTCCACATATACCTAATTTCAGTTTTTACAAAAAACTGATGCAGTCCTGTTATCCCATATTGTGGAAGCAAGAAGCTATTTCAATTTTTTGTCTAATTAAAGATATTTTTGTAAAGCAACTTATATGCATGATAATTGGATGAGAACCCCATCGAATATCTAGTGAAGCTCAAGTTTTCCTCTCAGTGAAATGGATACATGAAGAAAGAGGAAATAATATGGTTATTCGATTTTATGGGTTTCACGGTAACCCACTATTTCTTCCAAGAATTTGTTATTGTTGAAAAATGCAGCAATAAATTATTAATTTGGTTTTGCCTTAGTCAAATTGAGGAAATTTGAAATTCCACATCATAATATAGCTTGGAGTAGTTAACTAAGGTGATATGGCAATTGTCACTCAACTAATTCAATTTTGGGGAATCAAATTCTGTGGAGCAGTAGAGTAGGTTTGTGTCATGTGATTTTGATTAAAAATTCATGAGTGTTTGCAAATCTACACCATAATTTCTACATGGTATCAAAGAAGGATTCACATTAGAGCAGGAATTTCGAATTGGTTTCTCAGGATGTTTGAATTTGCAGTTCACTATAGCAGGATCTCTTCAGAGTTGGGAAGATGAGCTACAATGGGATGAAACTAGAGTATGCCTTGGAAGGCAGCTCTAATTTCATCGCATGAAAGGATCACATGGAGGAGGTATTGGATTACAATATATTTCTAGAAAACATCAATACAGTGGTGGCAAGACCAGTGGAAGTTGATGCCCAAAAACTAGCCCAATGGAAGAAAGATGTAGCCAAGGCGAGGAGAATAATATTGGAGGGAGTACGGGACCACATTGTCACCAATATCCACAGGAAATAAAATCCTTATGCAATGTGGCAGGCATTGGCATATATGTTCCATAATAGTAGTGACTATAGGACTAGTATTTAAGGATAAACTTTGAAATATTAAGATGCAAAAAAATGACATTATTCAGCAGTATCTGAGCAGGTTCACACAAGTTCATGATGAGATTGCAGGAGTTGGTGTTATTGTTTCATATGATGATTTGTTAAGCCTATTCCTTCTATACCTTACCAAGAGCTAGCATAGCTACCAAGATTCAGTGAAAGGGACGGAGAAATTACCAAATTGTGAAGTTTTATGGTATGATTTAGTACATGAGGTAATAAGGTGGAATACCAAAGATGGGACTTCATCCAAGGGTGAGGATGAATAAAAAAAAATATTGGTTTGAAAGGGAAAGAAGGGAAAATGGAAGAAATCTCGAACTAAACTAGATTCCAACCAAGGGGGAAAGAAGAAATATTTGTCCAAAATTAAATGATTCCATTGTCATGAATTTAGGCACTATACTAAGAAGTGTCCACACAAAAAGGAAAGAAAGAAGATCTCAAGAGAAGTAGCAGGTGAAGCCTTGGCTTCATAGCTCATCGAGATGGGAGACAAAGGAATGTATAGCACGACTAGGATTGGTACAATCACATTTTAGAGGGAGTTGGGCTATCCTCTCATACTCATAGATGTCATCTTCGTTCTGTTCCTAAAGAAAAATCTCATATTTGTTGCATTTTTTGAAGACTATGGTTATGATGTGATCTTTATCAAAGGGAAAGTGTTTATGAGACACATAGCCACAAGACATGTGAATCAGATCGAGGTTCGAGTAAAAAACTTGTATTCACTTGAGGTGGAAGATGCATGCACAGCCTTGAGGAGAAAGGAAGAGATTAGATATATGATGGTTGAGAGGGAGCAGGATATACCTCTCAAAATGGAGCCTCAGAAGGAGCCTCAAGAATTTGTGGAGCAGCCACAAATGGAGAGGAAGAGAGGAGGAAAATTTAATACATCAATTAAAGTAGAGACCTTCGGCAGGGGAGAGTTTGAACCAAGTGGGAATAGAGAGCACATGCATTTATACCTCCAGGAGTGAGGTGGAGTGATGTAGATCCTTAGTCCAAAAGTTGCAGAAACTTGGGTAGGGTCCATTGAGGCGTTCTCCTCATGTATCATTACCCTGATACAGGGGTCCATAGTATTCAGTAGTAGGAGGATCAATGCCATTCATATACTAAGGAGTGCAGAGAAATGTTGATAGTAGAGAAAGAGGCTCAGTAGAAGAGTCAGCGGCAGCACAATTTTCCCTATAGACAGTTGCACACATAATTGATTCGATGTTTTTTTTTGTTTTTTTGGATAATTCTCAATTGTATATGTTGCAGTAGTAGCATCCACAAGGAGAGTTGTTGCATGTAGGACATTCCACAGGTGCATGATAGGGGTCGTTGATAATCCCTTTCTTGTTGAGAGGGAGTGTTGAAAAATGTAGCAAGAAATCCTTAACTTGATTTTTCCTTAGTCCATTTGAGGGAATTCGAAATTCCACATCAGCAAACAGCTTGGAGTAGTTAACAGAGGTGACATGGCACTTTTCACTCAATTAAATCAGTTAATTCGAGTTAGGGGCATGAAGTTTAGTTTTATGTAGTGATTCCTAAATTTTAGGAGCCTAGGTTGATTTAATTTTCAATTGTAATCAATTAAACTAGTTCTAACTGTTAATAGAACTAGTCGGTGGTCAGTTAAGAAGTAAGACATTAGTCTAACTCAAAGATTATCTATTTAATTGATCAATCAACTAATAATTATTTCATGCATGCAATGAATACAAGTTTCCCAGTTGTGGTGGAGTTTCCAAGGCAGTGTACAATTAATTATATACTAGATTGCGTGTATAGACATTGTATTGGTCAGGTGATCAACCCAGAGGAATCGTGCAACCAAATAGGGGTAAATTTCTAAAGAATAGGAGCATATTTCCTCAGGAATTGTGCAAGGATATAAGGGATCAAGTAGAGGCAGAAACCGGCTAAGTCTAGGTTAGAGCTTTTCAATGAGCAGAGAGACAGGTTATGCACTTGCAGGTTGTTCTTAGTTGAGCAAAGAAATTGGAACATTTTTATTCATCAAATTAATCCAAGCAGTTATTAGGGTTTTTATCATATTGATTTCCCCTAGAAAAATATTGTGTGCATGTGTGTTATTTCTCATTGCATGTTTTTGATTTATGTTCTAAATTGTGAATTAAATTCCGCAAAGCAGTCGAGTAGGTTTGTGCCTTGTGATTATAATTAAAACCTTCATGAGAAGTCGTAAATATACACCATAATTTCTACAGTTATGGACACGTATTTTGTTTCCAAAGTCTAAAGAGAATACTACAATTGGTAAGTTAAATTGAGCAAAAAAAAACTTTGTCATTTATCATTAGCAGATTAACCATGAAGAATGGAAGACAGCGTGCAAAGTTTGCAAAGTATTTGCATTGCTTAAATTTAAAATAGGTTGAAGGTTGGCGATACGTTGATCAAGAAGGCATATTTATCGCACATCTAGGTTCCATCAAATGTGAGATCTTGTTGAAAAAAGTTGCAAGTGAAATCGAAAAGAGTCATAGTGCTCCAAGAAATAATAAAGAAGGAACAATGGCTATTAGATAAATTGTTGAAGAAGCAAGTATTAGCACTAAAACAAAGTGTAAACAAAGAAGCGGTAAACCTGCGCAATATTTTGTTTGCATATTTGAAACTTCTTTGCCTTCATCTTTAAGTGAAATAAAACAAAAGGATACCAATGTTGTAAGTTGATTCACAGTCAACTATCAGTTGTCGTAGATGACCAGGAGCCTCATCAAATGTTTATTCCAGATAAAATGCACATGACTGAATTGAAAAAATGAAAAATTCCCCTACAAACAAGAAGCATTCAAGAAGCTATCAATGAGGAGATTGAAACTCTATTGCCTAATTGGTTTAGTAGTTCTTTGAACAAAAATCAGATAATAATGGAGCAAATTTCCAAAGAATTTTCTATTTTTGATGATCAGTTTTCCACTTTTCAAGATGCAAACTATAATAGGGACAGTAAAATATTGAAAATTGAAAAAGTAAGGATGCATGGTAAAAAAAATATTGATACAATATAAACGAATCTTCATATGTTTGGAATTGCAGCCACGGATGTTTTGACATTACATGAAGCTATTGGGAATGTGCTTGCAGTGTTTATGGAGCAATAGAAAGTAGAGAACCTGGTACTGAAAGCAACAATAGAAATGTTGGAAAATTTTTTGAATTTGGGTCCTTCGTTAATGACTCAAGTCGCAATACAAACTCAACAATTTACAATTCCCATTGCTAGCACATTTCATGGATCTATTAGTTCTCTTCAACCGGTTAATGTAGTCAAATGTCATATTATCGGTAGTATATGCCAAAGGTTAGAAATCATTGAAAATGTATGGAAAGCGGTTTCTGTTTTGTTACGATTAGCATAGGAAATAAACTCATTTGTTGATTTGGTAAGAAGTAATATTAATGAAGACATTCATTTCATTAATAATGACTTACTTGCTTTTAGTCAAAGGCTTGAATTCTTGTTTGATATGGACAAGAAAAATAAAGAAATGCCAATTTCTAATCGAATGAGGCAAATCAAAGCTAGATGGTCCAAAAGAATCACTACACTATAAAACATTATTTTTTAATGTGAGAGCATAGAGAATTGGAGAAGTGATGTGTTTATAAAGGCAATGCAAATTGTTTGAGATCTATACAACCCATGATTATACGGATATCTAAATTGATTACAAAATATACGCTAACATTTGAATTGGATAAGAGAAAGAAGTCAATGGAAAAATAGTTTGATGATATAACTAATTTTACTTTAGAAGAAATTGGAAAATGGCTAGTTGGATTTGTCAGTATTAATGACAGGAAATTTGTGTTAACTGCTCAGTTACAAGAAGAGGCGATGGAGATCGAAAATAAATTATTCAATCAACATGTAAGGCTAGAGATTACAATGGGACCAATGAAATAATTCATTCAAGCTAAGTTGAAGACATTGGTTCAAGAGGTCATGCATTCGGAAAGCAGTTGATAGTGAAACAATTAGCGTATATGCTTTCACAAATTGTAACTTTCCTTAAATATTTTCATATTCATTTTTTGTTTACTAGTATTCACTCATCGTGATTTATCAATTTTACTAATGTCACATAGTCTACTTGCTAAATGTAGTTCCTTGTTTTCTTTTGTAGTTCCCTCTTTGCATATTACATTTCATGCATTTACTTTTGTCGGATGCAAAAGCAAGTAGTTAAAGAGAAGATTCCATAATAGCATAGTGAATGAGCCAATGAATTGAGCCATTTAGAATTTTCATGACTGATATAAGTGATTCCCACTAAGAATCAGAGTTTTTAATTCTTAGCATATGATCTTCTATGCATTTGTATGATATTTATTTATTTCAATTATAGTTATGATAATTGAAATTTGAAACTCGATATTGTTCTTGTTATTGTGATTGTATTGCTTAATGTTACAGACTTATGCTTTGAGCACCAGTATTATAGCATCGATACATATATGCCAATCACATGAAACATGAGAATAGTTTGTTTTTCTATGAAACATGAATAATGTTCATTGTCATCATATTTTTAAAATTGTGCTTAGTGCGGTACTTCGGGAAAGGGTTTTATCACCTTTTTGTGTATTTGTCTATTGTACATAATGAAAGTTATTTGTTGTATTTTGAAATGAAAGCGGTATATCAATTTTACGTGATTTCGATTTTTAATGGTCTTGTGCTACATTACAGAACCTTAATGAATTAATTAGTGGTGGAGCTTTCTGCGAACAACTTTCCTTGCACGGGAAGATTTCATTGTGCGGAGTACGGAGGTCGCATGATGAAAGCTTGAAAGCTTCCTCTGCACAATGGACTTCATCTGTAGTTCATCACATATGCCTATTTACACAAAGATAACCATAAACAAATATTTCATTATACAAAGTGCACAACCTTTAATCAATTGATTAGCAAAGTATTTTGTGTTGAAGAAGTCGATTTTGTTGGAGTACGAAAACCGTACTCGGTTTGCAAAACGTGTTCATTGAACTTATGCTCGACAGCTGCCCCATTGCCTGATTTAAGCCTATGCATTTTCACATAAAAACCATGTGCGGAGGTAAGAAAAGCCATATGAATGATTTGTACAATAAAACTTTGGACTCTACTTCCGCACTCTGCACTAGAATCGTATTTACATAAGGCTATTCGTAAATAAATATTAACATTAGACTATTAATAAGCATCAACATTAGACATGTTGTGGTTTTGAATTTGAATGGACCTTCTCATTCTGCTGATTAACTCAATTAGTAATATTTTATACATTAGTATTAATAATTTAATGCTTTCAAAATCATAACGAAAGCTTCAAAGCTTTGTATTTTATATTATCTTTTATGTGTGTTAATATTAATATTTCAATGCTTTAAAAATCATGATTTTATATTTAATATTTTAATTCTTTGAAATAATGCCAAGTCGAATAACATTGTGAAGTGATAACCATTTTTTTTCATATATATTGAATTGGATTCCCAATGAAACCTTGTTGACATTCTGAATGAAATTGCTCAATTAGGAATTAAAAAACAAAGTTTAATTACCTTTACTGTAATTATAAACTTTGTTCAAGAGAAATAAGAAGTGTACAGAGCATTTCTTGTGCGAACAGACAGTGTGTGGAGCTCCCTACAGAGTGAAAGTTATGCTCATGGCAAAGATCTACACAAGGTTTATTAAAGTGATAAATATACAAATCTATTTTTTATTTATTATTTAGTAATGTATTTCTCCCCTCAATGAACTCGCTATAAGGCATACTCTTATTATGCAGTATTAAATAAATTATGTTTTCAATCTATGTGACATGTGGTTGTGGGGCAGTGTTATGTTAGTGCTCTAGTCAATGATGCGATAATTGATGCAATTGCAAGTTTTTTTGCATAGATGAGGGGGGGTGAACAAATCTCCAATTGATATTATTAAGGAGTATGTGTGGGATAACTAGGGCTCTTTTTCAGAGACAGTGGTGCTAAATAAATTGTGTTTTCAATTCATGTGAAGACGTGTTGTACGGTAAAACAAATGTGCATAAAGCTTTGTGCATGATTTATTAAAATAATAAATATACAAGTCTCTTTTTTAATTAATATTTAGGAACTTTTTTTCGCAACTACAAAAGTAGTTGTGTGAAAGGAGTTGTACAAAGGTGGTTGTGTGGAGTTGGTTATTCACAAGTAGCATGTGCAGAATTTCGAATGTCAATGATTGATTGAAGGGCGTTATTGAGTGTGGAAGTAGTTGTGCGAACGAAGTTGTGTGTAGTTGGTTGTGCATGTGTGGATGTTAAGCGAAACTTTTATGCAAAGCTAATTAAAATAATAAATATACGAACCCCTTTTTTAATTCTTATTTAGGGATGTATTTCACAACGTATGATCATGAATTAATATTAGTTGAATGTCAATGACTGGGGATGTTATTGAGTGCAAAATTAGTTGTGCATACGAAGTTGTGTGGAGGCGGTTGTGTGTGTACAGAGGTTATGCAGAGAACAAATGAATGTGCAAAATTTGTGCGGAAAGAAGGAGGTGCAGAGGGATAACATATGTTCAGAGGTAGCGTGTGCAGAGAACAAATGCTTTGTGAAATATTTATTAAAATAATAAATATAAAAATATCTTCTTTGGTTCTTATTTAGGAACGTATTTCGTAACGAATGCTTCTTGCCCATGATATATGGGACCCACATTTATTAATATCAATTTCAAATGTCAATTACTAACGGAAGGGCATTGTTGAGTCCAAAAGTAGTTGTGCAGACGAAGTTGTGCGAAGATGGTTGTGCATGTGTGGAGGCTATGCAGATAACAAATCCATGTGTGGAATAAATTATTTGCATAATTTCTCTGAAATGACACAAGTGCAAAGGCATGATTTAGTTGTAATTTGTTTTCAACTATTTTGGAGTTAGTGCATTTGTAATTTGATATTGGTAAATTGTGCAGAGCCTGGTCTGTACAATGAAACTTGAACGCTTGGTTAGCACTTTTGCGCAAGAGAAATGCTTATTTTATTATTAATAGATTTTTTAGGGCACACTTTGAAATATGCATGTGGGTGGCCTAAATTTCTACACAAGAAAACACTTACCAAAGAAACAGAAACAATTACATTGTGACAAAATCATTTTCCTCTGAATATTGTCAAAACGCTAACACTAAAAAGTACTCCGAAAATCATAATTCATGAAAACTTATTATGCATAATTTACATGTTACAACTTCATATAAGCACATTGTAATGGAAATTAGTCTCAAACTAGTTGGTTGCGGAATAGTATGAGAAATTGATTCGCATAAGCATTGTTTGGTATTCATCTCCATTTTCTACATATATGTCATCATCTGCTTCGCATATGTGTGGGAGAACGGAGGTGCATAGGGAACTTTATTCGTCAAGCACAAAATTAATGTTAAAATATTTCTTTGTGCAGAGTACGAAGTATGTGCAGAAGAGCATGATCTACCTATATATTCGATTTTAAAGTTGTGATTTTTTTCATAGGATGGGGTATGTGTAGGAGAAAATAATGATTAATATTATTAATTTTCATTGTGCAGGGTTTTTACTATGGGTTTGTGCAGGAGAACGGGTGGTGCATAGGGAAATTATTGTTAAACTATTAATGTTAATCTGTGATATTTTTGTGCACAATGGATTTGTTGTGAAATGTGGCACATATGCATTTGTGTTATATTGGAATCATATGTGTTTTCTATCTTTAATTAAGGTTTATTTCTTAGTGTTGGTTGTGGAGCTAAGTAACAAATGACTATTACTTTTACAAATTTCCATAGTGGTAATGACATTATTGAAACTATAGCTTTAACGTTTCATTTAATTGATGAAATTAATCATATTTACCAATCAATCATTTATTTCAAAGCATGTAAAAAAATAAGCATTTAGGAACACGTGGCGTTGATTCTTTTCTTTGCTTTTTAAAGGAGGGAATTAAACTTAACCATTCGTAATCAAAATACGCTAACTTTCAATTAATGTTTTTTAGTATTATTATTATTACAAAAAAATTTATCTACTAGTCCAACTTTGTTAAGTATCTAATACATATGTTTAATATTTATATGCTAATGTCACAATACTAGCCACTAATTTTGGTTGTGTTGTCTGTAGAAGCATTTGCTAGGTGTTCATCATGTAATCTTTTTAGCATACACGTTATGAATGCATGTCAAACTAGTTTTCAGAGGAGTTGGTTACAAATAGAATCCTCGTCTAGGTTGTATAGTATTGTTCTGGTAGTTGCACATTGTGAGCGACTATCATTTAGAATGAAAGTGCAAAATGTGTAGCATTATTGACAGGTTAATAGTGCACTATTAGTTCTATATGCGAGTACTAAGAACGTTTATACAATATATGGTATAGTCTTGTGGAAATGATATACAAATTTCAAATACTATTTAATGTGATATTTCTAAAGTACTTCCGTGATATGGAATTAGAAACTCTTATTTTTCTTATTTTTGTATATTTGAACTAACTCATATCGTCATAGCAGCAGAAATGAATACAAGCATAACATATATCGTTAAAGAAAATGATAACTCTTCTAATAGACATGTTTCTATTTTATTTATTTTTCTTTGACTATATTTGCATTACAGAGTGCAACTCTATTTTTTTATTTTTTTTGCCCCCACCACTTTTGGGCCATATTTTTTTTATGTACTATAACTAAAAGCAAATATTTTTAAATTTCTAGGAAACATATGACACTTAGAGATTTGGATCCAGGACAACAATTACAAGGAAAAAAGTACTTTGAACATTTCTATAAAACTTTCATATTTGCTAAACTAAAATCTATCTAGAATCTGTGTACACTCGTAATGACTTTGCCTTATCTATTTTTGTTTTCATTAAATAATTCTTACTTAGTTTCAAGTATAATTGTTCTTTTAAGCAGTGATTTCAGTAATATTTGTGAATAGACAGAATTTATCGAATTTTAATGATGTCATAGTAGAGATTGATGGAAATGTAGAGATAGCAATGAGAAGTACCACAAAAACAGATATCGCAACAGACAAAACAAAAGTAACAGACAAATAGGTGCTTCTGCGCACGTTCAATTAACTTTGTATCAAATTTATTCTTTCTTTCTTTTTCTCTTTTTTCCCTTTTTCTTTTTATTATTTTCTCTCTTTTTCCTAAAAAACAAAAAAATTATTTCAATTCAATACTCATGACTAAGCAAAAAGAGGTCGAGTCTACGCCATTGTTGATTGAAGATATCAATAACAATATAACTGGAAATATTTTTCATGGCGTTGTCTTGGTTACATATCGAACATTTTTTGACAAAGCAAATAAGTCAAAAGAAATATTCCATGCAGACTTAATAGATAAGAAAGTGGAAATGACAATAATATTGCTTGTGTCAACATTGTTAATCGAACAGCATGAGTCAAAGCTTGTTGTAAATGTCGGTGTTTCTATTAAATATTTCGAAATTATTCCAAAGCACAAATACGATAGTGTTTATTGTGAGAAAACTATTTGTCTAAGTAGTTTTAGCAGTGTAGAACAGTTTGTCTTGTTTTTGCAGAGTACCAATTTTTTTCAAACATGACGATAGAAAATTTGTCATAGAATGATGATGCATTTCCAGTGGGCACAACCGCACCTATTTCAATTTCGATAACGTAGATATCAATGAAATATTTATTGGAAATCAAAAGATAATGATGGAGAATATAACAAGGCTACGGTAAGCTTTGTTTTATTTATAGAAAAAAAAAAATTATATATATATATATATGTATATATATATATATATATATATATGTATATATATATATATATATATATATGTATATATATATATATATATATATATGTATATATATATATATATATATATATGTATATATATATATATATATATATATGAAGTTATTGTCCATCTGTTTGTTTTTCCCCACTACAAAACTCAATTTTCATTGAAATAAAAAACAAGTTACATATGCGTAGGTCTGTATATCCCAATGTTCGGGGAAAAAATCATTCTTCATCTATTGTACGGTTTTCATGTATTTTTTTATAAGTGTTTCATATGTAACAGGTTCAAGTACACGATAAAATTGTTCTAGCAAGTGTTTCAATTCAAAGAGATTTGCAAAAAAATGTTTTTATGCTAATCTTACTAAAAATATAGTTAAAAAACAAGAAAGAGTTTTTCGTACTTCATAATCAATATTCATATGTGCATTGAACACAGGAAAGAAAGTTGACAGTCTAAGAAACCTGCTTTCCTTGCCAAGCAGAATATGCACGATAAGCTATATCATATTGTTTAAATAGACATAAATAAAGAACAAGAAATAAAAAAGACATTTGATTTCATGTTACTAAGCATCTGTTTTCTATATCAATTTTACAACATTTCCAAGGATACCTGAGAGCGGTTAGCGTATATACGAACCCATTCAAAATTGTATGCACCAAATGCAGTACTCCAATTACAACTACTAGAACTATGAACAAAAGTATGTTTTATTGTAGCGCTTGCAAGTAGGAATCTTTCTTTCTTTATTTTCATTGCTTAAATTGCATCATACATGCAAGTGATAGGACTGAAAAATAGTGTATTCTGAGGGGCATCGAACTAGAAAGAGTATTACCTACACTACAAAAAAATTCCTATGATCAATATTGTGCAGACAAAATGGATGTTATTGAAATCTTGACCAAATTTGATAATCATGGTACATTTACGATAGACTTTCAAAACATAGTTAAGCAATTTGGTAACATCAATGTGCTCATTCCTTGCATTCCAAACCTTCCTAACATTTCCTCAAAGTTTCTGATTCAGGAAATGATTTTTTTTCTTTATTTTTTGTTGAACTCTTTCGTTTTACTCGATATTTGGGATCATATTTCACATTATCAATTAATATACTATACTCATGGGAACAAGATTAGCCATGAAATCATCAAAGCAAACAAGATGATTTTGTCTACCAATGAAATTGTTAGTATGACATTGTACATAAATGTAATCCAATGAACTATTTTTTTTCTGGATCTATGTTTTGTACCATACTATGTCATTTTTTTATTTTTTGCAGTCTCGTTTCTTACATTGTTTTCTTGATTTATCAAATTTGCAAGTTCTATAACTAGTCAAGCAATATTACAAGTTGGTTACATTACAATTTTCGGTGACATTACTTTACAATCATGGTTTTATTTGTTTACAGTGTCAACCAATCTGGTATTCTTTTTCTATTTAGATAGTTTTTCCATACAATATTTAAACAAATATCTAAATAATTCGTTGTCATACAAATCTGAAACGAGTTTCTAGATCGAATAACCAATATTACGATATAACTTATAAAACATATTGCATTTATACATAGATATGTAATCCATAGTAGTCTTATGCTTTTTTATTGTAACTCTAACGAGAATATTACAGTACATCAACAAATAGTAAGAATTTATAGTGATTTATTTATTAATTAACCATTGTTTTGCACATTAACGCTTGTACTAATTATGTTGCTAGAATCAAGAACTGATTCATATGTTCATGTTTTGCAGTAGCTCTTTTGACAACGTTCTTATGGTATCTAGTTCATCTTCTAGACGCCTAAGCATTTGTTGAAGTTCTAGTATTTTATTTATTAGCATTAAAATATATTTGCTAAGCATTAAGATATCTTGGTTGAGCATTAATCTATCTTCGTTCCCTGCATGTACCTCTTCCTTTGTGCCCAATCCATTGTTTCTTTGGGCCATTTCTTCATTGCTAGTAACAAATGCAAAAACAAATTGATAAATTATAAAACAAACCGTAAAACACTTAATAGTTTCAAAACAAGAAAGCAAGTCGATTTCTTATAACCTACTAACCAGTCTAGAACAAAATGAACACTGACAAATTTATTTTACAGGTATCGGGTTTATATATAATATGTCATAGGTAATAAGTCATCTCAATCACAAATTTACATCTAAGTTTTGAAAGGACATTTAACTACTATTGATTTTAATGGTATCCACAAACCAGTAATTGTTATTCATGTGGATAGTACTTATTTGCATGATCTTTAACCAAAAAATACTATTGTAAAATATGTTATTTTAAATCATATATGTTTTACTTAAATTCCAATTCGACATAGTCCATTTGGCACGAGTATGTTTCATGATTAATCTATCTTGCACACTTTAGAAATCGATATTGAGATACTATTTTATTAATATCATAAATTGCATTCTATTTTCATTAACTAAAGCTCTTTTTCTAATAAATAAATAAAAATATGTAATTATTCACTAAATTAACGTGTATCTAGCACATTTACTATGTAGACTTGTCTTGCTATCGGCCAGTGTTTACTTTTCAAAAGTAATTTTAGATCCTAGATGTCAACTTGACACTTGAATGCCTTTTTTCTTTTGTCACATTATCCAAATATTAAATGAACTATGTTCACTAAAATAACTAAATTAAGTAACGGTTTATAACTTCGTATGGTTTCTGTCGTTTTTTGTTAAGCTAAAATTAGCATGCTAAAACTATTAGAAGCTTTTTTGCACAACAAAAGATTCTCTTGTAAACTCTGCAACAGTCTAACAAAACTTTCAACATCCAGAAAACCTACATGATCATTGCATTGCAAAAAACCATTTTTCTCTAAACATCACCACAAACCTATGGCTAGATAGCAATATCCATTTTCATGTTGCATTTTCATATAGGCACAACATAACATAAATAAGTTTGAAACTATTTAGTCAAAAAATAGCATTCAAACTAGATTGAATCTGGGATCGAATAGATGAAATCAGGTTGACTTACATAACTATCACTTCGCCTGCAACCTAGCATATGGGTTATGTGCTAGTGCATTGTTTATAGGTTTCGAATTGAAGGTTTATGGCTAACATTTCTGACTGATATAAATAGAGCTCTACATAGTTCAACTAGCAATAACCTTGTTCAAGTGGGCCTGGGATTTCAACAATTGTGTCTCATTGATTTCGCATTGCCCCTTGAAACTACCTAGGTAAAATCTACAATAATTATGTAATAAAATGTTATAAACGCTAATTGTATACCACACAAATAATGAGTATAATATGCAATATCAAATTTGATAAATGAAAACTAATGGTGTACGTTAGCTTCGAACGTTTCCGCGGCGAGACTCTTCATTCACACATATGTTTCAAGAAAAAATCTACAAAAAACTTTAGTGTGAAATGTGAGTGTTCGCAGAATCAAAGCATGAAATTTTCCTCCACACAATGGACTTCCTTCGTACTTTCTCACATTTGCTTAATTTCAGCAACATAACCATAGCCAAAGCTTGTGCCTAATGATCTTTTTTTTCGAACTGTGCATAATCTTTACTCAATTGGTTGTTGATAATTGAGAATACGTAGATACACATTATTTATAATTAAAATATTAGTAATAATATCATATCAGTCCAGTGCTTGCCTCGGTGTTATTGCAAAAAAAAAATATGAATTATTTAATACTAAAATATTAGCAATAAAAGTCTTCAATGTAGAGATCATAGATACGCACAATGAAATATTCCAAGCTTTCTTGAGAAAAAATATACAAAATTATTTGGTACGAAGTCCATAGATCTGCACAATGAAAGCTTGAAATCTTCCTCAGCACAATAAACCTCCACTGCACTTCCACACGTGCCTAATTTCGTAAATATAAACATAAACAAAGCTTCTACCCAATGATCTGATCATTGAAGCGGTTACATGTTCTTTGCATTCCAAAACAATTCAGCCTTTACTCAATTGACTAGCGATATTCAAGAATACGGACATTTGCATTATTGATAACTATAATATTACGAACAACGAATATGGATTATTCAATAATAAAATACTAGCGCTAAAAGCATTATTTATAATTAAAAATTACCAATGATATCGTATAGGTGCACCACTTTTCTCAGCCTTCTTGCAAAAACAGGGGTCCTTTGCATACACGCGGGTGTTTGAAAGCTTCCTCTGCACAATGTGTTCTTCCGGATAACTTTTTATGGACCTAAATTTTACAATGGCGTAGGGAAAACATATTATGTCGGTGAAAAATTGTGGGCTAGTCTAGTGGGTTCTAGTTGGTCTATAGGATGGTGACACCATGCTTGTAATCTGTAGTCGGGAGTATGGCAAGGGTCTTGCGTTTGCAGGATGCAATGCTTCGGCTATTTTCATTTTCTCTAGTTAGTTGTAGTATTTATTATGGGAGTTGGCAACATTCAGTGTGGCAAGGACTTAAATTTATGTGTGATTATGAAGTGGATCCAAAATAAAATCAATGCTTTGGGAGTTCTCCAAGTTTGAAATATTTAAATATTTAAGAGCTTGAATTCAACTCAATATTCCCAAGTTGAGTTCTGATTGGTAACCCTTACACGACATAGTCCTCTGCATTCTCATTGCCATTATGTGAAGGTCCTCACATTGAGTTGAACTTCTACACAATTAACTTTGTACGGAAGTTCATCTCATTGTGTCGACCTCTGCACATCAATCTCTCGTATGATTATCCAATTTTTATAACGTTCCAGATTAATACAATCAAACTAATTAAAAAGTATAGTAATATATAGTTGAGGGTCAGTGATAAGAAATAACATTAAGTTATTAATTAATATGGTTAAATTGAATTGGTGTTTGAAGCATTAAGCTTATCTTTTAGAACAACTATAGTCTCAATTATTATAGTAAGAGCACCCACATTTTAGCCTATCCAAACAATGTTATGTATCATAGCTACTCATGTTGAGAAGTATCTTATTTCCACCACCACGTTACCCACGCCCCATTGTCAACCCAAACCAAAGACCTCATGTTAACTAGATGCTTTGTGCGGAAGAGGTTGTGCGGAAGAAGCATGTGCAGAGGAAGATGTGCAGATGAATCTATCTGGAAGACGCGTGTGCAAAGGTGGTTGTGCGGAGGAAGCATGTGTGAAGGTGGTTGTGCAAAAAGATTTTATTGTGCGAAGAGCTTTGTGCGGAGAGTTTTGTGTGGAGATATTTTTGCTTTCATTATGCAGAGTTTTCTCCACACTCCGCACAACCTTTAGTCAATTAAGTAACTCTAGCAATAGAGACAAGAACTATGTTGTATATCAGCAGTAAGTGTTATTATTAAATGACTATCAAATACAAAATATAAACTTATTAAAATCAAATGGCTATTAAATACAAAATGTAGATACCAAAGAAAACATTAATGGTTAAGAAAAAAAAGACACGGCTTTCTACCTTACATTATATTATACATCATGACATAAACATAGAACACCACCTGATATTTATTTTTGCTATAAATATAAATATAAATATAAATATATATATATATATATATATATATATTAGTAAACATTTTCTTATTAATTTTGAAGGTACATCGTTAATAACCTGGTGTGTACATGTTTTAATTAAATCATAAGGTACATCGTTAATAACCTGGTGTGTATTATTATTATTAATTAAATCATATATAGAGTAGATTTAGTGATTCTTAGCTAGGTAGATTGAATTATATTTTCAATTTATCTTATGTGCATCTTAAATTTATTTTTAAATTATGCATATCAAATATTCGCATGAACTTTATTGAATTAAACATATCCAAGTTATTTAAGCCTAGTGAAAATAATGATTATATAATAGTTTTAGCAAATATTTTTAAGTTTAAACATATCCAAGTAACTTTAAGTCCAATAATGATTATGTAATTGTTCAAGTATATACTTTTTAAACTTAAAAAGAAAGACAAAGTTTCATTACCTGAAATTAGGCTTGTTAATGCATCGTGTAAAACATATTTAATAGAGTATGACTATTATTATGACCATCTTTTATAGAAATCCAACTAAGCTTGGCTTTGAGGTAATTAAAGAGGTTGTGATATTTTAATGTTATGATAATTCATATCTAAATATTATACGGTTAATTGTCACAAACATATAATGATATATATTTAGGCAAAGTGTAAAAGAGGAATTCCTTTCATTTTGTTGTTAGTCCAAGTTTCCTTGATGTATTTATATATAAAATCCATAGAGATACAACATATATAAAATTAATTATTTTTTAAGAAAAAATAAATAAATGCTATATATTACAATTAAATTTATATTTAAAAAGAAAAAATAAATAAATGTTACATATTACAATTAAAATTGTATCTAAAAAGGAAAAAGTGAGTACAAATTTGTTTGCGGATTATATGAAGTGATCTGTAAGGGATCCTAATAAAAATAATACTAGAAATTGCTCTAAAAAGTGCAAGAAGAGGCCGATAGATTTTTTAAATTAGAAAAATAGTATGAAAATTGGAAAAATGATAAAAAAATGCATTTATAGATATGTATTCAGCTCATAAAAATGAAGGACCCCCATAACAAAAATGAAGGCCAGGATGAGTTTGGCTAGTAATTGAAGGGTGAAATAATCACAAATATTCAAACTAAGAATATTAAATAATCACAAATTCTCAATTGCATAAATAGTATGAAAATTGGAAAAATGATAAAAAAATGCATTTATAGATATGTATTCAGCTCATAAAAATGAAGGACCCCCATAACAAAAATGAAGGCCAGGATGAGTTTGGCTAGTAATTGAAGAGTGAAATAATCACAAATATTCAAACTAAGAATATTAAATAATTACAAATTCTCAATCACAAATATTCAAACTAAGAATATTAAATAATCACAAATTCTCAATTGCATAAATAGTATGAAAATTGGAAAAATGATAAAGAGGAGGAGCATTATATTATTATGTTTTCTATGTAGCACTCCTAGCAGCTTTTGCATTATCAAATCCTCAATTGGGTCTATGCTATTGGTCTGGTTTCCGAGTGACAGACCAATAGAAACATTTGGTAATGTATGCTCATGTTTTTAATCATAATATAAATATTCTGATTTCACAAAAAACAATATAGATCATCTTAAAACAGACCAAAACCCTGGAAGGAAGAGTTTCGGGATCAAAATTCCCATCAATCATCTAGAGCTCCAACGTGAAACAGAATTCTTACTAAATTTGAAGAATAATTTCTGCCAAAAGAAGTTGAATTTATCTACTTACTCAAAAATATAATAGTCAAATATATTGGCTCTACCTTGTGAGAAGATGTTTGTTAGGTATGCCATTGCAGTTAAACGTGACAACAAGCACACACGGGAGGTGTGCACTAACTATCATCCCGAACTAACAAGTTTTTGATTGATACGGTAAAATTTGGGCGGAAATGATGTGTTAGTCATAGTTCCATGAAGAATTGAAGTTTTGCAACAAATCCCTCTAAAGTTGCCAAAATCCGAGGATACGAAGTGTCAGAGTTCAAAATTCAGTATTATGATTGATATTTTGACAATCTGGGTTCATTTTATAAACCTAATTCTACAACCGCTCAATCAATCAAAATATGATGGTTATTTTGCAGAAACACGGTTCGAGTGGCTTTTGGGGATCCAATTTCAACACACGGGACAACGAGAAGCTTTATAAAATTCTACCATCTAAAAAGCTAACAGAGCTGAACTTCTCAGTCGACGCACTTTGCAAGATTTCTTTCTGAACGAGATTAACAACAACTCCACGGTTGCAAACCTAAATTTATACCGATTTTGTCACTAATTTTTGTAGCGGACAGTTCGACTCGTTCAAATAGAAAATTTTGATTCATGACTGAAAGAAAAATAGACCCACACAGATACCGAAAAAATGAGGCTCCAAACGCGTGCGCAGATTCCTATGCTGTGGCAAATTCCAATATATTTACCCTGAATAAGAGTCTTTATACAAAAACCCGTCAGTCAGGTCGAATGTAGCATGAGCAAATTGACCAGAACAGAAAAAAAGAATCCGCGAATTCTTAATTTCTTTACCCAACGAAAAATTCAAGAACACTACTGGATATCTTGTCACGAATTCTTGTTTGGTGTAATGAGGGCTTGCAAAGCCGTGATGTATGAATGAAAGGTGCTCATCACCAATTCTTGCTGGATACCATGAGGTTTCCTTGATATTAGTTGTGGGCTTTGTTGGACGTATGTTTAGAGGGTGTATTTAGTGACAGAGAAAGTTTTACTGAATGTCTTAAATCCTTTTATAC
Organism: Pinus tabuliformis; assembly: GCA_031772625.1. NCBI lineage: Eukaryota > Viridiplantae > Streptophyta > Pinopsida > Pinales > Pinaceae > Pinus > Pinus tabuliformis. Next base: position 426,834,856 of record CM062815.1, read on the forward strand.
ATGATTAGTTTGCTCATGAATTTTTGTTGGATGCAAAGAGGGTTTGAGAGACCTTGATGACTAATAAATGAAAAATGTGCAGGAAGATTTGCAGAGGCAGGACCAAGCTTACCTGGATGCATTGGAAGCATTGCAGGTAGCCTCTGCGATGGAAACAATGGCTCAGATTGTGAGGTCAGTATATTGGTAGTGAAAATACATGTTGTTTTTAAATTTTCTGTGTAGATACATGAAAAAGGTTCTTTTAATGTCCACATATGACCAAAGTGGGTTAATGGCACTTGAGTCACATCCAACAAAAAAAAGAATAACCATGGTAAGAAGTAGCTAAAATGTCAAAAGGATGTGTATAAAAAAACATTGTAAACACAGTAAGATGTGGTAAAACCCAATCTACGAGACCCAAATACATGCACAAGATGCTTTTAAGGAATGACGAAGAAGATAGTTGGAAACTGAGACAAGTAATCAGTGCTGTCACATGTTTTTATCAATGCTTGGAATTAAAAAAGAGAGACCGACTGTGTATTCCACAATCACCGCAATTCTCACAAGGTCATTCAAAAACTATTTCGCTAGATCTTTCAGGAATTTATTCTCAAATTATTTGTTCATGTGCCTCTAGACTTTTGCAGTGCCTCAGTTGGAAAATTTCCTATTGACCTGCTCCTAACTGAAAGGAAAGTTTCAAGGCTATGTCAAATTTAAGAACAAGAAAAACATGAACCCCATCTCTCATTGTGTAACTCCTCTGCTGCCTCATGAAACCTCTGCTCCCTGGCGCACCAGCCTGACATCCCTTCTGACATCGCTGCATACGCTGCGTTGAGGACCGTTCAAGGAAGAGAAGGTGATGATGGACCTGCGTTTTTTTGCAAGGTATTGAGACCTGCGTTTCATGGATTGAGGCCTGACAACGGTAAGATGACTGCGCTTAATGTATTGAAGACCTGCATATGGTATATTGAGACTGCGTTTTATGTATTGAGACTGTGTTTTATGTATTGAGACTGCGTTTTGCAAGATGATGCTGTGACCTGCGTGTTTTGCAAACCTGCGTTTTTTTGAAGCTTTGGTGAATGCCGGATGGTATATAGAACTGTGGTGACTGCGCCTTTTATGCCTTTATTGTATTGAAGCCAGCGTTTATGCGCATCGAAACCTGGCCTGACAGAAGCCTTGGATCATGATCCCACAACGGTCAGTATTGAAGCTTGTTTATGCCTTTAATGTATTCGAGTGCCGGAATATGTTAATCACTGGTTCGACCTGCCATGTACAATGTACATAATCGAGGAGAGACCTCCTTTTGCGACCCGTATCTGCGTGATATACTGTGTAAAATCCCTCGAGTAATGCGTTAAAAGTCTGCGTAGTCAATTTTCTGTGCATCGAGTTCTATGCTGTGAGTGGTCAATACAATGTTGAAGCATTGATTGAATGGAGCTTCGTAGAAACTCCTAGTATGCGAATTAAAACTCTTGTGAGTTATAAGGTTCGAACGCCGATCAAATCAGTATAAAAAAAAAAAATTTGGAACGGTATAATATTCGATTGAATTTTGGTATATATATTTTGAATATTGGTAACGGCATAAACAGTGATATATATATAGCGCTCATTGTATACATTGATATATGTGAGAAGTGATTTGTATATGAGCCCCATTTTTATTGAACAGTGATATATGAACAGTTGTAAGCGGTGAGCGCCATCATTAAACAGTGATATATATAACTGTGATATATATGTGAGCAGCAATATATATATGCTATGGAATGCTAGAAGGAAAATAAATGCATAAGGTTATTACATAAAGTTTTTTTTTCCAGCAGAAGTCTTGCTGTAACATAAGATTTTTTTCCCAGCAGAAGTTTTCTATCAACAGAAGTGTTTTTGGCAGAGATAATTTTTTTTTACAGAATGCATTCAATCATTTCAATGGTCGGAATAGTTCTCACTGGCAAGGAGAACTATCCTGAATGGTCTCGGATGGTGAAACACACCCTCATCTACAATGAGCTGTGGAAAGGTGTGTGTGTCAGAGAAGAAGACAGAGACCCTGTGCAGCCCACATCAGACAAAGAACTTGCCATTTGGGAAAACAAGAACAGCAAAGCCTTTGCATTGATCGCAGCATCTGTAAGTCGTCATATTTCATCCTATTCCACTGCCTTTGAAGCTTTACAAAAGCTCAAAGAACTCTATGATACACATTCTGCACTTGAAGTTGTTCAGCTCATGATTAAACTCTTCACTCTTGAACTGAAAAATAATGATCCTCTTACTCTTGCTTCTGAAATAAAGTCTATAGTGCATGACATTAAATCCACTAAGGTTGAGCTGGATATCTCTCTTATTGCCTTTCTCAAAGCACTCTATCCTACCTACTCTAACTATCTTGAGTCTTTACAAGCAAATGGAAATCTTAAAGATATAACTTTTGACACTCTTGTGAAAAAGTTTGCTGAAAGAGAGAAAGCCTTTGGAAAGAAAACAGTCCCTGAATCTTCTGAAGAGACTGTTTGCCTTGCTCACAAAGAAAAGCATCCTGCTCAAGATTCTGCAAGAGGAAGAGGTGGACGAAGAGGAAGAGGAAGATACTTCAGAGGCAGGGGGGGCAGACATTCTCAAGCAGAAAAGGCAGATCTGCATTGCATTCGTTGCAAACGAAATGGATCACATGATGCTTCTACATGCAAGCTACCATGGGACAAAGTTGAGCAGAAAAGAAATCAGCAGAAAGGTAAAACTGATGACTCAGACAAAGGTAAAGCACCCGAATCTGCACACTATATTGAGGCACAATGTAATATTGGAGTAAATGAAGATTTGTTTAATGCTTCACTTGCTTCTTCGAAAAATGACTGGTTGCTTGATTCAGGAGCAACCTATCATATGACTCATAGGAGAGATTTCTTTGAAGATTTCACTAACAATTTTGATGGAGCAGTATACTTTGCAGATCAGTCAAAAATCAAGCCATCAGGGCTTGGCACAATCAGGCTTAAACTGCCTGGTCTTCCATACTTTCTTCTGGATCATGTTCTATATCTCCCATAGCTGAAGAGAAACTTGTTGTCCCTGGTCCACATCCGTCAGCAAGGTCACTCCATTCACATGTTTGATGGCAAGCTTGAGGTAAGAAAGGCATCTGACCACTCACTTGTCATGAGGGGTATAGAAGAAGAAAGACTCCTTAAACTGCAAGGAACCTCTGCTCATGCACAGCATTTCTCATATATTTCTCATCATGAAGAAGGTGCACTTCCATCAAGTTTATTATGGCATGCTAGATTTGGACATTTAAACTATGATAGTCTCCGCTTGTTGAAGAAAAATGGTGTTGCTGGTTTGCCTACAATTCCTAGAAAACATAAACAATGTGATGCTTGCATTCTAGGAAAGCATAGCAAACAGTCTTTTCATGATTCACATTCAAGAGCACATAGGAAGCTTGAACTTATTCATTCAGATTTATGTGGTCCATTCCCTGTTCCTTCTGCAAATGGAAATAAATATATCATGACATTTATTGATGATTACACCAGAATGTGTTGGGTTTACTTATTGAAGAACAAATATGATGCTTTTCAAACATTTAAGAATTTTCATAAGTGGATTGAAAATGATGCACAATCTCATATTGGGTCTATTCGCACTGATAATGGAAAAGAATATACATCAAATGAATTTGAACACTATCTTCGCCAACATGGGATTAAACATCAAACAACTGTGCCTTATAATCCTCAACAGAATGGTGTAGCTGAAAGAATGAACAGAACAATTTTGAATATGGTACGATCCATGCTTTTCTTCAAAAATGTAAAGACAATGTTTTGGGCTGATGATGTTCTATGTGCTGCATATATAAAGAATAGATGTCCATCTAGTACTATAAGAAACAAGACTCCTTATGAATTGTGGTATGGACATGTTCCTTCGGTAAAACATCTCAGGATATTTGGTTCCACCTGTTATGCTTTAATACCAAAGGTACATAGAAACAAACTTGGTGCTAGAAGTCGTAAGTGTATCTTCCTGGGGTATTCAAACACATCTAAAGCATACCGCCTTTATGATGAAGTAAATAAAAAGTTTGTTTTATCTAGAGATGTCATTTTTCTTGAATCATCCAAATCTGACAGTGTTGTTGAGCGGCAACTTGATCGCTTGGATAGATTCACAAAACCAAAATCATTCCAAGAGTTTGATAATCAGATTCCACATCTTGAAGGGGGGATTCCTATACTAGATCAACATGTGGAATCTTCTTCTGAAGAACAATCTCCCCTGCATGACACTCCAACAACGGATGATGCTTTAAGTGATGTAATTGATAGAATTGGGAGACTCAATCTTGATTCAGACCCAACTCAATCAACAAAACAGCCTGGACCATCTCAGAAAGGTCCCCCAAAGTGCCTGACAAAGACACTTGAAAGTGTTCATCCTGATGAAATTGGAAAAACAGGAACCCGAAATTCAAATCGACAAGATGGAGGTGATGTAGATAACTCTAATTCACCTGTTGATATGGATGTTACTTATGATTGTGAATTGAACTTGTCTACAGATTTTGAACCAACTTCCTTCAAAGAAGCTGCTTCTTATGATGAATGGAAAGAAGCGATGCAGAAGGAGTATGATGCCCTCATAAAGAATGGCACTTGGAAGCTGGTTGATCCTCCATTTGGAACCAAACCAATTGGCTGCAAGTGGGTCTACAAGAACAAGTACAAAGCTTATGGCTCACTTGACAAGCACAAAGCTAGGCTTGTGGCAAAAGGTTTTGCACAGAAAGAAGGGGTCGATTACGAGGAAACTTTTGCTCCCACAGCAAAATGGGCCACCATTCGGACACTCTTTGCACTAGCTGCTCAGAAAGGTTGGAAAGTCCATCAAATGGATGTAAAAACTGCATTCTTGAATGGAGATCTAAAAGAGAATGTTTTTATGTCCCAGCCTGAAGGATTTGCTGTGAAAGGACATGAACACAAAGTATGCAAACTTGTGAAGTCCTTGTATGGCCTCAAACAAGCACCACGAGCCTGGTATGAAAAACTAACTGAGCATCTTCTGAAACTCAACTTCAAACATTTTGATCTTGATGATGCAACTTTATTTGTCAAGAAAGTTGGCAAAACAGTTGTATATCTTGTGGTATATGTAGATGATTTTTTAATGACAGGGAACAATGAAAGCTATATTGCATCCATAAAGAAAGAATTAGGAAAAAAATTTGAAATGACTGATTTGGGCTATGCTCATTACTATATTGGTATTGAAGTAACCCAACATCCAAAGTCCATATTTCTTTCTCAAAAGAAATACATTGGAGATTTGTTATACAGATTTGGCATGACAGAGTGCAATCCCCTTTCTACTCCAATGGAACAAAACTTGAAGCTCACATCTACTGAAGGAAAGGAATTTGAGGATGCAACAAGGTATAGACAGCTTGTAGGAAGTCTCATCTACCTCACTACTACCAGACCAGACATTTCATTTGCTGTTGGAATCCTCTCCAGGTTTATGCAAAAGGCTTGTGAGGGACATTGGTCTACTGCAAAAAGAGTTCTAAGGTACTTGAAGGGAACTCAAGACCTTGGAATCAAGTATACACAGGTGGACGACTTCAACTTGATTGGATACTCTGATTCAGACTTCGATGGAGACAAAGAAACTGGGGTATCTACTTCAGGATATGTTATGAGTCTTGGATCAGGAGCTGTCTCCTAGAGATCACGCAAACAATCAGTACCAGCAGATTCCACAACAGAAGCAGAATACGTGGCAGCAGTTGAAGCAACGAAAGAAATTGTGTGGCTCAGGAAAATTCTTGAAGATTTGCAAGTAAAACAAATACAGTCTACTCCACTCATGATTGATAACACATCTGCAATAAAGTTGGCCAAAAATCCAAAGTTCCATGATCGTACTAAGCACATCAATACTAAATATCATCTGATCCGACATCATGTTGAGGCCAAAACAATCCATCTCCGTCATTGTTCCACAAACGAACAAATTGCAGACATCTTCACCAAAGCGCTTGGAAGAGAAAAGCTTGAAAGATTCAGAACGATGCTTGGACTCACCAACATCCCTTCAGATTAAGGGGGGGAATGTTGACACCTAATCCGAAACGGATGAGGTGAAGCCGGACAGTCATCTAGAAGATGAACTGATCCGTTTCTTGTGTATATAAATAATAGTTATCTAATGTGAAATAATCAGTTCTGTCTTGCGTTCATCAATAGCTGGAGTTACCCTGGCCTGACAGCATTATCCACAAACCTACAAACACTAATGTGGCTCAGAAACATCATAATAGATGATTCTCAGCGCAGCTGAATAGAATCCAATATTTTTTCAGACTGATACCAAGTAGGTCATATGTTTAGACTATAATTTAATGATGAACTAACAGTTTATACACAAAATCCTTATTTTGGCATACAATATTGTCAAAAAAGATTGTTGAATTAACATCTCTGGTGTTTTGAAGATGGTTCCTGTTCCTGAACCTTCAAAGACCATTTAAAAACAGATTTCACTCAACCAAAAATCTGCAAATATGCAATGCTAAAGTTTTCCAATGTTGCATTAAGAATTTTATCCGGCTCTAGAAATACTCCAAAGGATTGACATGGGGAGCTACCACACTTATAAGTTCACAAGCAATCTTTAGCGATCCTTGAACATTATGCACCACATATGCAATGGCCATACGTAGGAAAAGCAGTTTACCTTTTACCAGAAGAGCTTGGGAAGATCTTGGAGCTGTTATGCAAAAAGTACAAATGGTTTGAGTGTATAAGTTTTCACAGTTAGTCATCATGTTGCTTGACCTTTCTGGATATAAAATATGTAAAAACATGTGAAATGTCCAAAAAAAATTGCGCAGTTTGTACCCAGAAAGCTCAAACAACAAGTGGTTTTTCTGAAAATAAATATACCACTTTGTAGTTAGGAATGAAAGATGTTCCATGGTCAGATGGCACAATTGGCAAAACATATTGCAAATAATCCAAAGAACAAATTATCAATCACAGATAAATGCGGTAAAAGATTCCAATTTGCCACTGGTAACCAGCATACTCGCAAGTACGTTGGAGGAAAATTCAAATTTATGGGCTAACTTAGTGCATCATTTTAAGACTGTTGTCTGCTAATGCAAATAGATAAGCAAAATCACAAAATACTGTTCTAAACCTATGACATGAAGCATCAAATTTAAGAACAATAGTTTAGTTAGAGCACCAATATTTTTGACCAGTGTAAAATGATAAACAAATTCAATTATTTTAAAAATTTATATACCATAGTATATATGAATTAAAATAATGTGTCTCACAAGTGTTGAAATTGTAGAAAGGAATGGTTTCTTTGACTTGTGACTTAGTCAAAGATGTCAATTTGAATTCAATCTCATAGATGCTTGAGTTAGTTGTTGGTTAACATATGTGATGTGGCCTATCACTGAGTTATTGTCAGTTAATTTGAGTTAGATGGCTTTCGGTGAGTTGTTGGTGGCTAAAATTAGCTATCTAGTGGAGTTAACTCTAGTGTTTGTCAGTTAATTGATCTCTAGTTCTAGAATAGAGATTTTTTTTAGTTTAGTTGAGTAGTTGACTTTCTGTTAACTCAACTTACTCTCTGTTAACTAGTTGCAGCTGCTAAAATTAGCCCTAGTTGGTCATGCAATTTTAATTGCCTATTGAGATTGGATGAAGGCACAGTTGTAATTCATTATTGTACAATAGGTTTTGTGTACATGATTGGAGATTGAGTAGGTCAATTTCTCTTAGGAATTGTGCAAGGAGTTAAGCACGTGGGAAAAGCCGGACCCGAACTTCTATAGGCCGAGTGTTTATAAACCTCATCGAGTCTGTGTAGTCGGTTAAAGATCGTGTAGATTGTCGAGCGACGGTACGGTGACCATTAGATCACTAAGGTTGTTGACTGTTCAATCAACCTCGCATCGCTTTAGACAAAAGTAAGTAAACCTTGCCTAATAGTCTTGCGATTGCGATTTTGCGATGTTTTAATAGATTTATAAGGCCCATCCTGTTGGGAAATTTTAAGTGGTTCCACTAGGTTAGTGGAATAGATAACTTTAGGGCTAGATGAGCGATACTCCACAGGAAATTGAAGAAGGGGTCCAGCCTGAATTAGAAGAGATTTTGTCTGGTTTTGAATTTTTTCAATAACGCCTGCACCCTGACCTCCATTTCTGGTATCATATCTGCTTAAAGACACTGAACAAGATCTCAGCGGTGAGAGAAAGAAATCCACTATGGTTCTCAAAGTTGGAAGAGGATGTGGTAGAATAGGAAGACCTGCTGCCAATGCTGAAGTGATGGAAGCTATGCAACAGATGCATGCTAGATTAGAAGCAATGGAAACAGGGAGAGATGCAGATGCTGGAGATGTCAGTGATCCTGAAGCGGAGGCTGCAGAAGAGGAGCAACCTATAGAAGTTACTCCTGAGATGAGATTCTTTCATTCAGTGTTGAGATCCACATCTAGACCCAAAACTAAAGTTTCAATTTATGCAGGAGGATTAAATCCTGAGGAGTTGATAGACTAGATTAATGACATGGAGAAATTCTTCGATTATGAAGAAACAGAGGATGAAAAAAAGGTAAAGTTTGTTGTCACAAAATTAAAAGGATATGCAGCACTTTGGTGGGATGGACTACAGACAGAAAGAAGAAGACTTGGCAAACAAGCAATTAAGAATTGGAACAGAATGGTGGAAAAAATGAAAAGTAAGTTTCTGCCAAGTGACTATCAGCAAACATTATTTAGACAGATGCAGAATCTTAGACAGAGGTCTATGATAGTAAAGGAATACGCAGAAGAATTCTACAAAGTGAGTATAAGAGCAGGACAAGTCCAAGATACAGATGAGAAGGTTGCCATATATGTGAATGGTCTTAGAATGGACATTCAATATGAGATAAGTGTATTGTCTCCTAAAACAGTAGAAGAGGCTTATCAGATGGTACTGAAAGCTAAAGAAAAACTCCTAAGGAAGAAATATGCCAGAAATAGATGTACTTTCCGAGGAAGGGGAAGACAAGGTGGTAGAGGAAGATATACAACACCTGGACAGGGAGCTAGTAGCATCTCAAGTCAGCATACACCTACAGGAAGTGATGCAAGTGGCAGAGGAAGTTTTTCCAGAGGAAGAGGAGGCAGAGGCAGAGGAAGAGAATTTAGATGTTACAGATGTAACAAGCTGAGACACCGACCTTATGAGTGCCCAGAAAATACAAGAACACCTCATAGAAATGCAATTGTTGCACAGACTGAAGAGGAAGCAACAACAATGACAGAAGAAGAAAATGTACCAGAGAGAGGAGAATATTTGGTAGTTAATAAATTATTGCTAAAGCCAGAAAAGGAAGTTATTGAACCAACACAAAGGAAGACCTTGTTCAGGACTGTGTGCAAGGTTCAAGGGAAATGTTGTCAGATGATAATTGATAGTGGCAGCACTGATAATTTGGTCTCTACAGAAGTGGTGGAGAAGTTGAAATTGAAAACAAAGAAACATCCAACACCTTACAAGGTATCATGGTTACAAAAGGGACATCAATTGTTAGTAAATGAACAATGTGAAGTGGACTTGCAGTTGGGCAAGTATAAAGATAAAATTTTGTGTGATGTGATGCCTATGGATGTGTGTCATATATTGTTGGGTAGACCATGGCAGTATGACAGAGGAGCTATGCATGATGGAAAGAAGAACACCTACAAATTCAGCAAAGATGGTGTCAATCATACATTGCTGCCAATAGAAGAAGAAGATACATCAAAGAAACCTGAAGCAAAGACCCTTTTGCTGGGTGGAAAGGAGTACTTACAGTAGATGGCAGAAGATGTGGTAAGTTTTGCATTGGTTTGTAAACCCAAGGTAATAATTACTTCCACAAAAGTTTCTGATTTACCAATTGAGATTCAAGAGATGCTAGATAATTATTGTGATATCATTGTAGATGACTTGCCTAATGAGTTACCACCCACTAGAAAAATCAGTCATCATATAGATTTGATTCCAGGAGCAAATCTACCAAATAAAGTATCTTATAGGATGACTCCCACAGAGAATGAAGAAGTCAGAAAACAGGTTCAAGAACTGTTAGATAAAGGATTGATTAGAGAGAGTTTGAGTCCTTGTGCAGTGCCAACAGTGTTGAGCCCAAAGAAAGATGGAGGCTGGAGAATGTGCACTGATTCAAGAGAAATCAATAAAATAACCATTAGGTACAGATTTCCTTTACCTAGAATTGAAGATTTGATGGATTGTCTGAGTGGAGCAAGATATTTTACAAAGCTAGATTTAAAGAGTGGGTATCATCAAATAAGGATTAGAGAAGGGGATGAATGGAAAACTGCTTTTAAAAAAAATGAAGGGTTGTATGAATGGATGGTAATTCCTTTTGGGTTTTCAAATGCACCTAGTACATTCATGAGGCTTATGAATGATGTTTTGAAAGAATTTGTTGGTAAATTTGTAATAGTATATCTGGATGATATATTAGTTTACAGCGAATCTAAGGAGGAACACATGAGACATCTGAATTATGTCTTACAAAGGTTGCAGCAAGAAAATTTATTGATAAACTTAAATATATGTTCGTTCATGAAGGAATAATTGGTGTATTTAGGTTTTGTTGTTTCTGCTGATGGATTAAAGATGGATCCAGAGAAGATCAAGGCAATCATAGAGTGGCCTTCGCCAAAAAGTGTTTTTGAGGTAAGAAGTTTTCATGATCTTGCTAGTTTTTATAGAAAATTCATACGGAATTTTAGTAAGATCAATGCTTCTATTATCGACACTATAAAGAAAGATAGACATCCATTTAAGTGGATTGCTGAAGCAGAAAGGAACTTTCAGTTGTTGAAAAGAGAGATCACTGAAAATTTTATTTTGATTTTACCTGATTTTAATAAACCTTTCCAAGTGAAATGCTATGCCAGTGGAGAAGCCATTGGAGGTGTTTTAAGTTAGGAGGATAGAACTATAGCTTATTTCAGTGAGAAACTGGATGAATCAAAGAAGAAGTATTCTTCTTATGATAAGGAGTTTTATGCAGTTGTGCAGTCATTGAAGAAGTGGAGGCATTACCTAATGTCTATCAAGTTTATACTTTATTCAGACAACCATGCATTGCAGTACATTATGCAACAACCAAAGCTTAATCAGAAACATGCCAAATGGGTAGAGTATCTTCAAGGTTTTAATTTTGTCTTGAATCATATAAATGGCCAATCAAATAAAATAGCATATGCCTTAAGCAGAAGAAACATACTACTTCAAGAAAGTCAAATTCAAGTGTTGGGTTTTGATTTTCTTAATGAATTGTATGAAAAAGACTTAGATTTTAAAGAGACATTTGAAGCTTGTAAAAATATTGTTTTGTTAGACAGAAGTAAGTGGCTTGATTATTCCTTGCAAGATGGGTTGTTGTTTAGAAGAAACCAGTTGTGCATACCAAATTGTTCGATGAGAGAAAATTTAATCAAGGAAAAACATAGTGGTGGACTTGTAGGAAATTTTGGTGTAGATAAGACTTATGAGCAGTTGAACGGGTTTTATTTATGGCCGAAGATGAGGACTAAAGTGGAAAAGTATGTGAGGAATTGTAAAGTCTATTAGTATGCAAAAGGAAGAAGTCAAAACATAGGGTTGTATGTTCCATTACCTATTCCAGATAGACCTTGGGATATGGTAAGCATGGATTTTGTTTTGGGCTTACCAAAGACTCAAATAGGAAATGATTCAATTTATGTTGTAGTTGACAAATTTTCAAAAATGGAACATTTTATTCCATGCTATAAAACCAGTGATGCTACTCACATTGCTAATCTGTTTTTTAAAGAGATAGTAAGATTGCATGGGTTACCTAAGAGTATTGTTTCAGATAGAGACTCCAAATTTGTTGGACATTTTTGGAGGACATTGTGGAAGAAGCTTGGAACTAAACTGAGTTTCAGTTCTACTTATCATCCTCGGGTGGATGGACAGACTAAAGTTGTAAACAGAAGCTTGGGTAATCTTCTGAGAAGTCTTACAAGTGAACATCCAAAACAATGGGATCAAGTATTGGCATAGGCTGAATATGCATATAATGACTCTCCTAACAGGAGTACAGGGCAGAGTCCATTCCACATAGTTTATGGAATGCATCCAAGGGGAGTGTCTAAATTAAGAAATCTGGGAAAAGCTGAGATGAGAAGTGCTGGAGGGGAAGATTTTGCTTCAGAAATGCAAGCAATACATGAACAGGTAAAACAACAGTTACAGGACAGCAACATAAATTACAAAAGCAGAGTAGACTTGAGAAGGAGAGAAGTTAACTTTGAAGTTGGAGATTTGGTTTTAGCACACCTGAGGAAGGAAAGATTTCCAAAAAGAGAGTATAACAAGTTAAAGTTCAAGAAAATTGGACCATGCAGAGTATTGAGAAAATTTTCTGCAAATGCATATGAAATTGAATTACCCTCTGATATTGGAATATCTCCAATTTTCAATGTTGCTGATTTGTATAGGTATGAAGGTGAAAATGCAGATGACACAGCAAAAGACCAAAAGAAACAAGAAATTGATTGGGTAAGATAGTTACCTACAGTAAAGGAATTGCAACCAGAGAAGATTTTGGACAAGAAATTATTGAAGAAGACAGGGGAACAAGAGTATTTTCAGTATTTGGTAAAGTGGAAAGATCAACCAATTGCTGAAGCTACTTGGGTTACAAATGCTACACTACAGAAATTGGGCAGTTCTGTAGAAGAGCTCATGGACGGGAGCTCATGAAGAATTTTGTCCTTAGGAGTTTGATGTAGGAGTATGAGGCTTAAAAGACAAAAAGCTTCATATTATTCCAAAAATCCAAAAAAATTTACAAGCAGAGTGGGGTCCTTTAGCTGTCAATTTTCAAAGCTTTCTAGATAGGATTTAGACTAGAATCTAGGATATAGATTATCATGTAATAAATTCAAGTAGTTAGATGTAGTGGAGATTCTCGAGGAGAATATCACATAGATTAGATAGGATTAGTTAGTTCGGTCCTTTGATTTAGGATCTGGTTTTTAATTGAAACAATACTTATGTAAGTTCTAAATCATAATAAGGGGATTTTGACTGATTTGGCTTGTTTTTCAATATATAAGATTTAGTTGCAAAACATATCTCTCTGTGTCTTTCTGTGTAGGTTTGGTCAATGCCGAAGGTGTTGCATCCCTCCGTAATATCACTCTGTTTTGTTGAATTTCCTGTTTAGTTCTAAAAGTTTTGAGTATTGTGTGATTGAGTTTTATCTCTTTTCGTGTGTATTAGCAACTGCGGGTTCCTTTTCGTGTGTATTTGTAACTGCGGGGTTTGAAGGTATACGGGTTCCTTGATCGAGCTTGAAGTGCCACACTCATCTTAAGTCGTTGATTTTATTTTTAAATCTTTACGATCAGTCAACAACGGGGGTTAGTCTGGTGTTAACTAGTGGTCTAATTAGAATTCCCGCAAGCCGAAGGATCCAGTGACCATCGTTATTTGATGGATATCGGGCTAAAGAAATGGGCGGACGTTAACTCATGAACCGGACCTGACATCGATTATATTACAATCTATAAACCCATCGGATCTGTCCTAAGGAATTAAGCACGTGGGAAAAGCCAGACCCGAACTTCTATAGGCCGAGTGTTTATAAACCTCATCGGGTCCATGTGGCCGGTTAAAGGTCGTGTAGATTGTTGAGCGATGATACGGTGACTGTTAGATCACTAAGGTTGCCGACTATTCGATCAACCTCGCATCGCTTTAGACAAAATTAAGTAAACCTTGCCTAATAGTCTTGCGATTGTGATTTTTCAATGTTTTAATAGATTTATAAGGCTCATCCTGTTAGGGAAATTTTAAGCAGTTCCGCTAGGTTAGTGGAATAGATAACTTTAGAGATAGATGAGCGATACTCCACGGGAAATTGAAGAAGGGGTCCGGCCTGAATTAGAAGAGATTTTATCTGGTTTTGAACGTTTGTCAATAACGCCTACACCCCGGCCACCAGATCATTCTACTAGAAGCTCTTGTGAGCCTTGCTCTTCTTGGGCTTCCCAAATCCTGGCATATTTTCCGGGATGTTGTGAATGGCAGAGATAATCTTCCTGATTATGAGAGACTATGGTTAGATATTGTGCATGAAGCGATAAGAAGGAACACAAGAGATGGTGTCTCAGCTAGGACTGATGAGGAGGAGAACTTTGCTTTAGCTAGCAAAGGGAAAAAATCCAAGGGAAAGAAGGCCATAGGAAAGCCTGAATCTAGTCAGAATGGAGGCAAGAAAAATAATGGTCTTATTAAAATCAATTGTTTTCATTGTTGTGAATTTGTACATTACGCTACTGTCTAGTCAATTTAACGTCTTAAATTTCTCTACATAAATTATCAATTCGGGTATCGTAAACTGATGAAATGTGGTGCACCATATGTGCTTAGTTAACATTTTTCTTACTTCGTTGTTTTATAGATTTTATTTTGTTTTGGGGTTTTGTTCTTGTTGATCTCCTAAAGTATCTAATGCAAATGGAAATCTTATTCTAAGGTCTTAAGAATACTTTTAAAGGTCAAGTATGGAGGTAGATTTCGAGACAAGGTCTATGTCCCTAATGGTAACTTCCAAAACTTAGCACTTCAAAAGATCTTAAAACATGTTATTGATGGAATTAGTACTTAAACAAAAGTGTAAATATGCAACTACTTCAATCAAGCAAAAGATGAAATACTGATCATGAAATCACTGTCTCTGCTGCTTGTCTAAATACGGAAATAAAAGTTAAGCTATTGCACTCAAAGAAAGCAAAAATTACAAGGAAAGTGAAACTAAAATCAAATTACACATTCATAATTCTATCCCTCGCCATTAGTCCCGCTATGGCTTTCGGAGGTAACCGTCAATGATATGAGCAATTTAATATCTAATCGCAGAAAAGTAAACTTAAAATCAAATCACATCAATTCATAGTCTGATCCCTCGCCATTAATCCCGCTATGGCTTTCGGAGGTAATCATCAACAATTTAAGCAATCTTGTATCTAATTGCAAAAAAGTAAACTAAAATCAAATCACATCAATTCATAGTCTGATCCCTCACCATTAGTCCCGCTATGGCTTTAAGAGGTAATCATCAACAACTTGAGCAATCTGATATCTAATTACAGAAAATTAAACTTAAAATCAAATCACATCAATTCATAGTCTAATCCCTCGCCATTAGTCCCGCTATGGCTTTCGGAGGTAATCATCAACAACTTGAGCAATCTGATATCTAATTGCAGAAAAGTAAACTAAAATCAAATCACAACATTCATATTTCGATCCCTCGCCAGTTAGTCTCGCTATGGCTTTCGGAGGTAACCGTCAATGACATGAGTGAGTTGATTTCTAAACTAACTTAACAAAGCAAATGAACAAGACTGAAATCAAAGCATAACTGAAATTGAAAAGCTAACAAAATAAAGTCAGCAGAGAGGCAAATCTCATGTCACCATTTGATGCAAAAACATGTAAAAAAAACTAATCTACAATCAACCGGTTGAACACACTTACATGAATTAAAATTGCATGAATGGAAAATCTAAACTATCAAACTTGAAAGCAATCAAATAACATAATGAAATCAAAGCAAAATTGCAAAATGAAACCTACTCTACCTTACATTCTAATATGCTCCATGACATCTACTTCACATCTCCTTCCATTTTGAGAACATCAAAGCTTTATTCAAATTCTTCAAAATCACAAAGTACAAGAAAGTTCTCCAAAGCTTTCAAAATCCATCAAGGAAGAACTACAAACTCCAAGCTTAATAACTAAAAGCCAAGCCAAGCTAACAAATGAAGGAGAAAGATCTCCTATTTATACAAAAATATGAGAGCCATCTCATTAATGAGAGTCCATGAATCTCTCCCTCTACCTCTAGAGTCCTAATCAAAATAGGAACTGATAAGGAACATGTCTTCTTAGAGTTACAATACAATTAGGAGATGTGACACATATCCTCATGATCCCATGATTCTTTCCACTCAAATTCGAATTTGGTCTTAGAGTGCCACATAAGGGTCTTCTAGAAGCCTCCTTTCAACCTACACATATCAACAATCTCAACCCATTTGTTAGGTATAAACATATGCACATTATTTTCTAATTTTTAACCACAAATTCACTTAAAAGGCTTGGAATAATAAAGATTGGAAAAACATAAATGTGGCCCAATGATAATGAAAGTGGGATGCATGTGGTGACATAATAGTGAAATGGAGGTGATATAATGGACATAATAGTGAAAGTGTAATGGAAATGAATGACATTTTCAAGACCCAACATACCCCCAACTGAAGTTATTGCATGTCATCATGCAATATATATTACATTAACTCTTTTGATCCTTGAGCTTTGGCTTAACTTTGCATGATATCATTTGATAACTTCATATTTTTGCAAAGTGTTTTACTTGAATAGAAACATGGTTGGTTCTTGTGTTACAACCAATTTTTTTTGTTTTTTGTTGTTGCATTCTATTTTGATTTTTGAACTTTGCATAATGATATTTTGATTATTGTTGCAAAGTATATCTTTATTGGATTGCATGATGGTTGCAAAGTATATCTTGTGTGACGACCATGATTTTGTTTGTATCCAATTTATCCTTTAAGCACTTTTTGAAAAGCCATTGTATGCTCATAATAACAATGTAATAGTTAATATATGTTGGAAGTATGTGGGCTCCTGAATATGATATGGATATGGCATATGAAGATGAATGTATTCCCCCCCCCCCAACTGATGGTATTGACAATTTTATGAAATGAGGAAGAGAAATGTTTTTCCAACAATTATCATTCTAGCTTTTTATGGAATTCTATGGTCAAAAGTTAGAAAATGACGTACCTTAACTTACCCTTTGGAATGGATGAGTTGTATGTGTGGTGGCTGCAAAATTCTAATCATATTCTTCTTCAAGTGGTTGAACAAGAGGAGTCATGGATAAAGAGTTGAGATGACTTCTTATTGCTTCTACTAAAACTTGTTGAATTTGCTCCAAAATGCTGAAAATAATAGTCTTCATGTCTTCAAAACTCATTGACACAATTCCTACTATGTGAAAAAAATGTTCTGATGTCGAACATAGTAGGAAATTGTTGACTTAGTGGCCATTAATGGATGCCACTAGTCAACACGAGAACTCTCACCATTGATGACAATGAGAGTCAAGATGCCCAAACACATCTTGCTAGGTACGAATGATTTTTCCAATGTCAAGTCACCTAGAAGATCTGACGAACAAGGGACATTAATGTATTCCCATTGTTTGTCAGCATGAGAACTTGCCATTAAGGCATGCAAGCCTCAAGGTGTCTTTACAAAGAACTTAGACTCAAAGGACTATGGACTCAAAGTAGGGCTTATTTGCGAAATGAAAATGATAGGAAATGAAAGATGAAAATGGAAGATCGCAATGGAGAGTAGAAATGGTAATGGGAAATAAGCATGTGAATGAGCCTCTTTTTTTTATTTGTGGGTTATGAATGGACAAAAAGAGATAGAAAGTGTATGTGAATGTAAATGGAAAATATAGAGTGAAATGAAGTGAAAGGTTTATTATGAAGTATGGATGTGATGGAGACAATAGTATCTGAAATTTTTTCAAGTGTTTGGATCTGATTTTGCATCAGCATATTTTCTCTTTGTTGTTGATCATCCTCTTATGAAACAAATTGGTCTCTTAAAGAGACACCATTCTCTTGTAGTCATTTGTCCTTCCTCCTGGAACCTGCAAAAAAAACTAATACTTCTTCTAGAATGGAATGTAAAGTTATCAAAGGAGAGAGGTTATCAATCTCTCTAATTATGATATTTACACACAAAACTAAGAATTTGTATTAATGAAACAAGTTCTCAAAAGAAAAATCAAAAGAATTTATACCTGCTTTGGAATTGGACTTTAGCTGCAGAATGTCGACGGTTTTTGTAGCTAAAAATATTGAATACAAAGTTAGCCATTCATCTTACATCATCAGTCCAAAATTAATCAATACCTTCATAAAAGTGAGCAAATAACTTATTCATTTCATTGATTCAAAATTATTATTTTTTCTTGACATGCAGCGACTTAGTGTGGCGACTTAGTGATAACACACAACTTGACTTCCCTTTGACTGGGGTCTTTTTCATTGAATTGAATCAAATGAATAGGAAACCATCCATGTAGTGACATTCCCTCAGCTACCTATGTGGCTTGTTTTGCTTGATGACACCTGCAACCTAGAGTTTAACAAAAACAGTTGCAGAAAGTTGAACCAGCTACAGAAAGTTGAATCAGCTGCGAAAAGTGGCTGAAACAGTCAACCATCAGACACATATCCCTGACTGCCCCGTTTATATAGCTAAAGAAAGTCCAATTCCAAGTGTGTTCAACTAATTTAGCTCTCCCAATGAGCCCCATCATTTTTTATTTTTATTTTTTTTTGCCCCCGGCTACTCTTCAGAATTCCCTTTATTGACTGAGAAATGGAGTGACTGCAGGGATAGAAATCAGACATTTATGGATATGGAAATGGAATGAAAATGTATATGGAAGCAGATGACTATAACTAAAGCAATTGTATGTACAGAGTATGTGAAGACAGAGTGAATATATGCGTAGGCTGTGTGAAAACAAGGTGACTGAGTATGCAAAGAAGCTACAAAGATATGAAAAGGAAAAAAAAAAACTCAGTGTAATGAACAACTAATAAGGGTTTAAGAGTCGTATGCAATCAACTTACGATTTACAAGAATCCATGTGCTTCTCTGCTATTTTTTTTTAATTCTTTGCACTGTCTGTGTGGAGAAAACTATGCAAATGGCAGTGGTATATACGAAGCAAAACAATTACAGAGATGAAAATGGAATATCAGAGTATTGTGGAAAGAAGACGATGGATATGGCAATGAAACATGGAGGGTATACAAAAAACAGAGTGGTTGTATGCGTAAAATATGAAAAAAAAACGGAGTGAGAGTTAACGGAGTGTTGGAGAAATTTGGTTGAAAAATGAAAGATTAGCATCGTGTTCTCCTACTGCCTCGGCACCACACTCAATCTCTTCATCTTCGCCACTTATATTGATCTGGTTGTGAAGAGCCATGTTCAATTAGGATAAGCCATATAATCAGTCGTTAAACAATGTAACAGTGAAGTGCGAGACATGGCGGGAGACATGGTGGAGTGGAATAATGAAGTATGAGTTAAAAACGGAAAGCATTGAGTCATGAGACGAGGTGGAGTAAGGTTAAATGCCAGCACATAATTGATTTCCGAATCAGAACTCATTTACCGAATTAAATCACAGCCTGTCATTAATTTAAACTCGTTTTTTTTACGCGGCATGCAAAAATGTGCTCCAAAGAACCGAGGATATCTCCCACACCGCCACGATTTTATAAAAACCGTTTCTGGTTTATTTAATCGACCCTACTGGAAAAAAAAACCCATGTTTTCTTTTTTTCAGATTCATCTCCGTTTGGCCAAATCGTGCTCTCAAAGTTTGATGTTTTTCTCTGTTTACGTTTTTCTGAGTTAATGCATTCGGCCTGTAAAATTTTCGAATTAGAGGTAGGACGATACGTCTTTATTTGCCAGCGGTAGTATGCACAATGTTGAAACACATAATTTGGTTTTAGCCTCAGGGATTTAAATGAAATTCGTGAAGTGGAATGCTCTGTAAAATCGATTTCAAAGAAAGATTGTTTTCAGATACAGTCAACAGCAAATATGATGAACAAGCGAATTGCCAATAACCAAGAATTCAAAGAAGTTTGTGAGGCTTACAATGGAGATCATGAGCTCAGCATTTTCTCTGAGTATTGGTGACTGCAGCATGCCTTAAGCTTCTATTTTCAATCTATTTACACAGTTTATGTAGGCCATCCATAGGTTTCAGATTTTGTTATGATTGAGAAATTTACTATGTTGGCTTTACAAAAACGTTCCAAAACCAAAAGCTTCCTATATGAATAAGATGCACAGTTCAAATGAATGCAAATGGATTGCTTACAAAGGGCTGAGGATGCACTGAAACGAAATCATGAAGAGGCTAGAACATCAAATCAATGTGTATGCAGATTTTTCAGGTTTTGACATTGGGAGGTTTTTTAAAAAATTTCCACATAAATTGGATGCCACATACACTCTTTTGAAAGCCACACAAAGGGGTTTTTTTTTTCTCTCTGAAACTGTATAAGAAGGACTAATGATTTTCAATATCAGGCAGCAAAGACTTCAAGGAAAACATGCTAAAAGCAATACTTTGACTGAGGTCTTAGGCTGATTTTTTTTATCGATCTGAGCTGGGTGACTAGGATAGGATCCATGTCGGGACAATTCTGGAGATGCCCATGTGGTCGGTTTCTTCATTGGATGCCTGTAACCTGCTAAACCTTGAAATCAGCTACGGAATCAGACCACAATCCACAGCTAAGTTGCAAAGCCTTATTAAAACAGGATACAGTGTTTTGAGGACCATTACATACCATAACCAATCAATCTTGGACAGTTTGAACCTATAAAAGCAGTTGGGTTTCATTTTTTATTTTTTATTTTTTTGAATCAACTGAAATGATTAAATTTATTTTGTCTCCTTTTTTTTTTTTTTCTCTTTTTTTTTTTACATAACAATTCTTTTTCTAATCCTCCAGATCACACAAAGTGCAAGAGGAGAGCATACTCAAGAATTATTAATTTTTTTTTGTTAACAATTCTTTTTCTGATCCTCCAGATCACACAAAGTGCAGGAGGAGAGCATACTCAAGAATTATTAAATTTTTTTTAGATGTAAGAAATAAGGTCTCCTAATTACACTTCCCTGATAATGGCGCAAAAATGTCTAGTCAATTTAACATCTTAAATTTCTCTACATAAATTATCAATCCGGGTATCGTAAACTGATGAAGTGTGGTGTACCATATGTGCTTAGTTAACATTTTTCTTACTTCGTTGTTTTATAGATTTTATTTTTTTTGGGGGGTTTTGTTCTTGTTAATATCCTTAAGTATCTAATGCAAATGGAAATCATATTCTAAGGTCTTAAGAATACTTTTAAAGGTCAAGTATGGATGTAGATTTCAAGACAAGGTCTATGTCCTTAATGGTAACTTCCAAAACTTAGCACTTCAAAAGATCTTAAAACATGTTATTGATGGAATTAGTACTTAAACAAAAGTGTAAGTATGCAGCTACTTCAATCAAGCAAAAGATGAAATATTGATCATGAAATCACTGTCTTTGTTGCTTGTCTAAATACGGAAATAAAAGTTAAGCTATTGCACTCAAAGAAATAAAAAATTGCAAGGAAAGTAAAACTAAAATCAAATTACACATTCATAATTCGATCCATCGCCATTAGTCCTGCTATGGCTTTCGGAGGTAACCGTCAATGATATGAGCAATTTAATATCTAATTGCAGAAAAGTAAACTTAAAATCAAATCACATCAATTCATAGTCTGATCCATCGCCATTAGTCCCGCTATGGCTTTCGGAGGTAATCATCAACAATTTGAGCAATCTGATATCTAATTGCAGAAAAGAAAACTAAAATCAAATCACATCAATTCATAGTCTGATCCCTCGCCATTAGTCCCACTATGGCTTTCGGAGGTAATCATCAACAACTTGAGCAATCTGATATCTAATTGCAGAAAAGTAAACTTAAAATCAAATCACATCAATTCATAGTCTGATCCCTCGCCATTAGTCCCGCTATGGCTTTCGGAGGTAATCATCAACAACTTGAGCAATCTGATATCTAATTGCAGAAAAGTAAACTAAAATCAAATCACAACATTCATATTTCGATCCCTCGTCAGTTAGTCTCGCTATGGCTTTCGGAGGTAACCGTCAATGACATGAGTGAGTTGATTTCTAAACTAACTTAACAAAGCAAATGAACAAGACTGAAATCAAAGCATAACTGAAATTGAAAAGCTAAAAAAACAAAGTCAGCAGAGAGGCAAATCTCATGTCACCATTTGATGCAAAAACATGTAAAGAAAAACTAATCTACAATCAACCGGTTGAACACACTTACATGAATTAAAATTGCATGAATGGAAAATCTAAACTATCAAACTTGAAAGCAATCAAATGACATAATGAAATCAAAGCAAAATTACAAAATGAAATCTACTCTACCTTACATTCTAATATGCTCCATGACATCTACTTCACATCTCCTTCCATGTTGAGAACATCAAAGCTTTATTCAAATTCTTCAAAATCACAAAGTACAACAAAGTTCTCCAAAGCTTTCAAAAGCCATCAAGGAAGAACTACAAACTCCAAGCTAAATAACTAAAAGCCAAGCCAAGCTAACAAATGAAGGAGAGAGATCTCCTATTTATACAAAAAGATGAGAGCCATCTCATTAATGAGAGTCCATGAATCTCTCCCTCTACCTCTAGAGTCCTAATCAAAATAGGAACTGATAAGACACATGTCTTCTTAGAGTTACAATACAATTAGGAGATGTGACACATATCCTCATGATCCCATGATTCTTTCCACTCAAATTCGAATTAGACCTTAGAGTGCCACATAAGGGTCTTCTAGAAGCCTCCTTTCAACCTACACATGTCAACAATCTCAACCCATTTGTTAGGTATAAGCATATGCACATTATTTTCTAATTTTTAACCACAAATTCACTTAAAAGGCTTGGAATTAATAAAGATTGGAAAAACATAAATGTGGCCCAATGATAATGAAAGTGGGATGAATGTGGTGACAAAGTAGTAAAATGGAGGTGATATAATGGACATAATAGTGAAAGTGTAATGGAAATGAATGACAATTTCAAGACCCAACAGCTACAAAATGTCCAAACGAGAAATCTGACAAGCATATTATAGCAACAGTTGCAGGAGAATCTCTCCCTCATCAATTTGAATTAGATTTCTCAGTATTAGCTTGCATGTAAAGCTCAGTTTCAGGTAGTGTGTGGTACATTGACTCAAGGGCTTCATTCCACATGACAAGGAATAAAGAATTATTTAGCAGTTTGGAGGAGAAAGACATGCAATTCCATATCGAGCTTGGAGATGATGGCAGATACATGAAAAAAGGAATTGGTACAGTAAGCTTTAAGAGGTAGTTTGGCTCCCTTCTCCAACTCAAGAATGTGATGTATGTCCCAAGATTGAATAAAAACCTTGTCTCAGTAGTAGTCCTTGAAGATAAAGGGTATGATGTAGTATTCAGCAAATGGAAGGCCTACCTCAAGAATTATGCTTCAGGACAGGTCAAGCATATTAGTGTCAAGATCAAGAACCTCTACAAATTGGAGGTTGATGCATGTGAAACCTTTATTAGCAAGGTAGATTTTGTTCATGGTTGAGATGTTGGAGAGCTCTGGCACAGATGCATGGGACACCTACATCATGGCACTTTAAAAATATTCCAACAGATTACCACTGGGCTACCACATTGCACCCTTGATTAGCATGATGTGTGAAAGGGATGCACTCTTGGAAAGTATGCCAAATCTTCCTCTTAGGGCTCAGATAGAATAGTTGGAGTTATTCTAGAGAGAGAGAGTTCATATGTTTGTGGCCCCTTCTCCACACTTTCACTAACCAAACACAGGTATTATGTGATCTTAATTGATGATTTTTCTCATAAATGTTGGATTTATTTCATAAAGAAGAAAGATGAGGTATATTCCAAGTTTGTGGAATTCAAGGCCTTAGTGGAAAATGAGACAAGGAAGAAAATTAAGTCCCTAAGGAGTGATAATGGAGGAAATTATATCTCAAATTCCTTTAGATATTTTTGTGTCAAGGAAATCAGGAGAGAGTTGATTGCACCACATAATCCTCAGCAAAATGAGGTTGTTGAGAGAAAGAATAGGAGTATTGTTGGGGATGCTAGAGTCATTTTCAATGACCAGGGGTTGGCCTTATCATTGTGGGAATGGGCTTGCAACATAGTTGTGTACTTGCAGAATAGGAGTCCTCACAGAGTTCTTGGGATGATTACACCTGAGGGGGATTTCTCTAGTAGGAAGCCAGATGTCTTCCACTTTCACATTTTTGGGTCCATGGTGTATTTTCATGTGTATAAAGATGGCAACAAAAATTTGGAGCCCACTGTAGAGAGGAGGATATTTGTGGGCTATAATGAGACAGATCATGTTTACAAGGTGTACATTCCGTCTCTCAAAAATATTTTTTTTAGAAGGGATGTGAGATTTGATAAGGAGAAATTCATGAGGAGTTATCTAGAGCTAGAGCTAATCATATCACCATATGAGGAGCTTCTAGCTCCCAAGGAGGAGCCTCGGCCAGATTCACAAAGCCAGTTTTTGCCTAAGGGAAAGAGGGAATTCTAGGAGGATGATCTGGAGCCACCACATGATGAGGAGTAAAGAGAAGGACGAGGGGATGAACCCACTCACACAGTGACCCCCAAAGAATGTAGGAAGAGGACTAAGTTGGTTGACATATTGGTGCAGGAATCTCAAGAGCAGGTTGGACCTCCTAGTTCCTTACACAGACAACGCATATCACCAGATAGATACATAGGATAGATGGAACTAATGACAAAATTGATAGATTTTGAGCCATATTCTTTTGAAGAGGTTGCTTCCCAACAGGTATGGGTGGATTCCATGGTGGAGGAGTATGACTCCATCATGAAGAATGATGTTTGGGAGGTTGTGCCTAGACCTGAGGGAAAATCAGTTATTGGCTCCAGGTGGTTGTATAAGGTGAAGCATGCAGCATATGGTAGTGTGGAGAAGTACAAGGCTAGGTTTGTGGCCAAGGGCTTCTCACATATTGAGGGGATTGATTATGAGGATACCTTTTCCCTAGTGGCAAGGTACTCATCTATCAGGACCATACTTGCATTGATAGCACAAATGGGGTGGAAGATCCACCAAATGGATATCAATACAACTTTCCTCAATGGAGTGGTTGAGGAAGAGATCTACATTCAACAACCAGAGGTTTTCAAGACCTTCAGCAAAGACACACATGTGTGTAGGCTAAAGAGAGCTCTTTATGGGATCAATCGGGCACCTCAAGCATGGTACACTCGTATAGATTCTTATCTTAGACGATTGGGATTCACTAAGAGTGAGGTAGATGCCAACCTATATTATATCATGGTAGATGGTTTTCTGTTGATGTTAGTTGTTTATGTTGATGATTTGATTCTGACAAGAGATGAGAATTTGATCCAGGATTGCAAGGAGGAACATGCAAGATAGTTCGAGATGAAGAATATGGGGTTGATGCACTGTTTACTTATATTGGAGGTTTGCTAGGGTGATGGAGATGTATTTGTCAGACATGGGAATTAGACCTATGAGATCCTTCAAAGATTCCATATGTAGGATTGAATACCCATGGATACTCCTCTAGGTACTAATTGGAGGAAGGAGGATGCCTCCACAGTAGATGCAGTAGATGGTACAATCTACATACAGTTGATTGGGTCCTTGATGTATTTGGTGAACACAAGGCCTGATATTTGTTTTGTAGTGAACCAGTTGAGTCAGTTCATGGTGGATCCTTCCAAGGTCCATTGGAAAGCAGCAAAACATGGTTTGAGATACCTTAGAGGCATAATAGGTTGTGGATTGTGGTACAAACAGACTGATGGAGTGATGCTTCAGGGATTCATAGATGCAGATTGTGTAGGGAATCCCACAAATAGAAAGATCACTTCAGAAGCAGTGTTCAGTATTGGGTCAGCTGCAATTTCTTGGTACGGCAAGAAGAAGAGATTAGTTGCACTCAGTTCAGCAGAGGTCAAGTATATGGCTTCTATTTATGCAGCATGTGAGGTTATTTGGACGAGGAAGATCCTGGTAGGAGTCTTTAGTTAGGGGATGGGGCCTACATTGATCCACTATGACAATCAGAGTTGCATAAAACTATCTGAGAATCCAGTGTTTCATGATAGATCCAAGCATATAGACATTAGGTACCATCCTCTTAGAGATTGTTTGCAGAGGAGGATTGTTATGCTAGAGTACATACCTACAGAGTAGCGAGATGTAGACATATTGACCAAGGCCCTATCAAGGGGCAAGTTCAAGTTTCATTGAGGCATGATTAGGGTTGTTCATAATCATTTCCTTGCTAAGAGCGAGTGTTAAAATTGTAGCAAGGAATGGCTCTTTGACTTGTGCCTTAGTCAAAGATGCAAATTCGAATTTAATCTCACAGATGCCTGAGATATTTGTAAGTTTACACGTGTGATGTGGCCTATCACTAAGTTATTATCAGCAAATTCAAGTTAGATGGATTTCAGTGAGTTGTGGACTAGTTGATGGCTAAAATTAGCTATCTAGTGGAGTTAACTCTAGTGTGCATCAGTTAACTGATCTCTAGTTCTAGAATAGAGATAGTTTTTATTTTAGTTGTGTATTTGACTTTCTGTTAACTTAACTTACACTCATTTAACTAGTTGCAACTATTAAAATTATCCCTGGTTGTTCATGCAATTTGAATTTTCTATTGAGATTGGATGAAGGCACAATTCTAATTCATTATTGTACAAGAATTTTTGTGTTCAGGCTTGGAGATTGAGCAGGTGAATTTATCTTAGGAATTGTGCAAGGAAATAGGATAAATTCCTATTTTCTAGGGGCATATTTGCGCTAGGAAATAGGAGCTTCCTAGTAGGTCTTATTTGCCTAAGTGTTGGGTATTTCTTGTAGAGAGTTGATCAGTATTGTAGGGAGCTTTATGCTTGAAGAAGATTCTATGTAATAGATTAGATTGCTCAGTTGATTTAATACAAGCAAAAGGGGCTTTTCCTAGTTGGGTTCCCTAGATAAATTTTGTGTTCTATGTGTGATCGTGTTTCTATTCATTGTTTTTTTTTCGCCGAATTTTGGTAGAGAAATCTTGTGTCTCTTGCAGATCAATTTTCGCTCATTAACAATTGCAAGGTTTCAAATATTTTCTACAACACGTAAGAAGCATAAAGATGGGTTTGCATTTTTCACTAGTTTATAATAAACTTGCATTTGCACCCTTAATTCATGAGCTTCCCTTTTTGTGGGATATTTTGGTTATAAGTATATTCTCATTGAGATTTAATGCACTTGTTTAATTATGAAGAAAAAAAATTATAACTTTTAAATCATTTATAAATGAAGTTTAATATTAAATTATTTTAATGAAATGTATTTAATAATTTTATAAATATATTTAATATTCTATCATTTTAGAATCCATTGTATATGTCAATATTGTTATTGAGATTAAATACATTATTAGCCCAGATGAGGCATCCGAACTGGCGATGGTCGTGTGAGTGAGGAATTTGGTCTCCCAAGGTTTCGGGTTCAAATCATCTTTAACAATGTAAACATATATAAAATGTAAATTGCATACCAACCTACAAAAAAAATTAAATAAATTCTTTAATTCTTTATATATATATATATATATATATATATGAAATAAACTATTATTAAAATATGTACTAAAACATGATTTAGTATTTTATCATTTTAAAATTAGTGTTTATCATTTTAAAATAGATTACACTAATGAATTTAGAAATGATTAAATTTATTTATGAAGACTCAGACTTAGACTTACAATATATAATATAAGTTTAAATATTTCACTAATGAGATATATAATTACATTTTATAGAATTAATAGACCATTAATTTAAATATTTTTGTTTTATGACATCATTTTAAAGTTTCAATAAAGCTCAAATAATATTTAATGTACTTCATTGTACTAACTTGCAAATTAGTATGATGGATTAATTAATTTTCTCATAGGTTTTACCATCAAAAAAAGTATTAATCATCTATGTTTTAGTTTTTATTTCTATAAAAGTATGATGAATGTAAAAAGTATTAATCATCTATGTTTTAGTTTTTATTTCTATAAAAGTATGATGAATGTAGTCTCCATGTTTCACAATGTAAATGTAAATTTAAGCTTATAAATAATTTGTTCAGCATTATTCACATTCTAAATTTATGGTGGGATTTAGAATTGTTTGACTTGCATATTTTAATATTATAGCATAGAGCTAAGACCAGAAAGGGAGTAAGACCTCCTACAACAAACTCCCAAGCTTCTTACAATAAGGCTTTGCTGAAATAATGGCAGAGATTGAAGAAAGAATAGCAAGAAAAATGGGAGAAGACCAAGAAATATGAAACTGAATTTTTATCTGCTTTATTCAAGAATGAATTTTCCTCTACATGGCATTCGATATATTCATGTGAATAGCTACCGTTACATACATAACTAAATTACTCGTTACAAAAAATTGTTTAACTACATTTACCCAAAAAACCGTTGTCAAACTAACAAACTCCACCTTGACAACAATTTTCCCATTCATCATCTCTCCTGCAAGCCAAGAGAAGCTAAACACCACCGCAACTTCTCTACTGTAACTGGCTTTGTGAATATGTCTGCACAATTTTCTCGTGTATGGACCTTTTTAAGAGCTACTTTGCCACCATCGATCACATGTCTCAGAAAATGATATCTCACATCAATGTGCTTGGTTCTGCTGTGATAGGCAGGGTTTGTGGCCAAGTGAATAGCACTTTGACTGTCACAAAGTACACTCACTTTCTCCTGCGTTCTTCCAATTTCATCGAGCAAACCCTTTAACCAGATTGCTTCTTTACTGGCATCTGAAGCAGCTATATATTCAGCTTCAGTAGTGGACAATGCAACCGTGTCTTGAAGCTTTGACATCCAACTAATTGCTCCACCTGCAAGAGTAAAGACGTAACCTGTAGTAGATCTTCTTTTGTCCAAATCACCTGCATAGTCAGCATCTACATATCCGCAGACTGATCGTTCACTACCATTAAAGACGATGCAATGATCTCTTGTGCCTCTTAGATATCGAAGCACCCATTTCACTGCTTGCCAATGTTCTTTACCTGGATTTGCCATGAACCTGCTGACAACTCCAACTGCATGTGAAATGTCAGGTCTTGTAGATACCATCGCATACATTAAGTTGCCTACCGCATTTGCATATGGTACATGAGACATATACTGCTTTTCTTCATCAGCTCTAGGACTTAAAACCGAAGAAAGCTTAAAATGGGAAGCTAGGGGAACATTAACAGGTTTCATATTATTCATAGAGAACTTTTCAAGTACCTTCTCCACATACTTCTGCTGTGATAACCAAAGCTTACCATTTTTCCTGTCTCTGTGTATCTCCATGCCCAAGATATGTTTTGCTGCTCCAAGATCCTTCATATCAAACGCCCTAGAGAGTTGAGCCTTTAACTTGTTGATCTCTTCCATGCTTTTGCTTGCAATAAGCATATCGTCAACATACAAAGCTAAGATAATGAATATGCCATTGAAACTTTTGAAGTACACACAATGATCATACTCACTTCTTATAAAGTTCTGGCTCACCATGAAGGAATCAAACTTCTTGTACCATTGTCTGGGAGACTGCCTCAGACCATACAATGATTTCCTGAGTTTGCAAACTAATATTCTACTGCGACCTCGTACAAAACCTTCTGGTTGTTCCATATATATCTCTTCGTTCAAATCACCATGTAGAAAAGATGTTTTAACATCTAACTGTTCTAACTCAAGATTAAGCAACGCAGTTAGTGCCAACACAGTACGTATAGAAACAAGTTTTACAACTAGAGAAAAAATATCATGAAATTCTATACCTTCAACCTGAGAATACCCTTTCGCTACCAGTCGCGCCTTATACCTTTCGATACTACCATCAACTTTCCGTTTCAGCTTGAAGACCCATTTACATCCAACAACACTTCTCCCTTCAGGAAGCTCTACAAGATCCCAGGTATTGTTCTTGGCTAAGGAGTCCATTTCTTCTTCCATAGCCTTTTTCCATTTCTCACTATCTGTATCATCTATCGCTTCCTGATAACAAGACGGTTCCCCATCTTCAGTAACAAAAGCAAAAGATGAAGCAGAATCTTCATACCTTTTGGGAGTTTTCCTTTCCCTTGTAGACCTTCTCAGAGTGACTGGTTGCTGAACTGGTTCAGAAACTTGCACTGGTTCAGAAGCTTCAATGGCTTCCTTTGTGTCTTCAACAGTTTTGTCTCCAGAAGTCTCTCCTCCCTTTCGAATGTCACCGAAAGGTCTAGCCTCCAACTGAACTCGTTGACTCGGCGATACCTGTTCCTGTTCCATTCTTTCAACATTTGATTTTAACAAAGAGGATTCATCAAATGTTACATCTCTACTAATGACTATCTTCCGCAATGTAGGATCCCACAACCTATATCCTTTCACTGCATAGTCATACCCAACAAAGACATAACATTTTGACTTTGGATCTAATTTTGAACGTTGATTTTTCGGAATAAGAGAATAAGCATCACAGCCAAATATCCTCAAATGAGAATAGTCACAAGACTGACCTGTCCAAACTTCTTCAGGAATTTTACAATCAATTGCGACTGAAGGTGATCTGTTAACTAAATAACAAGCAGTAGATACTGCTTCTGCCCACAACTCCTTTTGCAAGTTAGCATTGTTGATCATGCTTCTGGCTCTTTCCATAAGAGTCTGATTCATACGCTCAGCAATACCATTTTGCTGAGAAGTATAGACAGCAGTTTTGTGTCTAACAATGCCCTCATCCTTACAGTATTGTTCAAACTCAACAGAAGTGAACTCACCACCATTGTCAGTTCTTAGACATTTAATAGATTTGCCTGTTCTTTTCTCTACCATTACTTTAAATTGTTTAAAGACATTGAATACATCAGCTTTCCTTTTTAGCATATAGACCCAAACTCTACGAGAGTAATCATCAATGAACGTTAAAAAATACAATGCACCTCCATATGACATAACAGGGGAAGGCCCCCACAGATCAGAATGAATGTAGTCTAAAACATCTTTACTATTATGATTGCCAACTTTAAATCTCTGTTTACACTGTTTTCCATACACACAATGTTTACAGAAATCTAAATTCAAGGATTTCAGACCAGGAAGAGATTTACGTTTCATCAGTATGTGAAGACCTTTCTCGCTCATATGACCCAAACGCTGATGCCACAGACGAGTACCTGCTTCCTCCTTTTCTGACGCAACCGCTGCTTCACCGACCTGAGTACTTCCTTTTAACCTGTCAATATTTCCGACCTTTTCTGCCTTCATAACCATAAGAGCACCTTTGAAGACCTTCAAGGCGCCATCCTGACCTGTAAACTTATAACCATCTGAATCCAACACTCCCAAAGAGATTAAATTTTTCTTCAAATCAGGTACATGTCTAACACTAGTTAATGTCCTAACTGTGTTATCATACATCTTAATCCTGATATCTCCCATCCCAACAGTCTGACATGACATATTGTTACCCATAAACACAGAACTACCGTTTACATTTTCATACGAAGTAAACCAGTTTCTATGTGGGCACATATGATGCGAAGCACCAGATTCTAACAGCCAGCTATCAAAACTCTGAGAGACATTACATTCAGGTGAAGTTTCATCTATCATACACAATTCTTCAGCAGATAAAACTTCGTCTACAATACCTGAATCAGCATGATTCGCTTTGTTCTTCAGGTTTTCGGATTCCTTCCGTTTCCAAAAGTCCTTCTTCAAGTGTCCAACTTTACCGCAGTTCCAACATTTTGCCTTACACTTTTTGCCCTTCGATTTCGACCTGGAAGACCCCCTTGGTTTGTCTCCTCTTTCCTTTGAGCATCCTCTAGCGACCATGGCTTCTGATGCAATTGTATCAGTGCTGGATTTCCTTCGTACTTCTTCAGACAGAAGAGCTCCCACGACTGATTCAAACTTCAAAGAATCAGCAGAGCTGAAGCTGATTGAGGTTACGAAGTGATCCCATGATTCAGGCAGAGAACACAACAAGGTTATGGCTTTATCTTCTTCCTGTATTTTGACTTCCATATCTGTTAATTGACAAATTAGTGTATTAAAAACATTCAAATGTTCTGCAACGCTTGAACCTTCTTTCATTCGAAGACTGTATATTTGTCGTTTCAGAAAAATTCTGTTGGTTAATGATTTTGTCATATAAAGGTTTTCAAGTTTTTCCCACAAACCTGACGCCGTAGTCTCTTCAACGATGTTGAAGAGAACTTCATCCGCTAGACATAACCGGATGGTACTGAGAGCTCGGGCATCCAAATCCTCCCAGTCTGAAGTAGTCATGGTTGTAGGTTTCTTAGTAACCCCATCCAATGCCTTGTGCAACCCTTGTTGCACAAGCAGATCCTTAACCTTCAGTTTCCAAAGAGCAAAATTGCTCTTTCCGGTGAATTTCTCCACCTTGAATCTTGCATTCGACATCTTGGCCATTTTTCCTCCTTCCTAGGATTTCAGGTTTTCTCAAAAAAAAAATAACTTCCCCAATTCAAACAGAAAGACAAGTTTCAAATCCTTTGTTTCGTGCAAACCCTTTTGTTTTTCTAGTTTCACAACATTCGTGCAAATCCCTTGCAAACTTGTTCTTCTACAATATTTGTAAAAAAAAAAACAACTTCAATCTCTATTGTCTTAAAAAAAATCTGAACAACCTTTTCAATCTGCTGTTGTCTTTAAAAAAAAAAATTCTGCAAACCCTTCCTTTTTTTTTCAATATTTTTATAAAAACCACAACTTTTCAATCTTCAGCCTTTGTTTTTTTTTTTTAATAAAAAAAATTTCTGCTAGAAAAAAAAACAAGTCTGGAAACTCCGATCAATACCCAGATTTCACGCTCTGTCACAAATCCTCTGCATAAAGTTGCAGGCCCTCACGCAGATCTTGGACTCACGCTAACAACACGTATACCTCACTGGACAGCCTCCCAATTCGCCTTATCTTCAACGTTTGGGCAACCGCTTCGTCAGACTCCAGCCGTCCACGGGTTAAAAAAAAAACACGCCGTCCACAGGGATTCTTCAAGCGATTCTGCAAGAACACGCCGTCCACTCCACGAGTTCAAATCAATCACGCCGTCCAAGGGATTCTTCAAGCGATTCTGCAAGAACACACACCGTCCATGGTCCACATGGATTTTGCAATCACGCCGTCCTCAGGGATCAAGCGATTCTGCTACAGCATTACCGTCCACAGGGATTCTTCAATCACGCTGTCCAAGGGATTCTTCAAGCGATTCTGCAAGAACACACGCCATCCACGGTCCACAGGGATTCTGCAATCACGCCGTCCTCAGGGATCAATCGATTCTGCTACAGCGTTACCGTCCACAGGGATTCTTCAATCACGCCGTCCTCAGGGATCAAGTGATTCTGCTACAGCGTTACAACTCTTCTACAGCGTTAACAATGGTGGGTTTGATCACAGGTTCGCACAGCAGGGGTTTGTCCAGGCTCTGATACCACTTGCTGAAATAATGGCAGAGATTGAAGAAAGAATAGCAAGAAAAATGGGAGAAGACCAAGAAATATGAAACTGAATGTTTATCTGCTTTATTCAAGAATGAGTATTCCTCTACATGGTATTCGATATATTCATGTGAATAGCTACCGTTACATACATAACTAAATTACTCGTTACAAAAAACTGATACCACTTGCTGAAATAATGGCAGAGATTGAAGAAAGAATAGCAAGAAAAATGGGAGAAGACCAAGAAATATGAAACTGAATGTTTATCTGCTTTATTCAAGAATGAGTATTCCTCTACATGGTATTCGATATATTCATGTGAATAGCTACCGTTACATACATAACTAAATTACTCGTTACAAAAAACTGTTTAACTACATTTACCCAAAAAACCGTTGTCAAACTAACAGGCTTATCTTCCATAGTTAGACAGGAGAAAAATGAGGAACCAGACCCGCCTTCGAACCTTGCAGCGCACCCGTAGTCTCCCTCCCAAGCTCCACCTTTCCTGTTGGACATATGATATGCTACTGCATCTATCAGCTCCAGCCGCTACGAAGAAGAAGGTCCTGAAGGTTGTAAATCCAGTGTTTGAAAAGCGGCCCAAGCAGTTTGGGATTGGGGGAGCTCTGCCGCCAAAGCAGGTTTTGCACAAATTCGTGAAATGGCTGAAGGTCATACGCATCCAGAGGCAGCGGAGGGTATTGAAGCAGTGCTTGAAGGTTCCTCCAACCTTAAACTAGTTCACCGAGACCCTTGACAAGAATCTTGGGTTTTTCCACAAAAACGAGGGCTTAGATGTGGCCGTCATGCTATGCACTTGGGAAGGCTCGATGGGCGGCCATGGGGGACTGGCTCCAAGGTGGAGCCGTGGGATTTCGACCCATGCATTCTCACTGCTTTGGGACTGGCTGCCTGGTTCCCTAACTCCCCATGTGCTCTCGGTGGTCCGTTCTTACAGGTCGTTTCGTCATCTGTGGTGGGTGTATTGCTGCTCAATGAACCAGAAGGTTCTGGTGATCTGGCGGATGATGCGGGCTACCCTCCCTAATCAGCTGGGCTTTCTGGATGCCGACCATGATTGTTTAACGGCCGGTGGCGGCCTGAGATCTCATTGGACCTCTGCTACTCAAGACAGGATGCAGGGGGTCCAGCGGATGCCTCTCGGTGTCTCTATTGACTCCACAGTGCGAGCTGACCAAATGTCGTGGCGGCCCTGGTTTGTTGGTGCTTCAGGCTACCTCCCCCAACAAGCTCTGGTATCCTGGCTAACAGTGATGGCGGTGCCCTGCCTCTGTCTGGTGCAACCCCTCAGTTTTTTGCTTCTTCCCACCAGGTATCGGATTCCCATGTTGTCGCAGACTCCTTCCTTTGATAAGGTTGTTGAGGAGTTGCCCCGGGTCCTTCCAGACCGGCCTATGGCGGCCCTGGAAATTCCCTCCATTGTGCAGCCTGGGGTTATTCTATGGGAGGATGACACTCAGTATCAAGTAAAACCTTCTAGCATCCAAATTTTTATAAAACTTCCAGAAGGGATTTCTCTATTGATCTGGGTTAGACAGGCAGAAAGGGTTTCTCTTCTGAAGCACTCCATTATGCAGAAAGCTGGTTATCCAGCAAACATGCAAAGCTTAATTTATGGTGGCAGAGTATTACAGGACTGTCGTTTCCTGCAGGATTACAACATACAAGCAGCATCCACAATAGTCCTCAATCTGAGGTTAAGAGGGGGGCAGGCCCTGTCAAATCAACCTCCAATGCAGGTAAAGGAATAGGGTCTAATTCTTCAAAAAACCCTGAAGTCTCTAAGAACTAGATGAACAGAGGCCTCTCATTCAAGAACATTCTTCAAGGGAAAAACACAACAACAAAAGAAAAAAAACAACAGGATAGTTCTGCCTCCAGTCCATATATAGTGGAACTTATGAACTCAATCCCAGAACTTAACATAGAGGACACAGAAGCAGATATGCAATGTGCCTCCTTCGAATCACAAGCTGTAATTTGTCGATTTAATTGTTTTTGGCCAAAACCTGAGGAACTATTTCACTGGATTTTGACCAACTGGTCCATTGACTGTGAAATACATTTATGTTCTAAAGGTTTTTTCATAGTTAAATTCCCTTCTCCTACCGCCAGAGATTGTATACTGCAGGAGGGGCCATGGTTCTAGGGAACGACGGGTCTCTTTATTACTCCTTGGTTCCCAGCTTTCGATGCAAACACCATGGTCATCTCAAGAATGCCGGTGTGGATTCACCTGCACAACCTCCCTCTTCATTTCTGGGATGAGCGAATTCTTTCAGGTATTGGGAACAACATTGGGAGTGAATTCTTTTAGGTATTGGGAACAACATTGGGAAATACCTAAAGATGGATACCCAAAGATTGGAGGAAAGGATCTATACACATGCCAGGATTTGTGTGGACGTGGATCTCAGCAAAGGCTTGCCGGACCGCATTCATCTAATCCATAAGCAAATGAATTGGACTCAGACACTGGACTATGAAAACACAGCCTTCAGATGTAGAATCTGTAGACAAACAGGGCACCTTCAAAATCTATGCCCGGAAGCCAAAAAAGACAACAACAGAAGGAAGAGAAATGGGAAGTTGCAAAAAGGGTGGAATTTCCATCCATCCCCACAGGATATGGAGGAAGAAGAAGCTGAGAAGGAGTCCACACGGAACTGCTTTTCTACCCAACAGGAAATGGAGGAAGACGAAGCTGTGGAGGAAATCCCACCTCCTAGGAACATCCAGGCAGCACAAGCACCAGAAAAACAGGTGGGCTTAGCTCAAGTTCCCAAGGGAACTTAGGACAACCAAGCATCAAATTCCCAGGGGAAGAAAGTACCAGAATCAATGGATCCAAGCGGGTGCAAGAGAATACACTCATCAGACAATTCAGATTCAGATAAAGACATTCTTCGACCTGATGAGCCCATGCTCGCTCTTGTCACCACTCAGCAGCAAGGAGGTTGGCGCAAGGTTGAGAAGAAAAAAGGGAGGAAAACTTAGTTTTCCGTCCTTTGTATATTAATTTCTTTTATTGAATGTTTCTGCTTACCACTGGCCTTTGGCTGGGCGATGCTGGTCTATATTAATAAAATTACGCTTTTTCCGTGGAAAAAAATATTATAACATATATTTTGAAAATTAATCTAAGAAATTTAAGTAAACTTATTCAAATTTTGAAAGAATATAACTTTAAAATTGAAGTTTGATCAAAATAACTTATAAGTTATTATCACCTACATTTAACTAATTTATTTCTAATTGGTCTATCATCTCAATTATTTTTATGTGTAATCTACACTATGTAAGACTTTTA
Source organism: Pinus tabuliformis (assembly GCA_031772625.1). Taxonomy (NCBI): domain Eukaryota; kingdom Viridiplantae; phylum Streptophyta; class Pinopsida; order Pinales; family Pinaceae; genus Pinus; species Pinus tabuliformis. The sequence goes on from CM062815.1 coordinate 426,871,629, forward strand.
AAAGCTCATATTGCACAACAAGGAATTATGATATAGTTTGCATGGCTTGCCCCATGTAGCTAGAACATTAGGATAGATGAAATAAATTAAATATAAAAAAATTCTTCAACTTCAATTTATTCATGTTTCACTTTGATAAAAACATACAATAGAAACAATGTAGAAGAAATGGATCCATTAATTGTACGATAATAAAACACAATATGTTGTACTTGTTATGGTATGCCCAACCATTGAAGGAGGGAGATGCATAAAATACAATGAGAAAAACATGATATAGTGTAATTTTCTCAATATTCCAAATCACTAAAGGGAGATGCATTGTTTGAGTACATATCACCTCACTCCACCTAATGAACCCAGACAATATGCTTATCTATCTCTCACACCTTTGTGTCATCACCAAACTAGTAATATCAAATTATTCAAATGCTCATAATCATTTCTAATACTGAAATGTCCACATCCCTTTCAATGCTCCAATGCTCATCAACCAGAACCACTTCCCAAACGAGGTATAGGTATTAATATTTACTAACTTACCCATGGGATATATGGTATCAACTCTCAAGGTTTTCAATGGCAACCATCTCCGAAATATGTCTACAACTAACCATCAAGGTTGCACTAGCAACCATCTACATCAAATGTCTTGGAACAACCCCCTAGTTTTGAACTAACAACCTTCTACCTAGATGTTTAAGATCAACCTTGAAGGCTCACAATTAAAACAACTCATTTGTGACATATGAATATAAACCTCACTAATTAGAAAAAGAGAGAATGTCCATAATATCTACAACCAACTATCATTGAAACTCAAATGACATGCATAATCCATCACTATAAAGTAAACCATAACAAATCCATTAATCTCAAACATATACACTTAAACCAATGATCTCATTATTAATCAATGAATCTTCCTAACTAATGTTGGATGTATGATTAAATGGATTTTCTAAAAACATTTCAACATCCCTATATATTATGGGCATTCATATAACTTAACAATAGTTCCTTGAGAGCTAAAGCTCTTGCATTTTCACAAGTGCCATATTTGGAATCAAACATCATCCCTCACCCCTCCTTCACCATTCATCCCTTCCCTACCCCATAGCACCGCATACTACACCCCTATCCTACTTACCACTCCCCTTATTGCCTTCTTTAGCTCCCTCTCTCCCATCCTAACTCCTCTCATGTCTCCCTCCTCCCTCCCCCCTCCTCATCCTCTCCCATCTCCCTTACTCCTGGTAATTGTAATAGTCCCCCATTTAGCCCTATTTTTGTAAATTTAAAGCATGTTTGTAATTCCAACACGGGGAAAAGGGTCATGACTGGTTGATACATGTGTATTTAAAACACTTAAATTTCATTACCAACTAAATAAGGGGGAAACCTTATAGAAATCCAATGTATGAGGGACCTTGCTTGTGTACCTTGAAAGACCACCAAACCAACCCTGAACAAAATTACTAATGTTAATGAACCACCAATTGCAGGTCACTCAAACCACTTCGTGCCAACTGATTTATGAGATACGACTAGGGGAGAGCAGTTGACTGGAAAATAATTATGAGATGTGATTAGGGCAGTGGGGCAAAGGACGGTTCCCATCCCCCTTGGGCATCGAGGAGACAAACATAGTAGGTTTTTGGGAACATAGTAGAAGAACGCATAGCTGAAGAAGGGAGTTCTCTCTCATTGGTTGTTGGAGGGGAGGGGGGGGTTATGTTGTCTCTCAGATGGAATGGTCTTTTGGCTCTCAATGTTGATCAAGGAAGTGTGTGGAAGTTGGTGGGAAGTGGCAATAGAAGAAAGAGTGGGTCTCTTAGGTGGAATGGTCTTTTGGCTCTCATTGTTGATCATGGGAGTGCGTGGAAGTTGGTGGGAAGTGGCAGTAGAAGAAAGAGTGGGTGAATCCCTTGTGAATTGTGTGTGAGGCCACTGGAATGTGTTGTGTAACCCTCTATTCAATGTGAGGCCTAGTGAATGACTAAATTATTGTGGTACTTGTTGTATAGTCGAAAAACCACCTGGAAAGGGATTTTTTGGTTAGTGTGGTGCTTGTTGAATAAATGATAAACCACCTGGAAAATGGACCCCAAACCCCTGCAATGCTCGCTATGAAAAGATATTTGATAACCCACATATACAGTGGATTCCAACTCTTGAGACTGAGAAATATTCCATCTAAACTTTGGGTGAATCCCTTTGAATTGAAATTAGAGGAAAGAGTGTGTCTTGCTGTGCTTACTTCTAAATATAATTTATAGGCCACCCCGGTGCTTTCTATAAGTATAGCTGATAAACCACTTTTGTGCTTATTGTTAGATATAATTTGATAAATCACATGGATAGTGGACTCCATCTTTTGAGTGTTTAACCAAGCCTTTGGCGTGAATTCCCTGAGCAAGCCCTAGGAGCAATATTTGGCTCCCCACATGCAAGGGCCTTCCAATAATTAAGAATATTTTCAAGTTTCATGATTGATCAATTCATAATGAACTAGCTCCAACATCAACAGTAGATGAGGCAATGCAAAAGCTCGTAATAATTAACAAGATTTGCAAGTTCCATGATGATCCAAGGGATCAATTTAGGGCTCAAAAATAAAAGTGCACAAGAGAGCTTGAAACCTATACCATTGTGTAGATCTTTGCGATTTGAATCCAACGTAACTTGAATCGCTCAAAATTGATATCATATGCTTTCGATATCGCATTTTGATCAAATTCCCAAACAAGTAAAATTTTAAAGTTGGGTTGCAGGTATGCCCAGTCAGCAGTTTGCATACTGACTAGGCATGTGACTGGGCAGGGTGATTGTATTTTTATTGGCCAATGGTTTGTTGACAAGTGTCTCTTTTTTATTGGTTCGTGGATGGTGCAATTCTATTGGTTTATGGCTTGTTGAAGTGGTCGAATCAGAAGAGGCCACGTGGGCCAATGGGTGGCCGCCACGTGACCCCCCAACGTTGGTGCAAAATTTTGTATGGGTCAACCCGGGCCTAATGGGATTTGAACCAGTGAATAAGCACCTAGAAGCATGAACGTCTATCATCTCACCACATTGAAGTCACTTAACCTATATAGGCTCTCGGTTATAATTAAAATGATGCACGTTTTATGTTTGGAATTGGGTCGGGGCTAAGCCCTAGCCCTGGTCTGCACACCCACATAACCATGGGGCGGGACCAAGGGATGGGGCTTAACCCTAGCCCCATTCACATCCCATTTCACATGTAACCACAACAAGAGACTAACGAAGGGGGCCATCCCTTAGCGCTCAGAGCGGGGGCCAGCCCTAGGCCACATGGGCCTCAAATGACTGCAGGTTAATCCTTAAATTTGGCGTGCACATATTTATCGAACCCAGCCCCGAGTTCTACGGGGTTCCACGTGACCAATCCAGTTCATTTGGGGACCCGGATAGCAGGGCCAAGCAGTTAGCCCCAGCCCCTAGGCACGTGGACCCCATACGACCACAAATTTCATAATTCAGGAGTTAAGGGACATTTTAACTATCCAACAATTTTGCCCGTCAGACGGGATTGTAGGCCAGGTTTTCACGTCAATTCCGGGTTTGGGGTGCTCAAGCCAGGTTTGGGTCGAATTATAGGATGGTTAGCTATGGAAATTGGGAAAAACTTCTAACAAGCATAACTTTCTCAGTTTATAGCCAAATGAGGTGCAAAAAGAATCCAAATGGGGGTTTTTTATAGTTCTGGATCCATTGGAGACACTTTTTTTGCATTATGAGCATTGTAAATCCATGAAAACATAAATTTGAGCACTAAATGAAAGAGGCCCCGCATTGGAAGTTGGACCAGGAGATGTAGACTAGGAGAGGGATGAACTCCTTTATCATGTTTGTTGTTGTTAACTAATTTTAAAAATCATTTGTTTATGTGTTTTGTAACTTTATCCATTACCCAAAATACATTACATTTCACTTGCAATTTGTATATCACCTTCAATTTTTCATTAAAATATCATTTTGGTATTAGAGCATAAGGTTATTGTGAAAGTCTGATTTTGTTTGCAAGTGTTTTTCTGATGCTTACAACGTTGAAGCTTAAAAGAGGAGAAGAATAACTTGTGGAGACAAGATCTCAAATTGTTTCAAGGAGAACAAACACACCTCAAGCTTCAATAGTCATGGCACATGAAGAAGGTCCTGAAGGGATATCTGAAGATGAAAAAACTTTCAAAAAAGATTTATTTAAGATGTTTGAAATGGTAAAGGTTCTTTATGAAGAGAGGAATTCAAGGTTATATGGAGAGAGCTCAAAACCTCCAAAAGGATATGGAGGAAAAGGAGACAAGACTCCAAAAGGGAATGGAGGAAATTGTGACAAACCACCACCTTCACCACCATCCTCATCATAATCTTCGTCCTCATCTTCACCTACTTCTTCAACCCTTTCACAAACACCTCCAAATTCTCCAAAGGGTCATGGTAAAACTACTTTACTAAAGCTTGATATAAAGTTTGAATTGCCTATGTATAATGGGAAGGTAAATGTTGAGAAATTGGATAATTGGGTTCGTCAGATTGAAGTGTGTTGCAGGATACAAAGAATCAAGGATGATGAGACGAAAATTCAGCTTACTTCTCTTAGATTGGAAGCTGCAACAATTATTTGGTGGGAGGCCAAAACTCAAGAGGTCATGAAGAAACATGGTAAGGTTTTATCCTCTTGGAATGATTTTGTTGTTGCAATAAAAAAATAAATTGTATCCATTAGCATACATGTAAAAAGATATTACGGATTGGAAAAACTTTAGGCAAGCTAAAGGTCAAAATGTGCAAAGTTATACTCAAGAATTTAGAAAAAGAGCTTTGATTTTGGGTATAGATTTATCCTCTCAAGACACTACTCAAATACATTGGAGGATCGCATAGTTATTTGAGACACAAAATTCTCATGTTTAACCTTGCAAAACTAGATGAAGTTTGTGTACAGGCAACTCATTTAGAAGCAAAAGGGAAGAATTTTCCTCAAGAGGACAGCAAAAATCCATTTAAGAGTGGAGACAAAGGAAAGGGGAAATTCAAAGGAAAAGGGAAGAAGAATGTTTCTGTCAAGAAAGAGGGAGAAAAACTCACATATAAACATTGTTCAATAGAAGGCCATGATGCATTAGGGGAATTTTGAGATCTAAAATGGGCCTCTTAAGGACACTATAAAATAATAGTGGAAATATTAAAATAAGATTACAATACATCATCAAACTTTAGAGGGAAAAAAGAAAAGATTATTTTTTCAACTTATCTCCTTATTGGTTTACTTAAATTTTGAGTGACAATGCTCATTGGATGCAGAATTTGATTCATCATCCAAGAAGTACCCATGTTGTATACTTTCGAAGGACCCTACTACACGAAAAATGAGAAATACATGAAAAAAGTGATTGCAATCACATTTTTTAATGTATTTCTGACTTTTCTTGTAGCAGGGTCCATCAAAAGTATGCAACATGGGTACTCCTTGGATGAGGAATTAAATTTTTCATCCAATGAGTACTCCCACTCTAAATTCGAGTAAAACCTTAGGGAAATCAGTTGAAAATATGAGTTGAAAAAGTACCTTTGTTATTTTTTTATTTTTTTATATTTTTACTTTTTTACTCCAAAAATGGTAAATCATCCCCCATGGTTGATATCATCATCTTGAATCCTATTAATTCTCATAAAGTTTATTTTGGTTGTACATTTTTCGTAGGAGGCCCATTTTAGACCTCAAAATTCCCCTACTAAAGACCATTGTTGGAAACTTCATCCTGAAATGAGACCCAAAAAGTTTAACAACAAAGGGAAACAAAATATTGCTACAACTACACAACATGATTTAGGATATGATTCCGAGGTTGAAACAATGATCACAGCCATGGGATTCAAAGATAAGAACTCTATTTCAAGTACTAGTTCTTCAAGTAGCCTCAATGAAACTCAACATTTAAAAAAAAAAAACGAATAGAGCTTTTCCACATTAGAGCCATTTCAAAACATACCAAGATAGATACATTATTTGATAGTGGATCACAAGAAAATCTTATTTCTGGAGACATTGTTAAGAAATTGAATTTGGAAACCACTCCACATCCAAAACCTTATCCTATAGGTTGGATATGTGACAATGCAAAATTGCATGTGACAAAAAGGTGTAAATTGAGATGTCACAAATTTTATAGATGAGGTAGAGCTTGATTTTATTCCACTTGACATTTGTGATATTGTTTTGGGAAGCCCATATCTATATGAAAGGAGAGCCATATTTCATCGCCATGAGAAAAAATATCACTTGTTTGAAGATGGGGTTGAGTACATTGTTAGAGCACATATCAAGGAGTTGAATTTATCACTTGTGAATGTTGAACAAATGAAAAGGCTTGTTAATTCTAGTAAGAAATTTTTACTCTTGATGATTAAGCCAAAAGAGTGTCGAAAATGAAGCCTTCCAAGGATGTGATGCAAAGTTAAAATATGATTTGTGTGAGGTTGTTAACACCTATCATGATATGTTTCAAGAACCCAAAGGATTGCCTCCTAAAAGAGGTATCCAACATGAGATCCAATTGCAACAAGTTTGTCCTCTTCCAAGAATTGGCATGTACAGGATGTCAGTCATGAAGAATGCAGAAATCAAAAGGCAAATCCAAGAGTTGCTTGAAAAAGGGGTCATTAGACAAAGCACATCGCCATGCGAATCACCAATTGTTTTAGTACCAAAGAAATATGGTACATGGCGCATGTGTGTGGATTTCAGAGCCTTGAACAAGATTACAGTAAAGAATCACTACCCTCTTCCTCAAATTGATGATTTTCTTGATCAATTGAAAGATGTTGTGTATTTCACTAAGTTGGACTTGAGAAGTGGTTATCATCAGATTAAGATTGCTGAAGGAGACATATGGAAGACATCCTTCAAAACAAAGCAAGGTTTGTTTGAATGGTTAGTTATGCCTTTTAGGCTTTGTAATGCTCCTGCAACATTCATAAGAGTTATGAATGGTGCCTTAAGGCCTTTTCTTGATGATTTTGTAATTGTATACTTAGATGACATATTGATATTCAATAAAACCCGTGAAGAACATGTCAGGCATGTTAGGCAAGTCTTAGATGTCTTGAAGAAAGAAAATTTGTTTTTAAAGATGTCTAAATGTGAGTTTGGAAAGACCTCACTAGTGTATTTGGGACATATTGTTGGAGGGGGTGAATTGAAGATAGATCCCTCAAAGGTCAAACTCATCATAGACTAGACCAATCCCAATAATGTAACTGAGGTTAGAATATTTTTTGGAGCAACCCAATATTGGAGAAAGTTCATTTCTAACTTTTCTTCAATTTCAGCTCCATTACATGCCTTGACAATCATAAAGCATGTTTTTCATTGAGGAAAGCATCAGAAATATTTCGATGCATTGAAGGAGAGAATCAACAAATCTCCAGTTCTTACACTTCCTAATTTAAGGCAGCCATTTGAGATACAAATAGATGCAAGTGACTATGTCATGGGAGCGGCCTTGATGAACATGGTAAGCCCATGTGTTACCATTATGGAACTTTTAATGGTGCAGTAGTTAACTATCATACATATGACAAGGATCTGTATGCATTGGTGCAAAGTATGGAAAAGTGGAAACACTATTTGATGGGAAAGGAAACCATAATTCACATAGACCATCAACCATTGCAATACGTGTAATCACAAAACAAGCTAAAACAAGTGAGGCACTTCAAATGGATGGGTTTCTTGCAGCAATTCCACTTGGTGATAAGGTATAAGAAAGGTATCTATAACAAGGTTGTTGACATGCTTTCTAGACTAATTTTTAGTGCTTCAGTTATTCTAAAGCATAATTATATCATACATGAGAGCTATGTTGAACGGTATGCTTTAGATGATGAATTTAAAGATGTATATACAACTTTGTGTCAAGGCAACCAAGTAGAGGAATTGGATTACCATGTGCATGATAAACTTTTGTATCATCTTGGAAAGCTATGCATTCCACAGGATGAAAGATTAAACATCATAAGGGAAGCACATACTTCTCTTATTGCATACCATTTTTGTGTAGGCAAGGCGCTGGCACAATTACAAAGGTATTTAAGTATTAGGGGGTTTACACAGTGCATTATATTAGATATCATTATATTAGATATCCCAAAATGATATCTAATATAATTCACTACGTAAACCCCCTAATACTTAAATTCAAAAAGAGTGAAGGGATCTCTACTTGAATGGTTCATGAGGCACAATACTTGCTAAGGTTTTGCAAATGGGGTAGCAAGCTAAGTGGGCTTGATTGTGGGGAAAACTCCACAGTTAAGCGCACTTGAGCCAAAGGCGATCTGGGATGGGTGACCTCCCGGGAAGTCCTGGTTACCGGGTGCAAGACTCGGAAGTGATGATTGACACTATGCGATTCATTTCACTAGTTTCAATCCCACTTCTTCACCCCTATGAGCATCACCCAATGCAATGAGTACTAAGTGAGCTATTCAAAAATCATGAGAAATTAGTCAGTTACAACTACCTCTCATGGAAATAGTCATATGTGAATGACTTACTTAACGCAGTTGAATCCAAAAATGATATCTAATATAATGCACTGCGTAATCCCCCTAATACTTAAATTCAACAAGAGTGAAGGGATATCTACTTGAATCGTTCATGAGGCACAATACTTGCTAAGGTTTTTCAAATGGGATAGCAAGCTAAGTGGGCTTGATTGTGGGGAAAACTCCACAGTTAAGCATGCTTGAGCCAGAGACAATCTAGGATGGGTGACCTCCCGGGAAATCCTGGTTACCGGGCGCAAGACCCGGAAGTGATGATTGACGCTATGTGATTCATTTCACTAGTTTCAATCCCACTTCTTCACCCCTATGAGCATCACCCGATGCAATGAGTGCTAAGTGAGCTATTCAAAAATCATGAGAAATTAGTCAGTTATGACTACCTCTCATGGAAATGGTCATACGTGAATGACTTACTTAACGCAGTTGAATCCCAAAATGATATCTAATATAATGCACTACGTAAACCCCCTAATACTTAAATTCAAAAAGAGTGAAGGGATCTCTACTTGAATGGTTCTTGAGGCACAATACTTGCTAAGGTTTTGCAAATGGGGTAGCAAGCTAAGTGGGCTTGATTGTGGGGAAAACTCCACAGTTAAGCGTGCTTGAGCAAGAGGTGATCTGGGATGGGTGACCTCCCGGGAAGTCCTGGTTACTGGGTGCAAGACTCAGAAGTGATGATTGACACTATGCGATTCATTTCACTAGTTTCAATCCCACTTCTTCACCCCTATGAGCATCACTCGATGCAATGAGTGCTAAGTGAGATATTCAAAAATCAAGAGAAATTAGACAGTTATGACTACCTCTCATGGAAATGGTCATACGTGAATGACTTACTTAACGCAGTTGAATCCCAAAATGATATCTAATATAATGCACTACGTAAACCCCTAATACTTAAATTCAAAAGGAGTGAATGGATCTCTACTTGAATGGTTTGTGAGGCACAAGACTTGCTAAGGTTTTGCAAATGGGGTAGCAAGCTAAGTGGGCTTGATTGTGGGAAAAACTCCACAACTAAGTGCGCTTGAGCAAGAGGCAATATGGGATGGGTGACCTCCCGGGAAGTCTTGGTTACCGGGTGCAAGACCTGAAAGTGATGATTGACGCTATGCGATTCATTTCACTAGTTTCAATCCCACTTCTTCACCCCTGTGAGCATCACCCGATGCAATGAGTGCTAAGTGAACTATTCAAAAATCATGAGAAATTAGTCAGTTACGACTACCTCTCATGGAAATGGTCATACGTGAATGACTTACTTAACGCAGTTGAATCCCAAAATGATATCTAATATAATGCATTGCGTAAACCCCCTAATACTTAAATTCAAAAAGAGTGAAGGGATCTCTACTTGAATGGTTCATAAGGCACTATACTTGCTAAGGTTTTTCAAATAGGGTAGCAAGCTAAGTGGGCTTTATTGTGGGGAAAACTCCACAGTTAATCGTGCTTGAGCCAGAGGCGATCTGAGATGGGTGACCTACTGGGAAGTCCTGGTTACGGGGTGCAAAACCCGGAAGTGATGATTGATGTTATGTGATTCATTTCACTAGTTTCAATCCCACTTCTTCACCCCTGTGAGCATCACCCGATGCAATGAGTGCTAAGTGAGCTATTCAAAAATCATGAGAAATTAGTCAGTTACGACTACCTCTCATGGAAATGGTCATACGTGAATGACTTACTTAACGCAGTTGAATCCCAAAATGATATCTAATACAAAGGTATTGTTATTGGCCTAGAATTAATGAAATTATGTCATGATATGTAAGACGATGTTCTTTATGTATGACAAGTAAGCCTAGCAATAGAAAGTTAGGATTGTATACTCCACTTCCAGTCCCTTCCCGTCCTTGGGAAAGTGTTTCTATGGACTTTGTAGGAGGACTCCCTATGTCTAAAAAAAATCATGATTATTTTTATGTTGTGGTCGATATTTTTAGCAAGATGTGTATTTTGATGCCTTGTAATAAGCAAGTTACAGTGAAAAGACTGCACAAATGTTCTTTCAACATGTATGAGTACATTTTGGGTTGCCCAAATCCATTATTTATGATCGAGATTCTCGATTTTTCAGGAACTTTTGGTCAATCTTATGGGGACTTATGGACACCAAGTTGAAAAAGAATACATCTTTCCATCCACAAACTGATGGTCAGACAGAAGTGGTGAACATAACGGTAGTACATATTCCTCATGGTTATTGCAACAAACATCCCAAGCCTTGGGGTGAACACTTACACTACATTTAGCATGCTTATAACTGAGTAAAGCATTCATCGACCCAAACATATCCATTTGAGGCATGCTTTGATTACTTACCAAAACCTCTTTTAGAATTTATCTTTCGGAAATATGTTTCTATTGATGGTCATAGTGGCATTGATAAGGCCAAGTGATTCATTGAACAAGTTCAATTGGTGCATCAGATAGTTCAAGAATAGTTGGAAAAGAGTCAAGCCAAGTACAAGACAAGGCATGATAAGCATCGTGTTGACCACGATTTTCAAGTTGGAGATGAAGTTTGGCTTTACATTAGCAAGGAGAGGCTTAAAGGAGAAGGTAAAAAGTTGAAACCAATAAGGTATGGGCCTTTTAAGATTCTAGAAAAGATTGGTAATAATGCCTTTTGGTTGGATTTGCCTCCTTATATGGAAATGTATGCAGTTATTAATGTTGATAATTTGAGATTATTTGAGCCTCCTTTGATTTAGGATTAAGGAGAGCATGTTCAGATTCCTTCAATGGAATCTTTATCTCCATAATTTCTTAAAGAATTGCAATAGGATAATATCCTTGACAGAATAACAAGAACTTCAAAATGAGGGAATGTGGAGTACCTTCGTGTTGATCTCAAAGGCACAAATCCAAGTAAATATAAATGGATTGAGGTTGGAAGGGTGAGGAAATTGTACCCTCACTATTTGTTGACTGAAAGTAGTCTTTTGGAGGTCCAAAAGCTTCTAATGGGGAGGAGTGATCCAAGGGATCAATTTAGTGCTCAAAAATAAAAGTGTGTGATAGAGCTCAAAACCTATACCATTACGTAGATCTCGGTGATTTGAATCCAACGCAACTTGAATTGTTCAAAATCGATATCGTATGCTCTTGATATCGCGTTATGATCGAATTCCCAAACAGGGAAAATTTTAAAGTTGGGTTGTAGGTATGTCGAGTCAGCAGTCTGTACACTAACTAGGCATGTGACTAGGTAAGGTAATTTTATTTTTATTGGCCAATGGTTTATTGACAAGTGTCTCCTTTTTATTGGTTTGTGGATGGTGCAATTCTATTGGTTTATGGCTTTTTGAAGTGGTCGAATCAGAAGAGGCCACATGGGCAACTGGGTAGTCGCCACGTGGCCCCCCGACGTTGGTGGAAAAAAAATTATGGGTCGAACCAAGCCTAACAGATTTGAAGTAACGACCAAGCATCGAGCAGCAAGACTGTCTACCATCGCACCACACCAAAGTCACTTAACATGTATAGGCTCCCGTTATAATTAAAATGATGTGTGCTTTATGTTTGGAATTGGGTCGAGGCTAAGCCCCAGTCCTGGTCCTTGCACTCACATAACCATGGGCTGGGACCAAGGGCCGAGGCTTAGCCCCAGCCCCAAGTCACAGCCCATTGCACAAGTAACCACGGCGAGAGACTAATGGAGGGCGCTAGTGCTTAGCGCTCGAAGCGGGGGCCAGCCCTAGGCCACATGGGCCTCAAATGATTGCAGGATAATCCTTAAAGTTGGCACGCACAAATTTATAGCACCCAACCCCAGGTTCCATGTGAAAACTCTAGTTCAATTGGGGTCCCGTCCAGCAAGGGCGGGCGGTTAGCCCTAGCCCCTGGGCACGTGGCCCCCATATGACCAAAAATTTGGGAATTCACAGGTTAATGGACATTTTAACCGTCTGATAATTTCTCATGTTAGGTGGGATTGTAATCCATGTTTGCGTGCCGATTCTGGGTTTCGGGTGCTCAAGCCAGCTTTGGGTCGAATTGGAGGATGGTTATCTATGGAAATTGGGAAAAACTTGTAACAAGCATAATTTTCTCAATTTTTGGCCAAATGAGGTGCAGAAAGAACCCAGATAGGGGTTTTTTACAGTTTTGGACCCATTGGAGACATTTGTTTTGCATTCTGGGCATTGTAAAGCCATGAAAACACAAATTTTATCACTTAATGAAAGAGGCCCTACATTGGAAGTTGGACCAGGAGATGTAGCCCAAGAGAGGGGTGAACTCCTTTATCATGTTTGTTGTTATGTGTTTCTGATATGGTATTTTGTCTTTGTTTGGTTGTTAACTAAGTTTAAAAATCATTTTTTTATGTGTTTTGTTACTTGATCCATTACCCAAAATACATAAAGTTTCACTTGCAATTTGTATATCACCTTCAAGTTTTCATTAACAGATTACATGATTATTCAATTCATAATCAACTAGTTCCAACTTCAAAATTAGATGAGGCAATGCAAAATATGATAATAATTAACAAGATTTCCAAGTTCCGTGATTAATAATTAACAATATTTCCAAGTTTCATGATTACTCAATTCATAATCAACTAGTTCTGACATCAATATTAGATGAGGCAATGCAAAAGCTCATAATAATTAACAAGATTTCCAAGTTCCATGATTACTCAATTCATAATTAATGATTTAGTTCCAACAACAATATTAGATGAGGTAATTCAAAAGCTCATGGAAATTCAAACCTCTCTACAAACTCAAGATGGTTTTCAAATGTAGCGAAAAAATTGGATTGCTAACCCCAAGAAGCTTAATGTTGGTCAATAGTCCAATTTGTCATGGGGAACTCAAGGAATGTGCTACTTCTTTATATTTCCATAGAAGATATATATGCAAATTATTGAATCCAATATGGAGAGATGCATTAAATGGCATATTTCATAGTATGGTAATAATTTGAGTAATAAATTTGTACTAAGGTTATGTGTAAAAGGATGCTTCAGATTTGAAATATGATGAATATTGGATGTGGGTCTTAGATGAGGGAGCATGCAATTATGTAAATGCAATGGGATTTTATTAAAATCATGATTTTTAGAATTGAATCTAACTATTCTAAATCTATTTTCAAACTCCAATTTGGTTAAAACAGAATCATGGACAATTTAATTGGGTTGATAGAAATAAGATGGGGTCATCATTACAGATAGACATGCAGAGAGTTGGGGTTGAACAAAAGTTACATAACATAGTTTTCCTAGATTATTGAGATTTCGACAACTACTATATTCAAAGGATATTTGGACAACTACTAGATTCAAATAATAGAGCATTTAGATGCATATCTTGTCAGGGCACCAGACATCTAACAACAAATTTCCCAAAGAAAGTAGAACTTAACATGAAATCCAAACTCAAAGTGTACACAACTTAAACAAGAGGAACTAGATAACCAAATAGCATTGACACATCCATGGTTACAATAAGTCAAATCTTGTAGAGGGTCTTTAAGCAACAAGAACAGAGAATGACATGGAAGTGGATTGAGGAAAGGAATCTGGATCTCTAGCTGAGATGGTTAATTAATAAAAATCCCTCAATATTCATTTCATTTGATTCAAGCTCTTGATCACTAGTACATTCCACATCAAAGTAAATATCCAAATATGATGATTAAAATCCTTGCTTAGAGATATCAAGGATTTCATAGGTGCTTAGCAGCAAACTCAAAACTTCTAGTGGATTATTTGATTAGTTTAGCCTGGTTTATGCTAACATTTAGTATTTACATCTTTTATTGCCAGCAGTTGTATTTCATCTTTTATTGTTCATAATAAAAATAATATAATGAATAAATATCAAGGGCCAAGTCCTCAAAACTAGGCCTATAACATAGCTATGAAAGGTAATAAGATGGACTTGTAATCTTGTATATTTTATACTAATAAAAAAAAATGTAACTTTACTAAAACCTCAGTGGCCATGGTACTTTGGTTGAGCGGAACTGATAGAGACAAGTTTGAAACAAGGGACCTGGTTTCATCAAAGGTACGCACCCCCCGCCACCTACATATGAAAATTGTCGAAGAATGTAGCTATGGTCGGTCTTCATAATCCTTATGTATTTATAATAAATACTATGTAAAAACATGAAAGAAAAATAAATTTTAAAAATTAAAAGAAAGGAAATCAACAAAACCACCTAAAATTAAAATCCTTAAAAATAGTTCATACTTATGTAGATAACATATTTACCCTCAGTTACTACCCACCATAATTTAAGCAAATATTTGCATAAAAGATGCAATAGGAACAAGATGTAAATAAATATACTTAACAAGAGTTACTGCCCACCATTAACAAATATGATTAAAAATGTAAATGTGCAGACTTACTAGAATTTAATTTACAAAGTGACATGATTTAATTTAAGAGACATGCCTCTTAGATATCTTGGGTATAAAATACATTTTAACTTTTTCATTTTACATACACACTTATCATTTACATATCCCTCTCACACACATTGTGATATCTACTTTCTTTTCATGGTTATTAGTTGAATTTTTTAAGTTTGATTGTTTGATGAAGATAAAATAACTAATATATATATATATATATATATATATATATATATATATATTCACAAGTAATTACCATAGTTCAGAAATAAAATACTTGTATCAATTGTACTGAAAAATCAACATGGTATCAGAGCTTTGGTAAAGGAAAGAGCACATATATCACTCCTTGAAAAAACCCTACCTGAGATCACTTTTAAATAACCCTAGATCTATATTCAAGTTGCACCCATGGCTTATATTATGAAATCAGAGAACAAGTTAGAGGGGGCACTAGCTTCAGGGCTTGGAAGACAAGAATTGAACTAATTCTTACAAAAGAAGATATTTTAGAATGGGATCAGAGATTTGGTAAAGGAAAGAGCACAAATATCACTCCTTGAAAAAACCCTACCTAAGAACACTTTTAAAAAAACCTACATTTATATTCAAGTTGCATCCATGGCTTATATTATGAAATCGGAGAACAATTTAGAGGGGGGCACTAAATTTAGGGCTTGGAAGACAAGAATTGACCGAACTCTTACAAAAGAAGATATTTTAGAAATTGTGCAAGGCAAAGTGACTAAAACTACAAATGAAGTTGGAAAGAAGTAGAAGAAAGATAGCATCACCGCCATGAGAATTATTGTGGACTCCATTAAGGACCATCTTATTCCATACATATGAAATCTTGACACTTCAAAGAAGATGTATGATGCCCTAAATAAGTTATATACTGTCAAAAATATTGGCCAAGTCATGAGCTTGAGAAATGAGCTTCGTGATATAAGAATGACAAAGAATGATACAATGGCTTCATACTTTGTGAGGGTTTCTCAACTAAGAGATCAACTACAAGCTATTGATGAAATTGTCTCTAATAAAGAACTTGTGACTTCAACACTTAATGGACTACCACGTTCATGGGATTCATTTGCAACAGGTATAAGCAGTCGAAAGGAAGCTCCAAGTTTGGAAGAATTATGGGCAGCTTGTGCTCAAGAAGAATCAAGACTTCTATCTAGAGAAAGAAAGCCAAAAGAAGAAGAAGATTCTCAAGCCTATGTAGCTCATTCCATGAAAGTTGGAGGAAGAAAGAAGTCCAATTTTCAGAAGAAGAAAAAGGGTTTTGATAGTAGACCCAATCCTCAAAGGAAGAAATATATGTCTCAAATTCAGTGCTTTTGTTGCAACAAATTTGGTCACTTCAAAGCCCAATGTCCTGAAAGGTTCAATGATAGGAAGAAGAGAGGAAATCAGCATGCTACCACGATAAAATTTGATGAGCATTCCAAGAGATCCAAATTTGAAGGAGATAAAGATCACTTCTACTATTCTGCATTTGTAGGATCTCTTGCATATGACAACAATATATGGTTGATTGACAATGGAGCTTCAAGACATATGACAAGGGAGTGTGATCATCTTACAAGTTTGATGGAAAGAAGATTGGCACAAAAGGTAGAGCTTGGAGACAATAATAGTTATGTAGTCAAAGGAATTGGGACAACATTCATTGAGTTGGAAATAGGTGAAAACGTTCACTTGAGCAACATACTCTATGTTCCAGGTTTGAAAAAGAATTTGGTTTCAATTTCATGTTTAGAAGATAGAGGAGATAAAGTGGCCTTCATTGATGGGAAAGTCCTTGTGTGGGACAAGGGCTCTAGTATAAGCTCTGCTAGGGTTATTGGGATTCGTGAAGGAAGGTTGTATAGACTCATGCGGCAATCTCCCAAAG
Organism: Pinus tabuliformis; assembly: GCA_031772625.1. Lineage (NCBI taxonomy): Eukaryota > Viridiplantae > Streptophyta > Pinopsida > Pinales > Pinaceae > Pinus > Pinus tabuliformis. Next base: position 426,888,512 of record CM062815.1, read on the forward strand.
TTTTAGTACATACTAATATTAACCCTAGTGAGCTATGACATAGGAAATATGCACATCTTCATTATAGAGCCTTTCCAGCTTTGCAGCAAATTATTTCAAGTGTACTAGCTTTGTTGATATATCATAAAGGTGTGTGTAAGGGATGTGCTCTTGAAAAGAATATTAAGAAACTCTTTCCAAGCAGTGAACATAGGTCCAAAGAAATTTTGGATCTAGTCCACTCTGATTTGTGTGGTCCCATACCGATGAAATCTCTTGGAGACGTTTTATACTATGTATTATTTATCAATGACTTCTCCTACAAGAAGTGAATCTATCTCATGAAGTCAAAAGATTAAGTTTTCATAATGCTCCAAGAATTTAACACTGAAGTACAAAACCAGACAAGGAAGAGAATCAAGATCCTAAGATCAGATAATGGAGGAGAATACACCTCCGCATCGAATGTGCTCTAGCCATGAAAATTGGTGGAGAGGCTAAGGCACATTAGTTTAAATAACCCAGAAACCGTTTGGTGAAATTCCACTCGGATTGTATTTTATTAAAATAATTCATATTTTTAATAGGGTTCCTAAGTCTAAACTTACGGAAATTAAAATATTAATGGGTATTAATCAAAATATGGGTGAGAATGATCTAGAAGGCGGATAAAGTCGTGTTTTAATCTTAGTCGTTGATTAGAGACTTAATCTCGGTCGTTGAAGACTCAACAAGAGAAGTATAAAATGGAGGCTTAGGGTTCATTTCGAAACAAAGAGAGAGAGAGAGAGAGAGAGAGAGAGAGAGAGAGAGAGAATTGATCTGGAGTTCGATTTTTGGGGCTAGAAAGCTGAGAAATTCGAACTAAGTGATCGTTCTGCAGCAGAGGGGCAGTGAGAATCCGGGAGAAGGACTTTCCGAAGAACACCGACAGAGAGGAAGAGAAAGCTTGCAGAGAGACAACGCAGTAGCCTAGAAAGGCTGACGTTGGGCCAGTCTGAGCCCACGCAGTCCCTATGCAGAGCCAGAGGGGCCAATGTAGAGAAAAAAATTTGCCTGTCACGCAGAATCCAGAACTATCGGAACAGTCGGGAGAGCTAACACAAAGGCAGCGCAATAGCCAGGAGAGCTGACATAGAAAAGTACCCTGTCACGCAGAATACAGAACTGTTGGAACAACTGAAACTGCCGAGAATTGTCAAAACTGCTAGGAACTGCAGCAAAATCCGGGAGAGTTGATGCAAAGAGCAAAGAAGGTGACGCAGAGCCAGCAAAGAAATAGTCAAGTTAGCTAGTATTGTGCCAGATCAGCTGAAATTTTGTCAGGTGAAGTGAGGTAAAACTCACTCAGATTTTCCGCAAATATTTTCTCTGTAAAGGATTCCTATATGAGCATTCTAGGTTTTGTATTTGGATATTTCCCCTACATAATAATAAAGCCTCAGAATTGTTGCACCGGTTTTCCCACATTGGGTTTTTCCATGGACTATTGTGTCCAAAAATAAAGTGTCGTATGTATCTTGTTCTTTGCTCTATTTTCTATTTCATGAGATAAAATATTTAATTAGTGTAAGTTGCAAAATTAATTTTCTTCAGTATTCAGAAGAATAACTTGATGAATGTAATTTAAAAATCAAGTAGGTGAAATAGATACAAATTTGCTGCAGTAGGGGTTCCTTCCAGTATAGGAATTTTCACAAGGTATCAGAGCATTGATTTTGAAACAGGAAGAGAAGATACAGTGCTAAGCAGTGAGGCAGAAAGCTGCACTTGGCAGCAATTCAAATCCCCTTGAAGGGTTTGCACAATCCTTTCTCGGAAGCATATCTGAGGAAATATCTCTCTAAGTGAGACGACAGAGAGGTACGATTTCCAGTTCGTGAGTTTGCAGAGGTAGAGAGAGTGACGCAGAGCCTCAGCGCAGTGCTTGAAGGGCGCAGTTTATGCCGAGGCGGAAATCCGCTAGAAAAGAACGAAGACACATAGAAGGGGAATTTTCTCCTCAGAGAACTTTTCGCTAGAAAGTTCGAAATTCTCACTTACTAAACAGTTCAGCAAGTGCTAAGTAGTGACTAGAGGAGTCAATTAGACAGTTGGGTGAGATGGCATCGCATGGGCTCAGAGATCAAGACAGGTTGGAAGGCGCTTCCAACTATGTCATATAGAAGACCAAAATCTTAGTTGTTCTGGAGGAATATGATCTCGAGGCCTACGTCAATAGTGTTGTAGTTGTTCCTGTTGACAACGATCAAAAGAAGAAGCACAAAGCTGAGCAGGGGAAGGAAAAGAGGCTCATTCTCGATGGAGTCTGAGATCATGTGGTCTTACACTTGAAGGGCAAGGATACAACCTGAGAGATGTGGGAAGCCTTGTCTTCTCCATATGAAGGCTCTTCCGAACAGCGGAAGATGTATTTGGAGCAGAAGTTGCAGTAGACTTTGATGCAGAAAGGAGAAGGGGTGAACCTCTATCTTCAACGTCTTAAAGACACTAGAGACCAGCTTGTTGCAGTGGGGTCCACTCCTCAGCCAACTGCGATGGTGAAGATAGCCCTGAATGGAGTCTCGGATGAATGGCAAGTCTTCATCCAAAGCACATTGTGCAGGGAAAGACTACCCTCATGGGAGGAGATGTGGGCGGCTCTCCAATAGGAGTTGTTAAGGAGGGATCTAGTGAAGGTAAACCTCAATGGCAGTAGTGGGAGTGACACAAAGACGAAGGAGGAGGAGAACGCAGCTCTAGAATCGAAGGGACAATAGAAGCCGAAGCGAAAGGACATTTCAAAGGTGAAGTGTTTCAGTTGTGGCAAGATGGGCCACTATGCATCCTAGTGTCCTTTGAAGAAAAAGGACAAGGATGAGCAACATGATCGTAAGGTTGCTTCAGCAAAGATTGACGAGGACGAATTTTCCATCAGTGCCCACGCATCTCTAGGAGGGAGATGGGGTGATATTGAGCTGTAGTCGGGAGGACTACATGTGGGCAGGATCCTTGAGGAGTCCACCTCTTGGATCAATTCCTTGCTACGGGAGCCCAAGATTCAGTAGTAGCAAGATGGACTTAGTGTCAGATGATGCAGTGGAGTGTTTGGAGGACAGATGCAATGGCTTGGGACTAGACACTGATCAGCGCAGAGAAAGGTTTGCAGCAGTGCAGATGGCACAGTGCAAGAGTCAGCAGCAGCACAGAAGATTCAGAGGGTCAGAATCAACAACGGTTAGATTCCAACATTCATTATATTATGTTGAACATAGTTAAGTTCAATTAATTTTGGATTTTTTTTCAGTTGCTTCTCTCAGCAACTGAGTTACAGTAGGGATACAGTGTTAGCAGTGGCAGTGCTAGCAGAATAGAAAATGTAGCGTTTCAGAGGGAGTTATAGTATAGATGTAGCAATGTCATGGGCAGAAGTACAGTAGCAGCAGCAGCACAGTGTTGGTGGTAGCAACAATGCGAAAAAGAGATGCTTCAGAAGCAAAGCAACATGTAGTTGAGCATTGTTGCTAGAGCACTTTCCTCGCTAAGAGGGAGTGCTAGTTTTTGGTAGCATCAGATGTGCTTTAGCCATGAAAATTGGTGGAGAGGCTAAGGCACATGAGTTCTAAAGAACCCAGAAACCGTTTGGTGAAATTCCACCTAAATTGTATTTTATTAAAATAATTAATATTTTTGATGGGGTTGCTAAGTCTAAACTTAGGGAAATTAAAATATTAATGGGTATTAATCAAAATATGGGTGAGAATGATCTAGAAGCCAGATCAAGTCATGTTTTAATCTTAGTTGTTGATCAGACACTTAATCTCGACCGTTGAAGACTCAACAGGGAAAGTATAAAATGGAGGCTTAGGGTTCATTTGGAAACAGAGAGAGAGAGAGAGAGAGAGAGAGAATTGATCTGGAGTTCAATTTTTGGGGCTAGAAAGCTAAAAAATTCGAACTAAGTGATCATTCTTCAGAAGAGGGGCAGTGATAATCCGGGAGGACTTTCCAGAGAATACTAACAGAGAGGCAGAGAGAGCTTGCAGAGAGGCAGTGCAGTAGTCAGGAAAGGCTGACGTTAGGCCAATTTGGGCCCACGCAGTCCCTACGCAGAGCCAGAAGGGTCAGCGTAGAACAGAAAATATGCTTGTCACGTAGAATCCAGAACTGTCGGGAACTATCGAAACTACTGGGAACTTCTGGAACTGCCAAGAAAGCTAACACAAAGGCAACGCAGTAGCCGAGAGAGCTAACGCAGAAAAGTTGCCTGTCACGCAGAATCCAGAACTGCCAGAATAGCCAAAACTGTCAGGAACTGCCAAAACTGTCGGGAACTACTGGAACAGACGGGAGAGTTGACGCAGAGCCAGCGCAGAAATAGTCGGGTTTAGCTAGTCTTGTGCCAGATCAGCCGAAATTATGTTGGGTGAAGTGAGGTAAAACTCACTCAAAATTTTTGCCAATATTTTCTCTGTAAAGGATTGCTAGATGAGCATCCTAGATTTGTATTCAGATATTTCTCCTGCATAACAATAAACCCTCAGAACTGTTGCACCAGTTTTCCCGCATTGGATTTTTTCGGGGACTATTGTGTCAAAAATTAAGTGTGTCCTATGTATCTTGTTCTTTGCTATGTTTTTTGTTTCATGAGATCAAATATTTAATTAGTGTAAGCTACAGAAGTAATTTGCTTCAGTATTCAGAAGAATAACTTGATGAATGTAATTTAAAAATCAAGTAATTCAGATTTGCTGCAATAGGGGTTCCTTCACAGACTTCTCCTACAAGACGTGGATCTATCTCATGAAGTCAAAACATTAATTTTTCATAATGCTCCAAGAATTTAAAGTTGAAGTAAAGAACCAGATAAGAAAGAGAATCAAGATCATAAGATCAGATAATGGAGGAGAATACACCTCCAAGGAACTCATTGCCTTCTATAAGGAAGTTGGGATTAATAGGGAGTTGATAGTTCCCTATAATCCTCAACAAAATGGAGTAGCCGAAAGAAAGAACAGATCTATTGAAGATTCCATGAAGGTGATGATATATGATCAAGATGTACTAATGTTCTTGTGCAGAGAAGTCAATACAGTTGTTTGCATCCTGAATATAATTCCTCATAAGCTTCTGGAAGACAAGACTCTCAAAGAAGCATTCACAGATCAGAAACGACAGGTTGATCATATGAGAATCTTTGGTTGTCCAGTGTTCATACATGTACCCAAGGATAAGAGAAACAAGTTAGAGCCTTTCGGTAAAAAGGGAATATTTGTTGCATACAGTGAACATCAAAAGCCTATAGGATCTATGTTTCAAGGCAACTACATGTGGAAGTAAGCATAGACGTGACTTTTGATGAAGATGCAAGTTATTGGAAATCCAGAGAAGAGAACTAGGGCATTGAAGATTAACAGAAGAAGCATGTGGCTCCTAAATAAGAGGTTATAGGTCCTCCCTCATCCTTTCGTCATCCTAAAGATCATGAAGATATGCCAAAAGGACCTTGTGAACCATTGGATCTTGTGGTTGTTCCCGAAAATAGAAAAAGACCAGCTTGGCTAAAATCTACTTTGCAAGATGCAAAAGTACATGGAGCTCCACAAGGAACTTTCAGTGAATTTAAGAAACTTAAGAGGTATTATGGTTATGTAGCTTTAATGACTAAGCTAATTGACTATGAACATTCCAACTTCGAGGAAGTAGTCACTTCACAAGTGTGGAAGGAATAAATGATGGAGGAATACCAATCAATTACGAACAATGTTTGGGTAATTGTTCCAAGACCCGAAGGAAAGTTTTTGGTCACCCCAAAGTGGATTTGCAAAATCAAGCATAGAGCAAATAGCAGTATTGAAAAATACAAGGCAAGATTTGTTGCTAGAGGATTCTCCCAAAAAGAAGGAGAAGTGATGCAGGAGCATTAGAGCTTCCAAGTCATCAAGCCTTTTGGAGACAAAGTTCCATATTAGTTTCAACATGGAAAAATGAATTTTATTTCCTTATTGTAAATAATTTTAAATTATTTATTTCTAAAACAACTATGGATAGAGATAAGATGGAATAGATAATACTTTTAAGGAGAAAATATGTCTTTTAAGGCATGAAAGATTTAGGAAATAAATCATGAGAAGTTGTAGGAGAAAAAATCTTGGCAGCAATTAGCAAGTTGTTAGGATAGGAAAAATTTTAGAAAACTTAGAAACTATTCGAGTGTTTTTAAGATTTAGAAAAGTTATGGATAGACAAGATTTTGTCAATAAGGCAAAAGCAAGTCTACCTTGAAAACCATAAGTGATTTGTGGATTGATTTATGGATCTAGAAAATTTATTTTGTTTGTATATGTTATTTATAACATTCTAAGCCTAAGGGGAAACTAATGGCCAAATGAATAGAAAATCAGGGCATAGAGAGAATGAATGCCTCTAAGCATATGTATGTACAAAGCTAGTTTAATGAATAAGAGTTCATACACAATTGTGAATCTAAGAATTCTATGTGAAGTGTGATATGATCATTTGATTTCAAAGAAAGCATGGAAACATGTTTTGTGATTGACATATCAATTCAATCCAATAAACTTTCGATCATTGAATTAGCACAAAATTGTGGATTATTAGTTTTATGACTTAGAAAATATATCATTGTTTTTTATTCTTAAGATTGTAGGTTCGTGGAAGTAACATAGCAGGAACAGTAAATTTTCCTACATCAAAATGGTATCAGAGAAGGAGAATCTGCGCAAATGTGTTTGCAGATAACAACAAGGAAAGAGATGGTAAAACTCTTTGGAAGTGGAATTCAAAAACTGAATTTGTGGTTGATGTAGAGGTTTATGTTTATGTTCTAGTTGGTAAAGCTTTTAGATGATTATGGAATCAAAGTTGAAGTTTTGGATCTTGGTTCTTGATGTTTGAAGATGCATATTTGAATGTTTGTTTCTAAATTATGAAAAAGTGTTTTGCAAATTGTAGCAGCAGAGAAGGTGAATTGTGGCAAGAAATATTACAACTTGTATAGTTGTGATGGAAAGAGGAAATGTGAGTGCAAAAACCCAAAAAAGCAAGGAATGCTCAAGGGATTCTAGAGGAGGGAACCAGGAATGCCAAAAGACCAAGTACAAGTAGGAAGTTTGGTGAGGTGTATGTAGCAGGAAGGTAACCTATTACTGTAAAGGTTATTTGCAGTTCACAGTGGGCAAGGAAAGGCTCACAGAGGAAGACGAGAAGATGAAGACGACTATGGATAGTCATTTGAAGAATTCAAAGGGAAGCCACAGAGATTCCAAAGCAATTGGCATAAGGAAATGAGTGATGAAAAATACGAGAGGGAACTCGTTGAGATAAAAGAACAGTTGAATGTGCTTATAGAGTTGCTACATCAGAATGAGGAGAGCCAAAGGTATGGGTGGAATCTGAGGAAAAGTGTTAAGTGGCTTATTGAAAGATTATGGGCCAAGAAATAGAGACAGAAACTAAGGCACAAGTTGAAGGAAGAACTCAAAGCTACTGAGTGTGATGAATGTGATGAGGCAATTCACAGAGGTGAACCTCAGCAAGGAGAAATCCATGGAGAAGATAGCAAAGTTGGTGGAGATTAGATGTTTGAGACATCAAATGAGGTTAAAAACCCTTATGCTTTTCTTCATAGTTTGTTCATGGTTGCAGGTGTTATTGCAGATGATGGATAGTCTTTTGAAAATGTCATGAAGAAAGAGGAAGATAGAGGAGAACATAGTTCAAATTTTGTTTTCAACAAAGAGGAGAAATACTTGAATGGGATGCTCATAAGGGGTGATGAACCAAAGGCAGAAATAGTTTCCAGATCTCAAATTGATCACGTGTATGCAAGAAGAACGGAATGTGAAGATGGACAACTTTCAAAATTTGTTGAGGAGACACTGAAGCCAAAGGATGCAGAATTTATTAGTAGCATGGAGATAACATTTAATTGGCAGATTGAAGCAAGGCAAAGAATTCAGGTAGCAACTCTACAAGCATGGGATGAGGTTAAAAGCAAATTTTTTTGGTTGTATACTTTTGTTTTGATCACTTTCTTCGCTAGAAAATTTTCACTTGAAATGGTAAGCAAAAGGATGGCAAAGACAAATGTCTCGTAATCAAAAAAGCAGGAGTGAAATTATGGTGGAATTTGAGAACCAAGTGCAGCGATACAACAACGTAACAAAGCCAATGATCAGCGGCAAAATTATGTATGGGATCCAAGAGGATGTCAGCAACAACTCATGGTCATGAGACCATGAAATTTTTTCTACCTTGGGAGACTAATGCAAAAGCATTACAACGTCCAAGTCGTAAGGATTTTTGGAGACAAATTTCCAAATCGGTTTCAACATGTAAAAGAGAATTTTATTTCCTTATTGTAAATAATTTTAAATTCTTTATTTCTAAAACAACTATGAATAGAGAAAAAATAGAATAGATAATATTTTTAAGAAGAAAATTTGTCTTTTAAGGCATGAAAGATTTAGGAAATAAATCATGAGAGGTTGTAGGAGAAAAAATCTTGGCAGCAATTAGCAAGATGTTAGGATAGGGACAAGTTTAGAAATCTTAGAAACTATTGGAGTGCTTTTAGGATTTAGAAAAGCTATGGATATGCAAGATTTTGCCAAAAAGTCAAAAGCAAGTCTACCTTGAAAAGCATGAGTAATTTGTGGATTGACTTATGGATCTAAGAAAAATTATTTTGTTTGTATATGTTATTTAAAACATTATAAGCCTAAGGGTAAACTAATGGCCAAATGAATGGGAAATCAGGGCATAAAGAGAATGAATGCCTCTGAGCACTTGTATGTACAAAGCTAGTTTAATGAATGAGAGTTCATGCACAATTGTGAATCTAAGAATTCTATGTGAAGTGTGATATGATTATTTGATTTCAAAGAAAACATTTAAACTTGTTTTGTGATTAACATATCAATCTAACCCAATAAAACTTTGGATCATTGAATTAACACAAAATTGTGGATTATTAGTTTTGTAACTACTAGAAAAGATATTATTGTTTGTTATTCTTAAGATTACAGGTGCGTGGAAGTGAACATAGCAAGAAAAGTAAATCTCCCTGCATCAAGAAGACTATGATGAAGTCTTTGCACCAGTTGCCAAGTACACCACGATTATATCTCTTATATCTCTTGTTTCATTTATGGGATGTAAGCTACATCAGATGGGTGTGAAGGCCTCTTTCCTCAATGGTGTGACTAAAGAAGAGGTGTACCTAGAGCAACCCAAAGGTCTTGAGCTTCATGATAGGGAATCTCACATGTGCAAATTAAAAAGGCCTTGTATGGACTCAAACAAGCTTTGAGAGCTTGGTATTCTCGAATTGATGGATATTTAACGCGACTTGGTTTCTCTAAAGGTCCTATTGATCCAAATATTTACATCAAGGTTGTAAAAGGTGAGCCGATGATCGGTGATACTAGTTCTATATGTTGATCATTTGTTCCTAACCAGTGTAGAGCATCTTATTACGCAGTGTAAAAGGGAGTTGGCCTCTAAATTTGACATGAAGGATCTTGGCTTGATGCATTACTATTTGGGGCTAGAAGTATGGAAGAACCCTAGTGAAATCCTTCTTGGAGAAGGAAAATATGTCATCAAGATCCTTCAGAAGTTTGGCATGATGGAGTGCAAGTCTATGGCAACTCCTATGTTGTTGAACCTAAGAAAGTTGAGAGATTATGAGTCTGACTTGGTGGATCCATCCATGTACCAGAAGTTGATTGGATCATTGATGTATTTGGTAAATAGCAGGCTAGATATTTTCTTTGTGGTAAACACCTTGAGCCAGTTCTAGATGGAACTGAGACATGAGCATTAGATCGCAACAAAGCATATATTGAAATATTTGAAAAGTAGTGTTGACTATTATTTGAGATATGCTTCGAATGGTGAGATACAACTGTAGGGATATACAAACTCTGATTGGGCAGGGAGTGCGGATGACAGGAAGAGTACATCTGGTGTATGTTTCAATTTGGGTTCTATTATGATATCTTGGTTGAGCATGAAGCAAGCCTTTGTTGCACTCGATACTGCAGAAGCAGAGTATATTGCAACTTGTTTGGCATGCTATGAGGGAGTATGGCTTCGGAAGCTACTCTTTGGATTGTTCAACCAGATGTTGGAACCGACTATGTTGTTCTGTGATAATCAAAGTTGTGTGAAGCTGACAGACAATCCAATGTTTCATGATAAGACAAAGCATATTGAGATCAAGTACCACTACATTTGTGATATGGTACAAAAGGGAGCGGTGAGGCTCTAATATATCTCCATTGATGAGCAGACAACTGACATTCTTACAAAGCCTTTATCCCAAGTGAAGTTTGGATACTTCAGAGACAAGCTTAAACTAGTGAAGAACTCCTCTATCAGCGAGAGGGAGCATTGATGTGACATCAAGGGCACGGCTCGATCTGTTGGTAACAATAGGAGCTTGGCCTAGATTGTTGATGGGTGGACAATAGGGGTATGGCTCGAACTATTAGTGACAACAAGAGCATGGCCCAAACTATTTGTGAAATAGTATGAGGTACGAACACATTCTTAAAAGGAATGGTTTTCAAGAACTGGACACTCGTGGAGTGGGTGCCTCTTCAGCATCATGGCCTACAGAGAGGCCTTTGGATTTCAGACATGGGTTTCCCTGGGGTTTTACCATGGGGATGGTAACCCTGAACTAGTCAGAGTAGCATGAGGTGAGGTGTCCACCAAATCATGGTGACTAATTAAATACCATTGGTTAAGAGAGCTAAACTGCGTTGTGGTACATATTGATGATGCTGATGATGTAAGTCAAGGGTATTGATCTAAATAAAGATGTTATTGATGAGATTTACCCTTTTTTATAAAGATCATGTATACAGAAAACATCTAGATAGTCATTATGAATACGTCCCTAGCTAAGAGGGAGTTTTAAAGAATGTAGCTATAGTCAATCTTCATAATCCTTGATGCATTTTTAATACTATGTAAAAACACGAAAGAAATTAAATTTTAAATTAGAAGAAAGAAAATTAAAAGAAAGGAAATCAAAAAAACCACCTAAAATTAAGATCCTTCAAAATAGTTCATACTCACAAATAACATACATATTACCATCAGTTACTACCCACCATAATTTAAATGAGTATTTATATAAAAAACGGAATAGGAACAAGATGTAAATAAATATACTTACCAAGAATTATTACCCACCATTATTTACATGATCTTCAACACTTTAACAAGTATGAGTAAAAATATAAATGTGTAGACTTGCTAGAATTTAATTTACAAAGAGAAGTAATTTAATTTAAGACAGGTGTCTGGGGTATGTTAGATACAAAATACACTTGACTTTTTCATTTTACATACACACTTAGCACTTACATATCTCTCACACACACATTGTGATATCTACTTTGTTTTCATGGTTACTAGTTGAATTTCTGAAGTGTAATTGTTTGATGAAGATAAAAGAACTATAATATATATTAACAAGTAATTACCATAGTTCAGAAATAAAGTACTTGTATCAATTGTATTGAAAAATCAACAAACAAAAAATTGAAAACAGTCACATTCCTTAATATCACTTTCAACAACAAAAACATGCACCTCACTTCCTTGAAGTTTTGAAAAATTATACCATGATGTGAAAAACAAAGCATTGAATAGTGAACATGGTCATTATTATTGGAAAATTTAAATTGACATTAAGAGGAAAAGCTAAGCATTTAACAGTGAACATGGTCATTATTATTGGAAAATTTAAATTGACATTAAGAGGTCTCAACTCTAAGTCTTGAAAAGTTAAATCAAGTGGCACATTCCATAATATCATTTTCAACCACAAAAACATGCACCTCACTTCCTTGAAGTTTTGAAAAACCATACCATGATGAGAAAAGCAAAGCATTGAACAATGAACATGGTCATTATTATTGGAAAATTTAAATTGACAATAAGAGGTCTCCAACTCTCAAGTCTTGAAAAGTTAAATCAAGTGACTAGTGCACTTCATTTCACTATTTATTGGTGTCCACAAATTTTTAGCGAGGATAGATCACTCGAGTCCCTTATTAAGTTTTGAACAAACATAAAATGATTAGAAAAACATTAAACAATGGACATGGTCATGGTCATTATTATTGGAAAATTTAAATTGACATTAAGAGGTCTCAACTCTCAAGTCTTTAAAAGTCAAATCAAGTTACTAGTAAATGTCAAACTACATTTAGTGCACTTCACCATTTCACTATTTATCGGTGTCCACAAATGTTTAGCAAGGATAGATCACTCAAGTCCCTATTTATCGTCGTCCACAAATTTTTACCAAGGATAGATCACTCAAGTCCCCTCGCTACTCTAAATGAAATGGTAAAAATGACAAGCTAACACCCAACTCAATCCTTCTATTTTGGACTTTTTTTTAAATTGAAAACAGAAATGTTTTCATACAGAACACATCACTAGAGCACCTAAAATCAGAGTTCAGGTATACCTTTCAGTTGTCGTCCCCACTTACCTCCTAGGATGAGCCTAGTTCATTTGGGTTCATTTTCGTTCATGAGCTAAAGTCCCCATTCTGGAATCTCATATGGGAGACTAAAACCTGGGACAAGTTCGAGCCAACGTTTTAAGATTCATCCGGCGCAGAATCAATTCGGCCGAGTTGGTCCGAGTCAAGGCCTCATCGGATCGACTCGACCAATGAACTGGTTCAGCCGGCCGAGTTATTACCGAGCTGGCCGAGTTGTCTAACAACTCGGTTGGCTCAGTAATAACCCCGTCGGCTAAACCGAGTCCGAGCCTACTCGGCCAAGTTGCATGATAGCGGCCCATGAATTAAAAAACAACGATTTTTTTTTTTTTTTTTTTGCTTTTGGGGGACTCCAAGGTTTTCACGATGATACTTTAATGGTTTTTTGTCCCTAAATAAGTTTATCTCGCTTGATCTTGAGAGGTTTGTTTAGTTGGTATCACATATGTAATAGAAATTCCTTAAGGGATAACTTCATTCTTCTTCAAAACCTTCCCATAAGTTCTTTGCCCCTTTCTTAAAGCAAACCTAACTTTGTGGCACCAACCTTGGCCCTCCAAAAATAAGCATCGAGCCTTGAGTTGATTCCACGTGATGCTACACCCCTTGATGAGCCTCCAAATGCTAAAACACTAAAGTCAAAAGCTTGGACGTTGGACTATTTGATGATATGCTCAAATGGACTGAAGATGCCCCCTGGCTGTGACCCTATTTTGGTAGATGGTGCCTTCTTCCAAAGCACAGATGAGGATGGTTATCATTGAGATGACTTAGGAGGGCTAGCACATCCCTCTTTGATGCCAATGCTTACCCTTAGGGGTGCCATGTCACTCACATGCTTGAAAAGGGTGACATAGGGTCTCTCCTAGATGACATCATGGTGTAGGATGGACCTTTTGAAGATGTACACATGCACTTTGGGACTTTCTTGGAGTGAGGAACACTCTTGGACCCTTGTATTAGTTCCTTGATGACTTACAATCTATTTTGGAGGATAACGCCATTTCTAGCCTCCTTGGTTATGTGTTTTTGTTTTGATCTCTATATCATCATCATGTATGTATTGGACAATGCACTGGATGCCATTTTGATATAATGGATATATTCATGAGCCTACTTTGACCATTGTTGTCTTCTATCTATATATATTCTAATGTTGTGTGTTTGAAAACATGAATGAAAATCTTTAAAATTATGTTTTTTATAAATAAATAAAAAATATTTAATGTATTTTTTACAACTACCGAGTCATTGAAATCAAGCCGACCGAGTCGATACCGAGTCGGAGTCAAACCTCGAGCGAGTCGGAGTTTTAAAACATTGGTTCGAGCACCCTTGCCCTGAATGCGGGTGCCCATGCAACTTAGACCAGAGCATATACATCATTTTGTAAACTCTACTTTTGAAACAGGTTCACCTTATTTTTAATATATTAACAATGTTCTTAGCAAGGCCGTAAATTTACATATATATCACCCAACATAAACACCTGCTGATGGAACTTCAATGTCAGTTCTGATATAATCTATTGAGATTTGAAAAGAGTACGGTCATCCATTGAAGCAACAAAGTTATAAGAGTAAAATGCAGATCATTATAAACAGAAATCCAACTAATATGTTTTAGTTAAACACAAGTCCAGGAAAAACGGAAACAACCAATGCGTGCAGAAACGTACTTCATATATTTGATTTAAATATAAGAACAAGTCTGGTACAATATGAAGATCTGACGAAGTGGCATAGGGATTCAAGAAATTAAAAGAAACCGCTCAGGCCACATTAACTTTGAAAGAAATTTAAGAAATGTAAACAAATTAGAAACTCAAAACTGTAAGGAAAAAAAATGCTAAGTTTCAGTGGTTAAACAGGAAAACATGCTCAGTTATTTTTCTGTATTTAAATAATAACACAATGAAATTTCAATTTGTTTGGGGGATTGGTAACACAATAATCGAACATAACATTTAATTAATATTGTCAAACAGCCATTGCTAAAAATAGTGATAAGCCTAATGGCGAATTGAAATATTCAGGTGCTAGCCAATGAAGCAGAAAAACAAACACAACAAGGCTTGATGAAGGGCAAGACGGGTAGAGCATTTCTAGATCCGTTCAGAAATTTGTGAAAAACAAAAACTTAATGAAACAAAGCAATGTGACATGTTTGGAAATAGACAAATAAAATCATTAAAATAAAAAGTGCAGATGGGAAAGCACAAAATATTATATGCCAATAATAATTTTCCACAACCAACCTGCAAACTCCAAATGCAAATATGTCGCTTACGTCATGACACAAGCATAAGTATCCCTGAGAAGCACACATGCTATAATTTTCTGCGTTTAAATTCCCTAAGAGATGCACAGCCATTTCTGTTTCTGATACACCTCACTTCCCATGAAATTAAGTGGAACTAGCAAGGTGATCTCTATAGGATTGTCGACACAAGCATTGAAAAACAGATCAATGAGATCACGTTTCCTCAGCAGCTCGTAATCTGAATGACAAATGAAAAAGAAATAGATACAACAAGCCACTATTCCATTCTGTCTCCTCTTACTTCAGACTTTATGTCACAGTAATCTGATTTGGAAGGCCAAGTCAGAGATGGACAGATACAAGCATTCTGAGCAAGACAGGTACAAATACATTAACCTCAACAGATTGGCAGTTGCCTGGAAAGTACAGAGAACATTTTTTCCAATTTTGCATGGACAGGCAGTGATTTCAACCATATTTAACCATACAATAACTGCTATTTTAAATTCGATAGAACCAAATTGAGATAAATGAGAGCTCGATACGTATTTATGTAAAATAGAGAAACCAAACAGCTAATCAGGATAGAAGCTTGGGGTTTTGTTGTATGCTGTCTGAGTTGACTACGTATTACATGCCCAAGAAATGATGAATGGCAAGCAACAATTTAAAATAGGGCCCATTGAGACAATGTTTGGTCAAGCATGCACTCTCTTCGGCTGCTTTCCTTTGTCTTTTAACTGCTCATCCTCGATGTAGATGCACGAAACGTATGAATTTGCTTTCCCCATCAAGGCCAGCCTATGATTAATTTTAAATATATTCCTCTTGTAAGGACTTAATCTCAAACAGCAAGAACAAATGACAGCGGAATTGGCCAATTAGATATACCAAGCTAGAACAGACCTTTTTAATTCCCCAAAAATCATAAAATTGGACAAATTACTTATCACTGCTTCTGTCCTGAATCTACAGACAAGTACTGAAAACTCCTCAGTGAATCCTCAGGCGTGCCCTTCATTGATGCATTTCGAATACCAAATATCCTTCTCGGCTCAGATGTAGCTGGTGTTGAACTGCGCTGTGCACTTGAAGAGCGAAGACTCCTGGGAACAAATCTACTTGTTAGGGAACGGGAGCGCTCACTATTATCAGCAGCTGTAGTCGGCCTGCTTGAAGCAACTGCCCTCCTGGATGAACTCCCAGCTCGTGTAAAGGAGGAACGCCCACGGTCACTGTCTGGGACCTATCAATTCACACAGAGAGATCAGTTCAGCTCTTCATTACATTTTAAGTTATTTCAGCAAACCTCAACTTTTTGTTGGTCTTTTTTAGCGTTTGAACTGCCAATTGAGATCTTAAAAAACTATAGAAATAAAAAATTAATTCAGTGATCCTTCACTATTTGGGCAGTCTGTCCACCTCAAGCTGTATCTTATTATTGTGATGAATTGCTCAACTAGAACAATAGGACAAAGGAAAGAAATATGCCAAGAAAAACCTTAGCAAGGATATGATATAGCATCAAGAACACATTAAAATATCTCAAAATGTCGTCTTTGTAGTACACGGTCATTTCATAAGTTTAAACTCGGCAAACAAGTATACAAATTTAACAATAATTCTAACACGAAGACATATTAAAGAATAGGGAGATAATGATTATATTCAAATGCTCACATGCCAAAAAACAGTAGTTAATAAATTACGTTATACAATTTCAGTTTCTTGCAAACTCCTCAACAGATACTTTATTTTAAATGAAAGCTTCGATGTGTAATATTAAACACATATCATCGTCAGTTTGTAAATATATCATGTCTTCGTGGCACAACTAAAAAAATAGAAATAGAGAGACAATACACTATTTCTTGATAAATTCCCCCTGCCCCATCCCCCATCCCCCTCCCCCCCGACATACCAACAAAAAGTTATTCCACATATTGGGCCAAAAAAAAGTCATTGAAGTTTGAATCTTCATTGAAAATCCCACTTACTTCTTTTGATGTTGAAGGGCCATCCAGCCCTAAATTCTTGTTTCTATATTGATCTGCTGAACCAATATTGTGAAGATTACCATTACCCCCATTAGATCTTCGATGAGATCCTTCACCTGTTCCAGACTTTCGCTCACGGCCATCCTGCCCCGCTGCAAAACAAGCAATTTTTAAAAAACCCACAAAAGTTCTCTCAGCATGTGGCATGATAACAAATCAAAATACTGCATACATCATGTTGCTAGCCACAATGACAAGGATAGGTCTAAGAAATTGGGATAATAAGGAATGAAGATATGACAAAACAAATCCAAACTAATCCTTATAAAGTGAGGAAAATACTTTATTGACAGTAACATGAACAATAGACAGATCTCAGATGAGCAATATCTGAATTTGTATAGTAATGATCTATAGAACGAAGTTGTAGACATCAACCAATAACCATATAACAACGCCTTCAAATAGCACATTATGAGGATAAATAGGGTTGTGTACATTTATATATTCCCTCTTAAGTATGATGGAAAAAAGGAAAAAAAAAATGTTTAGTTTAATCTTCCAAGATTTATCCTAAGCTACCTTGATAGGAAACTCACAAATTAATCATACAGATGTTCTTGCTAGTAAGGCTCTTGATGCCAATGATGGTATTTACTGTTAAAAGTTGTGTTACCAGGAACGTCTGGGGAGGAGGTCTGAAACACCATCCAATCTTTCAGACACAGAAACAGAGTGGATTTGGCATGGAATTGCTGCTGAAACGTTTATGTGCGATATCTAGATTTTGGAAAAGCCATACCAGAAATTAGAGACATGGATCCAGATGCCATATACAGATTTTGGAAAAGCCATACCGGAAACTAGAAACAGGAATCTAGATTTTCATCCAAAATTGGAAACGTTTCATGAGAATGGATAACATAGAATTTTGGGGTGTTTTTCAGCTTTCATCACACCTAACAGCTTTTTCAATATTTCATTGTTTGTGATTTCTGCAAACAAAACTTAGTATACCATACCTCCGACACCCCATGAAGCCACATAGATGTGCAAACGGTAGTCATCTGATTTTTGTATGATAATAAGGACTATAGAAGTCATTTAGGGACCCAACGTTTGTGTCTCATGCTAAGTAACCGGATTCGTTATAAAGGGACCACGTGTCCGAATCCTGCGAATTGGACACGATTCGCTGGGGATTCGAATCCCAGAAGAGGACATGTCGTGTCCTAACGGGATTCGTACGAATCCCGTTGGGAGACAACGTGTCCCGATTCTGGGATTCGAATCCCCTAAATTGAAACCCGCGCGCATAAAAAAGGCGTTGTTCCTTATGTTTTTTACCATATTTCTCTTTCAGTTTTGCATACTTTGAGTTGTGGATCTCAATGATCCAGTGCTAGAGCCTGTTAGATTTGATGACGGTGATATTTTAGAGGGGTCATCCTCCACACCAGCAGATGCAGAGGCAACTATGGATACAGGGGAGGAGGAGGATGCAGAGGAGAGCAGTGGTGACCATGATGATGAGGACATTGATGCTGATTCTGATGATGACTATGAGGATTGATGACTCATGAGTCATGGGCTACCTATTGCCTTGAGGCTTGTATACCTGTAGTTGTTTTATATTTTCTATTTCTATTTGCCATTGGCATTGCACCAGCACTACCTATGTAACACATTTTGATTTGATGACTTAATGAGAAAACTACAGCTGTCAGTGTCTTTATCTTACTATCTTGTAGTTGTAAGTTGTCTTTCATTTATGAATCATGATTTATGTGACCACTGACATGTATTTGAATTTTGTATGTACTATGCATGCTATAGATGAAGATCTATGTTTGAAATCAATGAATTTGTATCATTAATTAGAATTTGTGTAAGAAATATCTAATTTTTAATATAAATAAATATATATATATATATATAAAATAATATATAACGAATCCTACGTGTCCTGTTCCAGGGGGTCAACGTGTCCAAATCCGACACTCGAATCCCCGTATCCTACGAATCCTGAATCCCCGTGTCAGGTGACTTAGGTCTCATGGTATTTTCCAAAATTGAAAATTCATGGTAACAGGACACAGTCCGCAGGGCTTTCATGTCCATACCCCATGTGTCAAACATGGACATGTAAGACACGTCTGACACATTCCCTAGTCGTGTCACAACATGTCCAATATGTGTGGCACAAAAGACAAACTTGTGGCTCTCTGAAAAGTGATTTGCCTCTTTTATTTGCTCATTTTGTTCTGCAGGTTGGAGCTCAGAGGTTTGCTGGTGTGCGGCTGAAGAGTAAATTTGAAATTTAAAGGGAGTAAACTGTAAATTTGAGACTTGAAGGGATTCCGAGTGCTTTCTAGGTGGATTTGCAAACCATATTTCTTGTTTTTTCAATAGCAAATTTTTTTGGCTCATTCCACAGAAATCATGGACCAATCAGCAAATGCAACTAGTAAAGGTCAAAGGAAAGGGAGGAATGCCACTGTTGCTGTTGCCAACCCCCTCTCCACCCGCCCCCATTATACTTATCATTCTTTTCCAGTGTTCCATCTGCTGCAAGGGGAGCTGCAACAGCAGCTTCCATTGCTGAGAAAAACACTGTTGTAGCAAGATATCAGGCTCAAGGGAAGAAATATCCACTGTGGAAGTACGACGTAACACAACAGCAAGAGCCTCAGACCACGTTAAGTTGGGAAGGAATCTTTTTTAAACATGTAATTTCATCACATTCAGTATAAGAGCATCTACTAGTGAGTTAAGGGCCATTTGTTGGCTCCTCGACTGTGGGACTTGGAGCATGCAAAGAGTGAATGCATTCAAACAAAACAAAATGGATAGAGAGGATAATGATGGCCTGGGGAAGGTGGTAGCAAGTAGGAAAAACAAGAATGAAGATCCTCTTCCATTCTTGATGAAGCCATCTAGTGGATTTGGGAGTGGGACTGCAATTCAGCCAGCAAGGAAGAGGCCAGCTCCAAGCAGTTGTCCAACCAACAAGAAATTTCCACAAGAGAGGCAAGATGGGGTTGATCTTATCATTGGGCTCTTCTTCTATCGATTCTCGACTTCATTTGATTTAATGTTGCACCTAAATTATCTAGGCCTCTAGGGCTTGGATCAACCTTCCTCACTTGATCAAATCTGACAAAAAGGCTGGACAACTTCTCTTGGGAGTAAGAAACCCCTGAAACCCTAGCCTTAGGGCTAGCTTCTTCACAAAATAATTCGATCTCCTTTGATGGCTTGAGAAAATCACCTGTACAAATGGAGAAAATTTCCCAAAACCCCAATATACACAAAAATCAAAAGAATCCCAAAAACCCCAAGTGCTACAAAAATAAAACAAGGGTTAGATTTAAAATTATTTTACAAATATTCACAAAATTTAAATATTTGCTCTCATTGGCAGATTAATTCTCTATAGCACAAAATTAGAAATTAAATTTTGAGATTTTAGAGTAGATACTATGGATGAATAACTTCAAAAAATTACTAGCCAAAACCCTCTTGCAAAATAATTCGTCAAAATGGAAACCCAAAGCTCAAACAAGGTCGATCCTTCCCCACAATCTGTGAACTTGGAGCCCAAGGGCTAGTGTACCTATAGATCTCTATTTAATCTTGAAAATAATTGTTAGATCATTGGGTGAATCAAATAACGTAAGATAAAGATAACCGTACCAATAGAATGTTCTTATCACCGGCAACTGAAGTAACAATCATGAATTGTAGCACAATATAGAGCATGAAAGAATAAAATACTAGCACATACCACAGATCAGCAGATAGAAGAACACCATGAACTTAAACCTGAAAGTCTTTCTATTATCCGAAAAATAATTCCAGCCGAGTAAATTACAAAATTACATCATTCAAAGATCAGAAATAGGAACTCAATAGCTTCCTTATATAGAGAATGAGAAAGAAGTAAACCCCTCCAAGTGAAAATAACGACTAGTTGGCTTGATCCTTGTCAAAATAATCTCCTCTGTTGAAAATAACTTGATCTTATTTTAATCTCCATCGTCGATTTCTTATTTTTGAGGAAAAATTTGAATCTCTTAAAAACCATTTTTTATTAATCCAAAAATTAATATTTTGGAGTAATTTCCTCAAAACATTGACTTTGACTTAACCACCAAGGTCGAGGGGGTCAAATTTCTTAAAATATCCATTTTTCCCTTGATGGAAGACCTCCAAAAATTAATTTCTCTTTGACCCACGAATTTTTTATTATTTTCCACTTGGAGAAAATTTAATTCTTCTCAAATTATTTTTGACTCAAAATTAATTAATTTTCTGGCTTAAGATTTTTATTTAATTTTGCCACAAAAATTAATTAATTGACTAGAGGGGATTAATTATTTTTTCCATCCTCAAATATTTTAACTATGCTATCTAATTATGAGTAACCATGCACTAAAATATTTTTTACATCAAATTATTACAATATCAACCCTTAGAAGGGGAAAACACCTTTAGACATAGACCCTCAAGACATTACCCAATTCTGCGACACAATATGATCTAGTATGAAACCAAGTGTGTTTATAATAAAATAATTTAGCCATGGTGTCTAATTATGAGGGACCATGCACTAGATTATTCTTAAACACACTTTTACATAGACTCGATAAACACTAGGACTCACCTAAGACATTGCCAACGAATTCCACCCTAGCTTTGGGGTTATAGCTAGAAGAAAAACTCTGTCGATTATCCGTGTTTACAAACACACATAATTCGGGGAGGTTAAAAAACTTCCTAGGATGAAATCCTTTGACAAAAATCATAGGCTTACCTAGGTGCAATTACATGACTCAATGGTCATACTAGCATCATTTACAATAAACTTTGTAGAAATTGGGTTTACAATGATATAACTGGAAGTTGAATGATGACATTGATTTGAAAAAAAATTGATATGTTTCTTTGTACTCTACTTCTTGGATTGTTGACAAAGTTTGGTCAATAGACTCCATGTAAATTTTCATACTAGATCATGTCTAATGTCTTGCAGAATTTGGTTGTGTCTTTGGTTGTGTCTAGAGGTCAATTCTTAATTGTCAAAATTCCCCTTCTGAAATGAGATTTTTATGTAATATTTGATGTAAAGATGTAAAAAGGTGTTGTCAATAGAAGTTATAGGGGTATAAGTACTTAAATTTACACATTGACTCCAAAACTTTCTATCTAGACACACTTTGAGGGTGGAAAAATATATTTAAGCACTCTAAAATCATTATTTTTATTTTCCGGCAAAAGAAATGGCAAAATAATTAGCCAGAAATTGGTTAGAAAATTTAAATGAGAGGAAATAAAATTCTAACCAATTGGAAAAAAAATTAGAAAAGGTTGGAGACTTTCCCAAGAAGGAAATAAATTTAAAAATCAAGGAATCTCCATGATTCAAACAAGAAAAGTCCCACAAGAAGGTTGTTGGCCCTAAAGAAATTAATTTCTCAAGAAAATTGAATTTTTTGGTCCAAGTGGTTATTTTGAAGGATAATTTTTCAAGGAGAAAATTTATAAAACATTTTTATGGTCCAAAAATTCTCTAGGATCAAAGATTAGACCAACCTAGCTCATCTATCAAGGAAAACGAATTCCTCCTCTCGATTTGTGCAACATCATCAAGGGTTCGAATTTTTCTGGGAAGGATCAAGCCATTGATCAAGTCAAGCTACCGTTTTTTCCACATGGAGGGTTCTAGGTCTCTCATTTTCAATATAAGGAGGCTAATGCTCCTCATTTGTAACACATGAAAAACCAAGCTATTGGCTATTGAAGTTGTTGTACTGGAAATATTTTATGAATAATAAAGCAAGTCTTTGGGGATAAATCTTGGTGGTGTTCTTCTTCCATGACTATGGTAATATGATTCATTGTGCTTAAATTTTTACTGGTAATAATTTAATTGTTATTTCCATTTGCTTTCATAGATTTATTGGTGTATAGTTACCTTGCACTAGTATTTGGATTTGGAGAAGTACTCTAGATTTGGATGTTGCTAGTGGGTTTTTAGTTAAACCCCTAGGACTTCCTTTCATTGTATTATCCAATCCCATCTGGATCTAACAATCTATCTTTGAAATTGTGTAGAAATCATTCTGTTAAACTATCCAACTCTTGAGCATAGAAATGGAAGAACCCACTCAGTTTTCTTCTAAAGGCTTATCAAATGAAAATTTTATGCAGGGTTTCTTAGCCATTGCTTGTGGGCAAATCTATTTATTTCATTTATTTTCTCTCTATTGTGATTTAACTAAATATATCTGCTAATATAGAGCTTGTTATTGGCTAATCAAGGAGCGGAGTTGTACTCATACTCTTTTGATCTAGCACTTGTAATTTTTTGTATATAACCCTTGTAGTATTATATATATATATATATATATATATATATATATATATATATATATATATAGATATATTAGGGTCTTTTCTCTTATTTTATCCATGCAGATGTGAAGATGTGGGTTTGGGCTTGGACTGGGTCTCTTCGTAAATATTTTGTAGGTGAAAGGCTTTGAAGATAGATCAACATTCTAAGATTTGATCCATCAAACCCTCTCCATTCTAGACGGCTATGGTGTCAAAGGAAAATCAAATTTTTGGAGATCGTATATCAATTTTAAGACCCTCTCTTCAAGTCGCAAGCATTATAAGGCCCTTCCTTGCATAAAAATCAATTTTCTCTAAAGGGTTTTAATTCACAAATTTTATAAAATTTTCTTGACCTATTTTCTCGAATTTCATTGAAGGATCATACCTAGGGTTCCACATTTTGCAGATCTACATATTTTGGTGAGGTCGTAAGGCTAAGAGACATTTTCAAGTTACTGGAACAGAGGGATTTAAAAAAATTTGTGGTTTATAAATTTCATTGGAATTTCTCTGAGCAGGCCGTAGTAACTTTTTGACACTAATTCATTGAGTCAAGACCTAAACGGCTTGATCATTTTTCTTGGTGTCATTCATTAACCCTTGGATGTTTTTTGCAGAAGAAATCGAATTTTTTGAAAGGCATTTTCATCAAAATGTTGGCAAGAATCCATTTGTTGGAAGGCTTTGAATTATTTCTCATTTTTTTAAACAAACTGCGAGCATTTGGGCACTGATTCTTTGAGATGCAAGCTCTTGCAAAGCTAGATCTTGCTCCTGGTGTCAAATACATTAACCCTCGAGTTTTTTTTGCAGAGAACACGAATTTTTGGAAGGGATTTCATTAAATTTGGCAGGGATCAATTGCTTGAAGACTTAGTTCTAATTTTGAACAAAATCTAGAAAGAAGCAACAGGATTTTGGAGCTATTTTTCCTTAGGCTGAGACTCATCTCTGGTGCGAGGTTCCTTGCCAAACATTTCTAAGGATCCAAGCCTTAAAATTTAAAGAAATTAATCTCATAAATTTTATAAAATTTAAGGCTACTTTTGATTTGGCCATGAGCTTTTAAAAGCTTGTTTTATCCAAGGTCATGAGCACTTAGGAAGCTTCCTTTTATCTTTGTGAAGTCGTGAACATCTGGAGTCCTTTTCTCCTAGCCGAAAGTTCAAGAAGTCTTCCATCATTCTCTGATCTGAAAACCTTCTTGGCTTGGAGGATAGCCGAAAATTTTTTTGAAGAACTAAGGCTAAAAAAAGTTTAGAAATTGCTCATAATATTTTATAAAATTTAATGAAATTTTTGAGCCTATTTTCTCGTGAGGTCGTGAGACTTTTCTCCTCCTAACCGTGAGCATTTGGAACTGTAGAACAAATTGTTTGGAGGATCTACAATCAAGCTATGAAGTGGATCTACTCTTATTTTCCTTGTAATTTCCTCTGCCATTCATTGTAACTTGAGGAGTGACTTTCCTGGTCATTGTAATGTTTCATTCTTATTTTGTAAGCATCCTCAAGTTGTAGAACCCTTTTTTGTCTAAAGGATTCTCTCATTATAATACTAATTAGTAATAACAAAAAATGCGATTTCATTTGCTACTTGGTCTAACATACAATGAGAAGCTCTTGTCTTGTCTCAATTGTGTTTCAGAATGAAGCATTATATCCCTAGTAAATAGATTCTTTAGCAATCTCATCTGACATCTTTTGAAGTAACTACTTGTGCTTTGTATCCATAATTTGCTCCTAAACATTCTTAAGACACCTTATAAGTGAAGTGACAAATCTAATCAATAACTCACTCACACATAAAGAGCAACTTCTATTAAAGCACTTGTGTTATTTCTCTAACTCATTTTGTTTCATTACTTGCTTCATTGAATCATTATTGTAAGTTGATCTCATTGTGATTCTATGCTCTAAGTGTTTATCATAAGTAGATCAGTGTCTCTTTCTTTGAAGCTTGTTATAATTCTATCTCAATGAAGCATTCTATTAACGTTTGCATCTCATTTGTATATTAGACTTAGGTTTGCATCCTTAAAATTTACCTCCAAGCATAAGCTTGGTTGATAGAAATTTTAGGACAACCTTCTCCACCACTCAATTTAAGAAGCTTGACCCTTAAACAACGGTTAAAACGGGTGACCTTGTAGTTCTCTTGTGGCCCAGTCCCTTGTAGGAACAGAGGCACTTGGGTTGCTAGAAGCCCTGGGTAGGTATCGTTAATGAGGCCATAGCCTCCTTCCCCAACACTTCTTCCAACAACCTTGTTCTAAGACAAGTTTTGACAATTGAGAAGGCATTCACCATAGTCTAGGTATATAAATTAAAATCAACCAAGATTTTTGCATCTCACATAGTTTAGTCTTGCATTTATCTAACAATGTCTTTCAATTGGTTATTGTAATTAGAATTGTGGGCTAATTATTTACTTGCAAGCTTTACTTTATATTCTTGTACTTATCAGTTTCATGCTTATTGTCTTTTGAACATCATATCGTAATTAAAGCATCTTTATTTGAAGTACAAGCATTCTTTCCTTGCAAGTTGTATTTGAATCCTATTGCTCATAATTCTAGTTGTTTATAATCTCTTGGTTTCTTGTACTAACACTTGTCTTACAGGATTTCTTATCTTGTAACTTGGATCATCAATTCTCTACTTTTCAAGTATTGTCATTTGAGCATTGCTATAAGGCATTGGTCTTTCATCTTTTATTTCATTAAGTGTCATATTGATTTAATTGAATTTATCTCTAATATCCACATTGCTCATTAATAATCATACTTGCTAATCCATCCTTAATTCAAGTTACATTGAATGGTAATTTCCTTACTTTTGTCTCCTACAACTTGTTGTTTTCAACAGGTTTTTCTTCCATCACCATCTTTAGGGACTACCCCCCTTAGCTTGTCTAGGAGAGAGTTGGTAATAGGTGACAACCCCTTCTCTGAGTGTTGCTCCTTAAAGACTATATCGTGTGTGGTTGGAAACTTTTCCCACACTTAGGTGTACATCTTAGGCAACAACACTTTTTGGCTAGGGATAAGTTTCTTGTTCTCGGTATCTTACTAACTTTCGGTTC
The DNA here is from genome assembly GCA_031772625.1 of Pinus tabuliformis. Classification (NCBI taxonomy): domain Eukaryota; kingdom Viridiplantae; phylum Streptophyta; class Pinopsida; order Pinales; family Pinaceae; genus Pinus; species Pinus tabuliformis. The sequence goes on from CM062815.1 coordinate 426,914,771, forward strand.
TTAGCATATTGGATCTTTAGATTTAGATTTTTGTTTGAGTGGCGAGTCCACCTGTTTCATATTCTACAAGAGCGTATACTAGAAGGCATCCATGTAGCTTGGTTAATCCTACTCCGAATCCTGAAAAGGTTTTTAGAGTTCGATTGAACAGGCTCTCTTCTCGTAGACTCCTTGTTAATCTCTGGGAGGAAGCTATCTTTCATATCCATTTGTTTTTTTAGGGCCCCACTCAACAAGACATCATGAATGACTTGTTTTCCCCTTGTAATTTTGCTAACATTCAAGGTTATAACTTATCTGCATGATATTTCAGAAAAGGTCATCGACAAGTTGCCTACTTTTCAAGGCAATAATGTGATTAATGAGAAAGATCACATCAAGAAATTTGATCTTTGAGAGGGTAAGTGGTGTGTTGGTGCTAACTATAATCATGAGGATGTGAAGATGAGGCTCTTCGTCCTTTATCTGGAAGAAGATGCTTGGAAAAGAGGTTTTGGCATACTTTCCAAGCGTGCAGCACTTGCACAGCTCATGTTGGTCCATATCGCACTATGGCAGCCTCATCATAATCTCCTTGAGAATTCTCAGTGCGCCATGGTGCAAATGCTCCATGCGTCTATGCCATAACTCCCCAAGCTCTCTGCCTAAGTCACGGCTCCCTTTGTTGGTCAATGTTGCGGTTGTCTCAAACTACGATTTGTGCAGCCTCTTATGTCTGACTCCAATTCGCTTGGCCACCTTGGAGTCTGAAGGTTTTACGAAAACCCTACGATGTCTGAAGGTCACCTCGTACTCCTTATCCTCCAATGTTGCAACTGAAATGAGGTTCTTCTTGAGCCTTGGAACATAAAGGACATCTCTAAGAAACAGAGGGTTTCCTGACTCCCTCTCAAATCTGATTGTACCAATGCCCTCGGCTTGGTACTTTTCGTGATCTCCCATCACATTATGGAACTACATGTCCTTCTCTATCAGTTCGATGAAGTAGTTCTTGTTCCCCGTCATATGATAGGATGCACCGTTGTCTACATACCATAAGCTAGTAGCCACAGAGCTTGTCATGCAAGCAATAAGTGAGAAATCATTCTCAAAATGACAAGAGAACTCGCCTATCTTGGCAGAGGTTGCTACTTGGTCCTTCTTGGACCCTTTCTTCTGGTTAGGGCACTTAGTAGCATAGTGCCCAAACCGGTGGCAAAAAAACACTTGATCTTGCTGAGAACTTTTTCTTCTTTTCTCCCTTGGAGCTTGGCTCACCACCGCCATTGTTATTCTTGCCCTTCAACTTGCCCACTTTACCGACTAGGGAAAAGTTCTCTTCATCTTCAATCTTGGTACGAGACCCAGAGTGAGCATATCTGAGAAATTCTTCTTGGACATGTTACCCACCGCTTTGTGGGTGATATCCCCAGGAGAAATTTTTCTCCATGATGAGCCTCAGCCGACAGCCAACAACCCCTTGATGCCTCCTACTAGCTCGTTGTGCCATTTCTCTGCCACTTGAGCCAACCATGTGGTCCCTCACCCACTTGTATTGATCATATGTTTGAAGGTGGGCCTCCCAAATCTAAAGGTATGCCTTTTCATTTGATAATTGAGTATTGGGTTTACTTATCATGGATACTTCTGGGTATGGATTGATGGGGGAATTTGGCAGAAAGAGTGGGCTTAGTTTGTGCTCCTGTCCCCTTGATCTCTTTTGGTCGTTACCCTTGGATCTTAGTCCCGTGGGATCTCCTTTATTGACCCTTCGGTTCTAGGGTGGTACTACTTGGGAAACCTTGACTTTGGGCGTGTGGTCCCGCTCCTTTACCCGCAAATATTACTCCCTTTCCACTTACTAAACCCCCATTCATCATTTCTCCCACCTAGGTCTACATTCCCATTCTCAGTCCACATAGGGCTAGCCTCCCTATCCCCTTTGCCCCCACCTTGGGTCAAGCCTAGAATGATGCCCCGGAGGTTGAAGCAACTAAAAAAAAGAAAAAACATAATTGGCCACATTTAACAGGAAATTGTACCACAAAATGCAAAAGATGGTTGGGACAAAAATAATTAGCACGTGGGAAAAAGACGACACATGAGCTCTACCCCATCCATGGCCATCACCCTAGTTCCATAGGCCCTAGATGAGCCTCCTCTATCATTTAGGAGACCATGATTGTCCAACCCCTGGAAAGCAATGAACCGCCCTACCTCACAAGGGGTAATCATTGCTATATTATACACATCATGTTCTTGCCCTTTGAGCCCCGAGCAGTGAATTAAAGAAAATTCATAAAAGGCAAAAGGCATATAAAAAAGGGTGGAAAAATCGAGGCTGAGGCACCTCATGTACCACAACTGCTCCTTCCTATACATTATATAACTAGGTGTGGGATTCCCCTTATCTAGCTACCCCTGTGCCCCATTATGTGGCCCAGGGTTGCCCTTCTCATTCCCTATTCCATCTCACTTATTTGTCACTTGCCAGCCCCATTAGAAGAGCGTACCTTGGACATATTATCCCCTCTAAGAGTTGAAACCACCTAATAAGGTACTTGGCTAACCCCCTTTGGAGTTTGGAGACACTAGCACATGCCAAAGCCCACTACGAAAGGGCATGCCATTATGAAGTGCCTACTTTGTTATCCATGGTTTGTAAACTCCTTACCCGATTATTCTAATGACTGATTGTACTGGAAGCCAAGGGGACGCATTGGATTTTATGCAGGATTGCAGGTGGTTTCCATTTGGGTTTTGCTTCCCTATTTGGGATCTTGACCCCCAGAGGTCCACATTGGCACATGTAGGGTGTGCATAAAGAGCCATGGGCCTTCACAGCAACAAACAGCACTCCAAAAATCTTCATGGATGTTCAGAGACTACTAGCGATCCACTTTTGGGACGATGGTGACATGATTGGTACACTATGCCCAGCAGGCTCCCACAGGATCACCACACTCTTGGCAGGTGTCCCAGCACTTGTACGATGTCATGGCAGCATTCATTCCACCACCTGGACCATTGCAGAAGATCTACAGACATCTTTGATTCATATGGAAACCCATGGGGTCATTGATGTGCCCTCAGACCTACTGAGAGCACCACGGGTCTACTACTTGGAGAACAAGGGGTCACCCCCTTTTCCATCATATTCTGAGGAATTTATTCCTCAATATGGCACTTCAGGATGTTATTAAGCCTTTGGAGGGCCCTACGACATGCATACATCATTATTTGGCCCCTTGTGAGGCTTGTTTTCACATTATGAGCTAGTATGGTGGGTTTGTCACCATTAGGAGTTATTATTTGCACATTATTTTATCTTTAGGGGCCCATAGGCTAATTCAAACTGCTTAGGAGGCTATATACTGATGATAGATACATTCATTTGTATCATATGTCGACTTGGGATCTCTCTAATCATAGAGAATTTTCGCACTTTTTCCTTGGTGGATATTTTTGGAGATGGATGAATTTTGATGTATGGATTTGGGCTATTTCTCGTCTTGGAGCTTTATTGAGCAAACGAAATGTTGGTTGGATATACTCTATAACGTTGTAAGTAAATTTTGATGCTATTATTCTTGTTGTTGCATATTGCTAAAATTAGGGCTAGTTGCTACATTATCGAAATGTGGAATTGAGCATGTTTTAGCTAATTTAATGTATGGGCCAATGTTATATGAATGAAATGTCCTAGAGATTTATTTATCTCAAGAAGCTTGCATCATTTGCTTTGAAGTATAAATGCTTGAAGGTCACTTTTCTTTTCTTTCTCTCAACATTGGACGAAGTTGACTTTCTGGGCCTCCTTGATCAAGAAACCAAGTTCTTACTCATCTTTATCCTTGACTCCATATCCCTAGGTGAACTAGGCACTGATCCCTCAAAACTGGTGACCATTTCAACCCTCTTTTAACTGTTTCCCCCTTTTTCCCAAGTCTAGCCCCATAAGGTAACCTAGGGCATCAATTTCTTGGGAATTGACCCAAGGAAAAATTTTGATCTCCTATAGGCTCTTGCATTGGTGTATCCCCTCCTTCTCCTCCAAATTTGAGGCAATTCTGACAATGGAATCTCCAGGAATCTCAAGCCCTAGCTCTAGGATTGAATTGTGCCTAGGCATCCCCAAGGCTAGACCTCGATAGGATCAATTCAACCCTTTGAAGAAAGTATTCTTGTTTGATCCTTTCCCCTCACCTTGTCCAGGATAGGAGCATCATTGGTTGCTACATTCCATCCCCAAACCTGGGTTGGGTCCACTTGGCCACGTGTGGTCCCACTTCTCAATAAAAACTATTTGTCAAGGACCATTTGGGAATCCAAGTTTCCCAAGGATTATAGGGATTGAGAAACTTGTTCATAAGCCTATCCTTTCTCCCTCAACCCTCCAATCCTCACTGCTTATCCCTGGTGGACCAAGTCCCTTGCTTAAAGAGCAAGCAAGCTCCATTCTTCACTCCATCCTTGGGAAAGGGTTTTCAGGGTCACTTCTCACCTATCCATTGACATATACTTTACAAGTGAATCCCTACACTACCGGGACTCCTCCCATCGATGAAAGTCTATAAATAGTAGGGAGACTTAGTTGTGGTGACAGTGGGCTAAGCCTCCACAGTTTCCCTTAACCTAGCAGTTGCCCTCTTAGGAACCCCTTTAGGTCCCTTGCTCGTTCACACAATCACAACATAACCACTCCCTTCTCCCTGGAACATATTCTGTCCGAAAAAACTTCACAAGCCTTGGTGAAACCCATCAAGGCAAAAATCACCAGGTCTCTATCAAGAACTGTCTCACCCACACCAACTAGCTTGTAACTTGGGTAAACTTGGTGAGGTACAACAGCATGGAATCTAACTTGGACATCCTGATCTTCCTCGGTTTATCCTTCAACACTAACTCCTCGCCCTTGCTCAGACCCTGATAGAGGCTGATAATGGTCGTCCACATAGCTTTGGCTGACTTCTTCCCAGTCAAGTGAGGAATAATGTGGTCTTTGACTCCTTCCAAGATGATTCTTCTCACCTTGGCATCTCTTCTGTTATGTTAAGCCATCTATTGAGGGTCATTAGGGGCGGTGGGACAACATCCACAAACTCCCACGCCCTTGTTCCTCCAACACCACGCCAATCCTCTCACGCAATGAGAAAAAGTTGGACGCTCCATCCAACCTATCCTCAAATCTAAGACCCTAGTACGCCATTCTACCAATTTGCACTACTCAAAAACCCTAGCGGCCAAGTCAAACTAGTGAGATTCTCCCTCTGAATATCAACCCTCCGCCTAAAGATAAAACATTGTGCTTGGTCTTCAATCAAAGGCTATTATCTGATACCATGTTAGATTTCCTTAAAACCCAATAACTGATTTATGATTTATTAAGCATGCAACCAGAAAACAACCAAATTGTTGTTCTGAAAATTAAATCACAAACACAACTGAGTTTTCTAACCATAAGCATACACAACGAAAGTAAATAAAGTTGAAGACAAACATATTCAACACATAAAACACCAGCTATACCTAGGAGGCTAGGAAATCCCAACTGCGGGGAAAACCTACAATCTGTGTGTGTTTTTCTATTAGCTTGAGCAAAATAATCTTCAAAAAATATTACAGTAAGGGAACACTTCCCTTTTATAGCAAAAACCCTTTGAACAGCTCCCAAGCAAAATCAATTCACCCCATGCTCACTTATGTTGTTGTAAGGTCGTGCAGTACGACCTCTATGCACGCTAGTACGAGCTCTACGGCCACGCAGTATGGCCTCTCCATGCACTGTACGAATGCGTTGAAACTAGGCTAAGATAGAGTTATTATGCCCTCTCTTTCTCTCCCTCTTAGTCATTAATCTTGCTTGCTGACTGTTGAAACTCTAACTTCCTCTTGTTGAGCTAACACACACCCTCTATGCCAATCAAACTAGCCACTTTTATGCCCTATTTCCCCTTATAAGTTGACCTGGGCCCACCATCACCTTCAATGGTTGAGATTAAATCTTGATGAAGGGTTGAGATCTAATTACATGTTGAATTTGGCCTTTTAAATTTTTCCTAAATCCAACATTAGGAAATAGTTAATTAAATTAATAATCTGCTAAGTGGTTGTCTTGTGGGTCCCTCTGCTAGCCTTGGCATCTAGCCAAGTGTTGTAGTATTCAACAACCCCCCCCCCCAATTTATTTTTATTTTAATTATATAATAAATAATGGGGACCCTTCTTTCATGTTAATAAAACTCTTTAGTTTTCAATAAAGATAGGACATTTTTTAGTTTGTTATAAAATCTCTTAGGCTTGAAAGTTTCCCTCATCGGAACTCAAGTATCGAAGGCCCAACCCTTATAATGTTACGATAAATCAAAATCCCGATAGGCCCTCTTATTACAAAATTGATGCATTATCGGAATATTTTTATCGAACTCTTATTATATCGTAACTTTCCTTTTGAGAAAGTTACGATAAAGTTATTCCCCGATAAAGCTTCCCCGACCATTACTTTATTCATTAGAAAGGGATTTTACTAAAAGGTTAATAGAAATCACATGCCCCCCTTTTTAAATGAATATTATAAGAGTCATCGGCCCCACAACTACCACTTGGCATATCGGCCCTTCACAATATCATAACTTTTTAAGTGTGCCACTTACGATACTCAATGCTTTTGATATCTCCAACTCCGGTGCCTGCCTCCTCTAATATCCATTATCTCTGATACTCGTCCCCTCCAATACCACGAAACCTTCAATGTTCCTATCTATAGCTAATATCGGGACTTTCATAATGGGAGCTTGCTCTTAAAACTTCCGATATGCCACCTTCGATATTGAAATCCCGATATCACTTCCCGCCTCTGCTTATAGTCATTACTTTTTCAAATATGATTTATCAGAAGTTACCAATATCGTAACTTTCTAATGCATCTCCAATTGATATCTCCGATATTTTTTCTATCGATACGCTGATGTGGGCAAACCCACGTGAATTCACGTTTTGGCATTTAATATTTGAAAGTGGTGAATTTATGGTTTTCGAGATTATAATCATCCTCATTCATTGCAGTTCGATTCTATCATAATTCGCCCTTAAAGACAGAAATTTTTGTGTAAAAATTGTTATTGCACTAAGTCTTTCATCTGAAGAAGTTATCGCTCAGACCTGTGTTTTTCATTACAGGCTAGTCCCGACAAGCGTAATTCCGAAGAAATGTCTAAAGCAGCAAAAGCAAAGAAGAAACATGTTGCTCAGCAGCAATCGGCCACTCCTCCAATTGAAAACACCGATACACCAGGATTATTTTCCGACACAATCTGTTCTCTAGATGCTAGAAGTGCCTCTTGGGAATCTATCTATAAACTATTTGAGGATGAAGGACCCAGGGTCACACAAAGAACAATTACAGACTAAGGATTCTACCCCAGTCTCCAATACTACTTACAGTGATGTGGCCAATTCATTCTTGCATAGGATTGCAGCCTGGCCCAAAATCCTTCCTTATACAAATATGATTCGATGGGTCATTGACAACTTGAGCATTGCAGAAAGGAAGTTCATGACATAGAAGCATACAATCATCGAATCATTCACCGGCAGCAATTTGAGTGCAATGTACCATTTTCCACAGCCTCAGTGCAAATATAAAAAACAGTTTGTGGAGAAATTCATGAGTGAACATGACCATGCGTCAAAGCCTATTAGGGCATGGAGAAGAGATCCTAACAAGCATAAGCGAGAGGAAAAGGGTATGTATGCAGTTGACTCTCTTGTTGGTCCCTATTGCCAAATAGCCGCTATGATATGTAGACTCTTTGCTTATTCTAATACATAGAAATTTTCTGATCAATGGACACCACTGATTGATGTTGCCTCAGAAGGTTATATCTTAGATTGGGGAAATATATTGTCTAATAACCTAGCTACTCATATCTTAAATTTTAGGAGTAAGCATAAGGTTTCAGAAAATATAATTCCTCCCTTTTACATGAGTGCCTACGTAATGGATGCCTTGTGTTTTACTATGGATTTCACCTCTATGGGGTGGAAGTGGACCTTAGAAGACCTGACCCCTATCCACATATATCATGATATTCTTTGGGACTCAAAGTATCAGCCTCATTTTTATAAAATCTGCCATGGAGTAATGTTGCCTATTTACCAAATCATTTTTTATAAGAGAACTCCTAGGATTTCCCCAAAAGTCGAAACCGACTTGCTCCGAGTTGGAAACTGGTTCGGTGAGGAGTTATTTACCTATGTCTGAGTCTTTGGTAGTCTTGCTAACCCCCATGTCTTGCCTCTATATGTCCCTGACAAACTTCTTTCCCAAGAAATAGCATACCAGACCGTAGGGAATGGTATTTCAAAAGTCTTAAAGGAGTCCAATAAGAAAATGTGGCCTGTTTTTCCTCTTCAGTGCAGTATATATGCTTTGGATATTTCAAGCATGTTGGCATTGAAATTAATGTCATCCTTGAGTTCAATTTCCCCACTATTCCTAATAGACAGTATGATCCCCATCAAAATGTCAAAAAGGTTATTGCACAATCAAGCATCAGGCAGTTTTCTCATGAACCAAACAAGTTCGATGACCTATTTGAAAAAGCTTCTACCTATTCAATGGTTACGAGACAAGCAACAGAATAGTTGACTCCACAGGAGATGATTCAATTCACCCAATACAGAGTCGCAAGGCTAGCTAATTTGCCTATGAATTCATTAAATCTTCCTCAAGAAAGCACGGTTCAGGATGATGTTATAGTTGTTGGTTCCACACAGACTACTGATATGCCTCAAACAAAAGAAACAAGTGCTTCCTCCTCTTCTCAGGCTGAAGGTCTTTTTCCTAGTTCCAAGCTTGAGGAAATATGGGAACAGTATAACCAGGTTTTGAAGGACAAGGAACCGCAAGTTTTGAAGACTCCCTTACAAGAGAAGGTCTCAGATACTTCTAAAAGTTTGGAACAGACTCTGATTACAATAAAGGCCTCTGACAAGCCTTTAGAAACTGAAGACATTGAAGTTATACCAGCCTTCCCAACCTCTGAGGTTGTATTAAGGGTTGAATAAATTCCTCCACTTGATGTATTTTACAGTCCTAAGCATAAGGTTGTTGTTAAAAGACAAAGGAAGAAAAGAAAAATCGATCAATCCCAGGCTTTAGTTCCTGGAAATGCTTATTTCGAAGTAGTATGGAAAGGCTCTTTGTCCACTCCTTCAGAGGAGCTAGGAAGACTCACTCAATTCACGGGAGCTTATGCTTCCGCAACCATGGACAAAGCCATTGAAGTACAATAGTTGTTGAAATAAACGGAAGACAGAATTGTGCAATTGGAATAGAGTTTTGAGATCAAGAAACAAAAGATTGTCGATCAATGGCAAGGACAACTTATTGAACTCCAGAACAATTTTAATGCCCTTAAAATTCAATATGACACTGATTTGCAAGCCCGAGACACTCAGATACAGGAATTACAGAACAAGATAGAACAACTAAAGGTTAATCCTAAATTGACAAAATTCAAGAAGGAAGCAAGAGAGTTAAATACTCTCCTTGCTCAACAACAAATTGTGTTTTGTCAAAAGTTAGCCACTATTCATGATTTGTGTCATACAGCTAGTTCCCTGGTTGATCAATTATCAGACCTCAGAAATTATTTTGATGACAATGAAGAAAAAAATGCAAGTTTCCCAACATGGCAGGACAGCGTTGATGGGAGATTAGCTAATCTTTCCAAAATTGAGGAGTCACACAAGGAAATAGTCTTTAGAGAATGGGAGATTTGTCTTAAACATGCAGAGCAATGTTTTAAAAACCGGAACCAGTGACCGGACCGGTCCACCTAATGAACCAGGTTACCGAACAGAACCGGTCGAACCAAGACTGGTTAGGTCTAAACGAACTGGTTTTAGAAAAATACATTAAATAATTACTTTTTAATGAAAAAAACTATTTTTAAGATTTAAAACCATGATTCCAGGCCAATAGAGACAAAATATGCAAAGAATGCTCATTTATATACCATGTAAAGGTGAATATATCAAAATGTCACCGAGTGCAATACATATCATCGACAAAATACATAAGCAATGAGGCTCTAAATGGCCTCTAGAGTGCAAAAACAAAGCCTACAAACTATGAGGCCATTGGCCTACTACAAGACTCAAGTCTACATATACGATAATAGTGTTCAACATTATCACTTGAAACTTCTCATGAGTCATCATGATCAAACTCGGTTGGTTGAGTCTCGACTCCCAAACTTTGCAGTCACAAACTTCTCTATTGGTTCAATGAGTCTCAAACTTCTGAAGGTATTCTGCCCTAATATGCCCTATTACTTCATTTGGTGCTCCACATGGCTTCACATGGCCTCCTATCCCAGCCAAGTGTTGCTTGAACCTGTTAATACCTCCTCCTTCAATGGATTTTTGGCAATATTTGCAGATAATTTTGCCATCAATCATATCACAATGAGCCCATGCAGTATCTTTGGCTTTTGGAGGCACGATGACTACTACTTAGCTTAAACTCTCTGTTGTTCCACCACTCCAGCAAAAACTCAACACTCTCCAAGCTCCCAAGTAAACTCACAAACACTCCAAATGAGATGTGTGAGACAAATGAGAGGGAGAAGGGCCTCTTAAAGGCTTGGAGAGGGTGTTTTTGGAGGGAAAGGACCCTTACTTTCCCTCCAAAAACCCTAAACCACCTTGGATAAGCTGCTGCGTGGGTCCTCCGCAAGCATGGCAGGTAACCGGCCAGTTCCGTCCTAAATCGACCGGTTAGGACCAATTAGGGCTAAAAATCAGCCAAATGACCTTGTTGACCGGGTTTTTCAGCCGGTTCCAACTGGTGGCCTTATTGACCGGCTGGTTTGACCAGTTACCGATTAGGACAGGCTGGTTTTAAAAACACTGATGCAGAGGCAACAATGTTCAATGCGAGAGATATCTCTAATAATCTCATTTGAGACAATTAGTGATAACTTATTCCAGGTGAATCTCATTTCAAACTGCCTTGAGGGAGCACTGCCAGATATTAAACCGCTCACTAAAATGTGGCAGGATTCTAAATATATCTCTCCTTATTGTCCTTAGTGATTAAGAACCTTATACTTCACAATTGCATGCTTGATTCAGGTGGCTCTACTAATGTCATGCCCTTGAGGGTCATGCATCAGTTAGAAATGAATTCCAAATCTATTACGATGCATGGTCTCATTAAATATGTAAAAGTATCTCTAGTCGCCAACAAAGGCATTGTAGTATTGATGGATATTGTAATCATTGATGTGTCAGATGCATGGAGCATGTTATTATCAAGAAAATTGTGTGCTTTAATAGGTGGTCAATTTCAAATGGACTTATCATATGCCACTATTCCCGATTTTGATGGGACACCATTTGTCTTATATAGGGAACCTCAGTTGCCTGATCACGTTGAAGACATTGAACCATTATTTTTCCCTGCCCCTAGTAACAATGAGACCATAATTAAAAACCCAAAGGTTGTGAGTCATAAACCCCCTAATATGCCTTTAAAACCAATTAAGCCTCCTACTTCTCAAAAAGTCTGCCACATCAACAAATCTAACTCAAGGTCGACCATTCCCAAGAGGCAATGGTCCAAAAACCAAAGAGGGAATACCAAATAGGTGATCTTGTTTTGGTTGATAAAGACCTCATCCTTGTTAGAATCCATGGGAAAGTAGGTGTGGGATACTTTTATATTGCTAAACTTGATGGTGAACTTTTACCTTCACCAGTGAAGGGGAGTCGCTTCACTTTCTTTGATGGAAATTGACATGTTTATATAATGCATAGTAGTTAGTTGCATTGCATATTGTGTGAGCATTCTAACATCATTCATATCATGTTTCATGCTAGAATAGATTTTATTTTCGTACGGACTTTATTATCTTCATATAAAACATGGGTGATACCCTACACCCAGTGCACATGCTCCCAAACAAGTTGATTGCAATGTGCAAGTTACAAGTCTACAAGCCCAAGGATTGTTGGAGTTCTCATGAACTCCCTGTTCAAGCATATGGATCATGCGCTCTACAGTGAGCTCATGTCCCCAAGTTGGAGCCAAATGTTACCCACCAAAATGGGTAACCCTATAGGAGAAAAAATTTCTCATATTCTTGACAGTCAGACGGTCAGCCACATAACCTGCCCCTGACAGCTACCACTAGCCAATGATATGCCATATATCTTCGCAACTTGCATCAACCATTTGCTTCTCACCCATCCAGCATGAGCACATGGATGAAGGTGGGCCTCCACTCAAAAGGTACTTTGGTCATTTTGCAATCAAGTGCTTATACTTGTTTGTTCTTGGGCATTTGATATGGATTATGGGGTGATTTGGAAGAATGATGGGCTTTGATCGTGATCTTGTTCTCTCACCTTAAATGGGGGGTTAATCTTTGATCCTAGTTCAGTGGGACCTCCCTTAACGGCCCAATGGGTATAGGAGGGGCACTACTTGGGAAGCCCTGATTGAGATAGTGTAGTTCCATCTACCCCTATGTCATACTTAACACTTTCCATCTCACATTATAAGCCCTTATCTCACCTCCATTCTTTGAGTTCAACCTGTCATGAGTTCTTTGGGATTTGGCATCCATATGTCCACGTGCTTGGGTAGGGCCTGGAAACTTTGCCCTAGGAGGTTGTTGCAGCTAAAAGAAACACAAAAAGCATATCATGGCCACAGGAAAATTAAAGAAAAATTAAAATGCAAAAGATGGCCAGGGATATACAGATTAGCACGTGGGAAATTTCATTGTGTTTTGTGGTTGTTCTTTGTGACTAATTTTATGCAAAATTCCGCTGCTAATTTTCTAAGTTAAAAGTACTGGAGTATTTTTGTTTTACAGTTTTCGGATTTCATTTTATAGCAAAAAAATTATTTGCTGAGTTGAAGTAATTTCTGGGGATAAAATAGTTGTAAGAAACTTAAATCTGAACCTAGTATTTAGAAATTAACAACACATCCATCAAACAAGTTCAAAGCCAACCTAAGCGCATCCTAGGTCCATCTAGGCACATCATCATTCAAGCTAATGCCTTGGCTTCCTTCCTCAGTGTTTCAGCATATAGAGGTGTAGGAAGGGGCATGTAACCATGTAAAGGATCCTCAAAGCCCAATGCTCATCTTAGTAGGGGCAACATTGGGGCTGCAGTGTCATATGTGTTCTCAAAGTTGGGCTAGACGTCCTTCACTATGCTGGAAAGGTGTCAAGCCATCCCTCAAGGGATCTCTACTGCATGTGTGATGAACCACCTAAAACATACTCTCAAGATCAAGTGAGATCAACATCATTAGGTACAAAAACCATTAAAGTATCATAGTGGACCATATTCAATGTTAGGGGCACAAGAATACTTCACACAAACATTTCCTTCAAATGTCTTTCCAGCTAATGTTTTGTAGGCAAGTTACCCTACTTATGTTTAGGGATGATTATGCAATTAGCCCATCAATCCATAGATGCATGTGATGAGTGTTTCAAGTAGCCAAACACTCACATAGATTTTTCTTTTCAACCAGATATGTTACGAGAGTTTTGACTGATTTCTCGTAGGCTGCTCCCAAGTTCACCCAGCGAAGCCTTCTCAGTCCTGAGAATTGGCCAGAGGAATTATCGAGCTTTGCATTAGCTCTTTCGCAATGATAGATGATGACAAGGACATCAGTACTCCCTCTTCTACTTCTACCTCTATCTCTGTCTCTCGTGTTGAGCAAGGTATCCTCTTCTTTTAAGGTTTACTTTGTTAGCTCACCTTTTCTCATTTTCTCTTTTTTATTGTACTTTCAGATGTATTATTTTATCTGTTGGAATTTGGGAGAGATTATGACACTCCTATAGTCTGTTAAATGGTTGTATTTTCTAGCCTCATCAACCTATTCTTCAGTCATTTATAGAAATTTAGAAAATTATCTATCTTAACTGTTCCTTAATTTCGTATATAATGTTCAAGTTGGTAATCCTCTTGTATGGGAATTTTGTAATTCAGAGGTATAACTTAGTATACACAAATAAGAGCAAAAAACTAAATGGTATTGAAATGTCAATCTATGGTAATTCAGAGGTATAACTTAGTATACACAAATAAGAGCAAAAAGCTAAATGGTATTGAAATGTCAATCTATGGTAAAACTTGTCAGGTATTATGAACATCCAGAAAGCTTTAAAAGTCTATCAGAAGGCCTGGAATTTTATACATATGAATATACTCTAGCCCAATCTGGGCATCACTGATATATTTATTTCTTAGCAAAGGATTTTATAATATATATATATATATATATATAGATATAGATATAGATATTGAAACTGTAACATGTCAAATGGGTCTAGCCAGGTCGGTTGAAACTTGAGAGGAGGGGTGTTATTGCTCAAGGTTCAATCCCCGTAAGTGACATGTTGAGTTCTTAATGAGCATATTATTAACCAAGCTTCGAGCTTCTACAGAATCTAGCTTACTCTAGGCACCATCCTTGCAATAGGGGAAGTGCGCAGTGTGTTTCTCTGGGAAATGCATTACAGAGAAAAATATCAAAACAGAAATAAAACATAACAGGACAATGAAAAGTAAACAACACACATCAATGTTTAGGCCTGCTGATGAGGCCTTTCTTTGTGTCCAGCAATGGGAAAATTTTGGGATATCCCACATGTTTCCGAATTAGAAGTTTTTCTTTGGCAGTAATCCCGTATCAAAGTTTATGGAATTTTAATATGATAAGTGAAATTTCATGGGCTTCATATTATTATCTTTTTATACCTGTTGCCTTCAGCAAACAATGACATATTTTAACAACAGAAGAAATAACATAAGAAAAATGTACAGACTTGGTATAGTACAAACCTGAAATTCTCTCTGAAGCACCAGCCCCTGTGCCAAACTTTCCAGCTACAAGAGCAGGCTGATTCACAGAAAATGTGACATATAATTCAGTCACATGCATAACATTGCCGTAAGCTTGTATGCAATACAAAGGAAAAGATGCATGAAAAATAGATTTACATGGGAACGAGGGTCAGCAGTAGCCATCTGGGACTGTTGGTACTTCAATATAGTCCAATCATATACAAAATCAAACTGAAAACCTGCAATGCATCATGAACATACCAGAATTTCAAATGACCCCTATAATAGATCCAAAAGCTCCAAAACATTCAGAAGCTCATCATACTCTAATACAACAAAATTTACGTTTCAATGTTACTAAATTGCAATGGAAGATTTTCTGTCCGCAACACTCTTACCCTCACGAATGAAAAGTTCACGAAATAAAACCTTCAGGTAAGCATAATCTGGCTTGTCATCGAATCGCAAAGACCGACAATAATGGAAAAATGATGCAAACTCCTTCGGATAAGATTTGCACAGCACCTGCTCTAACAAGCATGAGGAGGTTGTACATGATCATGGTCCCGAAGATATATATTTACAGGTTATAAAAGCATACCTCAATTGGAGTTGACATTTTTTTCTCACTTATTTTCTCATACTTCTGCTTTTTGGTCCCAGCTTTCAATCCCTGCCATGGAAGGCTGACACAACCAAAAAATAAGCTACGACATATATAGTACTAGAAAACCAGAAATTTTGGAGTAAATAAACCATAAGTTCAAAAAAACAATGTGCAACTGACCTTCCCCTCAAGAAATACATAAGCATGTATCCCAAGGACTCTAGATCGTCTCTCCTACTTTGCTCTGAATAGGATACAAAAGCTTAAATACGGTGTCACAAACCCAAGAAATATCCTGTCTCAAATGTACTAGCTAAACAAATTGATAAAGAACAAAGACCAAGTGTAGATTCCCAACTGTACTGTAAAGAGACCAAGTGAAAAAAAGTAAAGAGAGCCCCAATAACCTCATCAGTAGCAATAGACAAAGTTATACTCACCTATTCCAAGATGAGTATTGATACTAGCATAGCGTGCAGTGCCTGTAAGATTTTTGTTTTCCCTAAAACCAAAAATTTGGAACTCAATACATAGATACTAACCAAAAAAATCCTATCACATCACTTAAACTACTTTATGGTCAAAGAATCTTTACAATCTACATGCCTGTAAGGGATATGCTTATGAGTTGTAGGCTCCCGATATTTTTTGGCAAGCCCAAAATCTATCATGTAAACCTGTGAACATGAGACAACTTATCATTAATATTGAAAGTTGACACAGCTTAATCACTAACATCTAATTTAAAATCAAGTAGGTTATTTTGGTCAAAAGTGCATGGATATAAACGCAACAACCACTGAACTACATCAGAATTCCATGACACAGCGTGACACACCTTAATCACAAACGTTTACACGGCTTAATCACTAAGGTATGCCAAGTAATTATGGGTGGCAGTGTGGGGGGATCATTTTTTATCCCAATGGAAAACAAGAAGCTACCTTTGAATGGGGGTTGGGTCTAGCCACTAATAATTAGGCTGAAGCCCTTACATTATTCCAAGGATTGAAAACAATTGAATTCCAAGAGAAGCAAAAACATCAGTCATCAGAGACTCGGCTATAATAATTGGACTTATGCATAGGTTGTCCATTCTGTCTGATGGAATGCTTGCTTGGCTTATTCATAGAGTTCAAAAAGAGCTTCATCATTTTGAGAAATCAAAGTTTATCATGTTTTAAAGGAGCATAACGAGTTGGCAGATCAATTAGCTAACTCAGCATATCATCTGGATGAAGAAACTCACAAGAGAAAAAGTGGGGTATCCATCGAACCCATTCCTTAAGATTAATTTAATGGTTTTCAAAATCAATGGCATGTTCTCCACATATCACCAAATAAGGCAGCATGGAGTTAATTTGCATGATCAAGAATCAATGGACGGCCTGAAGGTGCTACCCTGGCACACTTTGTTCATAACTACAAACCGGCCCGTTGAAGTGTGGAAGGACATAAGTCTACATGCAGTTGGGACAATTGGACTTGTTGCAGCTGGGAATGGAAGCCTTGACGTGAGGCTTGTCAACCTGGCAGCCATTCTGGGTTTGTGACCTTCACAGGACGTTTCTCTACCCATTTCGCTTGGTCTCCTGGTCAAAATTTGCAACCTTGATCTTCCCCCTCTAATATTTCCAATATAATTCTCAAAGGTGAAGTGGTTTTTGAATTAGAAGTGGGTCTGGACTATGATTTAAGGAGGCAAATCCTGCCTGGGTGGTTCTGGTGTCCTGGGACTTTTTGGCAATCAGTTCAGGAGACTTTGGATGTGTCCAGCTCATGTATGAATTTGGCAAGATTATTTTCCTTTTGGTCTCTGTTTTGGGTAAATGAGGAAGTATCAGTGTGGAAGTGCTCCAGGGTTGTTTTTTGTGGTATATGGATAAGTTTTGGGGCAGGTGTATTTGCTGTTTGGGCTACATGGACAATTGTGGTAACCTTCCCTTCCAAGGAACAGTAATCTCCAGGAAATTCTTGAATTACAAAAGGTTCTCAGGAGACACAACAGTCTTATCTCTGACAACAGGACTTCTTTTTTTCCCATCACATCCAAATTACATGAGTATGAGGTAATCCACAATAAGGAGCATGCTCTATTAATGGAGATGATTCTGCGGCAAAGCAAGCAAATACTGACTCTTAAACCTGAGTGCAGAATGCTTAAACAGCCGGTTTCTCTTCAGAACAGGTCTTCATAATCTGTGGATTCAAACATTGGATTATCTGTGGTATCTAGTATCTACTATCAGCGTTGGGGGAGTTTAAAGAAGAACAAACAGATCATCAATTGTTTGAAGATGTGGACATGGAAGTAAAAGAATTGGAACCTTCTTATGTTGGGCAAGATGATAGCCAAAGAAATAATGTGTTCCACTAAATTTCAGTCTTTTCAATGTTTTGCGTAGTAGGGATGATATTAGGAGTTTTCTGTAGAATTGATACTAGCAGAAGCTTACATACATCTTATATTTACAAAAAATTGTACAAAAAAGGATGGAAAGGTATATATAGATGAGATCATATCCTCTTCCACGGAGCACCAAGCATTGACAGAAAGTCAGAACACTCAGTTGGGTCCAAAGAGCAGGCATCTTTTATCAATAGAGCTCCCTAAAAGTTGATGGCGAACTTCATTCCACCTCATAGAACAAAAGGAAGAGAGTGAGCTAACCTCATGAGCAAAACCTACCTTACACGGTGAACACCAAACTTGCACAGATAAATAAAGTTGTGATCCTTAATGCCAAAGGCATGCAAGTGCAAGGTGAACATCACTTCACCAATCACAAAATAAATCAAACACTGCCTTTAAGAACCCCTAAGCATTGATCCTCAAGAAAATTCCTACACTATCCAGCATACTGACAATCCCAAAAGATGTGATTCACTATAACAGATCACTTACAAATAGGACACAGGCCATCAGAAAGCCAACTCTTGGCCAGCCTGGCCTTACACAAAATCCCCTGATAATCATCATCCATGCAGAACTCTCAACTTATAATAAAATCAATATGACCAAACACTGTGCAACTGACAAATTCATCTATCCTCTCAATCCCTGGATATCGCATTAGCATTTAGAAACAGGTATAATGGATGCTTCTAATGAAGTACAGAACACAGGCGATGAGAATTATACTATTGAAGCGACTGACCAAAACACCAACTCCAATCTCTCCAAAGAGGCCTAGGCATTCCAATGTTCAATTTATACAACTCAACCTTTAGGATAAGTCCTCGTAACTCCATAATCAAAGGACGATCAGAAGTAAGGAGACCATGAGAAAGACCATGTCATTCCTTCCAAGAATGAGAAATTGAATCCCACAAATCACCCCATAGAAAATACCCTTCCTACTCAACCTAGGAGACAAAATACAAGGTTCTACCACACATGAATCCTGAGCCCTGCAACTCCAAATGAGAAAGAAAGCTCAATCCCAATCAGTCCTATTTCACTCCCATTGCCAACAAACCAAATGATAACAACCATCCAAACAACCCAAATGCTTTGAAATATGGTGGAGGCAAACACCTAAAAAAGATGAGGAGACAAAATGATCTAGCATAGTCCAAAAGTCCCTTGAACTTACCTACATGCTATACTAAAACACCCAATGGCGAAATAAAATTTGCTAAGATGATGAACCCTCAAGACTTTGCACCACAACTTGGCCACTAGAATACTCCCCTAAGTGGTAATTGTTACCCACCAAAATGGGTAACCCTATAGGAGAAAACTTTTATCCTATTCTTCACATCCAGCTGGCCAGCCATGTAGCCCCTAACAGCCACCACTAGCTGATGGCGTGCCATTATAGCTTTGCCACTTGCATCAGCCATATGCTTCTCACCCATCCGACAAGAGCACATGGACGAAGTTGGGCTTCTGACCAAAAGGTACTTTATTCATTTTGCAATCAAGTGCTTATGCTTTGTTTGTATTTAGGAATTTGATATGGTTTATAGGGTGAACCGGAAGGAGGAGTTTTGACTGTGATTTTGTTCCCTCGCCTTAAATGAGGGGTTAATCTTCGATCCTAGTCCAGTGGAACCTCCCCTAAAGGCTCAATGGGTATAGGAGGGGCACTACTCAGGAAGCCCTGATTGAGATAGCCTAGTTCCATCTATCACTATTCCATACTTGCTACTTTCCATCATACATTACAAGCCCTTGTATCATGTTAGTTTTTGTAGCTCAGATGCGTGTTCTAGTCTTGACTCTTGAGAGGTGTGATTGAGGCTAGAGACACAAAGGAGTTAATTATCTCCAAGCCCGTGTAATTTTTCCTAAGGGAAATATCTTAATTATGTCAATTAGTAATTTTTTAATTATTTACTAAGTCTAACTTAGGAAAAGTGAATAATTAATTGATATTAATAGGAATAAGATCAAGTTTCCTCTAGAAGCTTATAGATAATTTCTAAGATGATCTTAGCCATCAATTGGATCAAGTGAACTTCTAATCGTGGTGATTCATTCATTGATGAGAGATTATAAAGGAGATCGATGCGCAGCATTGGTGTTAAAATTGGCAACTAGGGCCAAACTCCATGAGGGTCTTCTTATTTATGGTAGCTGATATTTTTCTTGGATTCCTCTCGTTGAGAGGTGTAGGATTGATCTAAAGATCATCCGATTCCGACATGTATTCATGGAGATATGAATTTATTTGTGTTATGCGACAATTCGTCAAGGTCGGCCAACAACCAAATTGCCCCCATCTATCCTCAACGTTTTACTATAAAAAGAGGTGGCTTGCAAGTCATTTGAGACACACCTCTTGTGATCTCTTCCTCTCCACTTGTCTTTGGGTTTTGGTGGGAGGAGAGATCTTAAGATGTTACGCTGCCCTAGAGGATGCCCTAGACCCTAACGCTGTCATGGAGGAGACACAACATCTTATACGCTGCCAAGGAGAGCCCTAATCACAATCAAGGAGAAGCCCTAGACGTGGAGGTGAAAGGGTTTTCTAAAGAGACCTATGTTGCCCTAAATTACAGTCCATGAAGCCAGCCTTAACGCAGCCATGGGAGATGACCTTAACGATGTCATGAAAAAGGCTTAATGTTGTCATGGAGGAGAAGACCTAGACGTTGTCTATAAGAGACCTATACGCTACCCTAATCTCAGCTCTAAAGGAGATCTAACTACAACAAAGCATTACCCTAATACGTTGTCCTAGGCCGCAGTCAATAAGGGGTTTATCTACAACAAAAGGAGGCATTACGCAGTCCTAAGGAGAGCCCTAGTCACAGTTTTGTTTGTTCCCTAGTCACAGTTCAGATTCGCTCTAACTGCTGGCCTCCTTAGCCGCAATCATGGAGGAAGCTGATTGATGCCTAATCTGACCTCTGATCTGGACAGGGACAGCGTCAAGCTTCAGACAGATAAGGAAGGTCTGGAAGTGGCTTGTATGACATGGTGAAGAGTGTTGAAGGGTATGCATTGAAGTCTATCTTGCAAGGCGTGTTTGGACAACATATGTTAGGACTGTGTTGACAATAAATGCAAGAGCATTATTATTGTATCATTGTGTTGAATACCTTGGTACAGTGACCTTTGAAGCAGCAAAAGAGGACTGTTAGAGGACAGTTAATATAGGCCCTTTGTTCAGTAACTTTGATGGAGCTTCGTCATTGATGAGTTGATCATGTAAGAGAATCTGAATGGGCAAACTGGGCAGACTCACTTGTGAGCAGCAGAGGTTTATGATGCTAACTGAAGACTGTGTGTTAGGCCGCAGGCCATAACACCACAGTCAATATTTCATATGGGTATGAGGGCTTATATATGCCCAGATCTTCAGTTATCCTAGGAACTGCCTTGTGAGACATTCTGCTGTGATCTCAGGCCATCTTGATGACTATTAGAGGGTTGTATGGTGTTGTTCCAATATGAGATGGACAAAGCTATAATCATGGGTTCATTGAGGATTAAATAACTAGTTAGGTGCAGCATGGTCATGGAATCACCTTGGAGAATCAGATGAAGATCGGTTGCCTTCACCCAAGTTCAGAACTTTAGTCCTTGTCATCTTCATGGTGAAGATCTTTGATGTCTGATCTTGTCAAGTCAAAGTGCTGACTTCTAATGTATATGTACTATCTCTCTCTCTGTTGAACTATTGAAGAATATAAGAAGAATTGATCAAGGGTTTCCCCACATTGGGGTTTGTCCCTGGCTAGCACCACATCTTGCGTCCTCTTGTCTTGGCTTGTTTTCTGATGTTTATGTTTATGTTCTATCTGCACTTTACTATCATGCTGATGTGATTGCTAATCTGGAATTGATATTGAGATAAATAGAAAAATTGAAGTAAATTGCTCTAAGCATAGAACATACCTAAAATTTAACAATTGGAGACATACAAAACATCGATTTTTAGAGAGAAACCAAGAGGGATTCAGCAGCAGTGATTGAGGAAAGATTTTTCGGAGATTCTTGCTATCACTATTTTCTACAGGAGGCTAAGTTTTTCCATTGAGGCCACGAGATTCAGGAGGAGGCTGAATTACTCAATAAATTCGACAAGAGGAGGCCGAGATTATTTTCTAGAAGGCAGTACCATTCTTCCAAAGGTCAAATCGAGTCTTTGAGAGGAGGTGTGAATTCACCAAAAGCCAGAGTGAGTTTGTTGAAGGCCATTTGAGTTTACCAGGAGGCAGATCGAGTTTCCAGAGGGCAGTGCGAGTTTGTCGGGAGACAATGCGAATTGCCAAGAAGAGCCAATGCGAATTGCCAGAGGCCAGTGCGTGTGGTTGGAGGCAATGCAAATTGCAGAAAAAGAAGGTTGTGTGGTTTTCCAAATCAGCATAAGTAAAGAAATATTTTGTCAGAGCTTTTCCAGTGAGAGGCAACCAGTTGTATTTCTCAATAGCAATTTATTTGTTGAAGATAATAATAAAAGCCCTCATATCTGAAAACTAGTTTTCCCCACATTGGGGTTTTTCCAAGGACGACTTTTGACCAAAAATACTAGTGTAAATTGTGTGATTGGTTTCTCGCATATTTTCCTGCATTTTCAGTTTGTGATTGGTGTTGTTTATGTTGTTATTCATTACTTCCAGTAAATGAATTAATTTGTTGTAAATAAGTAACAAGAAATAATTCACTGGTTAATAGCACATTCTAGGTAACCAGAATTTCACATATCACATCCATTCTTAGGGTTCAATTGACCATTGGTTCTCTGGGATTTGGCACCCATGCATCCACATACCTAGGTAGGGCCCGGAACTTTGCCATAAGAGGTTGACGCAACTGAAAGAAAAAGAAAGCATATCATGGCCACAAAACAAAATCAAAAGAAAGAATATCAAAATTCAGAAGATGGTTAAAACATACTAATTAACACATGGGCAAAATCCTAGCATGAGCTCTACCTCACTCCTAATGGCCACCACCTGGTTCCTAAGCACATACTACTCCATTACATCATAAAAGGAATCCTTGCATATCCCAACCCCGATGAGCGATAAACCGACTCATCCTTAAGGAGTAATAAAACTGCAATGTCATTCAAAGCAAGCTCTAACCCTTTGAACTACGAGCAGTAATACAAAGAAAAATCTAGCAAAAGTAAAACGCATACAAGAGGGGTAGAGAAACAAAGGTCGAGTTGGTATCTCATGCATCCACAATTGTTCCCTCCTCGCATCTATGCACTCAAGATGTGGATCCCCATCATGTTGGTCCCTTTGACCATGGCACTTGGCCATGAAGTCTTCTCCCCTCCATAGCATTATTACTATTCACTAACACCTATCAATTGAAGGGTGGACTGAGGAAATGTTACTTCTCCCGAGGGGCTAGAAACACCTAATAGGGTTGTCCTTCAGCGACGCCTACTTAGGAAGGAAACACCATTGCGAGCTCAAGGCCATGATTTTGGAAGGGAATCCTTATTTGAAGTATTAAATAGCCCATTACATTAAAGCTTGGTTCACTTAGATGCAATAATGATTATTGTCCCTGATGATTGGTTGCTTTCACTAGACTTGATGTTGTGATTGTTACATGGTTCAGCAGCCCATGTCTTGGGCGTTGTTGACCACTAAAGTGGCACCTAATGATTATATAAAGACTCCATGCCCAAGGATGATCCAGAGGACACATGTACCATCAGAGATCATCAGTCAACAGAGTTTTTGAACTCTACTTCTATTTTCTCATCATCTTTCTTGTACCCAGATTCCACACCCTGTGGGGAATTATAATTATGAGTTTTGAATATGTAACAAGCATAAGATGTTGGGACTCGATCAACAAATGAATACACCTTGGAGTGCTTATTTTTATCTGGTTAATTATCCCTTCTTTTTCAGAGGCGGATAATTTTCTGGGTTTTTTCACTCACGTTTTAGTATTTACCCCAAATTTGGCGTGACGACTTGAAGGTTGAACCCCTAACACATCTTAGTGTCTAGAGTCGATGTATATTACCATACTAGATCACACAAAAAAATTCGTGGAACTTGGTTAGGTCTAGGTAGTCTTTTTTTATTTTTTAGATTTTCCGCTCTACGGAAATTGCAGTAAAAACTGTGTTATGTCTAGAGAAGTTGTATGGGTATGAGTAATGAAATTTGCACCTCTCACTCTCAACTTTCTACTATGACACACTTTGAGGGATTAAAAATGTGTTTTGAACCCTCAAAACCCACTTTTCCTAAGTTTAGTGGGAAATATGGCAAATAATTAAGCCAGAAATTAAATAAATGGAAAAAAAAAATATTCACACATGCTAAATGTTGTGGAAATGAGGTGGAAACTTATGGAGGAGTCAAAGTGAAGTTCCAAGGTGATGTGGACTCCTAAAATCAAGGAAAGGACGTGTTCAAATAAAATCGAATTTATGGCATTAAATGAGAAAGTTGTTTACTTGGAAATTCGAATTTGTGAAGTTAATACACATTTGGGAGGATTTGGGAGAATATTTGGTGGAGATTTTTGTGGGAAATTGTCCTTACATGGGTTACCACCCATATACACTTGTCATTCCATCATAAAATTCGAATTTGGCACATAAGGGAAGAAGAAAATGATGTCCACTTGCCAAAATTCGATTTTTACACTTGGCATTGGAGCTCCATTCAACAAATTCGAATTTCTCTTTGGGATTGTCACCTCATGTCACTTGTTTAATCACTTCTACATTGGGATTGGCTCCCATAGTTCTATATAATAGAGCCTTGAGCTTTCATTTGTATCCATTGTTACTAGTTATTGTGCTTGCGAAAGCGTCATTGCCTTGTACACTTTCAGAAATATCAATAAAGACTTTGGGGTTTCATTCATGAGGTGTTCCTCCTTTTCGAGTGTGATGAATTGTTGATCATTGATATAATTCCTTTTACTCATGCTTTGATCTAATTTGTTTTCATATGCTCTTGTAGATTTGTTAATGTAGAGCTATCTTGCATTGACATTTGATTTAGAAGTATGCTCTAGGTATAGAATACTCTAGTTGGTTTTAAATAAATCTCTAGAGTTTCTTATCATTGTTTATTGTTGAATCTATATGGAACTAATTCTTGATTGAAGTTTTGTAGAGAGAACATCTTGTTGGGATCACAGAATCAAGCGTGAGGGGAAGTCTTTGGAGAGACCAACCCACTCTTGATACATTCTTAAAAGAGCTCTCATTTGTTCTTTGAGCCTTCATAGTCTTATCTTACAAAGTGGTTTTGCAGGGGTTTTTGGAACATAACTTGTACACAAGCCGAGTACTTCTAAATTTAAATCTCTTTTAAAAAAACATTGTACTTCATTTCTTTCATTTGCTATCTAAGAGCTTGAAGATGGCTAAGCAAAGACGAGAGTTTACTCTCACTCTTTAGCTTAGTCTTTTGTAAATTATAATTGTACATATACATTTTATCTTTGCTGATTTTTCCATTAATACTTAACTTATTTTGCAATCATTGTTTAGATTGATTGCTAACTCTTGTGTGGCAGATTTTGAAGAGCAACCTCTCGCACCATCTAACAAGTGTTTGCACGACCTTTGGCAGATGTTGGGGGTTCGATTTCCAAGGATGTCGTGAGCCCTTTTGAGGCTTATTTTGGCCAAGTCGAGTTCCCTAGAGGGCTACCCATTTTCCTCTCTAAGTCGTGGGCATTTGGAGGAAACTCACACCGTGTTTCCCTTGCATAAGTTTTGTGAGATCTTGTCACTACTTTCTCAAGAAAGGAGGTCTAGTGTCCATGTTTCAAGCAATTATTGTAAGGACTCTCCTTGAAGTTTAGTTGAGGAATTTGAAAGGCCCTCTTCTCATTGTAATATTAATAAAAGATCTAATTTGTTTGTGGGAGCTTGGGATTTCTCCCATGGTATCCTATCTCTCCATTTAGAGGGAAGCTTCTCTTGGGTGGATTGACATTTGCATGGTTTAAGCTTTCATACTTCATTCACTTACATGCATGCTTTCATTGGGAATTAACACAACCTCGCTATCACATTTCATTAAGTTAAAGTTTGTTACGATTTCATTTGACTTTTGCATTCTCTATCTCATTGTTGCTTTGAAGCTACAAGCTTACACTCTACTTTGGGCAATTCATCCTTTACATGCAATCATTTTATATTCTTAACCAACTTTGATTCATTTCCATTTACCTTGGTAAATTGTTTCATGAACACTTGAATACATGCTTCATTTTTATGCTACATTGTTATCTTGAATATTGGAGCAATTTATTGTCATTGTCTATTTGAAACAAATTTTACTTTCAAGCAAATTACTTGTATCATTTTAATTCATTGATGCAACACTTGTAAGCTAACTTTATTCCTCCAATTGAAGTTATAATTGCAACTTATGTTGAACACTATTTCATTTTCAAGCATTGCAAATCAATCTCTTTGAAGCATTTGCATGTAGCATTATTTTATTTTGGAGAAAAAACTTACATGCATTTCATCTAGGCATTTTAGTATAGGAAGGCCCCAAACCTCATTAAAATTTTACCTCCAACATAAGTTGGTTGAAGTAGACATCTTAGGGATCCTCTACTTCTCTATTGAGTCCTCACTGTGAGAACCATATCTTTGGGCAAGGGTGAGGCCTGAGGATTGAAGAGTTAAATTGTAATCTTGTTGTAGAGATAATTAATAAAATTAACAAAGACCACTTTCCATTACATTTACTTTACTTGTCTCTTGATGGTTTGAGTTTTCATATGCAAAGTCTATTCCAAAAGCAAGTATTGTAATCCTTTCAAACAAGTGCTTTCTTTTCATGCTTCAAGTCTAATTGCATATTGATGTCTTGGTTTAGCACTTCCTTTCTTTTACATTTCCAAGTTAATTACTAATTTTTGGGTTTTGGCAAGATATGTTTCACATGTTTTGATTTATAAAGAGTATTATCTCAAAAACATTTTGTATTTTACATATCTTGTGCTAACAATTTTTGTTTACATTTTAGGGTTACTTTGCTTTCTCTTTTGAGAGCATTGCATTTTACTTTGAACAAATATATCTTTAAATTGTTGAGCAAATTCCTTATAAGGCATTGGTTTTATGGTTTTTGTCATATTAATGATTGGCATTGTTATTTCAAGTTGTTCACTTCATATTTGCTCATAAATCCTTAAAAGTAATTCATTTTCACTATAACACTCTCCTAGAAACTCACATCTTTTAACTTAACTTTTCAGTAGGGACCACCCCCGTAGCTAACCTAGGAGATAGCTCAAACGGAGAGAGTCTGGATTAGTGTGACAGCCCCTTCTCTGAGTTCCCTGCCACCAACCACACCTTGTGGGGTTGAAGGCTTTTCTCACTAACTTATAGGTAGGTGTAGGCGGCAGAGTCAACAGGTGCATTACCCACAAGTACCCAAGCCATTAGAGAAGTACTTTTGCACTCACAGGTGAAGCGTTGAGAGCCATGGGCCTCCAAGAAACAATAGTACATCACATATCACCCTAGGCACCTCCTGCACCCAGAACATTCGGCCACTTTGCACTACATTTGATGATTGTTCAGGATGACGCACCTGGACCCAGCGTGCCCCCAGGCTGGCCTTAGCATTGTTACCCACCAAAAGTGGGTGGCCCCCTAAGAGAATTTTCCTCCTATTCATCTCATCCAGTCGACAGCCAGCAGCACCTGACAACCACCTCATAGCCGATGTGATGTGTTGTTTTATCTCCGCCACCTGCATCAGCCATATGTTTCCTCGCCCATTTGTCAAGAGCACATGTTAGAAGGTGGGCAATCCGATCCAAAAGGTATGTTATTCATTGTGCAATTGGGTGCTTATGCTTGTTTTTCATTTGGGCATTTGGCATGGATTATTGGGTGACTTGGAAGAAGGAAGGGTTTTGACCATGGTTTTGTTACCTCACCTTAAATGGGTGCTAATCTTCAATCCTAGTCTAGTGGGGCCTCCCCTAATGGCACATGGCTTTAGGAAGGGCACTACTTGGGAAACCCCAATAGGGATAGCATGGTCCCGTTTTCCCATTCCATAATTATCACCTCCCTTTGTACATTATGAGCCCCCTATACTCCACCTCCCATCTCCAGGTCCACTGGGTCATAGCACACCCCCTACCCGTGTCCACGTATTTGTGTCAGGCCTGGAAACTTTTCCCCGTGAGGTAGATGCGGCTAAAGGAAAAGTAAAAAACATATAATGGCCACAAGCAAAAAACAAAAGAAAGAAAATGATAAAAATGCAAAAGATGGTCGGGACATTAATATTAGCACGTGGGAAAAAGCCAAGCGTGATCTCTACCCTTTACCACTATGGTCATCACCCAATTCCCGGGGCCAATGTTTCCCTATCACATCATTAAAAAGGAACCCTTGAATGT
The DNA here is from genome assembly GCA_031772625.1 of Pinus tabuliformis. Classification (NCBI taxonomy): domain Eukaryota; kingdom Viridiplantae; phylum Streptophyta; class Pinopsida; order Pinales; family Pinaceae; genus Pinus; species Pinus tabuliformis. The sequence continues at coordinate 426,943,078 of CM062815.1, forward strand.
CCCAACCCTCGGTGGGAGATAAATTGCCTTACCTCTAAAGGGGGTAATCCACTGTTATACAACATTCACAGCATGCTCTCATTTCCTAGAGCTTTGAGCAGTAATACAAAGAAAAATCAAGAAAAGGCAAAAGGCAATAAGAGGGGTGGAAAAACAAAGGCCGAGGTAACTCATGCATCCATGATTGCTCCCTCCTCACATCTGTATGCCCAGAATGTGGATTTCCTCATTATAGCTACCCCTTTGACCATGGCATTTGGCCCTGAGACCCCTTTATCCCCCTTTTGTTCCATCATTATTCACATGACACCTATTGATTGAAGGATGTACCAGGGACCTGTCTTTCCCCTTAGGGGCTGGGAACACCTAATAGGATCGTCCATTAGCCACTCCTACCTAGGGAGGTAACACTATTACATGATCAAAGCCCCAAATTTGGAAGGGAAGCCCTGTATGAAGTGTCAATTTGCCCTTGACTAACAAGCTTGGTCCACTTAGATGCACTAATGATTATTGTACCTAATGGTGAAGATGCAGCACTAGATATTGTGTGTGATTGGCAGGTGGTTTTCATCATGGGTTGGGCAACTTAACTAGGGCCCAAGTCCACTAGAGGAGCATTATGACACCCTACAGGTGAAGTGTTGAGAGCCATGGGACTCCTACCACTTGTAAAGCATCATTCCATTCCATGGGCACCTACAGCACCCCCAGCAGTCTGCACTTTGCCCCACATTATTCATGAGATGATGCACTTGGACCAGTGTGCCCCAACCAGGTTAGCAATGATCACATGGTTTGGTAGTTGATCCGAGGCCCAGATGAGGTTTGTCTCACTTCTTAAGACATGGGAAGGCTAGCACCATCTTCAAAGCCCTCAATGTTCGAGAAGAATCAGGATATTCTATCACCAGGAGACCCATGAGACCCATTTTTGTGCCCCAAACACAAAATTGGGGTCCACACGATGATTTACACAAAGATTTAGGGGCTGACCCCTAGATTATGATTTTTGGAGGCCTCTACACTCAATTTGGCACTGGAGGAGCCCAACGCATGCCCTTAAGAGGCCTACGCATTGATGACGTATTTTGGCCCACTTGTGGGTGATTTATTATGATTTTGCATTGGCTATGAGGTTGGCTTGTGACCTCACTTAGTATTTGCCCATTATTTTACTATTTGAGGGGCTCATAGGCTAAAATCAGAGATCATTGAACACATAAATTAGAGAGATCTCATTTGATCTCTCTCATCATTATAACTTGGAGAATTAGGACCTCTTAAAAGAATTTGCATTTGTTGCTTCTTTGGCTATTGGAGTATCTTGGTTGCATTTTCATGTTTGGAAGCTATTTTGGATTGTCTTTGGAGCTATTTCTTTGGTGAATGGATGGATATACTACATGTTATCTTGTAAGTGCCTATTGTTGAAGATTTTTTTTTAATTATGCAAGGGAATTTTTGCTTCTAGATTATGCTTATTTGTGCCCTAATATGTCGAAAAAAAAAATTAAAGGCTATCTAGTTGAGAATTGCATGTTACTCATTGTATAACATGTAATGAATGTTCCTAGTGGAGGAATTCTTATAACTCTCCATCAAATTCCATTTTCCTTAGAAGTGGGTAATTGTTAGAAATCGATACCTAGGGCATCAATTTTTGGCCTCCTTAGAAATCATTTAGCTTATCTTGAGCATCCTTGACTCCATATGCCCAAAGGATAAGGCACTAGTCCAAATATTTGGTGATCACTTTCACTTCTCGACCATAAACTCTTCTCTTGAAATCTCAGCCCTTTTAAGACTAGGACATCAAACAAGGGCTTAGAGCGAAATCTTTGGGGAGACGTTTCATGGAGACTTGAGAGCGTAAACATCAACTAGAGGGTCTTGGCTACTTGACCTATAAATTTGGTAAGCATCCACTTAAGTTTCCTCCATAAAATCTCTTGCCCTAGGTATTGCCCTAAGAGGGAAACCCTAGTTTCTCTTCCTCAACTTCAGGGCTTCCTTAACAGTTGTATGAGCCTAGTACTTGTTGAAGTATATCTTAAGAAGCCTTTTCTCTATATTGCCTTGACCTTGGAAATTCCAACATTCAAGCAAAATCACAAAACCCGAAGCCTTTCCTAGGTCTCTCATAGAAAGCCTATTGCTTCCTATTGAAGCCCTATACCTAAAATTTGAGTCTTTCTCAAGAGATTCTAGCCTATCACCTCATACATTAACCTTAGAATACCTCTCATAGGTGATCCTATCATACCGTGACTCCTCCCATCGGTGAAAATCTATAAAGAGCAAGGGCCTTGGTTGTGGTGACAGTGGGCCATTGCCCCATTTTTAGCACTTAATCTAGCTCTTTGTCAAGCACTTAGTAACAAGCACCATATGTGGAATGGAAATTGATTCAAGGCCAAGATGAGGATGGTCTCACCTTCAGAAACTTCGGAGGGCTAGTAGCACCTGGAAAGCCCTCAACGTTGGAGCAGAGATGGACATTGTGAGCAGTTAGAGACCCATGGGGGAGCCCTTTGTGGTGCCCCAACTAGATTTTAGGACCACAAAGAGATATTGAGGCTCATCATCACTTGTGGCAATTTGGCCTCCCTTGGAGAATTTCGACCTTCTTGTACCTTTGGAGAGATGTGATCTATGGAGCATTTTTTGTATTGGAGATATATTCTTGTCTTTGGAGAAGTTGCCTTGGATCAATGATTGGATTGTACATGCATATTGTCTTGTAAGTGAGTTTTAATATTGAAAATTTATAATTTTCTATCTAATGTATGGAATAAATTGATGATCTAGGGTTTTTCTATTGTGCCCTAATTTATTGAATATCAATTGTATGGAAGCTAGGTCTCATTATTGCATGCATTACTCATTGTATGATATGTGAATGACAATCCCCTTGGTGAATCTTACATTAGCTCTCCCAAGTGAATTTTGATCCCTCACAAAGGTAATAGTTAGGGTTTTGTTGTTAGGGCATCAAAATATCCTTACTCCTTTGCAAGTTTTAGCCATTCTTAAGAATCCATAGACTCCATCAACCCTAGGACTAGGCATTAGCCATGTCTTGTTGGTGATCAAGTCAACTTTAATCCACAAATTAAGTTTATCTTTCTCTCTTCTCTAATTTGGCCCTCAAGGCTAAGTGGCCTAATTAGGGCTTAGTGTGAATTAGCTTGGAAAGCAAATCTTTGGACTTGGAGGGATTCAACAACAAGAGTAGAAGTGGTTGCCTCAAAATCACTCCTCTTGGTGGCCATTCTCTCCATTTCCATCCATAATTTCTCTTGCCCTAGTTGTTTTCCCTAGGAGTAACCCTAGTTTGGTTAAGCTTCAACTTGAGGGCTTGTTGAAGGTTTCATGTGCCTTTGTTGTGCTAATACTCATTATTGGAAACCTTTTCTTTACACCTTGACCTTGGGACATTCCTTTTTCCATGCTATTACTCAAACTGTAGGTTTAGCGTGCCCTAGTTTGACTTGTTTAAGGGAAGTGCATTACCTCTTCTCCATCGCTTGAGCCTTGTTCTTAAGTTGATTCTTCCCTTTGAAACCTTTTGTGTCACCTTATACCTATAAGCTTAGAATATCTCTTAGGTGACCTATATATCGAGACTCCTCCCATTGGTGAAAATCCATAAATAGCATGGTGTAGTACCTGTGGGGACAGTGGGCTACTACCTTATTGTTGCTACTTGGTCTAGTGCTTGCCTTGTAGGGTACCCCTCTACAAGGCCTGCTAGATTTTGTGGCAACAATAATATCAATCAAACCAAGTCTCACCCCCTCTCCTCCCCTGATATCCTTGGGCATGTTGCAAAGATCCCATGGCACCAAGAACAGCCCTTGATCTCCACCATACTTGGGTCACGAGTAAGCCCTAAAAATGTATTCAAGTTGTTGAAATTGAGCCCTACTCAAAGACCAACATGACACATAATAAACATGAGACACCTAAAGAATGTGGCCAACAATAGTCAACTTGCTTACAAATGGAAGGTCCTTGTGATGCCAGATATGAAGCTTAACAAGAGTCAACAGGCCTTCAATTGGAAGGTCCTTGCGATGCCAAATATGAAACTTACTTTGCAACCTCTGCAAAACAAATCGCTCATGGTGACCAGTGATAACCCAACTCCAAAGAGAATCCCCAAATACCATGCAATGACCTATCCTTAATATAAGACCAAGCAGTAGGGATCTAGCCTGGGGGTATCCAAACCTGTTAACCAAAAGTTGGTTTTATGAGTACTAGCTATGACACCTAAGGCAAAGCAAAATGTGTCTAGACAAGCAAGGGCCCCATCAATAGACATTTTATGCTTTGACTAGAAGAGTCATTGGCAAAGTGGCTATATAACCACCCTCAAAACCATCCAAAAGAACAATACCATGAATATGACCAAAAATATGGGAAACCTCCGATAAATAAACCAAAGCATCTACAATCAAAACAAATAAATAAGGGGCCAAAGAGCATCCTTTGAGAATAGAACAATGCATATAAATCAAAAGAAACAAGACCCTACTTACCAAAACAAAAGCTAAAGAATTCTTGAACAAAGTGTTCACCATGGAAACACAACAAGGGCCAAACCCAACAAATCAACATCTCAAAAAATAAAAGACCATTCAACCCAACCATATGCTTTGCCAAAATCAATTTTCTTGATCATAGTCTATTACCCAGTCTCCCTTGCCAACTCCATAGCCTCCCATGCAGAAACCACAGTGTAAAGAAGGAATCCCCCTCTCCTAACAAACCACATACTTCACCACAAAACAAATTCACAATGCCAAAGCCTTGGCCATAATTTTAAAAGCAACCATGAGCAAAGTGATATGTTACCAACAACCAATGTAATCCCTAGATGGATTTTTCAGAACAAACTTGAACAACCTCTAATTGGGAAACTCAAATAGGCAACTAGTAGCAAAAGTTTCAAAGGCCAAAGAACAAAGGTCACCACCAATAGTATTCCACATGACCCTGTAGAACTAACACGGCAAATCATTCATACCCACAGATTTTCTATTATGCATATAGAAGACAATGTAGCAAAAAAGTTATTTTATAATAAACATATAAATATATAAATACAAATACCAATACCAATACCAATAATTAATAATGTGTAATTAATGAAAAAGACACATTCTAATGAATGGACATGTCTGAATTAAAGGATGTGACTTTCAGTGAAAAGGCACCCACTTAAGTATTACATAGGAGGCCCCTCATTGTAATTATATCATCATCTCTCATATTTTATTCAATATAAAATTTTAATCCAGATGGATTCTTTCATGTTATTCCATTTATTTTGGATATTTATGACATGAACCAGATTGGTTTGTTTCATTTGGTATCAAAGTCACATTCTAATTCTGGTCTTTGGCTACATTTTTTCAAACATTATCTTATCTTGTTTTTAGACACATTCATTGTATCAAAGTTTCTCATACAGCCAGACCCTCTGATGGTTCCAAAGGACTCCAACAACAATCCAATACCCAATTCACCACCCTCGCCTTGGGCCATCAAACCCTGGAGACCCTAACATCATTGGCTTCATCATCTGATCTCTCTCTCACACTCTCTCTTGCCCGGTTCTTGAGCTGTCTAGTTTTTCAGCCTTGGACATACCCAATTAGTGTTTGTATTTTGCATCATTGTACCATTGTCACGATTATAAATACATGTGCTTTATCTTGAGGATGTATTACTATAGGTCTCTTTCTTTCTTTATCTTATTTTCAGCATTTTCCAGGAGCAGCACTTGCACTCCCACATGTATTCATACTGATATTTTTCAGTCCCATTAAACGACTTTTGTGGTCATTTTTTGGCCATTAATAAAATTATCCTATCTTATCTTATCCAGTTTTTGACCACCACCTCGCCTATGGCCACTACAAAAAGTTCATAAATTCAACCGCAAAAAAAAGCAAATAAATAGATGGATTATTTCATGTTATTCTATTTATTTTGGATATTTATGACATGAACCAAATTGGTTCATTTCATTTGGTATCAAAGCCACATTCTAATTCTGGCCTTTGGCTACATTTTTTCAAACATTATCTCTCTTGTTTTCAGACACATTGATTATATCAAAGTTTCTCTTACAGCCAGACCCCCCAATGGTTCCAAAGGACTCCAACAACAATCCAATACCCAATTCACCCCCTTTGCCTTGGGCCATCAAACCCTGGAGACCTTAACATCATTGGCTTCATCATCTGATCTCTCTCACACTCACTCTCTCTTGCCCATTTCTTGAGCTCTCTAGTGTTTCAGCCTTGGACATACCCAACTTGTGTTTGAATTTTGCATCATCGTACTACTGTCACAGTTATATATACATGTGCTTTATCTTGAGGATGTGTTACTATAGGTTTCTTTCTTTCTTTATCTTATTTTAGGCATTTTCCAGGAGTAGCACTTGCACTCCGACATGTATTCATATTGATATTCTTCAATCCCATTGAGCTACTTTTGTGGTCATTTTTTGGCCATTAATAAAATTATCATATCTTATCTTATCCATTGTCTTTGACCACAATCTGGCCTTTGGCCACTACAAAATGTTCATAAATTCAACCACAAGAAAACAAATAAATAGATGGATTCTTTCATGTTATACCATTTATTTTGGATATTTATGACATGAATCAGATTGGTTCGTTTCATTTGGTATCAAAGCCACATTCTAATTCTGCCCTTTGGCTACATTTTTTCAAACATTATCTTCTCTTGTTTTTAGACACATCCATTATATCAAAGTTTCTCTTACAGCCAGACCCCTGCTGGTTCCAAAGGACTCTAACAACAATCCAATACCCAATCCACCCCCCTCGCCTTGTGCCATCAAACCCTAGAGACCCCAGCATCATTGGCTTCATCATCTGATCTCTCTCTCACACTCACTCTCTCTTGCCCGGTTCTTGAGCTGTCTAGTTTTTCAGCCTTGGACATGCCCAACTAGTGTTTGAATTTTGCATCATCGTACTATTGTCACGGTTATAGATACATGTGCTTTATCTTGAGGATGTATTACTATAGGTTTCTTTCTTTCTTTATCTTATTTTCGACATTTTCCAGGAGCAGCGCTTGCACTCCCACATGTATTCATACTGAGTGTATTCTTCAGTCCCATTAGGTACTTTTGTGATCATTTTTTGGCTATGTTGCAGGAAACGTGGTATAGAGGTTCATTTCCGTACGGAAACGGATACGAAACACGGAAACGTGTTTGGTACGGCCGTGAAACGCGTTTCCGGCCGTACTGCCACGTTTCCCAAAACGGAAACGTGGCCAGTACGGCCAAAAACGCGTTTCAGGGCCGTACGACCCACGTTTCCTCATTAACTTGTGTTTTTTTTTTTTTTTTTTTTTTATTTACTTTTAGGGTATGTTAGTGACTTCTTGTTGCTTCTAGATGCGTGTCTAAAGTTATAAAAGTGAATTTTTGCCCTAGTGTTGATATGCAGTTCATCAGGAAGTTTGAGGGATATGCAGTTCATGGTAATGTTAAATTCTTATTTAAATTTTTAACATTACCATGAAATGACTCAGGATGTTTGAGAGTGGTTTCGCCCTCATTGGATTTCATATGGAGAAAGTAGAATTTTAGATCTCACTCAAAATCCAGCAGACTTATTTGTTTTTCAGGATTTCAGGATTGGAGGGATTGCAATGTTTCCATTGGATTTTATCATGTACTAGGGTATGGAACTTGTATTTAATCAAGAGAACCAAGCCCTCTATGCAAGGGAAACTCCCAATAATCAAGATCATGTAGGGTACTAAGGTATGAAACGTGTATTTAATCAAGAGCACTAAGGTCGTTCGACTATGTAGGAGGAGACTCCCAATACAACAGTGGTCCTTCTAAAGAATGGGATGTGGATGCAGAAAATCCTGATTTGGATCTCTCTCTTGCAGCCTTATAGTCTTTATTGTAATTGCGGCCTCATATATTAATATAAATAAAGGCTCATTTTGAGATTTGGATATATAATAAAGGTTGCTTTTGGATATTCCGATATTTTTATTTTCATTATGTGATCATTCATGAGTAAATGTGATGCAAAATAAATCTTAATGTTTAAGTGTAATAAATTATAATGTATCATTTATGCTTTATGATTGCACATATATATATATATATATATATATTTTCAATATATATATATATATATATATATATATTTTCAATATATATATATATATATATATATATATTCGCGTTTCCCCTTTTCCAAAATTTAGGGAGGTCGTGTTTCGTATCGCTTCCCGTTTTGGAAACTCGTACCCGTTTCCCTGTTTCGTGCAACTTAGTTTTTTGGACATTAATAAAGTTATCCATTGTCTTTGACCACAACCTGGCCTTTGGCCACTGCAAAAAGTTCATAAATTCAACCACAAAAAAACAAATAAATAAATATATAAAATAAAAAAGTAAAATGGATCATTCAGAAACTCAAAAAAGAAATAGAATAAAAGGGATTATTCCAGCAATTTTGGAGGCATAGAAAGAAAACATTCATCAGTCCACTGCAAAATTCGAAGACGACCAAATATTGGAAAAGAAAGTTATTCTTCTCTCAATAACCAAAACAAAAGAAAGGCAACAACAGTCGCTACCACAAAAAAAAAAAATATATATATATATATATATAATCTGCCTGAGCCAACCGAGAGAATTATAAGCACCCTTGCAAATTATACATGAGCCAATATTGAGGAATTATATCCGCAAACAATCTCCAGAATATCAGTGTGACCATAGCATGGGTTCACAAGCGCTGGAAGTCACAGCCGCACAACTAGGCAAAGAAACTTGTGCCATCAAAAAAATTATTCAACGCTTTAGTTGCAGCAAATAATTCCTAAATTGATCTATTTGAAATTGCAGGTAGAAACTAAATTCATTGACGCCACGAGAAGAAACGTAGCTAGGTGGATCAATTAACCGTTGAAATCGTGCATGTTGTGGCCGTAGAAATAATAGCGTTGTTTGTCTCAAAGGCATTGAGCCCACTCCATATTCTACTAGTCGTCGCCATTGTCGTAATTTTCACACATCCTCTTCGAAAAGAAATGCCAAAAGCGTTGAACCGGTGAATGCATCCAATCCATTGCCCACTTTAGAAGAGAAAAAATTTAAAAAACCAAACATCAATCTTTAGAAATCACATCCTTCCAAATATTGCGCATTCCAATTACAACATATTAAAGGTTTAAGAAGCCCTAAGGGTTAGCTCAATTGGTTGAGGTTCCATTGCTAAAGCGCCTTGCCATTGGGAGGTCACAGTTCAATTCTCTTCAACACCCTTGGGGTTAGGCTCGGATTAGTTTAACCAGGGGGGTGTGGTCCCTTCAGGTGGACCTACCCTAATTTTCCACGAAAAGAAGAAAAATGAAAAATTAAATAAATAAATAAATAATATAGATATATATAGATATAGATATTAAAGGTTTAAGCATCCAAGTTATATGATGAAGGTTATAAAAAGTGAAAAGGTATTAAAGGTTTAAAGTTATATAAAGATGCTTTATATGTCAATTGGGGTTGTCCCAGTTGGTTGGGAGGAAGAAATGGAATCCTCCCTACCAAGGTTCAATTCTCGCAAGTGACATGATGGGTGTTGACAATATTGACAGTATAATTGTATTCCTCATATAGAATATACAACATTGTATTTGCAAAACACTTACTTCATGATAAATCTCACATTGTTAACATTAAAAAAATTACAATTTTATTTTAAATTATTAACATTATTATCTATGAAAAGAATTAATATGAGTTAAACATATATAATCTCTCACTTTACCATGGAAATTCTTAACCTATAAATAGGATTTGTTACAATACCACGACTTATCAATACCACATGAACAAAAATTCATTTCATATGATACTTCTTGATATAAATTTTTTTTAATTAATCGATTTAATTAAAAGGGCAAAAAAGACATAACTACTTTGGATATAAATCTCAACATTTGATTTGTGATACTACTATGGAGGCTAAATCCCTACCATCCACCTAATAATTATTGAAAGAACATAACTACTTTTGAGATAAATCTCAATCTTTGATTTGTGATACTACTATGGTGGCTAAATCCCTACCATCCACCTAATAATTATTCATAATTAAATTAAAATTTTGGAAGCTCTATCCACCTAATAATTATTCATAATTAAATTAAAATTTTGGAAGCTCTATTCCAAGATAGACTAAAAGGTCATTGAAGATATTCATGAAACATAACATTTAGTGGAAATAACAAGGTTATAATAAAACATAACATTTAGTGGAAATAACAAGGTTATAATGATTGGATATTATAACGAAGGGATGGTTAAAGTTGCCCTTGATTAGAAAATTCAAGCAAAGATATCAAAATTACAATATATTATCTATATATATAGTTAAAGCATCAATCTAATCAAAGGTGTTCCGTTACAAATTCAACACACATTCCAACTAGATTTATAAAGTGGAATATAGAATCAAGTTCCTATTAAATCCTCAGTATTTAACTTTTCTCTTTTCGCTGGATGTACTCTTCAAAAATCACCTTGAAACTCACTGCCCTAAAATCCCAGCAATCCTACCCTAGGGAAACCCCCCTTGAGCCAAAGGAGAATCGGCTAAAAGTGTACATGAGGGTTGGTGAGGTGATAGTGACCTCCCTCTTAGTTTCACCAAGGTCGCACTAGAGCTTTAGGACGTTATCTCAAGAAGTATGGATTGTGAAATAACAAGGAGACTTTATTCCCATTCATAAGCCCCAAACTTTACAAAATTTCCACCTCTTTATCCATCCCTACTCCCTAATAGGGTCTACCTTTATTGTATGCTTTGATTGTCTCCTTTAGTGTTGTTAAGATCCTAGACAATGCTTGACTTTTCATCCTCCTTCCTTTAACTATTTTATCATTTACTGAAAGTGAAATGTTCCAGAACAAAAGCTCTAAAAATTTATCCCATATTACATTCATGGTCGCTGAATTTAACTCATCTTTTCACTAACTCCTAACAAAGGTTTTAGATGTTTTTTGTTCCCCGAGCTTCTTCCAAAGAGTATACTCACCTCTCTTCATATCTCTTGCGAACGAAAACAGTTTAATATAGTAATTTTCACTTACATTCTCTTCATTTTCCTCTCAACAAGGGCATCCCACCTACCCAATCTATCCCATCTTTTTTTTTTCAAAGAGATTTGGTAATTTGGTCTTAAAATAATGCTAGAACCAATTGTCCAATAGGATAATACAAAAATTCAAAGACAAATTTGTCTTGATCATTAAAAGAATTTCCCAAAAAAGTGCTCTACTATCTATTATTTACTTGTTGCATGGTGACACATCCACAAGGGTGGAGAGTGTTGATTTCCGGTAGCATCGGATGTGCTCTAAGTCTCAAAATTTGCAGGGAAGCTTAGACACATGCATTCTCCAATACCCAGAAATCGTTTTGGGAAATTCCAACCAGAGACAGTTTTATTAAAATAATTAATTATTTTTAATGGGACCCTAAGTCTAAACTTAGGAAATTAAAATAATTAATGACTATTAATCTAAATTGTGGGTGTAACTTCTAGAAGAAGACGAGAATCAAGCCAAAATGATCTAAGTGATTGATTAGAAGTTAATCTGGGCCGTTGGTTGTCCATCAGAAAGATATAGGAAGAGGCTCAAGGGGCACTTGGAGAATACACAGAGGGGAGATCAAAAGTTTGATTTTCTGAAGCAGAGCAACTGCCTAAGAAATTTTCGATGGTGATCTTTTGCAGAGAGGGGCAGGGATAGTATCTAGTGAGGAGTCTTTTCCTAGGCCAGAAAGTACAAGGCAGAAAGGAAAGAATGACGTCCAGAGAGAGGCTAACGCTGGCCCACGCAGTGGCAACGCAAAGCCTAGAGAGAGATTGAATTTCCTGCTGAGGAAATCGAGTTTCAGACGCCGGGAGTCGGAGTGTGAGACCGGGAGCCTGGAAATCGAAGTTTCCGGGCAGCAGAGGATCAGAGGGAAGAGTAGCGCAGTCCCTAGCAGAGGTGACACAGAGACTGCGTAGGGTTGACGCAGTCCTCAACAAACGCTGACACAGAAGGGACGCAAAGCCTCTTTCCAGCGAGATCAAACTCAGATTCTTCCAGTGACAGGGTGAGAGCATCTCACTACTTGTTTTGTCCAGTTCCTCTCTGTATCAGATCGCCAATTGGGCATCCAACGAATTGTACTCAAAATTACTATTTCTTAATAATAAACCCTCAGTTGCTGCACCAGTTTCCTGCATTGGGTTTTTCCGGGGACATTTGTCCAAAAATAACTATGTAGATGTGTTGTATTTCTTTCCTGTTCAATTTCTTGTTTCCGTTTAAAATTTAAATGGTGTAGGCTGCAATGTATTCGTTTCAGTGTTTACTGTAGGAAACAGTAAATAATTTGCTTCAGTGATTAACAAATAGGAGAAATGTAATTAGTTGTTTCAATAGTGATTCGGGATTCCGAATTTTCACATGGTATCAGAGCTGCAGGTGAAGCAAGAAGAGCAAAGCCAAAAGACCCAGCACTGAAGGAAGCAGGGAATTCGAAATTCCTGCAGAGGCAGCAATTCGAATCCCCAGAGGGTTTGCGCAGTCAGGCCAGGAGGGCAAGATTTTCGTGGTAAATCTCTCTCTAAGTGAGTCAACAGAGAGGTAGGATTTCTAGATCAAAATTTGTCAGCGACAAAGGGAGTAGCGCAGCAAAAGCTTCAGCGAAGAGGGGTTTTCTGGTGGGACGTAGTTTTCTGCAAGTAGTTGCTGGGCAGAAAGACGTCAAAGGGAAGAGAGAGACACGGTTGAGGGAATTCTTCCTCAAAGGACTTCCAGCCAAGGAGTCTGAATTCTCACTAGCTGAGCAGCAGCGAAGAGGGGCAGATCTACAAGCTCTAGCAGGGAGTGCATAGACCAGTCTAGTGTTGCACAAAGGAGAGAGGAGGCCATTCGACTTTTTCGATTGGCAAAGATGACAACCAGTGGACTGAGAGATCAGGATAGGTTGGATGGGGCATCCAACTATGTGATCTGGAAGGCAAGGATGTCATGCCTTCTGGATGAGCATTTTCTCAAAGTCTACGTCGACAACGTGGTAGCTGAGCCCGCAGATCCATATCTGCTCAAGAAGTACAAGGGAGAAATGGCGAAGACAAAATGAATGATCCTCGATAGAGTGAAGGATCATATAGTCTATCACATCTCTGACAGAAACATTGCCAAGGATATGTGGGATGCATTGTCGACGTTGTATCAGGGATCTTCCGAGCAACGGTAAATGTACTTGGAGCAAAAGATGAGATCCATGCAAAAATGCAGAAGGGGGAACGCATTGATCTGTTCCTTGCAAAGCTTCAGGAGACCCGAGATGAGTTGGCAGATGTGGGGCCAACACCTCAAGGTTCCGAGATGGTAAGACTAGCCCTAAATTCAATATTTGAGGAGTGGCAAGTCTTTGTCCAGAGCATCCTAAGCAGGGCGACTTTGCCAAACTGGGATGAGATGTGGGCAGCTCTTAAGCAAGAGGAGCTGAGGAGGGACTTGGTCAAATGTAAACTTGACGGAAGCAGTAGCAGTGAATCAAAGCCCAAGGATGAGGAAGAGAATGCAACCCTCGCATCCAAAGGGTAGCAGGAGCAACGGAAGAAGAAGAAAGATGTTTCGAAGATCAAATGCTTCAGGTGTGGTGAACTCAAGCACTACGCAATACAGTGTCCTCTCAAAAAGGACAAATATGAGAAGCATGATCCGAAAGTTGCAACCGCAAATATCGAGGAGGAGTTTGCCATGACAGTCGAGATACCTCCAGGAGGGAGGTGGGCTGATTTAGAGTTGAAGTTCGAAAGAGCTACAAATGCGCAGGATCCTTGAGGAGCCCACCTCTTGGAACAATTCCTTGCTACGGGAGTCCAGATCAAAAGTAGCAGGATGGACCAGTGTCAATTGGTGCAAAGGAGTGTTGGAGTGACAGTTGCAGAGGCCAGTAATGCCAGAGAATGAGCAGCGCAGAGCAGAGTTGGCAACAATGCAGATGGCACAGAGCAGAGGTCAACAACAGCGCAGAGGCTTCAGAGGGTCAACGTAGAGACTAGCAGCAGTCAGACTCCAGCAATGAGATACATCATACTAAACACCAGTTTAGTAATTTGGGATGCTTTTCCATTGCTAATGCAATAGCAACAGTAGTTGGAGAAGGTTGCAGTGCAGATGCAGTTGGCAGTGGCAATGCCAGCAGCAGCACGGATGCAGAATTGAGAGGGAGTTGTAGTACGGATGCAGTGTTGACAGTGGCAAGGTCAGCAGCAGTACAGATGCAGCATTTGCGCAGTAGTTGGTGGACAGGATGTCAAACATCAGCAGCGCAGAAAGAGATGTTACAAAACAGAGTGATGCTTCAGCAGATTGCATTACTAGAGCACATTCCTCGCTAAGAGGGAGTGTTGATTTCCGGTAGCATCGAATGTGATCTAAGTCTCAAAATTTGCAGGGAGGCTTAGACACATGCATTCTCCAATACCCATAAATCGTTTTGGGAAATTCCACCTGGAGACAGTTTTATTAAAATAATTAATTTTAATGGGACCCTAAGTCTAAACTGAGGAAATTTAAATAAATATTGAGTATTAATCTAAACTGTGGGTGTAACTTCTAGAAGAGGACGAGGATCAAGCCAAAATTATCTTAAGCCATTGATTAGAAGTTAATCTTGGTCATCGGTTGTCCAACATAAATATATAAGAAGAGGCTTGAGGGGCACTTGGAGAACACATTGAGGGGAGATCAGAAGTTTGATTTTCTGAAGCAGAGCAGCTGCCAAAGAGATTTTCGATAGTGATCCTTTGCAGAGAGAGGCAAGGATAGTATCTGGTGAGGAGTCTTTTCTTGGGCCAGAGAGTACAAGGTAGAGAGGACAGAACGACGTCCAGAGAGAGGCTAACGGTGGCCCACGCAGTGCTGACGCAATGGCAACACGAAGCCTAGAGGGAGATCGAATTTCCTGCTGAGGAAATCGAGTTTCAGAAGTCGGGAGCCGAGGTGTGAGACCAGGAGGCTGGAAATCGAAGTTTCTGGGCAGTAGAGGATCAGAAGGAAGAGCAATGCAATCCCCAGCAAAGGTGACGCAAAGACTGCGTAGGGTTGATGCAATTCTGCGCAGACGCTGATGCAGAAGGGAAGAAGAGCCTCTTTCAAGTGAGATCAAGGTCAGATTCTTCCAATGACGAGGTAAGTGCATCTCACTACTTGTTTTGTCCAATTTCTCTCTATCGAATAACCAGTGGGGCATCCAACGAATTGCACTCAAAATTACTATTACTTAATAATAAACCCTCAGTTGTTGCACCGTATTTCCCACATTTGGTTTTTTCGAGGACATTTGTCCAAAAATAACTGTGTCGATGTGTTGTATTTCTTCCCTGTTCTATTTCTTGTTTTCGTTTATAATTTAAATGGTGTAGGTTGCAGTGTATTCGTTTCAGTATTTACTATAGGGAACAGTAAATAATTTGCTTCAGTAATTAACAAATAGGAGAAACGTAATTAGTTGTTGCAGTAGTGATTCGGGATTCCGAATTTTCACAGAGGACGCGTCCCCATGTTTTCCACACTCTGGGGATGAGGGGAAGCTTGGGGAAACATTTCCCCATGTCCCCTTTTGGGGGTAACTCGGTAAAAGGCATGGGGAAACGTTTCCTCGGTGTGGGGGACACATTTCCCCAAAAGAGGGACATTTGGACGTCCCCTTCCCTAGAAGGGGAACACTTCAATGTCACTCCCTCGCCCAGATTTTTTGTCCAACAGCCAATGAAGATAGAACAAATATGGGGAATAGAGATTTGAGGAGTTTGTGACCTTGGCAATTAACTATTAAATTCTTAAAGTAAAAGGATTTTGAAGGAGAATGTCGCTTTTACTATCCTTTTACTTAAATTTTTAACGTTACCATTAATTGTTTTAGAATGTTCGAGAATTTCATATCCCATTCAGAATTTAGCAAAACTTAACAATTTTCAAGTTCTTGATATTAGCAAAGATTATAGCATTGCCACTAGATTACACAATGATGACTTTGCATGGGACGAATTGTTATTGTTAGGATTTTACCATTATTAGGTTTATTTTTATAATTTTAAAGACAATGACCCCTATGCTAGGGACCCCAACATCACCCCCCCTCCCTAAATTCCCTAAAATTTGGGAGTGCTCCCACATGTCCCCCTTGTGCACCTCCCTACTTCCACACACCCCTATCCCAAACACTTGGTGGAACATAGATTATTTGTACTAGTCTTAGAGTTCTAGACTTACCACTTTCTATTCGATGGGTATATTGTCGTATATACTATAAACTATCCCGACAAAAATACAAATTTACAAGTCAGTACAATTTTAAGAAATTAAGAAGGGGCATGCCCACCAAGGGATTCTAGTTGTCTATTAACCTTTGATGAGTGAATCCCGAGGAATAACAACTTTGCTTGAGTCTCATTGCAATACATCTTCTTCTTGAGCTAGCATATGTTCCATTCCATAAGATCCCACTGAAAAAGGAGGAGACATTCACTAAGTAGCCTCAACCATAGACCTTTTCTCCATTTCCAACTTCCCAATTTTATCTTGCAACTCACTTATTCTCTCTCCCATCCTATGAATATTATTTTCCCTGTAGATTTCAAACCACATTTCCTTGTTTTTGAGTCACTAAACCTATGATTGTGTGCCTATATGTTGCCTTTGCATTACATGAGGCTCCAATGCATTTCTTCTCTCCCATTCTCTTCACCATCCTTCCCATTTACAAACCTACAACCATAAACATCCCTAAGTCTCCCCAACATGCCTCTCACATCTCCATTTCCAGTTTTCCTATAGCCCACTTACTCTCCCATGTCTTCCATCTTCAAAATATTATTTACCATAGATTTCAAACTGTATTTGTTTGTGTTTTAGAGACTCAACGTAAGAGTTAGGCTATAAGTTACCTTTGCATTTCTTAAACCTCTAGTTCATTTCTTCTCTCCCATTCTCTTCACCATCCTTCCCATTTTTGGGCATATAACTATAAACATTTATGCTCATCAACATGCACAGGTCAAAGTTTTCATAAATGGTGCATCTTTTAGAATGACCATCTGTAATCGCCATTGAATCAACTCTAAAGAGCAATCGGCTACCAAAGCACGGTGCCAAGACCAAGCGTTAAACAAAGAACCCTTCCAAGAATCTCCCTCTATCAAATCTCAAAATCCAAAGCAGAAATGTAACCAATAATTATTAATAACCAACAAACTCCAAACTGCTCAAATAGATATCCAACATGATTTTGTTCGTCCCATCCTCGCAAGGGTAATAATTGTAGATGCTTGTGACAGTATGCACGATTGTATGCGGAGCAGATGGGATTTAACTACCCAATTACAAACTACCTTGAAAGGCCACGCCAGGAGTGGGGGATTTAAGTGCCCAATTACACATTGCCTTTGAAGGCCACCACTTGTCCCTTAATTTCATACGCCTCAACCTTAATGTTGAACTAAACAAAGACTTCATAGGTGATGACATTGAACTAGGCTCCCCCAATTTTTTTCTCACCATTGCCATTTGTAGATTGACTACTTCAATTCCTTGTTTATTTGTAGAGAAATTGAACACATAAAACTTGATAATAATCAATGAATTCAAAGGGTTTTTCAGTAGGATTTGAGTTATGGAACCTAGCCTAGTCAAAGGAGTATCTTGAGGGATCATTTGATAATGCATATGACAAATTACCACCAAGAAGTCCCTTATTACCAAGATTTGACTAGTCCCTTTTGTTTAAGAATCATGAACCCTTGCATTAGAGCCAAAACCTCTGCTTGATTATTAGTGGTCCTCACCCAATCCCCATGCAAGGAAATTTCTTGTTTTCCTTTGGGATCTAGAATGAGGCTCCCGCACCTACCATCCTCAATCCATTCCATCCTTATATACATATAGTGGGTTAAAATCTTGCAATGCACCACTGTTAAAATTGGCAACTAGGGCCAAACTCCATGTGGGTCATCTTATTTATGGCAGCTGATATTTTTCTTAGATCCCTTCTCATCGAGAGGTGTAGGATTGATCTAAAGATCATCCGAATCCGATAAGTATTCATGGAGATATGAATTATTTGTGTTATGGGACAATTCATCAAGGTCGGCCAGCAACCAAATAACCCCCACATGTGCTCAACATTTTAGTATAAAAGGAAGTGGCATGAGAGTCATTTGGACACACTTCACTCTTGATTTCTCTCCACTTGTTTTGGGTTTTAGTGGAAGAGAAGTCTAAGAGAAGGAAGCCCCAAACGCAAGAGGAAAGGAGGCTAAACAATCAGCCCTAGTCGTAGGTCTGTCTAGCCCTAACCGCAGGTCTATTCTGCCCTAGCCGCAGGTCTGTCCAGCCCTAACCGCTAGTCTATCCAAGCCCTAACAGCTGGTTTATTCAGGTGGCCAGATTGTTGAAATGAGGGTCGAGATAAGGGCAAGTTGTTTCAGGGCTGCGTAGAGGTATTCTTGGGTGCCTAACTCTCGGTGAAGGGTAGTGTAGGCTGTTGTAGGTAAGCCGCAAACCTATGAGCAGTTTCGAGGCAACATAAGATGTATAGAGAGGGTTGTAGGAGGCAGCGGAGGTCTGTGGTAGGCCACAGGCCTAGCCACTCTAAAACAGGGCAGCGTGGAGGTGTATTGAGGGCTATCTATGCCCAGAACAACAATGGGGGGAGCCACCACTTCTCCAAGGGTAGGTCACAGCTAAGGAGGGTTGTCTTGGTGACTGATTAGAGGCTAGTCATATATACCCTAACCAGTCACAGTCATAACAGTAGCAAATGCATTCTCAGAACTGTTGACTTACAGCAGATAGGTGGTGTCAAATGTTTCATGGTGGATACATTGGACAGCAAGTACATGGTGCTACAATGTTTCATGGTGGATATATGGGACAGAAATTACATGGTGTTGCAATGCTTCATGGTGCTGCAATGGTTCAAGGTGGATACATGGACAGCAAGTACATGGTGCAGCAATGGTTCATGGTGGATACATGGGATAGCAAGTACATGGTGCAACAATGGTACTTGGTACTGCAATGGTTCATGGTGGAGCAATGGTACATGGTGCAGCATTGGCACAGCAATGGGAGCTGCAAGTAAAGTGGAGCATAGTGCAATGAAGAGCTCAGCAATACAGTGATGGGTACAGTCATGATTAATGAAGCATGATGAGATGCATCATAAAGATGACGGGTGCAGCATGGTGTAGCGCAGTGAGGTGCAACACAATGATAGGTGATGGAGTCACCTTGGAGAATCAGTTGAAGCAACATGTCTTCAACTGAGTTCAGCTACTTCATGTATCATCTTCTTAGAGATGATCTATGCTCTTATAAGTCAAGTGTTGATTTCTGTTGTATATGTACTCTCTCTCTCTCTGCTGAACTATTGAAGAACATATAAGAAGAATTGATCAAGGATTTCCCCACATTGGGGTTTGTCCCTGGCTAGCGCCACATCTTGTGTCCTCTTGTCTTGGCTTGTCTTCTGCGATTTATGTTCTATCTGCGATTTACTATTATGCTGATGTGATTGCTAATCTGGAAATGATATTGAGCTAACTGTGAAAATTGAAATAAATTGCTCTAAGCATAGAACATACCTAAAATTAACATGGTATCGAAGCTGAGGTGAAGACAAAGCCCAAGCAAGAGTGAAAGAGCAATCACCGAAGACAGTTGGGAAAGGACAAAAGGCTCAATGAGTTCCTCATCCCTCTTCAAATTCACCAAGGGTGAAGTCGAAGCAGAGAACATTATCAGAATGGTGCAGTGGAAGCTTTTAATGGCCTACCTAAAGATCACTTCAATGGGAAATCCAGATCAAAGGGTGGAAGGAAAGGCAGATGCCTTGTTTGTAATAAGTTCGGCCATTATGCAAAGGAGTGTCTGAATGGTAGGGACACATCACTTGATGATGATAACAATCATTCCAGAGATATCTTCAATGATCGAAGGAATGACAGATAATGCAGGTCATCAAGGAAATAACTGACTCTTCAAGGAAGGCAAGGAACCCCAAGTATGAAGAATCAAATGTTGTTTCTGATAAGATAAAGAAGCATTATCTTATATTGGCCCTCTCCCCCAGAGTCTTTGGGAATCTGGCTTATTGACTGTAGTGCTTCAAGGCACTTCATCGAATAGAAGGGTGCTCTCTCTAATTTGGTAGAGATGGAAACAATCATGGGATTGTACTTGCAGTCAATGCCACCTATCCTGAAAAGGGTGTAGGGAATGTTACCCCTCAATTGAATGAGGGTAACTTGACTCATTTACAAGAATCTATTTTGTGTACCTGATCGCAAGAAGAACTTGGTGTCCATTTCGACAATGGAAGTCAAAGGTTTCAGGTTGGCATTCTTCGATGGAAAGGTGCGTGTTTAATTTTCAAAGATGTTGTTATTCATGGGTTCATGGTTGGCAATTTGTATCAAGTTGCAGGAAGTCCATTGGGGACCATGTCAGTTGACACATCTCATCTATAGCACCGGAGGTCTACTTTTTATGGGGCCCTACCCGATGTGAGTCAAATGGTGACAGGGATGCCTGAATTCAAGAACAGCATAAAGGTACATGTCCGAGATGTATCGAAGGAAAATCTTACAAGGGGACCATTCCCCTCATATCGCAGGTCCACAGGTTGGGAACAACCCGAGGGGTTGGAAATTCATGATCGAGAATCTCATGTATGCAGGTGGAAGAAAGCCCTTTATGGCTTGAAGCAAAACACCCTGGGCTTAATATGAGTGGATTGATAGCTGTATGATGAAGTTGAGATTCACTAGGAGTGAAGCCAATCCAAACATTTGCTTGAAGGTTGTGGACGAAAGACCTCTCATACTGGCACCTTATGAGGACGACCTCTTTCTGACAGGTGCAAACCCTCTCATTTGTAAAAGTAAGAGGGAGTTGGATTCCGGAGTTGGAATGGTGAACTACAAGCCCATGACTACCTCGATAGAGCTTAACTTCCAGAAGTTGTGGTAGTGATGTGAGACCAGATTTGGGAAATGCCTCTGAGTTTCATAAACTCATTCGCATTGATGTTCTTGGAGAACTTTCGCCAGGATATATTTTTTGCAATTAGCATGTTGGGCTCATATTTGGTTGAGCCTCACTGGATTGGTGCCAAGAATCATTTGAGATATCTTCAGGGCACAATCTCTCATGGATTGAGATAAACTGCCGGAAATGTGAAGCTGCATGATTATTCTAATGTTGATTAGGTAGGCAGTGTGGAGGATCGCAAGAGCACTTCTAAGTGTTGGTTCTCTTTGAGTTTCGCTTCGATGTCTTGGATGAACAGGAAGCAGAAGTCGGTTGCTATAAGCACCGCTGAGACCAAATACATAGCTACGAGTATGACCTCGTGTGAAGCTGCCTGGTTGTGGAAGCTCTTTAGTGAGTTGTTTGTACACATGATGGATACCACCATGATCTTCTGTGTCAACCAGAGGGGGATTCGATTATTGAGGAATCTCGTATTCTATGATTGCTCCAACATATAGACATCAGGTACCACTTTATCTAGGATATGGTACATCGATGAGCAAGAAGGCTCCATCGCATTGGAACTGATGTGTAGGTCGCAGACATTCTGTCAAAGCCCCAAGGAAAGATCAAATTTGTGACTTTCCAGAACGACTTGGAGTCGTCGAGAGACCCTCTTATGAGGATCCTGTATGATGCATGCATTGAGCTCTGGGAGCTCCAGGGGGCTTGGGGTACTTCTTGGAGCAACAAAGCGACCATAGGGCGACTCACCCTCCCCTAGTGGTGCGCTGTGTACGGGGTGAATGGTTTAGCCTTCCCTTGTGATACCCCGTGGTGACTTATGGACAAGATGAGTGGTTCTCCTGTCAAGGCATCCTACCCATGTAGTCTGGGACTCATGGGAAGTACCTCTCATTTGGCCAATGAGTAGGGAAATGGGGTTAGGGACCATAGTAGTACTATCGATGGACGCATCGTTGTATCTACCGTACTCCCTATGCTAGGATGACCTCCATTGATCTGGGATCAATTGGAACTGACTTCAGGTCAGTAAGAGTGATATAGCTCACTCTCTCTTGGAACTGATCTGGGATCAGTATGAGTGGTTTGAGACACTCTCTTGATATTGATCTGGGATCAATGAAACTAACTTCAGGTTAGCATGAATGGTTTGAGACACTCTCTTCTGATATTGATCTGGGATCAATGAAACTGACTTCGGGTCAGTAAGAGTGCCATAACTCACTCTCTTTTGGAACTGATCTAGGATCAGTAAGAGTGGTATGACACGCTCTCTTCATAAGGAACTGACTTCGGGTCAGTAGAGAATGGTATGAGACATTCTCGATCAATTCTTCTTCTTCATGGTTCAGCAGAGCAAAGCAGTCCAAGGCACTGTTGGTAGAGATAGTACAGTCTGGCAAATGGATCAGTGGATGGAGTTCTCCCTAGTTGAGAGGGAGTGTTAAAATTGGAAACTAGGGCCAAACTCCATGTGGGTCATCTTATTTATGGCAGCTAATATTTTTCTTGGATCCCTCTCATCGAGAGGTGTAGGATTGATCTAAAGATCATCCGATTCTGATAAGAATTCATGGAGATATGAATTTATTTGTGTTATGGGACAATTCGTCAAGGTCAGCCAGCAACCAAATAACCCCCACATGTGCTCAACGTTTTAGTATAAAAGGAAGTGGCATGAGAGTCATTTGGACACACACTTCACTCTTGATTTCTCTCCACTTGTTTTGGGTTTTAGTGGAAGAGAAGTCTAAGAGATGGAAGCCCTAAACGCAGGAGGAAAGGAGGTTGAACAATCAGCCCTAGCCACAGGTTTGTCCAAGCCCAGCCCTAGCCGCAGGTTTGTCCAAGCCCTAGCCGCAGGTCTATTCTGCACTAGCCGCAGGTCTATTCTTCCCTAGCCGGTAGGTTTGTCGAGCCCTAGCCGTTGGTCTGTCCAAGCCCTAGCCGCAAGTTTATTCAGATCACCAGATTGTTGAAAGGAGGGCCGAGATAAGGGCAGGTTGTTTCAGGGCTGCGTAAGTCTCGGTGAAGGGAAATGTAGGCTGTTGTAGGTAAGCTGCAAACGTATGAGCAGTTTGTAGGGCAACATAAGATGTGTAGAGAGGGTTGTAGGAGGCAGCGAAGGTCTGTGGTAGGCCGCAGGCCTAGCCACTCTAAAACAGGGCAGCGTGGAGGTGTATTGAGGGCTGTCTATGCCCAGAACAACAATGGGGGGAGCCACCACTTCTCCAAGGGTAGGTCGGAGCTAAGGAGGGTTGTCTTGGTGACTGATTAGAGGCTAGTCATATATACCCTAACCAGTCACAGTCATAACAGCAGCAAATGCATTCTCAGAACTGTTGACTTACAGCGGATAGGTGGTGTCAGATGTTTCATGGTGGATACATGGGACAGCAAGTACATGGTGTTGCAATGTTTCATGGTGGATACATGGGACAACAAGTACATGGTGCTGCAATGGTTCATGGTGGATACATGGGACAGCAAGTACATGGTGTTGCAATGGTTCATGGTGGATACATGGGACAGCAAGTACATGGTGCAGCAATGGTTCATGGCGGATACATGGGACAGCAAGTACATGGTGCAGCAATGGTTCATGGTGGATACATGGGACAACAAGTACATGGTGCAGCAATGGTACTTAGGACAGCAATGTTACTTGGTGTAGCAACTACATGGTGCAGCAATGGTTCATGGTGGAGCAATGGTACATGGTGCAGCATTGGCACAACAATGGGAGCTGCAAGTACAGAGGAGCATAGTGCAATGAAGAGCTCAGCAGTACAGTGATGGGTACAGTCGTGATTAATGAAGCATGATGAGATGCAGCATAGTGATGACGAGTACAGCATGGTGCAGCATGATGATGAGGTGCAACACAGTGATAGGTGATGAGTCACCTTGGAGAATCAGTTGAAGCATCATGTCTTCAACTGAGTTCAGCTACTTCATTTATCATCTTCTTAGAGATGATCTATGCTCTTACAAGTCAAAGTGTTGACTTTTGTTGTATATGTATTTTCTCTCTCTCTTTGTTGAACTATTGAAGAACATATAAGAAGAATTGATCAAGGGTTTCCCCACACTGGGGTTTGTCCCTGGCTAGCGCCACATCTTGTGTCCTATTGTCTTGGCTTGTCTTTTGCGATTTATGTTTATGTTCTATCTGGAATTTACTATTATGTTGATGTGATTGCTAATCTAGAAAAGATATTGAGCTAACTGTGAAAATTGAAATAAATTGCTCTAAGCATAGAACATACCTAAAATTAACAACCACTAACCACAATCGAGATAACATTTTGGGCCATATGTTCCAATTCCAAACTTTTTTGATATTTTTCATTTACAAGTTGTTCAATGCTTCTATGGATGTATATTGCTCTCTTAGTGTACAGATGTTTTTCTCAACCTCCCCCCCACTCCTCAAAACACCCTTCTCATACTATAAAAAGTGTTTCCAACATGACTTTTTAAGCCTCCACAATCTCCACCAACTAGGCCTCCTTTGGTTTTCAATTCAACCTAATTATACTTTCTATTCCTAGGTTTCCAAAGTAGTGTTTTACTTTAACCCACCATTTTCCTTGAAGTTATTGTCTCTTTCTCTACAATTTGGAGCGTAGTTTATCCCCAATAAGGAGAAAATAGTTCCGCATA
The DNA here is from genome assembly GCA_031772625.1 of Pinus tabuliformis. Taxonomy (NCBI): domain Eukaryota; kingdom Viridiplantae; phylum Streptophyta; class Pinopsida; order Pinales; family Pinaceae; genus Pinus; species Pinus tabuliformis. Next base: position 426,967,907 of record CM062815.1, read on the forward strand.
CCCTCCCAAAGCTCAACTTCCCGCTCAACCCGCATTTCCCAAAAGCCTTGCTAAGAAGTTTTTTTTCCTCCATTCTTTGGGGCATTACCATTTTCAAGGAAGGGAACTAGAGCCCATAGAAATAGAGTGGTGACTATTTTATGATGCATCAATATTCAAGACTTTGTGGAAAGAAATTAGATCACGAGTGCATGAAGGATTTTCTAGCCAAACATGGAAAGATACGAGTTTGACTTAAACGTTTGAGATTTGCCTCAAAGAATCAACATAAAAGATTCTCATTTCAATTAGAAATGTGCAATGGTTGTGATAAAGCTTTGAAGCAAATACATTTAGTTCACTTGTTCCTGAATCTCAAATAAAACCACCAAGAGGCAACTCTCATACACCATTACAGTGTTGCACGACCCCCCCCCAAGGTTCCAAGGGTGGAACCACGTCCCGTACGAATCTGTGGGGGATCCTCTGATGGAACCACCAGATCAAATTTTTCCGCCGAAATGGGTCAGTTTCAGGAAATCTGAAACCACACAAACCCGATCCATGGTTTTGGATTTCTAAACCGTAGGTCAAGATACAAATCCGCCTTGAATCCACGGTAGATCAAGCACGAATCCGGGTAGATCCGGGGTCGACAAGCAATTCACCAAAGGCCGGCTTTTTTTTAATTTTTCTGGCATTAACTTGAGTTGGGGTGGGTTTAAGGTGAGTTAGGGATAGAATAGATGGGATCTAAAAGTCATTTCCTTGGAGAAGAGAGGAGAAGAGAGGCTTGAAGAGAGATTGGAGAAGAGAAGAGGAGAGAGCTTGGAGGAGTGAAGGAGGAGGAGCTAGGAGCAATGAAGGAGGAGGACCTAAGAGGAGTAAAGAAGGGCTTTGTTAAAATTGGCAACTAGGGCCAAACTCCACATGGGTCATCTCATTTATGATCGCTGATATTTTTCTTGGATTCCTCTCTCCAAGAGGTGTAGGATTGATCTAAAGGTCATCCCATTCTGAAATGTACAAATGAAGTTATGAATTTATTTTGATTATGGACAAATTGTCAAGGTCGATCAGCAAACTCATGTAGGCTAAGAAGCCCAATAGTCATGTCTATTCATCCTCAACATTAGCCTATAAATACATGATGCCTCATCCTCATTTGGACATCACACATCTCTCTCTCCTCATTTGATTGGGTACGCATTTCTAGGCAGCTCCTCTCTCCACACGTGCGAAGGAAAGGAAGGGCATTTTTTGTTTCAGCATTGACCAGGTTTGACAAAATTTCCCAAAGGTTGTTTTGGGCTGCATTGACCAAGCATTGACCTATTTGACTGCGATTTTGTGAGGCTTATCTCTGATTGGGCAAGCCGCATGTCTGGGCATAGAAATAGAGGTGATCCGTTGACTGTGGTTAGGGTTGACCGCAGGTTGACTGTTTGACCAGACTTTGACTGGGCTAAATTTCACTGTTTTGAGGGTTGTTTCATCTTGTTGTTTGGAGGTCGAAATTGACTGAAGTTGACCAAATCTTTGAGGGTCAAATTTGCCTTGTTGACCAGCGTTGACTTTTCTAGTTAGGGCTCTTTTGCTCTTGTTATAAATTATCAGAATTTGTAAATTGTACTATCTCTCTCTCTGTTGAACTATTGAAGACTAAAGAAGAATTGATCAAGGGTTTCCCCACATTGGGGTTTGTCCCTAGTTGGTGCCACATCTTGTGTCCTCTTGTCTTGGCTTGTCTTCTATTGTTTATGTTTATGTTCTATCTGCATTTTACTATCATGTTGATGTGATTGCTAAACTGGATATTGATATTGGGCTAATAAAGAAATTGAAGTAAAATTTCTCTAAAGCATAGAACATACCATTGTTGCCTAAAATTAACATGGTATCAAAGGTGAGGTGAAGACAAAGCCCAAGCAAGAGTGAAAGAGCAATCACCAAAGACAGTTGGACAAGGACAAAAGACTCAATGGGTTCCTCATCCTACTTCTCGGCTGAAGACAAGCTCCATGATAAATCTGACTATCATGGATGGAAGATGTCTCTTGATTTGACCTTGGAAGAGAAGGAAGTGATGGATTATGTGCAGGGTAAAATCCCTCAGCCTCCTTCAAATGCACTAACTGCTGCAAAGACCAAGTACAATAAAGCTGAAGTGAAAGCGAAGAAGATTATTAGGGATTCCATTGACAAGCATCTGGTGGCCTATATCTCCGAATTGAAGACCTCCAAGGAGATATACGACAGGTTGGTCGGCATGTTCAAGGTTAGTAATGCTAATCAAATTCTATTTCTCAAGAATAAGTTGAAGGATATTAAGAAGGGCAAGGACGAGGACATTCAATCTTATTTCCTGAGGATTACTAAGATCAAGAATGATCTACTCTCGATTGGAGAAGTCATTCCAAACAGGGAACTTACTCTCACCACCTTTGGAGGACTCCCACCTGAGTGGTATGTATTTAGAACCACTATACTCAACATTGATCGAATTCCAGGGTTTGAAGAATTGATGTCGAGATGCATTCAAGAAATAACAAGAATGTTGGAGCAAGAAATGCCTTTTAATAGAAGCAACCCCACTGCATTCTCTGCTCATGCCAAGAACAACAATGCAGGTTCAGAGAAGCAAAGTCAAGGAAGATCGGGATTCAAAAATGGAAGGAAGGGAAGATGCTTTGTTTGCAATAAGTTTGGTCACTATGCAAGGGAGTGTCCAAATAGAAGGGATACACCTCGAGATGATGACTATCATAACAACTCCAGGGGCAACTTCAACAACAACGATCAAAGGAATGGCAGGTCCAATGGCAAAGGAAAAAGGAATGCGGGACATCAAGGAAATGGTCGACCCTCCAAGAAATCAAGGAACTCCAGGTACGATGAATCCAATGTTGTTAACAATAAGCAAAAAGACTATTGTCTTATATCGGCCCTCTCCACTGCCTCTCCTCCAAGCACTTTGGGCAATTGGCTAATTAATAGTGGTGCCTCAAGGCACTTCACCGGATAGAAGGAAGCCCTCTCTAATATGATAGAAAAGGAGACAAACTTGGAGATCATCCTTGGAGACGATGCCACCTATCCCGTGAAAGGAGTAGGGAATGTTACCCTTCAATTGAATCAAGGTAACACTATTCATTTGCAAGAAGTGTTATATGTACCCAATCTCAAGAAGAACCTGGTGTCCATTTCAGCAATGGAAGATAAAGGATTCAAGGTGGCTTTTATCGATGGAAAGGTACGTGTTTGAAAAAGAAATTTTAAAGATGCTTTTACTCTTGGGTTTAGGGTTGACATTTTGTATCAAGTTGGAGGAAGTCCATTGGGAGCCATGTCTTGCAACACATCTCTACAATCTGAACTATGGCACTAGAGGTTTGCCTATCTTCATTATAAGGCCCTACCCGAAGTGAGACAGATGGTGATAAGTATGCTCAAGTTCAAAGTAGAGCATGAAGGTGTATGTCCGGGATGTGTCGAAGGAAAACTTACAAGGGGACCATTCCCCTCAAGTAATAGCAAGACCACAGACATATTGCAATTGATCCACTCTGACATATCTGGTATGATGCCCGTAAACTCCTTAGGAGGATACTTATATTATCTCACCTTTGTGGATGATTATTCTCGCAAGACCTGGATCTACTTCTTGAAGAAGAAGGATGAAGTGTTCACCTGGTTCCGACATTTCAAAGCCTTTATTGAAAACCAATTTGAGAAGAAAATCAAGATATTGAGGACTGATAATGGGACTGAGTACGAATCTAATGAATTCCAAGATTATTGCAAAGACGTTGGAATTAAGAGGGAGACTACAACGCCATACACTCCCAAACAGAATGGTGTGGCTGAAAGGAAGAATCACTCTATTGTAGAAGTTGTTCGTGCCATGCTTCATGATCAAGGCCTTCAAAAGTTTCTATGGGCTGAAGCTGCAAATATCGTCGTGTATGTTCAAAACCGATGCCCTCGTCAAGCATTGGACTCCAAGACTCCCGAAGAAATTTTCACTAGTAAGAACCCCGATGTCTCTCATTTTAGAATTTTTGGAAACCCCGTAAATTTTCATGTGCCGAAAGAGAAAAGAAGCAAATTGGGTGCATCTAGGAAGAAAGGAATCTTTGAAGTTTGTGGGCTATAGTGAAAATTCTAAGGGATATAGAATTTATGTGGCTGGTCAAAAGGAAGTTGATATAAGTCATGATATCACCTTCAACAAAGATATGGCCCTCAGGAAGATCAACAACCTTCCTATCCTAAGGAAGGACAAAGAAGCTGACACAGGAAATCAGGGTGAAAAAGAGAGCAAAACAATGCCTGATGTTGATGAACCTATGGATCCTATTGATCCACTCCCTCATGAGCCGTCCTCCTCCAAGAGGAGACCCTCATGGTTTAGGGAGGCTCTCAAAGATGTTGAGTGCACCAAGGGGGACTTTCCATGGAAACAAGAAGCCGAACAGGTACTAAGGATATTTGAGCACTATCATTCAAAATAAGCCTTCATCTTCTGAAGAAGTTGTGAAGCAACAAGTATGGAAGGATGCTATGCATGAAGAATACGAGTCAATTATGAAGAATGATGTCTGTGATGTGGTCCCTAGACCCCAAGACAAATCGGTTGTCACTTCTAAGTGGCTCTACAAAATCAAGCATGGAGCTGATGAAAGTGCAGAAAAGTTCAAGGCTCATTTTGTTGCTAGAGGTTTCTCTCAAAAGGAAGGTGTAGATTACAATGAGATATTTACACCTGTTGCCTGATACACCACCATCCGCTCAATCATAGCCCTTGCTGCCTCCCAAGGATGGAACCTACATCAGATGGATGTCAAGACCGACTTCTTGCATGGTTCAATCAAAGAGGAAGTATATGTGGAACAACCCGAGGGGTTTGAAGTACATGATCGAGAATCTCATGTATGCAAGTTGAAGAAAGCTCTCTATGGATTGAAGCAAGCACCTCAGGCTTGGTATGAGAGGATCGATAGCTATCTGATGAAGCTGGGATTCACTAGAAGTGAAGCCGATCTGAACCCTTACATTAAGGTTGAAAATGATAAACCTCTCATTCTGGTACTTTATGTGGACGACCTCTTTCTGACAAGTGCAGACTCTCTCATTCACGAATGTAAGAGGGAGTTGGCTTCGGAATTTGAGGTGAAGGACCTAAGATCGATGCAATATTTCCTAGGGTTGGAGGTCTGGCAAAAGCTAGGTGAAATTTTCCTTTCTCAAGGAAAATATGTTGTGAAGATATTGGAAAGATTTGGGATGGTGGACTGCAAGCCTGTGACTACTCCGATGGAACTTAACTTTAAGAAGTTATGTGGTAGTGTCGCCGGACCTGAATTGGGAAATGCTTCTAAGTATCGTCAACTCATAGGAGCATTGATGTTCTTGGTGAACTCCCGTCCGGACATATGTTTTGCAATTAACACATTGAGCCAATACATGGTTGAGCCTCATCATATACATTGGATTGCCGCCAAAAATCTTCTGAGATGTCTTAGGGGCACAATCACTCATGGACTGAAATACACTGCCGGAAATGTGAGGCTGCATGGTTATTCTGATGTTGATTGGGCTGGCAGTGTGGTGGATCGCAAGAGCACTTTTGGATGTTGTTTTCCTTTAGGTTCTGCTTTGATATCCTGGATGAGCAGGAAGCAGAAATCGGTTGCCTTGAGCACCACCAAGGCTGAATACATAGCTGCTAGTATGGCCTCTTGTGAAGCTATCTGGTTGAGAAAGCTCTTGAGTGAGTTGTTTGGACATGTGCTGGATACCACTGTGATCCTCTACGACAACCAGAGTGGGATCCAATTATCAGAGAATCTCGTGTTTCATGATCGCTTCAAGCATATAGATATCAGGTACCACTTTATCTGGGATATGGTACAACGAGGAGCAATAAGGCTCCATCACATTGGGACTAATGAGCAGGTCGCCGGTATTCTGACAAAGCCCCTGGGAAAGGTCAAATTCTTGGCCTTCCGAGAACGACTTGGAGTCATGGAGAGACCCTCTTATGAGGGTCCTGTATGAGATGGGCATTGAGCTCTGGGATCTCCGGGGGGCTTGGGGTACTTCTTGGAGCGGTGAGCAACCATAGGGTGAGTGGTTCAGCCTTCACCTAGTGGTTTGCTATGTATAGGGTGAGTGGTTCTTCCTTCCCCTGTGATACCCCTTGGAGACATGTGCGCAAGACAAGTGGTTCATCCTTCTCCTGTCGAGACATCCTACCTATGCAGTCTGGGACTCATGGGAAGTACCTCTCATCTGGCCAATGAGTAGGGAAATGAGGATAGGGACCATAGTACTACCGATGGATGCATCGTGTACTACTGTACTCCCTATGCTAAGATGTCTGATATTGATCTTGGATCAATGGGAACTGACTTCGGGTCAATAAGAGTGGTATGAGACACTCTTTTGATTGGAACTGACTTCGGATCGGTAAGAGTGGTATGAGGCACTCTCTTTTGATTGGGACTAACTTCGGATCAGTAAAAAATGGTATGATATATTCTCGGTCACTTCTTCTTCTTCATAGTTCAACAGAGCAGTGCATTGACGACAGTGATAGTACAAATTGGCAGATAGATTAGCAGGTGGAGTTCTCCCTAGTTGAGAGGGAGTGTTAAAATTGGCAACTAGGTCCAAACTCCACATGGGTCATCTCATTTATGACAGCGAATATTTTTCTTGGATTCCTCTCTCCGAGAGGTGTAGGATTGATCTAAAGATCATCCCATTCTGACATGTACAAATGAAGTTATGAATTTATTTTGATTATGGACAAATTGTCAAGGTCGACCAACAAACTCATGTAGGCTCAGAAGCCCAACAGTCACGTCTATTCATCCTCAATGTTAGCCTATAAATACATGATGCCTCATCCTCATTTGGACATCACTCATCTTGACACATCTCCCTCCTCATCTGATTGGGTACGCATTTATGGGCAGCTCCTCTCTCCACACATGCGAAGGAAAGGAAGGGCATTTTTTGTTTCAGCGTTGACCAGGTTTGACCGAATTTCCAGAAGGTTGTTTTGGGCTGCGTTGACCAAGCGTTGACCTGTTTGACTGCGATTTTGTGAGGGTTATCTCTGATTGGGCAAGCCGCATTTTTGGGCACAAAAATCGAGGCAATTCGTTAACTATTTGACCAATGTTGACTGTGGTTAGGGCTGACCGCAGGTTGACTATTTGACCAAACTTTGACTGGGCTAAATTTCATTGTTTTGAGGGTTGTTTCATCTTGTTGTTTGGAGGCCGAAGTTGACTGAATTTGACCAAATCTTTGAGGGTCAAATCTTCCCTATTGACCAACGTTGACTTTTCTGGTTAGGGCTCTTTTGCTGCTGTTATAAATTATCAGAATTTGTAAATTGTACTATCTCTCTCTGTGCTAAATTATTGAAGACTAAAGAAGTATTGATCAAGGGTTCCCCACATTGGGGTTTGTCCCTGGTTGGTGCCACATCTTGTGTCCTCTTGTCTTGGCTTGTCTTCTACTATTTATGTTTATGTTCTATCTGCATTTTACTATTATGTTGATGTGATTGCTAAACTGGATATTGACATTGGGCTAATAAAGAAATTGAAGTTAAATTGCTCTAAAGCATAGAACATACCATTGTTGCCTAAAATTAACAGGTTTCTATCTACAAGAGCTAAAGAAGTGCAAACCCCAAACTCCCTCATTTTTCTGTCATTTTTGTTTGTATTTTTTTCTCCTCCCTCGCCTACTCTTTCCCATTCTTTCTTCTTGCTTATTTCATTGCAGGTTGTCCATCTATGTTCATATTCCAAAATGGTGTTCTTTTGGCTTCTATGTATCATTCCACTTTTGGTTTTCATGATGGTAAACGGGGGTAGGAATAGAAGGGAATAAGAATAAGAGGATATTGGCCCCCATATGAGTGACTGTATGATGAGGAGGAAGTGTTTGAAGAGGAAGGGGATGAAGAGGACACTGAATGCAAGAGGGGAAAGCTGCATTGACACCCTTGTGGAATTATGTGACCATACTCGAAGGGAGAAAAGGTGGTGGAAGCTACAAGTTTTTGTGCCATCATGGTTTGTCATGGAGGAAAATCGTATAGTGGTTCATATACCCGTGTGAGGAGGCATCTTTGTGGGGTGATGGATAGTGATGAGAAAAAGGGTGTCGTGGGGATAACAATTTGCCCTAAGGTTTCAATGGAACAAAGAAGAAAATACATCCAAATAGAGGAGGTTGCACAACAGAAAAACAAGAAACAAAAAACTCATTCTGAATCAAGTGCAACCTCTAGATTTGGTAGCTCATCTCCTCATGGTACTTTTGCAACCTTTGAAAGTAGAAGAACAATAGGGGATTTCCTTAATGTTGCTAGGAGGGATGATGTGGATGGAAAGATAGTCTGGTTTCTTTGTGCTTGTGGTGTACCATTCAATGTGCTTCGCTCTCCCTATTGGCATGATATGGTTAAGGGCATCAATGAAGCCCCAAAAGGATACAAGAGCCCCAACTATGAGAAAGCTAGAATAGTGTTATTAGAAAGAGAAAAAGCAAAGGTTCAAAGAGCTTTGACACATTTTACAAATGAGTGGGTGGATTGTGGGGTATCCATTGTATCAGATGGGTGGACAAATGTTAGAAACCAACATTTGATAAATGTTCTTGGTGTTTCTGCTAGTGGTGTAGTGTTTATTGCAAGTCATGACTCCTCCTCCATCAGTGCAACTTCCCAAAACATTGCAGATCTCCTATTGAAATCAATCAAAGATGTTGGTCCTAATAATGTGGTTCAAGTGATCACTGATAATGCAGCAAATTGTAAGGCAGCAGGAAAAATTATTGAACATACTCATCCACACCTTTTGATCTAGATGTTTGGTGCACACATTGAACCTTTTGATGCATGATATTGTGAAGCATAAAGAATGTGGATGGATTAATGAGCTTTGCAAGAGAAGGAAGCAACTCATTAATTTATCACAAGGCATACAAGGGTAAACTATTTTTATGGCACTTACTCCAAGTTGCAGTTGCTTAAACTTGCAAAAACAAGATTTGCAAGTTATTACCTCACCTTTAGGCGGCTAGGGAAGGTGAGACAAGCTTTAACTAATATGATGACCTCTAAATCATAGGATGACATTAACATTTATAGAGATGGTGCTGATGTAGACAAGGACACTATTCTTGACAGTTACTTTTGGTCACAGATTAAATATGTTTTACAATTCACCAAACCAATTTATTACATGATCAAGTTTGCAGATTCATATTGGCCAATAATTGGGGAGGTGTATGAACAGATAGATAACATGCTAGAGCAGATTAAAGACATTGTTGAGCCTAGACATATCACCTTGTACAATTATATTCGTGCCAGTGTTTTTAAACCCAGTTGGCTTGGAACCGACTCGGCCGAGTTGGTCCAAGTCGACCAAAAAAATTCAACTCGGTGGTTGAACCGGTTCGGTCGGCCGAGCTCGACCAAGTCCGTATCAACCCGGCCGGGTCAAGGAAAGCGGCCAGTGAACCCCCAAAAACGCAATTTTTTTTATTTTTTTATGTTTTTTCTGAGTGTGGGGGACTCCAAATGGTTTTATTAATTGGTTTTTTGGTCTTTGGGGTCCATTCCCCTCTCCTAGTATTGATATGCTATTCAAATTTCATGGTAATGTTAAATTCTTAAAGTAAAAGTGACATTCTCCTTAATCTTCATTTTCATCCTTTTACTTAAATTTTTAACATTACCATGAAATGACTCAGGATGTTTGAGAGTGGTTCCAACCTCATTGGATTTCATATGGAGAAAGTAGAATTTTAGATTTCATTCAAAATCCAGCAGACTTATCAGTTTTTCAGGATTTCAGGATTGGGGGATTGCAGTGTTTCCATTGAATTTTGTCATGTATTAAGGTATGGAACTCATATTTAATCAAGAGCACCAATCCCTCTATGTACCTTGATGTTAGTGACATTGGTTGTTGAACTCCTCCGGGATTCACTCCCAAACCGGGAGCTTCTGAAAATGTTGCTCCCGCTCCCGTTTTCGCTCTCGCTCCCCGCTTTCACTCCCGCTCCCAAGTAACACTGAGCCAGATGATGTTGGCAACTCTAGCAGTAGCTAGTAGTATTGGTCACAAACTTTTGTTGTAGAGGCCATTTATAGCCTCCTTGCTTATGTGTTTTTGTTTTGATCTCTATATCATCATCGTGTATGTATTGGACAGTGCACTGAGTGCCATTTTGATATAATGGATATATTCATGAGCCTACTTTGATCATATGTTGTCTTCTATCTATATTCTAATGCTATGTGTTTGGAAACATGAATGAAAATCTTTAAAATTATGTGTTTTTATAAAAAATAAATATTTAATGTATTTTTTACAATGACTGAGTCATTGAAATCGAGCCAGCCGAGTTGATACCAAGTTGGAGTCGAAGTCGGAGTCGACCCTCGGCCGAGTCGGAGTTTTAAAACATTGATTCGTGCAGAGGTGGAAAAACGATGGGACATGCTAAACATTCCATTGCATGCCTTAGCATATGTTCTAACACCTAAATACTATCATCCATCATGACTTTCAACATGAACACCTAGGGGGGAGCAAGAGAAAACCACACCTAGATCCAAAAGTTCTGCCTGGTTATATGAAAGCATTGGATAAATTAGTCCCTAATGAGGACTCTGCCATGCTACAGAAACATTTGAGCAACTACACGCTTATCACTAGTCCATTTGGGAGCATGCAGGCAATTAGAGATCGAGAGAATTTATTCTTTGAATAAAATAATTCATAAAATATTAATTAAATAAATAATAATAAAATATTAAAAATAATTAATTAATTGATTGATTAATTATTAAGTTATGAAAGGTTAAAAGGTCAAATGACATGACCATTCACCTTCGTGGCCATTCAATGCCTATATAGGCAACCGTCACGAAGGCGATGTAACAACATTCATTCTATCAACTTATCAATATGCATATTATTTACTACACATTTGTGTATCCTACATTGTAAGTACAAACAAGTTACACTATTTGTTTTGCTACAGTGGTATCAAAGCCATTCGACACTCTGGACGTTAACCACTGCACAATCTGTCCATTAAGCCTTAGGTGCAAAAATCATGGGAACATATTCCCAAGATTATGACCATAAAACTAGGCGAGAATTATTACTTGAAATGAGAGAAATACTCACAAAATCAATAAAGCTTTTTGAAACATATTCAATTTCTACAATGGAATTGAAATGAAAGAGACTAACAATAAAGAATGCTCTATCCAGGAAAGGGATGTTGAACATGTTGAATTAGGAACTCCTCATAGTGATATAGAAGAGACTCCAGATGTAGTTGCAAGGAACTCTTCCGAGAAAATTAGTAAATCTAAAATCAGCCACAAGATCAGCAGAAATGCAGCAAAAAGGGACATAGGTTCAATGGAAATTGACATGGAAAAGGACAATACATAAGAATTGAAAAATATCATGTCTCCTACTTCTAGCCTTGTTCAAGGTGCATTAGAAAGGGAACCGGGTCCAATCCAACTTGACATAAAAGAGGCTTGAATTCATAATAAACCGAATGTAAAAATACCTTGGCCAGACACCCTGACGAATGTCTTCATCATCGAGTATTGCGGGTCTTTTTGGATAGGAACAAATTGGAAGAGAGCGAAAAATATCTCTTCCCAAATAGAACACGCTATCACAAGTGATTTTGTCCACGTTCTATTTTTTTATCCAACGTATGAGCAATCTAGATGGTATTTGGATGAACTTGTCCTCGTGAAGGATTTAAGGAGCATCATTCTTCCATTGTTTTATAAGGTTGAGCCTTGTGTAGTCTGTTGGATGGACAAAGACTGGGCCTATGCAGAAACCTTGCGACATCTTTAACACACAAAAAAACACACATATATACACAAGTAGTGTATCCAATTATTCCATAGTAATTCCTACATACGATTCAACAGTTTCCTTTCTTTCTGCGATAAAATACAGTTCAAATTTTTTGGATTGACAATTATGGGGATCATTACATCCAAAGTAAAAACCAATGTAAAAGTTTGGGAAATAATCAGGGAAATACAGCTTGCTGGTGAAAATTTCAGAAATTTTTATTTTTATTCAGACTTCATCAAACAAATCCAGAACCCAAATTTGTGGCACTATTAGAAAAAGTGATAAACACAGACCCGCAACATTCACAGTTACAACCGGTTCACCATTGCGCTGGAAAAATGGATTATAACGAAGATGAGCTTGATACTGATAAGGACAAGAATCAGATTCATCTGGATTGCAATCACGTGCAGTTACGTTTGGCCCTGTTATTAAGAGAAAAATTCCCCTAGGTGAATGATATTGTGGTGTATGATTTTGTTTTGTCTGCACCAGATCAAGAAGCCATCAGTACCTTGGATTGCACCTCTCTCTCTAAACGAAAATGGTAGGAGGGCAGTGGACAGACCCACGTTGTTCAATCCACACTGTTCTTCATGCCACACTGTGATGTTTTTTTGTATGGTAATGTATTGGCATCAAACTCGACGGCTGCCAATCTGAATAAAATTATTTTAGGCAACAATTTCAATGAGTTCAAGACCTACAAGAAGTATTTTCCTTATTATCGTGATGCTCAGAAATTGAAACACACTTTGAACATCGACCATATGCTCCATAAAATTTCGTTGCCAGAGATAGTTCTCGAGTCTGGAGAAGCCTTCGATAATTTGTGTGATTTCTTCAACTGGGATGGTTCAATACATAGGTTCAAACCAAGAAATTCTAGACCGTGTCATATGACAGGGATAAAAGTCGTGAAAAGAAGAAAGGACGAAAAACCAAAGTCAAAGATGTCCTCAAGAATTTAGTGAAACACAACTCGTGTAACGACCTATCTATAAATATAGAGAACGCAAGAATAATAGCAGGCATACAATGCATGCATATGATAGCTACATATGCATGTGTTGCATACACTGCACTAGTATTTATATACTAAATTAACTATAAGTACTAAATACCATGACACTTCTTCGAATAGAGGTTCTACTCATCCATCAACACCCATATTGCTTAATGTATGGGTAAATATTAAAAGAGGACTATATAAATTATATATTCCAGATTATTAATTAAAAAAAAAATTATACTAATAAATTAATAAAATAATTTTAAAATATATATAAGAAATTAATTAAAAAGGGGTACTAAGTATAAAGTTATAATGTTTCTATTAAAAGAGTACTTTAATAAAACATAATGTGATTTATTAAATCATAAAACATATATACGTGACCTTTAAAAGAGATAAGGGTGATTTATTAAATCATAAAACATATATACGTGACCTTTAAAAGAGATAAGGGAGATAATACGTGACAAAGGAGCGTGTCACCAGCAAACTAAGTGGTGGGCTGCTGATGGAAGAGCGGCCACCGCCAAGCAACCGGATAAAAACCACGGAACAGAGATTTAGAAGGGAAACAGAGGGAAGAAAATCTGAAGGAGGAGGAACATTATCTACAGGAAATCATCCACAGGAAGAGTCTGAATTGTTCTGAGGTTCTGGGCACGGGGGAACAGTCGGCTTCAACTAAGAAGCTCACTGGATTGAGTAGCCAGGTTCTGCTCAGTTTGGCTGGGTGGATTCGGTCTTTTGGTAACTGAAGCAGGGAGCTAGAGGCATCATCAATCACAAGGGCACAGGTAGGTACCTTCAACAATTCTGTTAGATTTCAAGAAAAATAATTACAGGTTCAGGTTAAAATCTCTTTTACTGTTTTACATATGTTTTTTTTTTGGTCTTTACAACTCGCCTTTATTATTGAAATTAATCTATGGATACACATCCACAAAAAGCAAGGAATAGATGCCATTATCAAGAAGAGACACGACAATACAATTCAAACTTTTAAAAAGGGGATTTGACTATATATTAAGTGAATTAAAAATAAAAATAAAAAGGAATCAATTAATAAAATACTAATTGATTAAAATAAAGTGATTTTGTCAAATTATAATAAAGTTACTATATATATATATAGAGAGAGAGAGAGAGAGTCCACAATGAAGAAAATTAACCCTAAGATGTCGAAGTCAACCCAGAGATGAGCAACATGCACAACCAGAGAGAATCGTTTTCATTATTGAAATTAATCTATGGATACACATCCACAAAAAGCAAGGAATGGATGCCATTATCAAGAAGAGACACGACGATACAATTCACACTTTTAAAAAGGGATTTGATTATACTAAGTGAATTAAAAATTTAAAAAAAGGAATAATCAATTAATAAAATATTAATTGATTATAATAAAGTGATTTTGTCAAATTATAATAAAGTTACTGTATATATATATATATATATAGATAGATAGATAGATAGAGAAAGAGAGAGAGAGAGAGTCCACAATGAAGAAAATTGACCCTAAGATGTCGAAGTCAAACCAGAGATGAGCAACATGCACAACCAGACAGAATTGTTTTCATTATGCTTTGAGGACAAAGCATCTTTTAAGGGGGTGGCAATGTTATAAATAAAATAATTCATAAAATATTAATTAAATAAATAATAATAAAATATTAAAAATAATTAATTGATTAATTACTAAGCTTTGAAAGGTTAAAAGGTCAAATGACATGACCATTCACCTTCATGGAAAGTCAATGCCTATATAGGCAACTGTCATAAAGGCAACGTAACATCATTCATTCTATCAACTTATCAATACATATATCATTTACTACATATTTGTGTATCCTACATTGTAAGTACAAACAAGTTACAGTATTTGTTTGCTACATTTATCTTCTCTTGAGTGGTGGAAAATGCATGGAGGTGCTACTCCGCTTATACAAACTTTGGCGTTGCGGGTGCTATCACAGGTGGTAAACACTTCTTCTGCAGAGAGGTGTTGGAGCATGGCTTGTTAAAATAAAAAGGTTAAATTTTGACCGGGCAAAGAGTTTGGTTTATGTTCACTACAACTTGCAATTGTTGTCCCATTACTGTGATGATGCAAAAACTAATAAAGGCCTTAAGGTTTGGGACAAAAATCGAGAGGAGCCCAATTTGGAGCATGGAGTGTTGCAATTAGAGCAATTGGAGGATGCTCTTATCCAGGACGATGATGATCGAGTTGAGATGCCACCCGCATCTGGTCCCATGGTTTCCAAGTTCCATGCTTCAACACCAACAACAGGGGCTTCACCTTCACCAATTCCACTACCACAACTTCCAGAGCCACCATCTTCTTCATTGCCACCACGTGAAGGCTCATGTACTTTTCGTTGTGGAAGGAGGAGAGATTAGTAGATACTAGATGTATTCACAGTATACCACTTTTGTCATAGATTAGACTTGTAGTCTTGTTGTGAATTTGAACTTTATTGCCTTACTCTTCCTAGTTCAGTGTGTACTTGAGTCTTGGTGGTGGCCGGGTGGCCTATTTTGTAAACATTATAATTTGAATTTTGGACATGACTCATATTGACAGTTGCTCACTTGCTAAATAAGTTACTTGAATGCTTGATGATTTTGTCTTCTAAATGTTTTATGTTTTACAGTTTAAAAAATTTGGTGTATGTTTCTCGAATAATTAATCGTCGATGTATTATGGATGCCATATCTATCTTGATTTATGTAAAAATATGCATGTTTTCATGTCTTCTACAACTAATTTGGTATTTTGGATGTTTTTTTTAATATAAATGCAAAAAAATATAAAATATATATATACATAGTAGATGCTTCGCTTCCTAGATTTTTGGGAAATGACGCTTCTGCGGATCTGCTTCCAAAAAATGTCCCCGCTTCGTGCAACATTGCACCATTATAACTAGTTAAGGTTCTTACCGACTTACCTGCCTTCCATCTTCATAACTAGATTTACCTAGAAGTTTTAGTTGCCAAATCTATGTTGATGTACTTCCAAAAGGAAAGAGCAAAGGAATCGCATAAAACATTAAGACTGCAAAAGAGGATTCCTGAAATGGAAAGATACATGATTGCATACACGAGTTGGTTAGTTCCATTTCCAAGGAGTGTTGACAAGAAAAAACCACTTTGGGGCATGCACCCACATAGAATCAAGATCTTTGTGACAAACATAAATAAAATAAGGGTTCTTTTAAACGCTATGCAGAGAATACTACGTCAAAAAACATCAAATGGAAATGCTAACGAAATTCAAGAATGGTAGCTGCAATTTGTTTACATACTCTGCTGCCATTATGGAGAAACATTTCAGACATAGGATATCAAGGTCACTCAAAACTTCTAACAATATAATTCCACCTTGTCCTCGTCAAGAATGAATAGTCGTATGTGTGTGTATCTCTCACACAAGAATTTGTAGCCAACATTCACCCTTCAGCAAAGTTGTGGAATATGTTCCATATTAATGACAGAATAGAAACTGGTAAGGCCATAGCACATCTATTATAAGATATTGTATTTAAAGGAATCAAGTTTTGACAAGCTTTGGTTCTTCAGATGCTTTTTATGTGAGTCCTGAGCAAACCCCTTAAATGGCTGCAAGGAAGAATGCAATTAAGATTTAAATTAACTTGCAGTTGCACTTTTTCAATCCAGAAAACCAGCTTATAAGGATCAAGTTTGACAAGCTTTGGTTCTCCAGATACTTTTTATGCAGAGTACTGACCAAACCCCTTAAAAGGTTGCAAGGAAGAATGCAATTAAGCTTTAAATTAACCTGTCAGTTGCACTTCCCCAATACAGCAAACCAGCTTATCTTACTAATATGTCGATAAAACACATCAGGGGGCAGCCCAAGTGATTGGGAATAACGGTGTTAATGCTGCCCACTTCGGTTCAAATCCCCTGATTAACCCCAGCACGTGATTACAGGCTTTGCGTGAAAAAAATTGGGGGTTATAATGGCAGCCAGGGAGTTTTGACCTCATATTGAGTGGGTGAGATTTTGCCTAGTTGCCAATTCCCCCAACTGGTTCATACGAAAAAAATCAAATAAAATAAATAAAATGTCTATGAAAAGCACCCAAATCATAATGTTACTCATGGCCTTATTTTATGATCTTAAAACCTTTAACAATGCATGTAAACCGTGTTTTTTCAATACAGTGAAGCCTACTATCTTAAAAAAATGGCTATGAAAAGCATCCTGAGCATATCACATTCATCATCATTCCAATATGAATATTTTAGAGTTTTGAGACCTTCAAATATGTCTCTAACTTCTGAGGCATATGACATCCTACTTAAGCCTTCCAATATAAATTATTTAAGGTTTTAAAACCTTCAAATATGTTATAATTTTTGAGCCACTATAGCATCCTACTTAAATTCAGATTGGAAAAAACAAATATTATCCTTGAAACAAAACATGCTACCTTATTTCATTTGGATGGTTTTTCATCTTCTAAACATTTAGTTCATGTTGAAAGTCTTACCACCCAAAACATTCCGCAGGTACTTCAACTAGTCAGATTAGTTGAATTAACACACCAACACAAACTTATGTCAACATTATCTTGACAGTTAATTTGCCTTGCATTTAACCCCTATATCTATAAAGTACCTAAAATACCCTGAAACTTGACCAATGTCAGATGTATTGGTTACAAATTTGTTTAATTTGAACTATTCACACAGTCCAGAAATTTGTCATTTTTTCATTGGTACTAAATAATAAAGCACTTATCTGGGAGGTATTTCAGAAGAGAGCATGGTAGGGTCATAGCAAGCCTATTTTGCATATAAATGACTCTGAATCTATAAAGCACATTCTAATGGAATGTCCCTTTGCAAAAGAAATTTTGGAAAGATGCTATAAGTTTTGGCAGGGGTGCACAAAGTTGGTGGAGACACCTCAGTTGATGGTTTCAGAATATGGATGGAGAATCCAGCTTTGGGACTCCATATGGCATTACCAGTCATAGTCTCCTGGGCCTTGTACACCACAAGGAATAGGAATCTGTTCGAAGGTAAGTCCTGACTCCTCACCACTTGAGGTTTTCCACCATATAAAATATATTTATAATAATGTCAAACAACCTCCAAAGCAGAAGGACCCAAGGCCAAATGATCCTCCAGCAATTGATAAATCTTACTCCTAAGGATATCTTGATGGAGCAAGCCAGGGGAATCCTGGTTCTTATGGTGCTGGGAGTGTCTTATTCATTTCCGAGAATAATTATGTCACTCTCAATGCACTTCTGGGCAGATGTACTAATAATTGGGTTGAATTGCATGCATTCTTAATCTGTTGCAACTTGCTACAGAAAGGTGCATTGTCAGGCTGCAGGCGTTCTTGGATCTCTGCTGGAACAAGTTAAAACTGTTTTTAGATCGTTCACTGAAATTTCTTTCAAGCATGTAAAAAGGTCTTTCAACACCAAGGCAGATGCATTCTCAAAAGTGGCAGCGACAAGTGACAGGTCAGATTGGATCTAAAGCAATGGAGGAGCACAGAGGAGGTTGTCGCACCCAACTATCTCCTATTCTTCACCAGTGATGTGCCCGTTTTGTTGGAGGGGTCCTGTACCCCAATTTTGTTTGAAACTTTGAAGATGGTGATCCCTGTAGCTCATTTTTTTCCTACACAGTTATTCTGGTGTTTATTTACTTCTGTTTTTACAGGCCATGATGGTTTTTAGACTTCTGGCTTTTTTCTAAGGGCACAAGTCCTAATTTTGAACAGATAAAGGCACAAGTATGAAGATGATGATCCTTGTAGCTCCTTTTTCCCAGACAGTTATTCTGGTGTTTTATATAGTGTTGTTTTTACAGGTCATGATGGGTTTTAGGCTTCTAGCTTTTTTGTAAAGGGCACAAGTCCCAATTTTGAACATATAAAGGCAAAAATAGGTCAGTATAGACAGCTAGTTTTCTTTAAGAGTATGACATCAAATTATTCAGTTTTCACTACATGATATGTACTGAATGTAACTTTTTTCTTCTTGAAATACAAGTTACAGGTTTTTTCTTGGAAAGAAAAAAATAATTTGTCATTGTTTCAATACTAATTTATGTAATTAGTCATTTGTCTATAATAATTTATAAGTTGTAATCCTAGCTAATAGAGACCCCTAATATGTTAATGTATGTTAGGATATAATATGAATAAGAGCATTTAATCTGAAAATTTATAGCAAATTAACCTGATTTGCCTTCCGCCCAAGACCCATTAGAAAATTATCAGGTTTTATATCTCGATGAAGGAAGCTCTTGCTGTGTACATACTCAATCCTTTTAATCTGACATCCACAATGAGAGCCAAATTTTAGCCATTTAGTTCATGGTATTAATCCCACCACCTGGTAGGATTTCAGAATATTTAAGATTTCAATCAATGGACTTTGCAATTATCAACTAACCAGTGAAAACATGTTACAATGAAAAAAAGATTGTAACCAGTAGTATTTTAACTCATATTAAAAGAGCTGAAGGAAAGGAATACCCACCAGCTGATCAGCAAGCATCAATGCAGTCTTCAAGGAAAGCTTTCTATTACAGTAATTAAATAAGTCTTCAAGACTTGGCCCAAGAAGATCAAGGACCATGGCATTGTAATCACCTTCTACACCAAACCATCTTACATTTGGGATACCACCTGCTCATTCAACAGTGTGATTAAAATAGATTTAACCAAAAATTAAGATAGATATAACGAAAAGCAAAACTTAATATAACAACAAACCCTTGTGATAACATTGAAGAATTGGCAAATTGGGAACAGTATGTTCACCTTCTGTTCCTCCTCCTTGGAGTATTCTGTAAACTTTGGACTCATACAACAGCTGAGGGTGCTTAGTTTTCACACTTTCCTGTTTGATAAAAAAGATCATTAGATAAATACAATAGCGAAAAATGTGCATGCTATAAAAGGAAGAAGGATCACATCAGATATTAAGTTGCTTGTACATTACATTACAAATACACAGATCATAGAAGAAAAAATACTTCAGCAAAAGCCTGAAAGAATAGTAAAAATAACAACTGAATTTCTTGGTGTGAAATATAAGAATGGGCAAGCACGTGAATGATTTGCGGAAGCAACAGGTGCATATTAAGATCCCATGAATCTTCCTTGACAAACTTTAGACAGTTACATTTATTTCAGCTATACCCTAAATGAACTCCAATGTTAATTACCTTTTATGGTTCACATATAAGTCTGCAAAAACTATCTCTCTCATAAGAAATTCACTATTCGGTTTTAACTTTTACCTAATCTGGCCAGGAAGCACATTGCCAAAGTTTTCTTCATTTCTTAATATATTATTGTACTCTCAAGTTCCATGTGGATATAGACAAAAAGAGTAGTAGTCCATATAGCTTAGTCCAGACAACATGCTACTTCACTTTGTCTGGCATCAGGCAATCAATTTTAGGTCTATTTCAGGAAATTACTATAAATTCCTTCTGCATCTTGATAATTTTAAAAGACGTGTGCCAGCAAATGTTTAACGCGAGATCTGTTGAAGGAATTCTGCGATATGTATCTCCGACAAATACAAGACAAAGGAAATAAATAACAAGACAATCACTTTTATGTGGTGCCACCAACATATGAATGAAGCAAATAACTTATACAAATAAACTGAATCAAAAAGGCTAAAGGCAAGATCTTTGGAGTTTGAGATCTATTAGCTGACTGACCCATAATTCACGTTTTCAATGACTTTCCAAGAAAGAAATGACCATACCAGTTTAATGCCAACTTCCTCATTTGTCAAAATATTGGTCCCTGAAAAATACAAACAGAATAGAATGTCAAAACAGAGAAAACAAATAACAAGCATCTTAATCAATTCCGACCGAAATGCACAACGCGATAAAAGAAAATCTGTGTCTTTTTCCTTACAGAGAAGTGAAGGTTATATTGCTTAAAGAGTGAATGTTTTATCAAAGAACCTAGGTCGCACAAGATCCCCTTCCTACATAAACAAGGAGAGTGAGCAAGTCCAATTCACCAATGAGCCGACACTTGTCCAGGTAGGAATGACTTTTCTTCCAGGCATGGAAAGGCAATCTAATGAGCTTCTACCATTCATCCCTACTTACTGAGCATAATCATGTATCCCAGGTCACCCACGACCACTCAGCAAAATCATGAAATATTGAGCAGATAGAGCGCAACCATCGAAAATTTACAAGCAGCCGATGTCGACCTCCAAGGTCAGGGTGAGAAGGTGGGTTATATTTGAACCCCGGGCTTCGCCAGCTTAAAATGAAAGTCTGCTTCAGTTCCAACATCGACAGTATCTACATCTTTCCTAAAAATGGCACTCGGGATGAGAACTGTATGGCAGGCTTCAGCTTTGCAGGTACGATCCAGGAAAAACAAATATAAAACTGTTATATGCCCATTGCAACAATCCAGATCCCATGGAATGCCGATTGTCACGACGCAGAAAAGTTTGTGGAAAACCACCAATATACACAATTCACAATAATAGAAGAACTATTTATTCTCATCAGACTGTTGTAGATATCCCCATCGATATTATATAAAAACGCATCCAAGCATACATAAAATGATGATAAAATTAAAAATCTGAACGCACCCATTCAACCGCATCCAAGTATACTATGACCTTGATTACATTACAAATCAAATTGGGTGTGCCCAAACACAAAAGAAGTAAGAACTTACCAAGGTATATTTCCCCGAATGAACCGCTGCCAATTTTTCTCCCCAGTCTGTATTTCTCCCCCACCTTTGGCTCCATGCCTGGCTCAAGAGATAATGTGATAATCTATTGATGTTCCTGTTATATCAGACTATATACTGAAATCCTCTAATTCCAATCCGATCTGAAGCCAATTAAAATGCCCTCATTTTATCTTTTCTCCGCTTGATCCTTTCACAGTAGGCAGGCATGATCCATAAGCTCTGAGGTCATACATTGCCCAGATAATAATCAAGTATATTGCATGTATTGAGCTCAAACACAAAGAAAATCGTATACCCACTTACCAAAATCAGCAACCCACTAGTTTAAACACATTTCTAGGCTCATTGGGACCATTTTCAAAGATGCCCACATCAGCTTTCAGCTCTTATTGCATGATTCTTATTCCAAAAATGCCACACACAACACACACCTGAAATTCGCACTAGAAATCAAAGAAGCATGCTGCAATATTAGATTCCAATCATGAAGCCCATCAACCTTATCATTCCTATTGTAATTATTATGAGATTTCAGTCATCTGGGCTTCATTTCAGTAAAGGCTCAATGGGCTTTTGGGCTTGGGCTTGGGCTTGGGCTGGGGCTTGTTCAGTCTTCCATGTCCTTCCTCTTTTCGGAAGACACAAACCAGGGTCTATCTGACCCTAACTATGACAGTGGGTTCAAACCCTCTGCGCCCCATCCTTTGCAGCCTAGATTTGAAGCTTATATTGCCTTCCACCTTTGATGTGGGGCCATAGAGCACCACCTACTGAATAGTTCACCCCACCCGTAAGCCCTCCAATGGCAAGTGGTCACCCATCTACACGAGGTGCATGTCGGTCTTGCCCTCTAAGCCTTGGCCCATGGTGTAAGTTTTCGCTGGATGGCTCATGATGTAATGTCTTTTGTCTTTGTTTATACAAAGTGAATTTTGTTTTCTAAACAACGAATTTCAATCACAATTTACATACATGGGTGATGTGCAAGTGTTTTTCTTTTGAAGTTAAAGAACGATTTCTAATACATCTGGTAACCGTGATGTAATATATCTGTCCTTAAGTTCTCCACTAACTTTAACTTGAGAAGAATATAACTCTTGTTACGTGGTCAACATCGTCAGATTTGTACCAAGAGATTTGAAAGCTCAATTATATTTGTCGAAATATTCTGACAAAAAAAGAATTATCAGTATTGTTAATTTTTCATTAGTCAACAACATTGATTTAACAATTAAAAAGGAATCGTGCGAGATTAAAAAAATAAATTAATAATCTAGAATGACTTTTTATTAAGTCACGCTAACTCCGTATTGCTATCCACTTCCATATCATAAGTAACATTAAGAATGTTTAAATAAAAGAACTAAAAAGTTAAAAGGGAAAAGAATAAATTAAAATCAAAAGTTTAAATAAAATAATTTTAAAAAGAAAAAGGAAAGTTTTGAGGATTAGTTTAATTGGTCAAGTTTTTTTAAGTATTTTTGTTATGTTACGAGTTTAATTTTTTCGATATTTTCGGGGTCAGGCTTTGTGGTTGAACCAAAAGGAAGTGATTCCTTCGAGTGGATTTCCCTAGTACAAATATTTAGTGGACATAGCATTCACTAATGTGGAGTCTGAAGAAAAAATAAATAAATAAATAAAAGAAGAAGAAGAAGAAATTACACTTTATACTTCATTATTTTTGTCTTAGAAAGAAAAATAGTGATAATAATAACTTCATGTTGTTGTTTACTTTTGAGTAGTATTAATGATTGATGAATATTAGCATACTCTTAAAGTGGGGGAAGGGAACATTGAAGAGAATATAAGGTGGATATGTTGTAAAAGGAAAGATGTTGTTTTACATAATGCATTGTGGCCTATTTTATTACAATAATGTTTCCAAGTCCAATTTGTTGAAAATGTAACTAGCATCAACCTTCATAATTGTTGATTGACTCATGACATGATGTAATTTTTATGTATTTGCAAAAGAGAAGAAAAGAAAAGTAGTATAAAGATCAAAGAAAAAATATTTTAAACATGAGTTTCATGCTCTATTTATTATGGTTATAGGTCAAAGCACCCATTGAGTGCTTCTAGGGTTGTGTCATGAGTCATTGTCCTTATCATCATGTTTTAGACCCTTCTTGGGCTTCTTATGTCAAGAAAAAAAAAATTTGTATCAAAAATATGTCTAGTCCCTCCTCCACCAAGTCAACTTCAACACTTATCAAGTTGACCTCATGAAGGTGATTCAACCACACAAAAGAGACTATATATAGACCAACATTCAACTTATTGTGGCATCTAATTCAAGCAAGTTTGATATTAAGTAAAATAGCAAGGAAAAATAGTGAAGGTCTAAAAGAAACAAGGAAACAAAAGGAGAAGTCGAAATTTGAAGTTTGTGTCCATCTCCCTCACACGTACGAGTATTTGTTAGGGCTATTGCAGCTATAATAATGGTCGTTTTAGGCCCCTATACTACTAGTGTAACCCCTTATTATTATTAGTACAACCCCCTTATTATATTGATGTACCCATGTAGTGCCCATATTGTTACTATTGTGCCCCATAGAAGCCCACTATTGTTATTATTGTGCCCTTACATTGTTATTGTTATGTCGGCTCTGATTATATTATGAACCCTTAGACTCCTGTATATAGAAAGGAGGTCTTTTCATTTGTATCATCAAAGAATCATTCATTTGTGTAATGTAAAGGAGGTTGCCTCCTCAAAGAGGCTGAATTCTAAGGCGTTGATCTATCTTTTCTATCTTTTTGTGAGCTGGTTTCATAACATTTGGTATCAGAGCTTTGGATTCTAGGGTTTCGCTGCTCCAAAGAGGTCATCGTGGCATTTTCGCTATAACTTTTTTTTCTGCGACGTTTCAGAAACGAAAAAAAAAAAAAAAACCATTTGAGACAAAATCGCACTGAACCTCGAGTCCAAATTTCAGAGCTTTTAGCGCCATATTTGCAGAGATATGATCTGAGGAAGTTGGTCTTTTTGCAGACTCCTGAATTACATTCCAAACAGGTGACCTGCGGAAAATCGTCATAACTTTCTCTCTGAGCATCGGATTTAAATTTCGTAAGAAGGTACGGAAAGAGGACGGACTGTAGTTTCTTGTATATATTTTTCAGAGCCAAATGTCGAAATAGTGACATGTGGCATGTCGTACAAGTTCGCTCTACTGAACTAGTCTATAATTAGGTCACTGTGGGAGATTTGGCATAACTCTTCCTTGGAGAATCCAATTTGGATCAGACTGGTGGCATTGGAAAGAGGACGCATAGGGCTACTGCAAGTTGCAATTTCAAAACTTAAAGATCAGAAATTACAGAGTTACAGTTGTTTCAAGATCGAGCTCCTAAAATCAAGAAAAAGCAAGATGAGGAAGTTTGATGGCAAGGATCCGATAAATTGGATACTTCAGATGAAGCAATATTTTGATATACATGGTGTACCACTATTACAAAAGGTATGTATTGCATCTTCATATTTAGAACCGAATCAATTTTTATGGTATAAAGGGCTTTGTTCTCGTAAACAACTTGTTACGTGGTCAATTTTCACAGAGGAAATGATAGCACATTATGAGGATAAAAAGAGTAACACCTTCTTTAGAGCAACACCACAACAATTGGAAAGAGTAAAAGGGATTTGTTACATACTGAAAAGTAAAATTATGGCAACAAGGAAGTCTACCCCTCACAACTATAAAGATGGAAGTGTTGCTTCTCCTAACCTTCCACAACCTATAAGGGTTACACCACAACAATTGGAAGAAAAAAGAGAAAAAAGGCTTTGTTACAATTGTGATATGCACTAAAGGTCATAAGTGTGTTGAGAAGAAATTATTTTACATAGAGTATGAAGAGGAGGAAGAAAAGGATCAAGAAACATCAAAAGAGAGGATATATGCCAGGACCCAACCCCAGATAAAGAAGAAATGAATCAGACCATATCTTGTAAAGCATTGGCAAGAATTACCACTCCTCAAACTCTCAAGATAGAAGGACATATTAAGAAGAAAAAGGTGCAAGAAGTGAAAGGTCACATCGAGAAAGAAGAAATGAATCCAACCATATCTTGTAATTCATTGGTCGGAATTACCACTCCTCAAACTATCAAGATATAAGGAGATATCAAGAAGAAAAATGTTCAACAAGTGAAAGATCACATCGAACATCAAGAAATGAATCCGACCATATCTTGTAAAGGATTGGAAGAAATTACCACTCCTCAAACTCTAAAGATAGAAGGACATATCAAGAAGAAAAAGGTTCAAGCAGTGAAAGATCACATCGAGCATCAACAACAAGTTCTCCAACTTTTAAAGGATAATGCCACTTTGGTGCAAAATCGAATGAAACAACAGGTAGATCAACATCGTAGTGAAAAATGTTTAGATGTAGGTGTTTGGGTATTTTTACTGCTACATCTCAAGCAAGCCATTTATGAGAAGGAAATGTTGGCAATACTACATGCACTTAAGAAATGGCGACCTTACCGAATGGGAAGACACTTCAAGGTAAAAATGGATCATGATAGTCTTAAATACTTTTTAGAACAACTATTATCTTTAGAAGAACAGAAAAAATGTGCCACAAATATGTTGGGTTATGACTTTGACATCATCTATAGAAAATGGA